>CM053622.1:792152490-792226872 GCA_028646595.1 Phalanger gymnotis | reverse complement strand
TTTCATTCCCTGGGGCAACACTTTCCAGTGATATCGTTGATACGGTTCTTGGAGATTAGCGGACGGGACAGAGAAGGCAAATTTCTCTCTATCCCAGGGATGCAGAGGAATGCTATAAAAGCAATCCTTGATGTCTATAGCCCACATATAAAATGATTGAGGAATCATGTTGACCGAGGGGAGACCCGGTTGTAAAGTCCCCATAGTTTCCATGACAGCATTAACCTGCCTCAAGTCGGTCAACATTCTCCATTGACCTGATTTCTTTTTAACACAAAACACAGGAGAATTCCAGGCACTCATGGATGGCTCAATGTGCCCTTCCTCCAATTGTTCAGCTACTAAGGTTTTCAGGGCTGTCAATTTTTCAGTGGTGAGGGCGTTCGCAGCGAGGTCTTTAAGCCTCACCTTTATGTATGTAAGGGGATTTTACCCCATAATCAGTAATTGCTTTCTTCAACTCTTTGATGTGTTGAGACGGGACAGGGGTGTGCTATCTACCCCCGCCCTGAGTTTCTAAAACTGGGAACGTCATTTCACCAAAATAAGCCACGGGGTCCTCCCCTTCCCTACGCATCTAGTGAATCACATGTTCCATCGGGGATAATACAGGTTTAGCCCCTGGTTTCTGTTGTCCCTTGGGCGGGTCTATAGCCCAATCATCCTCATGTGGAGGTGCAGTAGCCCTGAAAGCTACCGAAACCCTCTGGGGAACGATCCCTTTTTTGTTTCGTGTTCGTCCTCCTTCATAGAACATAACCGACGAAGCAACGAAACGATCTCTTCCCCTGATTTTTCTCCTTTTTTCCATTTCTTCCCGTACTCCTCCTCCCTATTCTTACCACAGTCAGGGGAGGTACTGCGACTGGAGTCGGAAGCTTCCCCGGGCCCAGAGGTTTGCGTGGAGACGGGGAACTTTCGGGGCTGCTTTTCGCTGATCCCTTCAGCACTTCTCAGAGCCGCTTTTATAATATTATAGAGAAAAAACACACTAGGAGCAAAGCTCTCAGCTTGTTCCTGCTCAAAAGCAGTTAACTGTTCTCCCACCACCAGCCAAGAATCACTGGTAACAGGAGGACAATCACATACCCACGGGGAGGCCATTTCTACTATTTTCAAAAAGCCTTGTATATCTTTCAAGGGTAATGTACATCCTTGTTCCTTCACTGTCTTGTATATTATTTTCAGAAATTGTTCCCTGTCATATTGCTTTGTTGACTGTGTTAGCCCCATTCTTGTCAATACTTACAGTTTCTGTTGTGTTCTCCGTGGATCGCCAAGCCGCGATGCTGCTAAACCTTTCTCATCAGACTGGGGACGTTTCTGGAGAGCGCTTCCTCCACCCCAGGCTCTGAATTTTCGGGTGTCTGTGGATGTGGGGGGACATGGTGGCCACGTCCGGCCCCACGTTTGGGCGCCACCTGTTGGGGGCTACTACCACCCACCTCCCTATCAGACCAGCTGAAAGGGGTCTCACGGGAAGAAATGAGGCGGAGGCAAGATGGTCAGAATACCCCATTTATTGTATTATCAAGTTCCCTTTTATACATGAGAAGCTGGCTTGGTTACCAATAGCAACCGTTACCGGAAAGAATGTAACATACCAAGTAAAAACAAACAAAAGTAAGATCAAACACATACATTAACCTTATTAGCCTTGTATGAACATATACCCTCCTGTCCTTCATCATTCTGACATGGAGAACAGCATGACCGGGGCATGTTGTCCTAGTAACTGATATATTGCAGGACTCATTCTCTTTGGGGCATGGTGTTCTGATGCCTTGTCTCTGGCAATATACCAAAGGGTGCGGTAGTCCAACCATCCCTGAAGGAATGACTCTAACCTGCTATATCTGTTAAGCCTTAAAGGGCCCTAACAAGAGCACTCTGTCATTATGGGGTGGCCTCAAAGTAAGAGAATCATATTATTGTGGGATTGCTAAAGAGGGTAGATGGGTTCATTTTGTGGTCACCTTATTAGATAGGAGGGGAGAAAGAGATTTCAATTCAGGGTTATCCCAAATGGGATATTAGTAGAAAGAGTTGGGAGGTCTCATTAGGGTAAAGAAGGCCCAACTGATTGTGGGATTGTACCACAGGATTGCTGGTAGGGTGTATTGGGCACTGGGCTACAATTTGTGTGCTTAACTCCAGGCCACAATTACTTTTGGAATAACTTGTTATTATAGAATTTGAGAATTAGAAGGGACCTCAGCAGTTATGTGCTCAAACTCATACCTAGAAGGAATCCTCACTATAATATACCAGACAAGTGGTTGTCTAGCCTCTGCTTGAACATCTTCAGGGAGAGGAAACCCTTGACACCCCTGAAGTATTGAGGCCATGTATCACTAAGGCAAGATTCATGACCTCAAGGATGACCATGAACATGCCTATATGGTTCGGAATCGCAAAGTATGAAAAACTCTCTGGGTAGAAGGCAGAGGAAGTATAACATTTATTTAGACACCAGAGGATCCAATCCCAAGACCAATGACTCCAATTCCATATAGTAGTTATTATATTTCAAAACCAGTAAGCCCACCTCAATGTAGCAACAAGGAAATTATAACACAGTATTATAGCAAGGAACCAAGTCATCCTGTAACCTTCTCTCCTGCTAGGGCCTTCTCATAAACAATCACTCACAATCCTAACTGTCTGCTTGCCTGTGTTCTCCCCCCTTCAGTTTTCTGGTCTCCAAAACTCCCTGGTTTCCAGTCTCCACTCAGCACTCTCTTCTACAGCTCTGTCACTCTGGAGTTTTTACTCCTCCTTGGGCTTCTAATTAACTTCCCTTAAGCTTCCCTTAATTGGCCCCACCTGAAGTCTATTTAGTTGGATGGGGAAAGATCTTTAATTCCTGATTGGCATCACAAAGGTGTGGGCCTGCCTCTAATCAAGCCTCCCTTTGTTGGCCTCACCAGAGGCCTATTGAATGGGTGAGAAAGATCTTTCACTTACTGATTGGCCTCACCAGCCCACAGCTATTTGGGGGTCACCCTATTGGGGAAGAGGCATAATAAGTCCTTGCTAAGTCATCCTCGGATGGGGCACACAAGTCATTGTGGGGTGGCCCACGAGGACTCTGGTTGGGCTGCAGCTCATTTGTGTTTGACAAAACAAAGAGAAATAGTCCCATGAGTATTTACAAGACTTGTTCTGGTTTACCCTGGAAGGCAGAACTAGGAGAAGTGGGTAGAAGCTGTTAAGAGGAAAATTTAGGTTTGATGTAAAAAACAACTCCCAAAAGGAGATGGGTTACCTCAGGAGATAGTGGAGTAGGCTAGTCCTCCCTGGGAGTCAGAAGGCAAAAGCTAGATTATTTGTTGGGTGTGTAGCAGTGGGGATTCTCCTTTGGTCCAGTTGGCCTAGTTGGCTTCTGACAGCACATTCCATAAGAAAATAGTAAAAATGTCAAGGTCACAAATCAGAGTGACTGCAAGGATGGTAGAACTGTAACAATTTCCTCAACAGTCATGGGAAAGTTCAGAAAAGGAAGGAGGAGGGCTTTGAGGAAAACAGTGAGTTCAGTTGTGGGGCACGTTGATGTCTCTCTGGGACATACAGCTTGAAAACCCCAGGAGAGAGATAGACAGATATGTGAGTTGTGTGCATGGAGATGACAGTTAAATCCATGGAAGCCAATGAAATCACTGAGGGCAGGAAAGAGAGAGCCTGGACCAGAACTGTGGGGAATACCCTCATTTGGGACAGATGCTATGAATGATGACTCCCCAAAAGGGACAGGGGAGAAGTGAGACAGGCAGGAAGAGAAGCCAGAGAAGACATTTTCAGGTAGAGAGGGTGGTAAACCGTGTCAGGTACATCAGTTAGCTCAATAAGAATGAGGACTGAGAAATGAGCTCAGTTTGGAACGTATTGAGTTTGAGGGGTCTACAGGATATTAAAGTCTAGGGGTCTAACAGGCAGTTGATCAGTCAGTCAACAAATGTTTATTTAAAAGGTGTCAGGCACTGTGCTATGTGCTGGGGATACAAATACAAATAAAAAGAAAGACAGTCCCTGACCTTAAAGAATTTATGAACCCATAAAAGGAAGCTAGAAAGGTGTATGGGGAGGGTATGGAGGGGAAGAAGGTACCAGTGTGAGGGCATGATGGATACATCTAAAAAAGTCTGGAAGCGGTGTAGTTGGCAGAAATGGGGAGAAGAGTGGACTGGGCCCCCTCCTTAAATGGAAGCCCTGGAGCCCACGGCCTGCCCTCCAGGTGGGTCCATTCAGAGGGACAGAGGGGACTGCTAAAATTCAAGGACCCAGCAGATTTAATCTTGCAAAATAATGAGATTTCCCAATAATGAGTTTCCTGGGGAAGGAAGGCGCGATGGAGAAACGTAAAGTCCAGAAGCAGGGTGAGACGTGGGAAACACTGCGCTGGGCCCCTTCCTTAAATGGAAGCCCCAGGAGGGCACAGCTTGTGTGATGTCTGCTGCTTTTGTCCATTAGCCAGGGTTTTCTGGTCTTCTTAAATTGATTAAGAAACTTCACACCTCCTTAAGGAATCAAGAAGTATAAATTTTCTTCACTCTGGCTAGCAAACATCTGAAAAGGGCACACCCTTTAGAAGATGCAAAAAAGCCACCGAATCCTCAGAGGACACCCTTCCTCTCCAAAAAGTGACCCTCCCAGCCTATAATTCCATGAGATTGGGAGGGAGTCGGAGGGAGTCAGCTGATGAGGGGCCTGCCGAACACCACTTCCTGCCCTCCTGCCCCCCTCCCAGTAGAGGAGGAATAACTTGGCAGAGGGATATTCCAGGGCCTGGTGGAGATTCCAAGGCAAGGAGGCCCCGGGCACTGAGGGAAGTTCCAGGATGTGAGTGTCTGGGGCATGGTTTGAAGCCGGAAAGTCATGAGCAGAGATGGAAGGATCTTAGTAACACGATATTTTCTCATGGTTCTCCTACCTGTCTAATCTCTCCTTAGTCTCCTTTATGAGATCATCATGCATACAATGTCCTCTAATTGTAAGTGTAGAGCTTGGAATCTGGAGGACTCATCTTCCTGAGTTCAAATCCAGCCTCAGACACTTCTAGCTGTGTGACCCTGAGAGTAGAATGAGGGTGTTCCCCCCAGTTCTGATCCAGGCCCTCTCTTTCCTGCCTTCAGTGATTTCATTGGCTTCCATGGATTTAACTATCATCTCCATGCACACAACTCACTCACATTTAGCCCTGTTTGCCTCAGTTTCCTCATCTGTAAAATGAGCTGGAGAAGGGAAAAGGCAAACCGTTCCAGTATCCCTGCCAAGAGAACCTTCAGTGGGATCATGAAGGGTCAGACATGACTGAGAAACAATTGTAAATGTTCCCCTAAGGTTCTGTCTTGGCCTTTCTCATCTTCTCTTTCTATATTCTTTGGGTAACCTATTAAGCTTCCAAAGATCTCCATTCTCATATCCAGTCTTTAAACTGAAAGTCCTGGAGACACCTCAAAATCAACATGTCCAAAACACAATTCATTATCTTTCCCCCCAAACCCATCCCTCTTCTAGCCTTTCCTATTTCTGTCAAAAGCCCTACCATCCTTGGTTGGTAGGACTCCCATGGTTGGAAGCTTGACTTTCTCCATGACTTGTTATCCTCTCTTGCCCCATACATCCAGTCAGTTACCAAATCTTTCCATGTCCACCACCGTTCTTTCTCTCTCTCTCTCTCTCTCTCTCTCTCTCTCTCTCTCTCTCTCTTTCCCTTCTTTCCCCCTTCTCTCACCTCTCCCTCCCCCCCCACTTTCTCCCTCTTCCTCTCTCTCTCTCCTTCTCTGTTTCCCTCTCCCCCCCTCCACTGTCCTGTTCTCTCTACTCAGACACTCACCACCTTAGTCAGGCCCTCATCACGTTTTGCTTAGATTTTTGCAGTGACCTGCCAATTTATCTCCTTGCGTCAAGTCTTTGCATATTCCAGTCCACGATCCACTCTGCAGCCAAAGTGGCTTTCCTTAAGTGCAAATCTGAGCATGTTACCTCCCTCCTCAGTAAACTGCAGTTGTTCCCTGTTGACTCGAGGATAAAATCTGAATTTCTCTAAGCTTTTAAATCCCTTCACAACCTGGCCTTACCTCTCCTTACAGTCCCCATGTGGGTACTAATGCTGCCACACTCTGCAGTCCAACAAATCTGGCCACCTCTCTGCTCCTCGTCAGTGATCCTCCATCTCCTGGCTCTGTCTATACCTTTGCACTGGCCAGCCCTCAGGCTTGGAATGCACTCCCTCCTGTCAGCTCCACCTCTGAGAAACTTCTCTTCCTTCAAGTTGTAGCTTCAGCACCATCTTCTACATGAAACCTTTCCTAACCCCAGCCTTCCTAATCACCTCGTGTGGAACTTCTTTATAGTTATTTTTAGATTTACTCTGTAAATATGTAGATGGACTTCTTGTCTCCTGCATGAGAAAGTTAACTCCTCGAGCTTGGTTCATTCTTTATACTTATATTCCCAACCCCTTAAATCCAATTCACTTGCAAGTCATGACAATACCTTCCCGATGTCATGGCCTCTTCCTCTTCGAGAAAGAAGGACAAACAACAACTTGCAAGTAGTAATAGCTGCCCCACTGGGGACCCAATTGGCCAATTCTAGTCAGGCAACTCAGCTCCTTCCTTCCTTCCTTCCTTCCTTCCTTCCTTCCTTCCTTCCTTTTCTTCCTTCCTTTCCCTCCTCTCCCTCCCTGATCACTCTCTGTCCACATAGGAAATCATACCCTTACCTGCAGGTACTCTGCCCAAAGGAATATAAATTTTGATTGCTGAGACCTCCCAAGATATCTTGGGGTTTCCAGGTTAGATTTCTTTTTTAAAGACCATGCCTTAAACCCTAAACCTGACTCTCACTGATTGGCCAACAATAGGTCCCCAGCCCAAGCCTACCTCGGTCATTGTTTGGGTTCTGATGGCTCAGAGTTAATGTAAACAGTAATGTTTCTGTTTTGGCCAGAAACTCTTGAGGGTCTTCCCCTCCCAGATTGCTTTTTTTTTTTTTTAACTAGGTAATAGAGGCCATTCTCTGCCTCATTTCTTGCCTAGCCTTAATCACTGAATGGGTGTTGCCTCAGACAAACTGAGACCTGGGAAAGACCTTAACTTAAAAAGGCCAAGGTCTCCCACTGCATCCAGGCCCATCTCCAGTGGTCAGATCTGTATCTTGCAGCTCGACCCAAATGGCTCCAGAGGAGAAAGTGAGGTTGATGGCTTTGCATAGCCCTGCCTCACTTAAATCCAATTCACTTGTAATTCTTAATGTTATGCCCCTCTTTGAGAATGAAGGATAGAAAAGGAGAGACTCCCCCTCAGGAGTAGGGGCTATTTGTGTAGGGAGTGGACAATATATGGATAGAACATTCTTGTCCTCTGTGCTGTCTTCACTCCTTAAAATTCCTCACTATTCATCCAGAACCTGTGAACTAGACAGCAAGCCCATGAAACTTGTATTTTTACCATCTTTACTTTTTCAAATGTGCATGTGAATATAGCAAAAAAAAAGAGAGAGGCAAGCATTTTGGCGAATTGGTCTTATTTTGTACATTGTGTCAAATTAATTTTAATAAATTATAGTTATATATTCATGTCATATATATATACACGTATATATATATATTGTAAAAAGCAACTCTGTCCTAATTAGCTTCAGATGATTCGCTACAAAGCTACCTAATTGTTAGCGCAATAGTACGTGAAGCATGTGATGGTCATATCATTTCCAGAAGCAGGAAACACACTAGCACTTAGTGTTGAAATATTTTATGCATGTAATGCGTTTGGAAACGATTGCCAAGTATTAGAATTTTTGATGTATAAATAATGAATAGATGTCATTTCTACTTCATAAACTCTTCATAAAAGCCCACCAACAAATGGAAAGCCCTTCCTTATGAGGGTTTTAGAAGTCTTTTGTCATTCACATTCTTGTAAAGTAAACTTGATGAATGTAACATCAAAAAAACAATTCCTCACTAGTTGGTCTCTCTTTCCTCTGGTTGCAGAAAAAAAGCCATCACTACTCCTCGCTAGACACCATTGATCCCCCCTATTTCCTCCAAGACCTTGTTCTGGCAAATATCCCTTCTCTCTTATATATCTCCAATCTTCCCAGCTGCCTACCAACATGGTCAAGTCTCTCCAGTACTAAAATATCCTTCCCTCAACCCTTCTGAGTTATATGGCTTCAGTCCTCCCCAATATTACCAAACTTCTTGAAAAAATTCTCTCTGTCCCATTTCATCACTTCCTCAACCACTCGCAATCTACCTTCCGCCTCATCCCTCTACTAAAATCGCTCTCTCTGGGGTTACCAAAAATCTAATTGCTAAATTCTTGACTTTTTAAAAAAATTTTAACACCTGCAATCTCTGCAGTGTTTAACAGAGTAGGTTTCCCACTTGGCGGTGGAAATGCCACGTGTCAATGATTCTCCTTTCTTTCTAACCACTCGTTTGTCTACTTCACTGGCTCCCAGGCTTTTTCCAATAGCCTCTTAACTGATTTCTCTGCTTCTAGTATCTCCGTTCTCTAGTTCATCTTGCAGAGAGCTGCCAAAATGATATTTCTAAAACACAGATCTGATCATATCACCTCCCTGCTTCTCTTCTCATTGCCAGCCCCCATACACACACTCAAAAAGCTTTACCAGCCCTTTGCTACTTCTCAGATGTGTAACCTGTGGTTCAGGGCCTACCTAAGACTTTCAGCTCACATTAACTGGGTCCAATCTATTTCTCTGAATCGTTACCTCATTTTACCCTGGGAAAATCTGCAAGTATAGCTCATGTCTAGGTTTGCACAAATGTAAGCAATAGGGTTCCTAGATCCTATATGAACCACTAGGTAATAAATGTATATTGGGTTTAGACAGCCTTTATTTTACTCCACAGAAAATGCATGAGATACAGACGACTTCCTGAAGCCCTTATACAGATATGGATAACATAGAATCAAAAGACAAGCAGTCCATAAGCAGATACAAGCCTTCACACTTGGGTTTGAGTTAGGAAACCTGTCACATTCTTGTAAATCACATAGTGTTTCACATAGTTCTTCCCAGAGTTTGAATGCCACCTTGTCATTTGAATTCCCCCTAGAAGGCAAACCCTTTGGGGTCTGCTAAATGGGCAGCTCTTTTCCCACTAGACCAGCATTGTTGAAATAATTCACTGTAATGGGAGTGGGTTGTAAGGTTCAGATCCCTCGCCTCCCTAAGGCCCAGTTTTAACCTCTTACTACTGTAACTCCTTTAACTTTAGAGACAACACAAATGATGCTTTTCTTTTCCTAAGACGCATTTTGCTGTTGAAATCTTTTTTCTACAAGATCTGGTTCCCAATCTCTCAAATTTAGCGTTATCGTTGAGACAACCCCTAAGTTTGGAACTGACCAAGATATCTTTCTTCTAGGGCTAGAAGGCTAGATTCTGGAGCCATTCTGCCTAGGAAATCTCCCTTCTCTGACAAGTAAATTGACTTCCAGAATCCTTGACCTTGAGATTACTCACAAGGAACTGCCTCCCAAAGACAGATGTTGCTAAGGAAATATCCTTTCTTTAACTAGACAACTGGATTCTGTGATCACATGGCCTTAAAAATAGAAATCCTCCTTTACACAGGGTGTGGGTTCAGAAGTATTGTCTGTGAACTCCCTGACTGAGCGGAGTGGGCAAGTTCATGTCTACTTCCTCAGGAACTTTATCATTGCCCCAGCTTCTGCCATCTCTTGAGCTGGGAAAATCTTTTCCCAGGTCACCAGACTCTGACCTATGCCCTGAAGGCTGGGGGTAAATACCTTTCACTTTGTTCCCAAGGCAGTCCTCAGCAGTCTCCCTTACTATGTGTCCGTCTCTTTTTTCTTTAATAATATTATTATATTTTTCCCAGTTCCATGTAAAAACAATTTTTAACATTTGTTTTTTTCAAATTTTGAGCTCCAGATTCTCTCCCTCTCTCTTTCCTCCCCCTTCCCTGAGACAATAAGCAATTTGATAAAGGTTATACATTTGCAATCATGCAAAATATATTTCCATAATAGTCATTCTGTGAAATAAAACGCAGACCAAAAAAAAAAAGCCACAAAAAATTAAGTGAAAAAAAAGTATGCTTTGATCTGCATTCCCACTCCATCAGTTCTTTCTCTAGAGATGGATAGTTGTTTTCATCATGCATCCTTTGGAATGTCTTGAATCTTTATATTGCTGAGGACAGGTAAGTTATTCACCGTTGGTCATCGCATAGTGTTGCTATTACTGTGTACCATGTTCTCCTGGTCCCACTCACTTCAGTCTGCATCAGTTCATGTAAGTCTTCCCAGGTTTTCCTGAAATCATCTTGCTTATAATTTTTTATAACACAATAGTATTCCATTACAATCATATACCACAACTTGTTCAGTCATTCCTCAATTGATGGACATCCCCTCAATTTCCAATTCTTTGCCACCACAGTAAGAGTTGCTATAAATATTTTGTACAAAAATATCATTTCCCCTTTTAACTGGATCTCTTTGGGCTACAGATCTAGCTGTGGTGTTTCTGGGTCAAAGGATATGCACAATTTTATAGCCTTTTGGGCATGGTTCCAAATTGCTCTCCAGAATGGCAGAATCAGTTCATATCTTAACTAGTAGTACATTAGTGTCCCAGTTTTTTCCCATCCCCTCTGATACTTGTCATTTTACTTTTCTGTCATGTTAGCCAATTTCACAGGTGTGAGGTGGCACCTCAGAGTTGTTTTAATGTGCATTTCTCTAATCAATAGTGATTTAGAGCATTTTTTCAAATGACTATAGGTAACTTAAGTTTCTTCTGAAAACTGCCTGTTCATATCCTTTAACCGTTTATCAATTGGAGAGTGACTTGTATTCTTATAAATTTGACACAGTTCTCTATATATTTTAAAAATGAGGCTTTTATCAGAGACATTGGCTATAAAAAAAACGTCCTTGCTTTCTGCTGTCTTTCTAATCTTGACTGCATTGGTTTTGTTTATGCAAATAATTTTAAATTTAATATAATCAAAATTATCCATAATGATCTCTTTCTCTTGCTTGGTCATGAATTCTTTCCTTCTCCATAAATCTGACAGGTAAAGTATTTCATGCTCCCCTGATTTGCCCATGATGCGCCTTTGTGTCTAAATTGTGTACCTGTTTTATCTTGGTATACATTGTGAGATGCTGATCTATGCCTAGTTTCTGCCAAACTGCTTTACAGTTTTTCTCCTCAGTTTCTGTCAAAAAGAGAGTTCTCCTCCCAAAAGTCTTTGGGTATATCAAACACTAGATTGCTATGGCCATTTACTGCTGTTTCTGTGCACTTAATCTATTCCACTCTATTCCTTAGCCAGTACCAGATTGTTTTGATGATTGCCACTTTATAATACAGTTTGAGATCTGGTATGGCCAAACTACCTTCTTCACATTTTTTCTTTGATTTCCCCCTTTTTTGAGGGGGGAAGGCAGGGTGATTGGGGTTAAGTCACTTGCCCAAGGTCACACAGCTAGTAAGCATGTTAAGTGTCTGAGGCCAGATTTTAACTCAGGTCCATCTGACTCCAGGGCCAGTGCTCTACTCCCTGCACCACCTAGCTACCCCCTTTCTTTGATTCCCTTGGCATTTGTTTTTCCAAATAAATTTTTTTTTACTGTTTTTTCTAGGTCTATAAAATAATGTGTCTGGCTCTTAATAAATGCTTGCATTTATGCTCCAGCAGTCAGCTGGAGAACACTGTATCCGTGAACCCAAACTGGCTCTGCTGCCCTCTGGGTAGGAAAGAGAGCAAACATATAACACAAAAGCAACTGGACTTGGCTGTTGGCAGGTATGCTACCTGAGGCAGGGATCTGGTTCTCTACCACTAGGTAGAGAATGATGGTTATGTCTTCTTAGTTTATCTTTCATCCTGACTCAAATTCATTTGCATGCTAAGCCAGAGAAAATTGGATATGGCCTTGTCGATGTAGTGGATGGGACTCCAGGCATGGAGTCATCATTCCTGATCTGGGTTCAAATCCCATCTTAGACACTTATTAGCTATCTGATCTTATTAGGCAAGTCATGTAGCTTCTCTGTGCCTCAGTTTCCTCATCTGTAAAATGAGGGGAGGTTAGACTCAATGGCCTCCAAAGTTCCTTATAGCTCTCATTCTATGATCCTACTATTGGACCCTAAGTTAGTTATCTCCTCAAAGACATAGGTGACACAACCTTAGCCTGAGAGCTCAGCCTGGCTTTTATTAGCTAGGTCTGATAGCTGTCAGTCTACCCAGCTCAGAGAGAATTTCTAGCCACCATACGCTAGCTGACCAGAGCTGAGGTAGTAGCACAAAGGCAGCCCTGAAGAAATAAGCTGGAAACAAGCAGCAATGCCCACCAGCCATCCAAAGGACCAGCTGAACATCTGCCCTGCCAGGGAGAGCATCCTGATGCCATCACAAGAGCACATTGGTGGTCCTACAGCATCAGGGTTGGAAGGGGTGCCTCCAGACGGGCCCTCTGCCACACATTGGCTCCTACCTGCCCCTTGTGCATGATCCCTAGTCAAGCTTACTCATAGGATGAGTATTTGTGGGAGTGTGTGCCCTGGGTTTATTGAGTAGGAGTGAGGGGAGAGTTGTTCTATTGCAACTTTTCTTACTATTCCCTTTCCTTAAATGCCTTTGCTTTGAAGTAGTTGAGCTGTCAATGACTATAGGAGAAGTAAATGTATCGTTGGGGGCTTATGAGTGAGACAAGGTTTTGAGTGAATTCAGACCTATGGAGTATCTTAAACCTGAGGTTTTCTGGCATGGCCCCCACACTTGAGTGGGGGGGGGGGAGGCAGGTACAAGTGAAAAAGGGAAAAAGCAAGCAGGTCTGGTCCTCCCACAAGCATTCATCCTCCCCATAGGCCCAACCTAAATTCCAATCTGGAATGACGTTGGGTCTTCTCAGTAAGGCACTGAGGGCATGCTCACACTCTTCATGGAGAGGTGTCCCTTAGCTAGCCCCAAAGGCCCGGTACTCTCAAAGATCGTCACACCGATCAGTCTGCTTCCCTCATCTTCTCTCTTTCTGATATAATACAAAACAGCCTGGTTCTCAGGTTCTCCCTTATCAGGCTACCATCCATCTCTCCAGTCTCATTTCATTGGTCTTTTATACCTTCTCCATTCCAATCAGACTGCCCCCCATTTCTTTCCTCTGTCTACTGCAAAAAAAGTGAATATTTCTTTTTTATATTTAATAATTATTGTATTAGGGCCAGAGTTTTTCCCCTTTTCTACTTCCTCATCCAGAAATCAACCAGTGTAGGAAATCTCCCTTAAAGATTTACCCAAGCCAAGATCTAATCAGACAGTAAAAGAAATTCTAAGTTTAGGCCAATGAGTATATTCCTGCTTGTTGTATTTGCTCAGACGGGTCCTGGGAAAAGATTGATTCTCCCTGTTATCAAGACAGGTGATACAGAAATTGATGTCTCCTTGACCAAGATTTGAGTAACCTAAGTCACATATCCCAAGACTTTCATTTTAATATAGCCCATGCCTATCTTTGTGTTAAGCAATCCGAGTTGATTGCCATCCTCAGGAACACCTGCTCTTCTAAGGGTGTATAAACTATGATTCCACCACCACTGGGGGGTTTTGGTTTAAGAGAGACAGACAAATGACCATCCTTTTATTAATAACCTGCTGGTCTTATTAATAAAATTATTAAATCACCCAGAAACTATGTCTCTTGAACTTTTTCATCGTCACGCTACCTAGTCCCCCTAACCAGATGCACTCTCTTGACCTCAGCCTCTTGGAATCCCTGGTTTCCTTGAAGACAAAGCTCAGGTGTCACCTCCCACAGAAGATGGAAACTTGTCTTCTCCCTTTGTACTGTTTTGAGTCCTTTGCATTTATTTTCCTTGTCCGTGATGATGCCTCCCAGGAGAATAGAAGTTTCTTGAAAGCAAAGATTGTTTCTTTAGGTCTTTGTAGCACCTTTACCTTATACATTATAGGTGTTTAATGAATGGTTATTGCATTGAACTGGGCATTGTTCCCAAAGTTCTGTCCGCAGGCCTCATCTTTCTTTACCTTCACTAATTACCATGGCTTCAGCCATTGCCAGCATTTACAATGGCCTATAACATTTTGCCACTGGATGGTCCTCAGGCACTCAAACTCAGCTTGTCCAAAGCTAAGCTTAACTTTACCCCCAAGCCTGCTTCTCTTTCTGACATCACTATCTCTGTGTGTAGAACCTTCACTCACAGTTTCACGGGTTTGAAACTTTATTTTATCTTTATCTCTCTCCCATTCCTTCAACATCTGTCATTCCCAAGTCCTGACAATTCTACTTCTGCAGCGGCTTTCACTTCCATCTCTTCTTCTCCACTCTCTCCTTACCACCTTCTCAGTCTATTATAGTTGCACATAAGAAGTACTTGCTGAATAAATGAACTGTAACAGTCTCTTAACAGATCTTTCTGTCTCTGTTCTTTCTACTGCATCCTTCGTACCATTGTCAGAATCATCTTTATTGTGCATAGAATTGGTTGTGTTACTACTCTGCTTCAAAGTCTTCCTTGGCTCCTCATGGCATATTAAGTCCTTAGTTTGGTTCTTGAGAGTCATCAAAGCTAGCATGCACGCATGCGCGCACACAAACACATACACGTATACACACACACATACACACATGCGTGCACGCACACACACACACATATACACACCCCTTCAGGGCCATATCTCGTGTGACTCCCCTTTACGTGACTCTCCCCCAACCTACCCTGCCCTTTCCTGCTGCCTCCCCACACCTGAAATGACTGGAGTGCTGCTGCATTCTGGTCTACTTTTTAGAGCCCAACTCAAATGCTGTCCCTTTGAGGAAGTGTTCCCTTCTCTCTCTGTCAAAAGGGAGCTCCTTCCTTCCCATCTCTTCCTATAGTACCTTACAAAGTACTTGGGTTCTACAAAAAGTCCATGAGGATAGGAACTATGTCATAGCTAGGCTTTCTGTCTCCTCCAACGTACACGGTATAGTGCTCTACATATAGTAGGACTTAGATATCTGTTTGCTGGGCCAAGTTTAATTCAAAGTGTTTTTGATATGTAAAAAAGACATAAAGTTAGGTATTGTCATGTGTCTGGGTGTATACACACACACATATACACACATATACATACATATGTAAAAAAGACATAAAGTTAGGTATTGTCATGTGTCTGTGTGTATACACACACACATATACACACATATACATACATATGTAAATTCCTAAATAGCAGATTTCTCTTTCTGGCTCTATTCAGGCCAACATTAGCATAAAATTACTGAGGCACAGTGGAGACAGTACTGGACTTGGGGTCGGAAAGATCTGAGTTCCAATACTTCCTCTAACATTATTATCTGTGTGACCATGGGCACTCGTTTGTAAAGTAGAGATAGAGTCTGTAGTGCCTACCCTGCAGGATTGATTGCTTAAAGGAGATAATAAATAGAAAGCATTTTGGAAGCTTTAAAGTTCTATAGAAATGTCAGTTATTTAATAATAGTGATAATATGCCTCAGAGCATCATTTGTGGTCAGGGAAAGTAAGTCTGAAATTCAGCATATGCTGTGGCTAATCGCCTAAATAGATAGGCTGTCTGTGGGTAGTTTAAAGCTGATTCTCAGATCCTAAAACCCACCCCTATCCCCTGACGCCATAGACAACCAACCTAGAGCACCATTAAGTAGGTTACTGGGGTGCTGCGTCTGTGGGCTTGGTGATCCTTGGCCTAATTTCCTGGACAAGATTGCAATTTGGACATAAGAAATGTTCTCATTTCTTGTGACTAGAGGAAAAAACAGACAAATAAGACATAGTGATTAACCACAAGAGTTGGGGAGAAGGAGAAAAAAGAAAAACAGAGATATAAACAGACCAAAGAAGAGGGGAGGGATCCAGAAATAAAGTAAAAGGATCTCTAAAATGTAATTGGTCTCGAAACAAGGTCCATGGTTACCGTGCAACCACAGGTTGGTGAGCCCCGCCTATGTGGCTGGATGGGGATTTCTGAGAATAGGACAAAACCCCATCTTGATAGGGAAGTGATACAGGCAGTGTTGCCCAGCCCAGGTAGTTTCTATTTCTTCCTCTGTTGGTTCCCAGGAACCTCTCTTACTGTTATCCATTAACTAGACTCACGTCTGGTTACTCAGCTGTCTTCCCAGGACCATAGCCTTTAAAGCTCTTGTATTTTTATCTTTAGGGAAGAATCTAACCAGGGCCTCTGCTTACCTGTCATGGTTATCTACATGAAGAAGCTGTTTAGTGGAAGTGGGGTCTTCTAGCTCAGCTGTCCCAGGAGGATAGAGACAAAGATTCAGGCTTGCCTTCTCAGAGGTCCCAACCTAATCCAGGAGAGATGGTCCCTACCTTTAGGCTGCTACCATTTTGTCACTGACAGTAATAATAGGATCTTCTGTTTGTGGCATGCTTCAGCGTCTTCTATCACACACACACACACACACACACGTATATGTAGGCAAGGCCTGAAGATGGTATGATTGCAGTGGAAAGAAACAGTAGTCAGAAAAAAAATGGCTTTGAATTTCACCTCCCACATTTGTTAGGGCTATTCCTAGAACCAGCAAGCTCTAGGACCTCAGGCAAAGGCCTAGAACTGTCCCAGAGCTCCAGGGACTAGACTGAACCTCAGAAGAAGCAAGGCCTCAGGCAGCAGCCTTGACACAAAGCAAACAGAGGGCACATTCCACATGTGGAATATTTTCTAGAGCCTCTTCATCAGTCTGTGTCTTTGGAATGTCCACTCATTGAAAACACTGCTCCTTCATCACAGGACCCTAGATGGCAGAGAGTCCCACTAATTTGTACCCATGGCCAGCAAATTTGCCCCTCCTGCTCCCAATGAGTCAGTCTGTCCTTGCTTCTTTCCTCCATTTCCCTGTAGTCTTTCCCCCTTTCATGTATTGTCTCCTTTCCTAGTTGCCCAGCTGGGTATATGTACTCCAAGGCTCCATCCTGGGCCCTCTTTTGTTCACTTATTATGTTTTCTTACCTGGTGAATTCAGCTCCCATGAGTTTAATTATCATCTCTGTGTAAATAACTCTCAGACTCTTCCAAGCTCCAGACTCATCACCAAATGCCTATTGGATACCTCACAGTGGATGGCCCATAGACAGAAATTCAGTCTTCCTAAAATAAAACTCATGATCTTTACCTGAAGCTCTCCCCTCTTCCAGACTTCCCTGTTAGTGCCAAAGGCGCCGCCGTCCTTCCAGCCCCCCAGACTCACAGCCTTGCTGTCACCCGCTCTTCCTCACTCTCGCTCAGGTCATGTATTCAATGAGCTGATGGGTCTTGTTATTTTCATCTCCATCTCCAGTCTTCTCGCCACTAACATCACACTACCTCTGGTTCAAGCCCAGGTTTTCCAGAATTCCTGCCCAGGGTTCCATCCACTGTGGCAGGGGTATCAAACAGATAACCCTCAGGAAGATTCCTGTAGACCGTACATTGACTGAGAAAAACATATAGATTTCATCTCTGTTTTATTGTATTTTATTTGTTAAATATTTCCCATTTACACAATAATCTGGTTCAGACCACACTCAGGAGTGTTGTGGGCCACATTTGGCCTGGGGATCACACCATTGACACCTTTGCACTATGGCACAGGGCTAAGTGGATATAGCCCTGGGTCTAGAGTCAGGAAGATCTGAGTTCAAATCCTGCCTTAGACACTTCCTAGCTATGTGACCCTGGACAAGTCATTTTACCTCTGTTTGCCTCAGTTTCTTCATCTGTAAAATGGGGGTCATAATAGCAACTACCTCCTAGAGCTGTGAGGATCAAATGAAATAATATTTGTAAAGCTCTTAGCACAATGCCTGGCACATAGTCGATATGTAACAAATGCTTGTTCCTTCTTCTCTCTTGTTCCCCTTTGAAGTCCTCCTTTACGCTTCCTTCTCCGTCACTCTGCATAGCCAGTCAGTTGCCAAGTTTTGCAAATTTCCCCTCCGTGAGCTCTCAGAAGGCAGATGACCCATTCTGTAACCGTATACAAGTACCCGTCTAGTTCAGGCAGTTGTTATTTCTCAATCTATGTAATGACAGCGGGCCCCACATGCATATGAGGTCTATCCTCGTGTGGATTGGAGGATAAATATCTCCAGCTTCTTCTCTGCTGACCCTTCTCCAGGGAAAACGTTCATTCCTGCCAGGACTGTGATTGAGTTCCATCTGACTGCTGATCATTTTGGGGGACTCTAAGGTCTTTATCCAAGGCTTGATTCCTTTCCTGCCATTCACCAATTCTACAATGAGCACATAGAGTAAATAGCAAAGGAAACTCATTTATCCAAATCAGTAGCAAAACAGAAATCAGAGAAGGTATTCACAGGAAAATGTATGACAGATAATACAGAATAAAGGAGTTCTCTCACTGGAAGTGAGATAACTCAGCTCAATCAGAAGCGATTGAACTTGTTCTCATCCAAGGGAAAACTCACTGCAGTCTGCAATGTAGGAAGCTAGAGCTAGGGGTGTGATGGAGACCGCTGGGTGGTATCTCTTAAAGCTGGAAGCCAGGAGCCCCTGAAGTGACTTGAGGCTTGAAGAGTCTGGAAGAAGCTTGAGGAAGGCTGGAACTCTTTTTCTCTCACCAACTCCACCCACCCCTCATGGCAGGACAGGGCCAGGCCTTCATCTCTACCAGTGAGGAGAATCCCATACCAATGGGCTTTGGGATGGGGTTACACCTATAATAGCTTATAATTGATTTTCCTGTTTCTAGTGTTCCCCCTGTCCAAACCATACAGGGCGCCAAAATAATCTTCCCAAGACACAGGTCTGACTTTTTTCTCCCATTGGCTCCCCGTGACCTCTAGGACCAGGAGTCTTCATCTTTTTTTTTGTGTGTGTCATGAACCCCTTGGCCTACAGACCCCTTCTGAGAAAAGTGTTTTTAAATGCATAAAATAAAATACATAGAAAGGAAACCAGTTATATGGAAATAAAAATGTGACTTTTTTCTCCTAAGTTCACTACCACTTGAAATCTATCCATGGTCTCTTTAGGGGTCTGTGAATCCCAAGCTTTGAGCCCCTGCTCTAGGATAAAATACAAATGCAGCTAGGCATTTAAAACTCTCCACAATCTGGCTGCTGCCTCCATTTCCAGTCTGCCCCCACATTCCCCCACAGCTATTTCCTCTACCACAAAAGAAATGCTTAAGACACAAACAATTCATAAGCAGGCATTAACGAATACACAGAAAACAACAACTTACCACCGTCATTACAATCTCTTTGAAAAGTGAAGACACTCTGTGAGATTACAGAATGGATGGTTCAGTTTTACCCATCTCTTCTGTGTCATTTCCGCACCTTGTGGGTCCAGATCTCCTGGTCATCAGAGCATGGCTTCTGACCAATCAGTCGGTAACAATTACCAAGCACCTACTGTGTGGCAGGCACTGTGCCAAGCACTGGCTTGGTCTTTCAGCTGTGATGTCATCCTAGGAGTGGCGAGTCTTCTCTGAGAAAACTTTCCAGCTTTGTTTTCATACTACTGCCCTCACAGATCCTTTGTGTGAGCCAAACTGTGCTTTTAGCATTCCTACAAATGGATACCTCAGAGGTGGGGGACCTGCAGCTTCAAAGCTACATGTGGCCTTCTAGGTCCTCAAGTGCAGCCCTTTGACTGAATCCACACTTGCAGGCAGTCATATGTTCCATGCCTGGAATGCACTCCCTCTTTTCTCCAGCCCTTAGAAACTCTACTTCCTCCATGAAACCTTTCCTGATCCTCCCATTTGTTAATGCTTTCCCTTCTCAATTTTCCTCTTACTGCACTTATTTGTGTTGCACTCCCATAGTAGCGCCTTGAGTAGGAACTGTTTCTTCCTCCTCCCCCTCACCTAGGGTATCAAGGTATTTAATAAATGTTTGTTAATTTCAATTATGAACGTACAGAGAGAGGTTTTCTTTGTAATTTAGTAGGTTAAAAAAGATTATATGCAGGAAACTAGATGGCACACTTCAAACAAAGATAAATGTTTCCTGGTTAAAATAATTTTTCACAATCAGAATCCTATTTTATTCAGAAAATCCATATTGCATTTAAATGCTTATTCTGCAAAACATCTAGGTCTTATTTTCCATCCTCCTACCTTTCTTGTTTCTTTGAAAACATTCTTTATTGCCCTTTTGTTTTTCCATCATGTACACTTCCCATAGCCTTCTCACATCCCCCTTCAGAGCGCCATTCTTTATAACAATTCAAAAAAACTAAGCAATATCATCCAAGCCTGATATTATATGTAATGGGCAAGTCACTTCACCGCTGTCTGCCTCAGTTTCATCACCTGTAGCACCTCCTTCCTAAGGTTCTTGTGAAGAGCAGACGAGATAATATTTGTGAAGTGCTTTGTATATCTTAAAGCACAGTAGGAATGCTAGCTATTACTAGTATTGGGAAAGCTGAAAAATTGTGGCATGTGAATATAACTGAATGTTAAAATAGTAATAACAAATCAGAATAATTGAGAGAAACTGTGGGAAGATGTATATGAATAAATGGCAGAGCTGAGGAAACAGAAACAGAAGAATAATTAATACAGTGACTCTAATGTAATTAAAGCAACCTTGCAAGACCTCAGAGCTGGGAGCAGTACAGTGACTCGAAGTGACTTCATCGAACTGATGGGGAAACTTCTTTCCTCTAGGAAGGGGTGGTGGACTCTGGAGTGCAGAATGAGGCATACCTTCAAAGGCGTGGCGAGTGTGTTGGTTTGCTTTGCTTAACTGTATTTAATTTGGAAGGGAAGGCTTAGATGGGGAGCATGGGGTAAGGGAAGGAGTCACTGGGAAGTGATAGCACTTTTTTTTTAAAGTACCAATAATGAAAAGAAAATAGGGCTGCTGAATGACCCTCAGGGTAATGCTCGAAATATCAATATGCTCCTGAATCTGAACATGTCACAATTGAAACTAAAGTTTCTCATAAGAGCAAGAAGTTGGCTGTCCTTTCAAATGTAGTGGATGACCCATTCCTATTCCAAGTCAATATTCCAAATAAATTCTATTTTGAAGTGATCACAAAATTTACATCATCTCCAAATTTCAGAATTGTAGGAGACTTCAGCAGCTCCCAAAAGGAATCCCCACTACAGCATGCCCAGCAAGTCTGAAGCCTTCAGCTTCTGTCCAAAGATCTCCAGTGAAGGGGAACCCACTGATCATAGCCCAAGACAGCCATTCCACTTTGGAATGGTTCAGATCCACAGGTTCTTTGATCTCCAGCTGGGAGCTACCTCAGAAGCATCTAGACCAACCCTCTTATTTTGTAGCAGAGGAAATTGAGGCCCCAGGAAGAAATGACTGATCCAGACAACTAGGCAGGAAGTGTCTGAGGCAGTTTGGAACCCGGATCTTCTTACTCCGAAGCCAATACTCTTTCCACTGTGCTGAATTGCTTGAAGGCTTTTTCATGCATCAAGCCTAAGTTTGCCACTTTACCACTTCTACTCATTTCTCCCGCTTGTGCCCTGGGGCCAAACAGAAACCTCTAGTCCTTCCTCCATATGACAGGTTAAACATCCCTGGTTCTTTCAGGCAATCCCTGTATAGCATGGATCAAGACCCTTCACCATTCTGGTTGGCCTCCACTAGTTTGGCCCCCAGAACTGAATGGAACACTTCTGATGTGGTATGACCCAGGCCAAGCACAGTGAATGATCAAAGGCCCTAGAAGGGTTGTAGTTTGTGAGGAACTACCTCCATCATAGAAACCTGGATCCTCGAAGTACTAAGTTTCTTTTTAGGGGAAACTCACTTGTACTTCACATTCATATGTCTTGCTGTTGAATGGTTGTGGAGTAAGTGAGTAATCTAATCCAAGATGGTGGTCTGGAGTAGGTGAGCTGTAGACAGTGTTTGATAAGGGACAGAGAGGGTAGAAAGTGCATCCTAGGTTCTAGAGACCATTAGTGTAAAGATGTAGTTAGGTGAATGCATCAGTCTGTGTTCCTGGAATAAAGGGTCCCTTGGGGAAGCTACAGAAGTGAGACTGGTGATGTGGAACAGGGGACAGGGAAGTGGGTAGAGTGGCAATGAAGGTCAGGAAAAAGAGGTGAGATGGAATGTGGCTGGCACTGGGGAGCTATGTTAGGTCTTTGAGCAGTTCTTCTCTGGTGTAGACTGACATCCTTTAGAATGCATGCCTTCAATATTTTCTTCTTCCCTTTCTGAGTCAAGTCTATCCTTTCTTCTATTATCTTCCTGTCTAGGGTCTTCTCACTAGGTCCTCCCTCACACTTCCATTCCATTTGTAAATTTAAATGGTTTAATTTGGGTATGATTCTTTCTCCTTTCTAATTTCACTTTCTCTGAAACTCTGTACTTAGGCAGAATCGTGGAATTTCGTAGCTAGAATCTGAGAGCTCACTCCTCTCTCTGTCATGTTACCTATCAAGTCAACTTAAAAAGCATTTGTGCCTGCCACAATGTTAGGGGCTGGGCATTCAGAGACAGAAAGAAAACAGCCCCTGCTCTTGAGGAGCCTACTTCTACCTGTGAGGAAACAACATGCATATAGATCTAGTAGGAGAAATACAAAATCAGTTCAGTGGGATTCTGGGAGAGAACAGTAACACTTGGTGGGTGGCGGGGAGAGTGAAGGTGTTGTTTGGGATGGACCTTAAAGGGCATCAAGGATTCCAAAAGATAGAAGAGGATAGAGAGCGTTCTAGGCATGGGGCACAGTCTGTTCAAAGGCACGGAGGTGGGACATGGAATGTTGGCTACTAGGAAAAGCAAGGTTGTTGTCCTGTTTGCCTAGAGCCTTAGTCCTCAAGGAAAATCAGAAACTTTCTTTTCTTACAATTAGGCAGCACATATGGTCAAAAGAGAGCTGGATGCAAATCTTAGCTCCGCGCTTTCAAGCTATGGAGTAGCCCTGGGCAAATGATTAAGCCTCAGTTTCCTCCTCTGTACAATGGGGCTAATAATACCTGTGCTCCCTGCCTCATGGGGCAGTTGTGAGGAGAGTGCTCTGAAGACCTGAAGGAACTGTAAAACTGAAATAACTCAGATCTGCCATCCCTCCTGACCTGTCTTCACCTATTCCCATGGTTGGGGAGTAAGTTCAGAGTATGGATGGAGTATTCCCTGCATGCCAAGCTGTGGCCTGGACGTTGTGGGAGCTGTAGAGGAAAAAGACACAATTCTCACCTTTAGGAAGTTGCCAGTTTAATAGGACAGACAAGTGGTACATCCTGGGGAGTGACTAAATATATACAAAAAAAATAACACCCTCAGTTTGTGGAGTTTCCCATCCTTCTTGCTCCTTTGGGGAGCCTTTCTCTCATGTCTTTTCCTGTGCTCCATCTTGCCTTTGTCTTTTAATTCCTTTCTTTGGGCTCTTTTATAGCCTTGACTATGCCTACGTACTCCCAAACCTGTGGCAGCATTGTGTTCTTCAAAACCCAGTGCCTAAAACTTACTCAGCTCCAGGCCCCAGACCCCAGGCCCCAGTTCATGCGTGGGCATCCTGCAGTCCAGCTGGGCTAACACCCTACAGCAGCCTGACATTGTGGAGAAAGCACCGGATTTCAAGTCAGAAAGGTGATGGTTAAAATCCAGCCTAAACCTGGGTAACCTGGGTGATTCACTGTGCTTCAGGCGCCTCCCTAAGACAGTTGGAAGCCAGAGATGGGTCACGTCTACGTCAGGAGGAAGTTCCCGATCCAAATCTCAAAACGTTCCTGTATATTCATACTGGTGGGGAGGGTGGGGGAGGCAGAAGGGCAAGAAGGGAACCCTTCCTTAATTGATGCTCCATTCCATTTCTTGTTTGTGTTCTTAGAGCCACGTTCCTCTTCAAAAGGAAATCTGAGAAGTCTGAGAGGGCTCCGAGAGATTTCTTCAAAAAGAAATGGCCCCCACATTTGAGCCCATGGCTAGCTCATAACAGAAGGATACCCGAGACCATGGCAGGATTGGATTCCTTTGTGCCCCAGCTCCCCTAACCTGTCCAACCCTGGCTCATACAAACACCAGCAATGGCAACCCCTGAGAGACCTACTCTGTAGTAAAGTCAGAACTTGCCACACCATCCCCTTGGCTCAAACCAGTATCCCCTGTGTCTCCCTCAGCAGTGCCTCGCCCCCAGCACCACAGGAGGGAGAATCCTTGATTCCGCAGTGCCTTCAGTCCATTTCCAACTGCCTGGCGAACAGCTGAAGAAGAGAAGTAGAAAAGGAGGGGATCAAGGCCAGCATTGAAAGCACTGAACAGCACAGCATACTTTCGCCAGCTTGGGGTTTTGCCTTCAAAAAACCCTACCACATGGGAGATGTTGTAAGGGGCAAAGCAGAGGAGGAAATTGAGAAGAGTCACGACAGCCAGTCCCACGGCTCTCCGCTGTCGCTGGGCTCCCACCTGCGGCTGGCCCAGCATGAGACACACAAAGCGCCAGTAACAGAAGATAGTCACTGCCATGGGCAGGCAGAAGAGGACCAGACAGAGCTCCAGGCGGAAGGAGAGAACCGTCATCAGCTGTCTGTCATTAAAATTGTCATAGCATTCAAAGTGTGTCTCATTCTCACTTGTTTGGTTTTTTGGATCCAAATACTCCACCACGATGACTACGCTGCAGTGTCCAAAAGACAGGATCCAGGCCACCAGAGCAGCAGCTAGTCCATATATGGGCCGCCGGGAGAGCTTGTACTGGACCGGGAAGGCTACCCCCAGGTACCTCTCAATGCTGATTGCAGCCAGCAGCCACGTGCTGCAGTAGATGCTGCTGTAGAAGCCAAAAGTAGTGAGAGCACAAACAGCCGTCCCCAGGAGCCAGTGGAAGTTAGTGGCAGCCTCAAGGATCTTGAAAGGTAGCAACAAGAGCAGAAGGAGATCCGCCAGTGTGAGGCTGAGCAGGAGGATGTGAATCGGGGCAGGGTGGGGCTGCCGGACCCTGCGGATGAAGGCTCGAAGGGCCACGAGGTTGGCAGGGAGACCGATGAGAAAGGTCACGGTGTAGAGGGCCAGGAGCAAATAGCTTTCTGTCTTTTGGTCCATTCAGCTGGGGTGGAAAGGGGAAAAATTAGGAGGAACCCCCTTCAGCCTGGGTCACCCCGTCTCCCATCCAGTCTCCCCTCTTAGGATTCTAGCCACCTTCTCGCCTCCCAGGAATCTCTCTGTCAGCACTTCCTGCTCACACCACCTGTCAGTGCCCCACAGAGTAATTATTGACTTTGCCCCGGGCGGGATATTAAGCTCCAGTTATTACATTTACTATCATGTATCTCTGGGGGAGACCAACATCTAGCTTCTAAAGGACATTCTCTCATTGTCTCCCATAGCTTTCCCAATCCCGCAGTGCAGGAAGGGGCTCTTGCCATGTTCCACTTAGAGAAAGGAAGGAGTCTCCACTCATCATGAAGACTGGACAGGTATTATGTGAAGCCAGAAATCCTGCAAGCAGACTCTGGCTTTCCCCTGCAAACCCTGCTTTGTTTCTAGGCCTCAGCAGGGAGACCTGGGCTTTGCCCCCAGATGTCTGGGGCACTGACTGCAGTTTGTAGTCTTCACTGTTCTCAAAACAACAGAATTTAGCTCCTGGCTAAGAAGAATAATTGGCAGGCTGGGCTAAACTGCTGCGCTTTCCTGCCCTGTTCCCAACTATCCCCTTACTTAGGGAGCCTATTTCATGACCCTTACCCGGGGGTGGTTTGTGCTACTTGCTACACTTCTCCAAATTCCTAGTTTTGGTTCTGGCCCTAGAGTGTCCAGCCCTCCCGGCCCATCTCTCCACCTCACACCCTGCCCCCTTTATAGAAAGCAGATTCTTTTTTCTCATCTCATTTCTATCTTATCTTATCTCTGTGTTTAAACTATGTATAAGGGAAGCTGGTCACAAACTCCATAGGCTTGTGAATGAGAAGGAGCAAATGAGGCAGGAAGGGATGAAGGTAGCGCCAGTCCAAATGTTCTCACTCTTGGGTTTGCCCCAGAACATTTCATATTTCATCAAAGGAGTGCACACATGCCATAACTGAGATAGGACAGTTTTGATTACTGCCTCTGCTTCTAATTAGGAACCACTTGGGCTTTTTTGGTGCCCAAACTAACTGCCCAGTCCAACATCACCTTTAATCTCTCCCCTCTTATGGGTCTCTCCCAGTAACTTCTGTAGGCCTGATCCTTCCTTCCATGGGTTTCCCTGCTAAGCTCTCCCCTGCCTCCAAGCCTCATCCCTATGTCTCATCTTCAGCAGCATCCCCTGACATGACCACACCTTCAGCTATCATCCCAGCATCCCATTTCCAAGAGCACAAGCAATAGGAACCTGATTGCTTTGTCTTATCCTGATGTCAGATGGATGGCTTCTGGAGTCAGCCTCAAGTAGAAGTCTTCAGTCTTCTGGGTAAAGGCACAGAATTTTAGGTGCTGCTACCATTGGTTTCATGCAGGAGAAAAAGGCAAGGAAGCTAGCTGGCTGAGGGCTTTTATACCAAGATAAGTCACATGGTCAGAGAGAGGAAGGTCAGTGGTTGAGCTGTCTTCTCTGAAAACCCCAAGCCAAGTTCTCATACTTCTAACCTCAGTTCTCGCAATAGCCCTCTGAGATGGAAATTATTATCCTCTTTTTACAGATGATAAAACTGAGGTTAGCAAAGGTTAAGTGATTTGTACAGACAGGGTCACACAGTAAGTGTCCAAGGAAGAATTTGAACTCGGGTCCTCCTGACTCCAAGTCTAACGTTCTATCATGCTGATGGAATTACAGATGCTTCAAGTGTTTGCCATTGAGAAAAATGCCGAAAGGTTTGGGAAACAAATGCTCCTCTTCTCTCTTTGAAAATTTTCTAAATGTGTCCTACATGCATGTTTTATTACCTCTTAGAAAGGTAGCTCTACTATCCATTCACCATCCCTAGCCTTTATTTTCCTCTCACAGGTGGTTCCAATCCACTCCTGTGAACCCATGTTACCTTTTCATTATGGTTTCCTTTCCAAGATTTGTAGGAGCAGCTTATTCCTAACCACCCTAAAAATTCTTGAAAGTTATGGAATCATAGCTTTTTAGATCTGCACCTTGGAGGTGATCAACCCCTTGGAACAGATAACATAATCCATGGCCTAAGAACTCCATGCTCCAGCCTCACATGGACTGGGTTTGACCTGGGGCTGACCCAAAACTTTATTCTGTCTTTATTCATTATGCCCCCCACATAGTATTTACTGATTATAGCTCATGTCTTCAGTTTTCTAAATGGGAATAACAGGGTTCCCAGCTTCTGTATAAGCACTCAAGGTGAGAAATGCATAGCAGGTAGAGGACAACACTCTATACACACACACACACACACACACACACACACACACTAAAAAAAACAAAAATTGCCAAAAGTCTTCAGAAATGTATAAACAGATACAAAAATATATGAAGCACTTAGAGCAGTTCATAAGCAATAAACACAATTATCTTCTGTCTTGCTGGTAGATCTCAACTTTTCCACCAGGACCCTACAAACCTTAAAGGTATTGTCACCAAAAATGGAATGAAACTTCAAGTTGCCAGTGGAACAGCAGCCACAGAGTCCTACAAAGTTTCTCCCAAATTTGTAGTGCCACCTTGTGGTTTGAACTTCCCCAGAAGGCAAACATTTAGGGACTACGGGACAGGTGAGCCTGTACTGTCTAAATAACTAATGATAATAGTGTGAAGTAAAGTATAGATCTTCTGTTCTACCATGTTGTAGATTTTGCCTCTTCTTAATCCTCCAGCTATGGGGCCTGTGGACAGTCTTCTCGCTCTAGGAGGCATTCTGCTTAGGAATGTCCTTCCTTTCTCTAAAAGACCAGATCTCCAAACTCTCAAACTTGGAGTTTCTCAAGAGATAACTTCTCAGATTGGTGCTGCCCAAGAAATCTCCCTTTTATGACTAAAAGACTAGGTGATGAGACCGCTGTGACTAGGAAATCAGAATCCTTCCTCCTCCATAGAAGAGATGGGTGTAAGTGCCCCCTTTCCCAGGATGTAAGTCCACTTTTGGTTCTGCTGCCATACCAGGATCTTGAAGACAAGGAGAAAAGGAACCCCAAAGGGTTGATCAGTTCTGTGACTCACTTTTTTTGTATTAGCCAATCAACAAGGATTTATTAAATACTTAGCACGGTGCCTGGTATGTGTTAAACACTTTATCAATGCTTATTCAATTAATGAAATATCTAGTATTCCTAGGCAGTGGGGATACAAAGAAAAAAATGTCCCTGCCCTCAAAAAGCTTATTTTTTTTTGAGGGAAGAGCATACATACTTATATAAGGAAATACAAAATACAAGGTAATTTGTTTTGGTGGGAGGTGGAGGGAGGGGCAGGAAAGGCCTTGAACCGATCTTGGAAAGATTCTAAGAGGGATTCTAAGAGGTGAAAGTAAGGAGCGAGAGCATTGTAAGTAAGGAGACAGCAGATCCAAAGACGCAGAGGAGGGAGATGAAGCACCATATGTATGCGATAAGTAGGGGTATGCTGGCAAATGTTTAACAACCAGCTCTCCACAAATTCATGGAACTTAAAAAAAAGTTTAGTTTTCATTATTAACAAACATTTTATCCATCATGTCCTTAGGTCTAGACAATCATCAAAGCAATAAATTAAGCTGAAATTTGTAGCATTTGCTGTTTTCTGAGGTGTAAATGTGTACATTGAAAATTTAAGTCCACTTTTTTGAGGCAACACAAGCTGACTCTGGCATACCCCTGCATGTAAGGAATGGCTAGAAGGTCAGTTTAACTGGACCACAGAATGGATGGAGAAACTAATGTATAATGAAATTCAAAAAATAGGTTAATGGCAAGATCGTGCAGAGTTTTAAATGCCAAACAGAAGAGTTTGTATTTAACCCTAGAGGTGATCGGGAGTCATTGAAGTCTGTTGCACAGTGGAGTGTTGTAGGCACACTGATTTGCTAACTTATGGGACAACATGAAAGATGGGTTCCTTCCACAAGAGTCTGAGCCAACTCGTTCATTTTGGGGGCAGACACAGTCACTGAAACCCACGGTGCTGAAGGATCACTCCAAAATAACAAAAATAACCAGTTCCCCTTGGGGTGGCCACAGTCACTGTGACTCATTCAGGGGCTGTCTTTTGTCCTCAGCAAGGTGCCAGTGTCACCCTGTGGGGTGAAGCGTGGCCATCCAAGAGTCTAAGCAAACACACTCACTGTCCAATAAGCTCACCAGAATGATCAGGGAATGGCCCCTGACCCCACAATAACTGTGAGAAATGGTGACAATCATTGACATAGAGCCCTTTCTAGGTTGTAAAGCACTGAGTATATCTCAAAGGATCAGATATCTCATCCAGTTGGTCATTTCATTTACTGATGTAGATTGCAGCCCTTCCATGCCTGTCCATCTTGTGCCAGTCTTGGTCCATGTTCTCCTCTAAAACTGTCCCTTACTTTCTCCCCAAACCACAGGAGGGCCAGTGGAACATTCTGGTTAAGAAAGGTTAGGAAGGGTCAGAGAAAGGATTGGAGGTCTAAGCCCAGCACTCTGGCCATGCTGCCCAGCCAGGGGAAATGCTCCCCAGCTCCATAGGTCTTTCTGAGATGGAGGCATCTTATTTTCCAGCCCTTCATTCTCTTCAGCTACTATCTTTTAAGAGTCAGCATGCAGGTGTGAGAAGGCTCTGAGATAGACAATTTGGGTTTGCCTTCCCATTCTGCTGGTTACTGTCTCTGTCATCTGGGGTATGTTACTTAGCTTCCACACCTATCCAGTGAAGCACTTGGACCACCTACATACACGGCTGGGGTCCCCTCCCATCCAAAATCTGTAATTCTTCTCCCAATATTGACACCTTGTGGATAAATGGAAACTCATTCCCTCATCGACAAAGATTTCTAAAGTGTAGGACCATGTGCTAGGGAATGAAAAAAGAGACCATTTTCTGTTGCTTTCCATCATGCTTATGGAATCACTTAGCTTTTAGGATCTTTACATAAATACTAATGAGGACCAAGGTGTAACTGGAATACTTACCAGAAGTATCTGCTAGGTAAGGGTTCAAAATCTGGGCTCCCGATGCCACTCTTTCTTCCCGGATGATTTCTTCCTCTTTATCCCTTCATCAGCCTCACTTTCCCAGGGTCTCAAAAGAAGACCCCCTGATTCTGTAGGTCCTCAGCTCGTCCCCCAAGGCTCAGCACAAGCTGAGATCATATGAAATCTCAAAAGAAAGGTTGAGGCCAAGAGAGAGAAAGCTGACCAACCAAGCTGAGGTCCTTCAGATCTATCATTCTTTCCACTGCCCCACTTTGTGGCCTCCTTCACATGTTGTCGTAGCAGTTAGCAGCAAGAAGTTCACAATGGGAAGCTGAGCAGGAGGCAGTGGGTGGGGGCAGGAAGACCCAAAGGGCCGGGAGCTTCTCAGGGGCACCAGGAGGAAAGACAAAACAGATTAAAAAGTCAAGGGAAGTGATAGTCTGTGAGGTCATTCTATTTGGGGAGAAAGGGATGGAGTCAGGAGGCTCCCCTTAATCCAGACCCTTTTGTCCCTTAGACCTATTGTTTAGTTGTTTTCAGTGTGTCCAACTCTTTGTGACCTCATTTGGGGTTTTCTTGGCAAAGATACTGGAGTGGCTTACCATTTCCAGATGAGGAAACTGAGGCAAACAGGGTTAAATGACTTGCCCAGGGTCACACAGCTGGTAAGCATCTGAGGCCATATTTGAACTTGGGAAGATAAGTATTCCTGACTCCAGGTCAGGTGCTCTATCCATTGGGCCACCTAGCTGCCCATTTGATCCAATGTGACCCCATGGACATTGACTTTCTTGGCAAAGTGGTTTACCATTTCTTTCTCCAGGGCATCCCCACTTTACAGATGAGGAACTAAGGCAAATAGAGGTTAAGTGACTTGTCTAGAGACACCCGTCCAGTAAGTGTCTGAGGCCATATTTGAATTCAGATCTTCCTGACTCCAGGCCCAGTGCCTCTATCCATCACACCACCCAGCTGCCTCCTTGGACCTGAGGTGTCTCTAGTTCTCCATATCAGTATCATTGAGAACAGTTATTGACTGTGCTTTGAGCTAAATTCTAAGGTCTAGATACTAGATGGACCATTACATATCTCTGGGGAGAATAACCAAAGAAAACTTCCTCTGACCCCCACATTCTTCCCTCTTCTAACAAAGTGGCAGGAATTGACTCTCGTAGCATTTCTTAACTTCAGAAATTTCCCTCCAAGTACTCTGGAGGGGTAGAAAGAAAACAATGGCTTGCATGAGGTGGAATCTATTTGTTCATCCAAGACTCTTAAAATCTTTTTTCATTTGCAAGACCCTGGCATTTTCCCCACTCCCTCTTCTCGAGAAGTCTTCTGATTCTAACACAGACTGTGAACCTGGTTATGCTTGAGGGAAGGGAGAGAGAGCCAGCAAAACCATGTCATCGAGGTTAAGCCTCCCCTCTTCCCTTCCTCCACATAGATCCCAACTTGTTTCAGCATTTATTAGTTAGAGGATAGGATTGCTGGTAGCTAATGACATTTCTCTTCTCAATAGGAAATTATCTTATCTCTTTGGTACTCTAACTCCAGCCACCTACTTCCCTCCAGTCTCCGATGAAGAGGTGGTTCCTGCCAAGGCCAATCCCTCTACTTGCTCTCTGGACGTCTTCTCATTCAGTCTCCTCTAGGAGCTTGCCCCTTAGACCCCTTTCTTACCTTCGGTCTCTTTTTATCTGCCACCTTCTCCTCTGATGCCTGAAAACATGCCCAAATCTCCCACATCCTTAGAAATAGCCTTCATTTAACTATAATGTCCCTCCAAGTTATGGCTCCATATCTCTCCCTTTCCCAGCCAAAACCCTAAAAAAAAAAGCTGCCTACACGGCAGTCCCTTTCCTTAAATTCTCCACACTTCACAATCTGACTTCCTCCCCATCACTTACAGAGACATCTTTCGGGGTTGCCAAAGCTGCCTTCTTTTCCCTGTGCCTAGCATACTGTAGGCATTTGATAAATCCTTGTTAAATTGAATTGAGATGCGCTGATACTCCCACCCTTTCCCCAGTCTTACCACTCACCCTGAGCTTTACAATTCAGACCAACAATGCCCTTTTCAGTGGTCATTTTCCTCCCATACTGTTTCTTTCCTAACTCTTTCTGGCAGAGATTCCACATAAATCAATCAAGCATTTATTAAGCTCCTACTTACCACGTATCAATTATGTATTAGTTTTAAGACATCACACTTGTATAGGTTCTGGATAATGGACAATGCTTTTGAGCGTTCCCCATCACCAGTGGAGTAAAGCAAGGTCTTGTGTTTGCTCTCATACTTTTTAGTGAGATGTTTTCAACAATATTATGGGAAGCCTTCAGTGAAGATGAGAACAGCGTCAAGGTCAGCTACTGCACTGATGGTAAATTATTTAACTTGAAAGGCTACAAGCCAAGAGTAAAGTGGACGGAGAGTTGGTGCGTGATTTTTTTGTTCACAGATGACTAGGCACTCACTGCAGCCTCTGAAGCTGAGCTGCAACAAAGTATGGATAGATTTTGTGCTATTTTGGCCTAACAATTAACAACAAGAAAACAGAGGTTTTCCACCAGCCAGTGCTACAAAATCCATATATGGAACCAGCAGTTACAGCAAATGGAGAAGTTTTAAGTGCTGTGGAGAAGTTCACTTACCTTGGTAGTGTACTTTCCAGGGATGTACACATTGGCAATGAGGTTGGCACATGCATTGTCAGAGCTAGCTCAGCGTTTGGGAGGCTCCGAAGGAAAGAATGGGAGAGAAGAGGTATTAGACTGACTACCAAACTGAAGGTCTACAGAGCTGTGGTGCTGACCTCATTGTTGTGGGCCTGTGAAACCTGGACAGTCCACAAGCGCCATGTCAGGAAACCGAACCGCTTCCGTTTGAATTGTCTTAGGAAGCCTCTGAAGATCGCCTGGCAGGGTAAGGTACCAGACACTGAGGTCCTTACTGGAACTAAACTGCCAGGTATTCAAACTGTACTGCAGAGAGCGAGACTCCGATGAGCTGGCCACATTGTTCAAATGCAAAACATATGTTTGCCCAAGACTATTTTATGGAGAACTCACACAAGGCAGACGTTCACACGATGGTCAGAAGAAGCGATACAAGGATGCTGTCAAGGTCTCCGAAGAACTCTGGAACTGATTGCGAGACACAGGAGGAGACACTGGCACAGGACCGCCCAGCACGGCATGCCCGCATCAAAGATGGCACTGTGCTCTATGAGTGAAACGATTGCAGTAGAGGTTTAGAGCCACCTCCACTCCAAATGTTCATATGGGCTATTTGTGCCTGGCCTGTGGCAGAGCCTGCCCAGCTCGTGTTGGTCTGATCAGCCACAGTCAGACACTCTGTACCTTGACCCCAGCACAGTGATGTCGTTTTGGTCCTCTTCTAGCACAAAGGATAACAGCGGCAGCTGGGTCCCAGGCCCCTGTGCTGGGCATTTGTTCTTGCTGCTCTTTGTTTTATTGTCTCCGACTGTGACCCCTTGGGGGTTTTCTTGGCAGAAATACAGGAGTAGTTTGTCATTGTCTTCTCCCGGTTATTTTACAGATGAGGAAACTGAGGCAAACAGGGTGCAATGAATTGTCCACAGTTACTCAGCTGCTAAGTATCTGAGGCCAGATGAGACAAGTCTTCCTGACTCCAGGCAAGGCACTCTATGCACTATGGTGCCACCTAGCTGCCGGGCTGGGGATACAAAGCCAAAAACAAAGCATTCCCTGCCTTAGAGGACTGTGAATATTCTCTCTCTCTCCTCTCTCTCTCTCTCTCTCTCTCTCTCTCTCTCTCTCTCTCTCTCTCTCTCTCTCTCTCTCTCTCCAACATAGATACAGTAAAAACAAAATGCATACACATAAGGAGGAGAAGCCCTCCTGTCTAGATGGGCCAGGGAGGGCCTAATAGTGGCCCCGGCATGAGGTGTGCTTTAAAGAGGTAGAGGGGAGAATGGTGTTCATGGATAGGGGGGGTTCGGGCAGATTGGAGGGAGGGAGGGAGGCCGTGTGGTACGATGCAAAATGTGCTGCCTTGGACTCAGAGGAGTTGGATTCAAATACCACCTTCAGTGCTTACCACCTCTTGATCCTTGGGCCAAGCCAGTTAGCCTCCTCTGGCCTCAGTTTTCTCATTTGTAAAGTGAAGTGGTTTCTGAGGTCCAGCCCTTTGTTCTATCTTTGCTCAGAACCTAGTTGTTTTACCATCTGTCCCTTCACTCCCACCACCACCCCTAAACTCAAACCTCCTACATAAATTGAGAAAAGATGAAGAAACACATAATTCTTGGTTACTCTCTCCGCCAAGTTTATTTGTTTAATTTAGCTTTTATGATTTTACATAAATGTTAATGAAGATCTTGATTTCATTAGAGAAAAAGAAACTCACTGAAAAAAACATGTTGGGGGCCCAGGTTCTCTCCCACATCGCTGGAGGCCACAGGGCCACCAGGAGGGAAGGGGCAGCACTGCCTATACAGAGCTGACCCTCCACCCCAGTCAGTGGCAAACTCCAGGACACTGAATAGTTTTCCAGGCTGTTGTTCTTATCCTTTTATACCCCCCACAAAAGGCACAAAAGCACCCTATTAATCATTCTATACTGCCCCCTCCCAGAAATGGAAGGAAACAATGGACGTCTGCCACAAGTGGGAACTGAGAAAAAGATTCCTTTGAAAGCTGGCTATGTTTGACCCCCTCATATCAACACATCTTTAGCTGGTTTGTGCCAAGTTATTCCTAAATTCGTGGAAAAATTGTATTCCCAAGTGGGCTCCTGCCTGCAAGGTTCTCATCTCCCACCCACTTTATCCCATCCTCACCCCTCTAGCCCCCAGAGACTTTGTAAGTCAGCAGTGCCTCCCTTCTCCAGAGAGCTTAGCTTGCCCTCCGATCCCCAGTGTTCCCTCCCACCCCGTGGCCTTGGTTCCACATTCCCTCTTCTAACTGTTGGACAGTTCCTTCTCCTGTCTTTGTGTTCCTGACCCATTTTTTCTCTGAAGACCTATAGCCTCCATCAGACTCCTGAACAACCTGTGGAGGTCCCTCTGGAAGCCAGATGATGAGAAGTAGAAGACAAGGGGGTCAACACAGGAATTCAGGGTGCTGAGCAGCAATACATACTCACGCCACGTTGGACTCTTGCCCTGGATATAACCAACGACATGGGATGCATTGAATGGGCCAAAGCAGAGGAGGAAATTGAGCATCGTTGCCCCTAGCAGCCCTGCCACCCTTTTCCTCCTCTTCCAACTGCTCCCCTTGCTCAGGATCCACACCATTTGACCATAGCAGTAGCTGGCAAGAACCAATGGGACTCCAAAGAGAACCACTGCCATCTCAAGCCTGACAGGCAGCAGGATAGACAACTGGTCATCACTAAAATCCAGGTAGCAGGTCTTGTTGGTTTGTTGCTTTTGGAAAGCATCCTCCAAATATTCAGTAATGTAGACTATACTGCAGTGGGCGCCTGCCAATAGCCAACAGCCAACACTGATCAAGCCGGCCTGGACAATTCTGGGCTGAGTCTTGTACCACAGAGGATAGGCCACCCCCAGGAATCGTTCCACACTCACAGCTGCAAGGGTGAGAGAGGTAAGGTAGATGGTAGTGTAGAAAAGGAAGCCTAAGAAGGGGCATAAGATGAAGGGCAGAGGCCAGTACATGCTGCTCGCTGCCTCTACCATCCGGAAGGGCAAGAGCACTAGGAACAGCAGGTCAGAGATGGTCAGGTTGAGCAGAAGGATGTCCACAGCCACAGGGCGACGCTTCAGTTTACCCACAAAGACGATCAGGGCCACCAGGTTGAGGGGCAGGCCGGTGAGGAAGGTGAAGAGGTAGACAGAGAAGTATAACCAGTGGCTGCCAGGGAAGTAGCCTTCGGCTGCGCTCTTGTCCATGGTAGTTTCTGGTGGGGAGGGAAAGAAAAGGATTCAGAATGGAAAAGCCTTCTTGGGTAGCAGAATGCTGGACTTGGAAATAGGAAGAGCTGTGTGACCACGGACAAGTCACCCAACCTCTCTGGTTTCCTCACCTGTAAAAGGAAGGGGAAAGACTCCCAAGTCCTTTCCAGCTTTAAACCTCTGATCCTACAGTGCTGTGATCTTCTTCAACTTCCTAGTCTGTCATCCCCCTCCCTACCCTCATGTTCCCTTCGCTAGTCTAGTAAACTGTCTCTGTGGAAACTTTCTTTTCTCTCCTTTCCTCCAAGTCATCAGAAGGTAATTTCTTTTTTCTTGGCCCCTTCTCTCCTTCCCCTGACCCTTAGTCCTCACAGCCGTCCAGGCCTGTCCCTCCTCCAGGGGTTCCCCAAGCGCTCCCCTACTCACCTCAGCCCCAGCCTGTGCCTTTCCCACATCTGAGTGTCCCCTCCCTTCGCTAGGACTGTCAGAGCAGGCAGGGCTCTTAGCTACTTATCTCTTGGGCACCATAAACACTGAGCAGTGAGGTCACTGCTCAGTGGCAACACAAGAGATACTTTCATCTCTTATACCAAGGAAATATGGAAATATGCAAACAGGCAGTCAAATTTTATAGCTCAAGCCTGAACCATCCTGAGGAGGGTGGCACAAATGGACTGTCTCTCCCAGGCGACAATTTTCAGAGGCTTAGGTCACAGATACTCCCACCTGATTCTTGAAAAGAGCAGAAAGCTTCAGACTTATCCATTGTGTTCAGGTCCCACTGCTCTCCAAGAGCATTTCCCCTTGTCTTAGGGGGTTATCTCCCCTTTTCTCCTTGGGGTATCTTGCTCTGCTTCTACCCTCTGGTGGCCACATGAGAGGACACCCTGCCCAGTGTATTTCCTCTAGTTTCTCTTTTCTCCTCCAGAAGGCTTTCTCCAGTGATACTCATCCCCTCTGACCTTCCAGTTTACACCTGGAGTTCACATTCCCGAGTCCTTCCTTAGGGTAGGGGCTGTTGGGGCATGATAGCTAACTTTGTATTTGAGGGGCTGTCATGTGAAAGAGGGTGGATACTTGTTCCCCTTGGCTCCTCCAGGAGTGAGGGGTGGAGGAGACAAAGAGGCAGACTTAGATTTAACAAAAGGAGGAAGAAGCTTGTTAGCATTTAAAACTGTTTGAGTCTAGAGTGAGAGCCTGAAAAGATAAGGAGTCCTCCCACCCCACCCCCCACCCCAGCTCTGGAGACTGGATGGTGTGTTGGGGATGTCAGAGCTGATGCCCATTCAGGCTCCCTCAGAGGCTCTGTCAGGCTGCACCTTCTCCTCATTCCCTTCTCATTCTACTCCCGAAGGGTTTTATTTCATGTCTGAGGTTGATGATAAAGGACTGTGGAGTCACTGGTCTCAAGGGGCAGGGGAGCAAGTTACCTCTTTCCATGCTGGGCTCTGCTCCTGCTTGTCCTCCATGGGCTCTCCATGATGTGAAAGCAGGCTGATGCTCACTGTCCCTTGGGACAGACAGAGAATGGCCAGCGAGTGAGTCCCCTTGAGACTGAGCTGTGGCGCCTTCTGGCCTGGCACCTCAGGACCTGGGGGCCCCCTCTCACCTTGAGGAGATGCCCAGGACCCTTTCTGCCCAGAGGCTGCTATTTCTGGGCCGCCCCACCTTGAGTCCCTACAGTACCACGCCTCTGGCCAGGCTTGTTCCCCAAGTACCCGGATACCAGTGGGTTGAGCACACAGCTCCAGGATCCCATGATCAGCCCAAGCTTCCTCCAATGGTTCCCAGCCTCTGGTTTCACAAAGTTGGCCACGTGGGAAGCATTGTAAGGCCCCAGGCAGAGTAGCAGAGTGAGCAGCGCCCCTCCGGCCACACGGGCGGCTCTGAGCTTCCGACTCCGGCTCAGGCCCGAGCGGGCCAGGGCCCGCAGACAGCCCATGTAGCAGAAGGTAGTGATGACCAAAGGAAGAAAGAAGAGCACAAGGGAAATGCTGAAACGAGCAGGGCCAGCCCATATCGGGTCCCAGGCTTCCAGACAGATGGGGGAGCCGTTGATTGGAATGGTCATTCCCAGGAAATTTGTGTTGTTCTTCTCCTGGCTTTCCTGACTTTCCAGTCCAAACACCAGCCCCAAGTGGAAAAGGACCAACCCCCAGATCCCTACACAAACACCCCAGGAATAACAGGGCCTCCGTACAGCTTGGTATCCCAACGGGAAGGTCGCCCCAAGGTAGCGACCAACACTGAGGGCGGCCAGAAGGATACCCCCAGCATAAAGTGGAACAAAATGTATCAAGGCAAAGGCTGGGCAAAATGAGGCTGGGAGAGGCCAGGCTCCCCCTGCCAGGGCCTCAGCTGCCTTCAGGGGTAGAGAGGTGGTCAGCAGCAGGTCAGAACAGGCCAGATGGAGGATGTAGACGAGACTTGGGGTAAGGCGGAGCCGTGCGTGAGACACAGCCTCACTGAGGAGCATGACATTGAGGGGAAGGCCCAGGATAAAAGCAGCAGCATAGAGGGCGAAGGAAAGCTGCGGTGGGATGTCCATGGCGCCGAGAACCAGGAGAACAGGGTCCTGGGGGCTTCACTTCCACCAGCCCTTCTCGTGTGACCTGGGGAATCACGCATACCCTCTGGGCCTTAGCTTCTGGTCTTGAAAATGAAGAGAACAATCCATATTTCAGGATTAAATGGACCCACAGAATTCCAAGTCAAAGTATGGTAGAAGTACGAAGTACAATTATTTCTTAATGATCTCAAGTAATGTAAGGAGAAGCTAAACATGGCTCGAAGTTAGAGGCATTGACATATATATACATGGAGCCAGCACCTTCCCCTGAGTGGAGCCCCAACCCCCTCTCAATTCAACCTCTTGGCATCTGGGCAGCTAGCTGAGCAGTAAATAGAGAGGAGGTGGCTACTGGTACTCACCTGGGCCATTGGGAAAGCAGGTATTGGGAGATGATTGTGTTGCCCAGCTGGCTGCCCAAAGGACAGCTGGGAAATTTGGAGGAGAGCAACTATGGAAACAAGCAGAGGTGGAAGGGTGTACGTACGCCTGGGTAACAATGCAAGGTGACCAGGAGAAACTGGAGTGGGCACAGGTTGGGAGAAACTAGGTGCTGAAAAGAGAGAATAACCTCTGGGGATGTCTTGAGGAATAACAGTCAGAGATTAGGGGACATCCAGGGTGAGAGGGAAGGGGAGGAGGGAGGAGGCCCCATGGAGCACGAGGGCCCTGGGAGTGGGGAGGAAGCTGAAGCCCCCATTGGGGAATGCTGAGTTTGTAAGGGGAGCAGAAAAGAGGCACTCACCTTCTCAAAGCTGCAGGATGTCTCTGAGGCTCGAGGACCAACCCACAGGGGCCGAAGTTAGGCAGAGAGCCAAGTGGCAAGAGCAGAGGGAGGGGTGGTCAGGGCCATAAACTAGAAGCGACCTTGCAGCCTGAGTGAGCAGCTAATGGGGCATCTCTGACTTCAGCTGGGGGGAGGGGAGAAGCAGCCAAGGGAGAAGGCTTTGAACCTCAGGGTCCGGTGCCTCAATCCTCGCAGGAAAGTGGACTATGGCCAGACTCCTGGCTTCTAGGTGGGCCACACAGTGTTTGTGGGGAAAGCGGGGGACCAGGAAGGAAGACGGTTGAACTCTTATCTGGTTAGAAAGGAGACCTTGGGAGGGGGTCAAAGCTGGAAGGCAGCGGGAGCTCAGGTAGGAGCTGGGCAGGGGGCTGTCCATGTTTGCCAAACCCCCTGGCTTCTCCTCATGCCTCAGTGGCTCTTGTCTACAGCCACACCACCCAGTCAATTAGCCATGAAGCAGCCTTATGTCAATAGGGCAGGAGATGGGATGGGAAGGCAACCACTGGTTGCTGGGGAAACTCTTGGTGCCATGAATAGGCCCCTGAGGAATTGCTTTCCTCTTCTCAGATGTAGCCCTACTTTCAGCCTATTAACTCATGCCCTGACTATGCTCCACAAATCCATCCATCACAGAGATTTCTGGCATGGAGGCACTTCAAGACCCATCTTTCTCCTGTTGTTTTAAAAATCTTGCCGCCCCCAGAAGTCTTTCTACAGAAATGAGACAAGACTACTAAAAAATTATTCATAGAACTAGAAAACATAACAGAATTCATCTGGAAGAACAAAAGGTCTGGAATATCAAGGGAATTAAAGAAAAGAAATGCAAGGGAAGGTAGCCTAGCCATACCAGATCTAAAATTGCATTATAAAGCAGCAGTCATTAAAACTACTTGGTACTGGCTAAGAAATAGAGTGGTGGATCAATGGAATAGGTCAGGTACACAAGACACAGTAGTCAATGACTGTAGTAATCTACTGTTTGATAAACCCAAAGACTATAGCTTCTGGGATAAGACCTCACTATTTGATGAAAACAGGAAAATACTATGGCAGAAACTAGGCATAGACCAACATCTTACACTATATACGAGGATAAAATCAAAACGAGTACATGATTTAGACATAAAGGGTGATACTATAAACAAATTAGGAGAGAAAGGAATAGTTTTACCTGTCAGATCTATGGAGAACAGAAGAATTTATGACCAAACAAGAGATAGAGAACATTATTTCCATGCAAAATGGATAATTTTGATTACATTAAATTGAAAAGTTTTTGCACAAACAAAGCCAATGCAACCAAGATCAGAAGGGAAACAGATAGCTGGGAAACAATTTTATAGCCAGAGTCTCTGATAAAGACCTCATTTCCAAAAGATATAGAGAACTGAGTCAAATTTATAAGACTATAAGTCATTCCCCAATTGATAAATAGTAAAAGGATATGAACAGTCTTCAAATGAAGTAGTTAAAACCATCATATGGTTTTATGAAGAATGGTCATATGGTCATATGGTCATATGAAGAAATTCTCTAAGTCACTATTGATTAGAGAAATGCAAATTAAAACAACTCTGAGGTACCACATCACACCTGTCAGACTGGCTAACATGACAAAACAGGAAATTGATAAATGTTGGAGAAAATGTGGAGAAATTGGAACACTAACGCGTTGTTGGTGGAGTTGTGAATTGAACCAACCATTCTGGAAAGCAATTTGGAATTATGCCCAAAGGGCTTTAAAACTTTGCATACCCTTTGATCTAGCAATACCACTTCTAGGTCTGTATCCCAAAGAGATCATAAAAATGAGGAAAAGACCCACATGTACAAAAATATTTGTAACAGCTCTTTTTGTGGTGGCCATTGAGGGGACGCCCATCACTTGGGGAATGGCTGAACAAGTTGTGGTGTATGAATGTAATACAATACTATTGTGCTATAAGAAATGATGAGCAGGCAGACTTCAGAAAACCCTGGAAAGACTTGCATGAGCTGATGCTGAGTAAAGTGAGCAGAATCAGGAAAACGTTGTACGTGATAACAGCTACATTGTGCGATGACCAGCTTTGATAGACTTAGCTCTTCTCAGCAATGCAATGATCTAAGACAATTCCAAAAGACTCATGATGAAAAATGCTGTCTACATCCAGAGAAAGAACTATGGAGTCTGAATGCAGATCGAAGCAGACTATTTTTCCTTTTTTTTTTCTTTTTTGGTCTTTTCTTTCACGTGGTTTTTCCCTTTGGTTCTAATTCTTCTTTACAACATGACTATTGTGGAAATATGTTTAATATGATTGTGCATGTACGGCCTATATCAGATTGGTGAGGGGAAGGGAAAGGAGGGGGAGAAAATTTAAAACTCAAAATAAAAGTGAATGATGAAAACTAAAAATAAATAAATAAATTTTTAAAAGAGAAAAAAAAGAAATGAGATCAAGAAGTCACTGGTGGTATCTCTGGGCAGGAATCAATCTCACGAACCTTTACTTTCTCCCCCACCACTCCTCTACTTCGATATAGAATATTTCTGGAGTGATCAGAGAAGAGCTGATGCTTCCAGACCTATAAGTCCTACAGGACTGAGGGCAGCTCAGCTTTATGGCTGCATGTCTTCACCATGGGACATTTTGGCTAACCTTCTCTGACCTCCCCCAGTCCTAGGCTAAAAGAGACCATTAATGGCCCTCATCTCTCCTCTCTGGGCCTAGGCCCTCACTCCTGAGAGGCCTCCAACCATGGTGCCCCTCTCCTAGGGCTCTCCTTAGCCTACCACTATGACTCTTTGTCCTGCCCTTTTTCACCTGCTCCTTTCAATAGCTATGAGGTCAAGGGCCACACTGACCTAGGGCAACTAGGTGGTGCAGTGGGTAGAACATCAGGCCTGGAGTCAGAAGACCTGAGTGCAAATCTGGCCTCAGACACTTACAAACTGTGCGACAAGTCATTTAACCCTGCTTGCCTCAATTCCCTCATCTGTAAAAGATGGTAATAATAGTGCTTACCTCACAGAGATGTTGGGAGGAACGAGTGAGATACTAGTTGGAATAATCACACATAGTAAGCGGTGTATGAGTGTTAGCTATTATTGCTATATGTAGGACAGGTCATTTCCTCTCCCAGCTCAGTTTGCACCCAACGAGGGTGGCCTGGTTCCCTTCCCCTCCACACACATGCACACACACACACTACACACACTATACACTACACATCACACACACACACACACACACACACACACACACACACACACACACTGAATGAGTTTCTCCAGAATTACTCTGATGGCTTCTCCTGTCTTTGACAATCTGGCCATGAAATGTCCAGGGCTCTTCTCTTGGCTCCCCACCCTTGTGATGTCTTCTTTGTTCCCTTTCCCCTCCATCCCCAAATGCATTGACCTCTATAGAATGAAAATAGCTTACAGTCCATCCATGTTTTTATTTCTTTCTGTCTGTCTCAGCAGTAACATTCCCCTAACCTTTCGCATTAGCAGGGGTAGAGGCTGGGTGATTAGAAACTGAATGAAGGTTTTAGGGAAGGGACTAACAGAGAGAACTCAGTTCCCTTAGTGGTCACTGCCTATCTCTAACCTGAGCTCAGTCTGGATCCTCTCTTTGACATGAGGACTTCATGGGACATGGAAGCTAAGGTGGGAGTTGGGATTCAGTTAGGGAGAGGAAGAAAGAATAGATGAGAATGAGGTGGGAACGGCTTGAGTCTACAGATGTGAAAGGAAGTGACTGGAGAGAAGTGGAGGGGGTGGGGCTTGGAGCATGTTATCCATGTGTGTACAGTCCCGTGTGGATAGGTAGGAAGGGCAGGGACCAGACGCAGGCTTTTGGAGGTGTAGCACTGTCAGAACACAGAAGGAAGGGACCACAGTGGAGGTGCCCACAGGAGGAGGAGCCTTCTCCTACGTCCTGGATAGAAACTTCATAGCTTTAGTTGCAGGGTAAGATATGACAGACCACTGAGCAGCTGATCAGACAGGCACAGTCCTAGGCACTAGTCACCCATTCCTTCATGTTGCCCCCATGAAAGGCCGGCCGGTCATGAGGCTTCTTTATCTCCATGGTCAATGTTTCAGAGTCACATACTCCACCCCTTCCTGCACGAAGGACCTCTCACCCTCCCCAAAATGAATTAGTTCAGAGTAATGTAATCCTTCTTCTTCAGGAGACTGGGGTGTCACATTCTCATAATCCCCCTGGGGAGAAAAGAGAGGCCAGTGAAAGTCCTTAGTCATCTTCCCAACCCCCTTTTCTCCATTGTCATTTCTCCTTCTCCCTCCTCAGGCCTCACTCTCTGTCCTTCCTGTGTCCTTAATTCAGCTTCTTCATTTCTGACCAGAGAATCTGAGACGGGCTCTTCTCTTGAGACGAGCTAGGGAGAAGCGCCCTTGATAACCACCTTATGAGCTTCTAAGCTGAGGGATTCTGGGACGTGTGGTCCAGGCTTTGACTCAGCCTCTGCCCAGCAGCCCCTCACTCAATTTAAGCCAGTTTCATGCTTTCTCCACCCTCCTCAACATCCCTGCCTCCTTACCCCACAGGGTTTCTGCACCACAGAATAGGTAACACTTTGATCCTCAGTCTGAAGACTAACTGGTGAGGGCTCCAGATACCTAGGAATTCCAACAAATGAAAGCAGGCATAAGGAGACCTCTCCTTTGCCTCCAGCCACCTCCCAGACCTTTGTTGCCCATGGCCTCACTCACTTAAATAGCCTTCTGCCCAGCCTTGTCTTTGGCTGTCTTTCCAGGACCCAGACATTCCAGGGTCCATCTACCTCTCCCTGATGGTCTCTAATCACTCTCTCTTTGTGGGCCTTTCCTCCTCCTCCCCCTCCAGTGCATCCTCATTTCTATTTCAGGTTAGGCCCCTAGCTCCCAAACTTCTAGCTCTGCCTTCTCTAGCCACACCCAAATATCCTTCCTCTTCCCCTCCCTCCCTAGAACCCAGCTCCTGGCACTCACAGAGGCCTGTCAGGAAACTGTAAGGTAGCATAATGGATCCTCCCCTCCACTGCAGGATTGTAATAACCCAAGGATGGGGGAGCTGCTGCAGAGTGGGGCCTCCTTATCTGAGAAAGAAATGAGACTTCAACCCCAGCCTTTCTCCTGTCCCTCCTCCACCCTCGACTCCCCGGAGTCTGCCCTCCCTTCTAGCCAGGATCTCCCCACTACATCATCAACCACCACCCGCTTTGGCGCCATGCTCTATGGTCACGAAGCGTTTCGAATGTACTCTTAAAATCTGATCCTCACATCAGCCCTGTAAGATTAGTCATATAAGTACTGATATCCACATTTGACAGATTCAGAAGCTAAGGTTAAGTGGCTTAGTCATTTGTTCAGTCACACAGCCAATAATTCCGGAAACCAGTCCTGAACTCAGGTCTTCGGAACCCAAACCCAGTCCCCTCTACCCCATACTAGGCCGCCTCCAATACTACCCCATCACACCTCCTAGCTCCTAGGACAGTCTGCCCTCAGTCCCATGTCCTTGTTCCCTACCTTCTTATTCCTGATAAAGAAAGAGCCCTGTCTGCTGGGTCTCGCCTGAAAGTCCTGCTGTGCTCTGATCCTCTGCCAGCTGTAGGGCAAAAGACAGTGAAGAGGTAAGAAATTAATCTCAGTGCCACTTAGGGCCTGGGAGCAGAGTCAAGGGCTAGGATTAGGTGGAGACAAAAGAGACCCCAAAGGGGAGCTCACCATCGGACAGACTGGAACCCCAGCAGGGCCAGGAGGAGGAGAGACAGGCACACCCCAAGCCCCAAGGCAGTCCTCTTGCCAATGGTCTCTGGGCTGTCTAGAGAAGGAAGGAAAGACTCCTTTTGTGGATGCAGCTAGTTAATCACCAGGCCCTGCTACAGGGCTGCCTTTGGCACTGCTATAGGCCTGTTCTCTCATTTGCCCTGTGTCTGGCCGGTTCCATCAGTCAGCCATCCCTGTTCTTAGCCTGCAACACCCTAGACAAAGGCCTGGTGGGGCTATCTTCAGAAGGGAGACAGAGGCCCTCTGCTGATGTGGAGCCCTTGGCCTATTAAGGAGACAAAGTCCTTCCCTTTGGGGAGCTACAGTATAGGGGAATAGAGGCGACAGGATATACACAGGGGACAATTCACCAATACGGCAAAGTAACAAGTACAAACTGAATTCTTGAGGCCAAGAAGAAGGCCTGGTAATAGGTGGGATTCACCTGGGTGAGCTTCTTGGGAGTAGGTGAGCTCTGAGCCAGGCTTCAAAAGGAAGGGAAAGACATGGCTTAGTAGACCAAATGGGGCAAGCAAATGGCCTCTTGGAAAGCTTATCTAGAGGAAGAAGCAGGACTTGGCTGGAGCAGGGGAATAATGAAAAAGAGGCAGGAAGCAGGGTGATATGGCTGGTGGGAGGGACCTAGAAAACCAGGATGAACAGCAGGTTATCCCTCAGGGCAAGAATTGGGATGGGAACACAAGGGGGAAGAAGGCCTTACAATAGACAGTGAGAACGACAGGACTCGACTTCCCCGTGCCCAGCTTGTTGGCCCCTTGGCACCAATAGGCCCCGGATTGGTGGGTCATCACACTCCACAAGGTCAGCTTCTGACCATAGTTATCAATCTTTTGCCCTTTCCAGTCAAACCAGGCATAAAGGTCAATGGCAGGATTAGCATCAGCCTCACAGGTCAGGACCACACTTGTCTTCTCCATCACCACATCACCTGGGACAATGGACACTTGAAGGTGTCTGGGTGCATCTGCAGGGAGCAGGAGAGTCAGAAACCCTCATACCCAGTCCCTATTCTCCTCCCACCCCAGGCCTAAAGCATCCTATTTGCTCACTCTCCTTGCCCCCTTTAGACCTCCTGGCCCTATCTCCCAAGCCTTGCCACTCACACTGGACTTTCAGGTCCCATTCCTGAGACCGGGTTTGTCCGATAGAGTTGGTGACAGAGCAGCTATATAGCGCAGAGTCTTCTGGGGAGATAGAGCTCCAATTCAGGTACCTTCCATCATGGAAGTGTTTTCCATTTTGAGTCCAGGAATAATGAACATTGCTGGGGTGACTGGAGCTGAAGTCACATTGAAGGTGGACTTGATCTCCAGACCGGATGTCAGATTTGGGAATTACCAGCATGATTTTAACATCTCTTGGGGCATCTAGGGAGAGAACTCACTGCTGAGTTAACCTAGGTCCCAGGTGGCTTGTCTTCTTAGTCCTCCCAGGACCCCAGCTTCCTGACCATTTTCTCTCAGGCCCTGCTTCCAGACTCTACTCTCCTTCAAGAGCCCAGGGACCTAGGCTTCCATTCTTCCCACCCCCATGCACCATCCTGATGCCCAGCTCTCCTTTCAAGCCCCTAGATATCTCAGTCCCACCCCTCGGTTCCCCTTAGGCAGCTCTCCCTTGCAGCCCCCAGCGCTCTTCTTCATGCACTCCCCTGCCCTCTTACAGTGTACATCCAGGTTGACAGGGGTGGATTGGGAACATCCAATGTTGCAGGCCCAGCAGATGACTGGCTCAGCATTCCAGGGTATGCTCGGGATGGTAAAAACACTGGAAAAGGGTCTGGCTTTTTGAGAGAATTGTGGCCCCCAAAAATATTTGTTGGCAGCAGGGTTACTTTGTTCATAGGAACAAGAAAGGATCACAGAGTCCCCTTCTCGGATTGGTGTCTGGCTACCGATAGTAACGGTCACCCCAGTGGGGGGATCTGGGAAAGAAACAGGAAATTTAGCAGAGAGGGTCCGGACATCCCTCCTGTCTTCTCAAACCACTCCATTCCTCTCCACCTCTCCTGCTGTTTACTCTCTCCCCCTATCACTTAAAGAACTCTTGAACTTACCAGAAGGGAGCTGACGGCCTCACTCAGGTATTCAACAGAAGGGCAGAAATTCCTCTCCTGTTACATTTTCATCTAGTACTTTTGTCCTTCTGTCTATTACATTAGTTTGTCCCCAGCTGTGAGCTTCTTGAGAGTATGGACTGTGTCTATGGAATTTATTCTAGCCCAGTGCAGGGTATAGCACTTTCTAGCTATGTGAACATGAATAAATCACATAAGCTCTCCAAGCCTCAGTGTCTTCATCCGTAAAATGGGTATATATTTCCTCATGCTTTCCTCACAACGACTTTTGAGAGTTTCAATGAGATAATGCATGTAAGGTATTCTATAAACCATGAAATGCTATATAAATGCCACCTATTATATTGTTATTACTATGAATTTGTGTTTTAATGAAGGCTTGGTGATCATGGCAGTGGGGTGTCCTTTACTCACATCCCTGTCTGCACACAGCTCCTTGTTCATCCCCAAGCCCCCCATATCTTTGCCCAGCCCAGGCATTGTATGTATGGCCAGCTTACACTGAACATCCAGCTTGGCTCTCTCACTGACTTCACCCCAGCCCTCACTGTTCTCAGCCAGGCAGGTGTACTGGCCAGTTTGCTGCCGGTTGACCTCTTGAAACGTGAGCTTCTGTTTTGTCTCTCCCAGCATCTGCTTCTCATCTTGGTACCAGGTATAATTGGTTGGAGCAGGGTAGGCAACTGTCATACAAGTCAGCTCCGCAGTCTCGTTCTCTATCACACTGAGGTCAGCAGGCAGAACCTTGGAAAGCTTGGGGGAATCTGGAGGGAAAGGACAGAAGCAGTGGGGTGATCCCACTGACCAGCAAATAATCCTGAGAACCCCTGTTTTCACTCTTGTCCCAGTCTCACCTCAAACACCCCCCCACACACATGGCCAAAAAAACCCCAAAAAACAGTAAACCATCATGAATCACCTCCTGTCCCTCCTCCATTCCCCAAACTTACTCCAAAGACTGATCCCTTGCTAAGTCCCCAGCCCCATGATCAGCTCACATAGGACTTGCAGATGCACTGGTTCTGATCTCCCCCGGCCTATTTCATTCTCTGCCTCACAATGGTAATTTCCAGCCTGTTGCCAATTCATGTTGGACAGAGTCAGAATTTCAACCCGATTCTTCACATTCTTTCCATCCTTGAACCAGAAGAAATCGCCTTGGATTGTGGGGTTGCTGCTTTGGAGCAGACACTTCAGAGTTACTGATTCTCCCTCCTTCACTTCTAGGTGGGAACTCGCCTCAATGGTTATCTTTGGGGTATCTGGAAGGGCAGAGAGTAAACCAAATGAAAAGAGAATCTTTCACAGAGATTGAGGGCAGGAAATCATTGGGAAGATTCAAAGGCCTGTGATTCTAGAACCCTACAGGAGAGATCCATGCCATTTAGGGATGGAGGGGGTGTGGTGCCATGGCACGCCTGATAGGATTTTCAGGTGCATTTATCGGTCTAGCTTCATTTTTCAGATGAGGAGACTGGAGCTCAGAGAGAAGAAGCTGCTTGCCCAAGGTAGCCTGGGTATTCAGCAGCAGTATCAAAAACCCAGCTCTTCCATATTCCACAGGGCTCTCATGGCTCCTATTTAGCAGGTCGTTGTTTCCTTCCCAGGGAAGCTCAGGAAAGAGCATTTGAGCGAGTTGCCAAAACGACGAACACAAAAGGAAAAAGGAGAGGGACATGATACATGTTTTTAGGCCCTTTAGAAAACATGGTGTTGTCCCTTTGGACGACATATGCGAATGTACGAGAAAGGCGATATTGTAGATATCAAGGATGTGGGCACAGTTCGGCGAGGAATGCCCCACAAATGTTACCATGGCAAGACCGGATGGGTTGATAATATTACTCAATGTGCTGTAGGCATTGTTGTAAACAAACAGGTTAAGGGCAAGATTCCAGCCAAGAGAATTAACATGGCTATTGAGCGTATTAAGCATTCTAAGAGCAGATGTAACTTCCCGAAGAAGGTAAAGGAAAATGATCAGAAGAAGAAGGAAGCCAAAGAAAAAGGAACTTGGGTTCAACTGAAACACCAGCCTGCTCCACCCAGAGAAGCGCACGTTGTGAGAACCAGTGGCAAGGAACCTAAGCTGTTGGAACCAATCCCCTACAAATTCCTGGCATAAATAACTGTAAAAAAAAAATTTTTTTTAAAAACTCGGATTATGGGCGGGGGGAAGAATTGAACCCTGGTCTCAACTGCCTCTAAATCCACCATGATTCCCTGGACCAAACTGCTCCTCAGAACCTGTAGCTTCCAGGAAGGAAGGCTCAGCTTAAGCACTAGCTCCCTGAGGAAGCCTTTCTTGGGGTCCCAAATTGTTAATTCTCTCACCTGCTCCTGGATTTACTTCTCCCCACATATTTGTTCTATCATCTCGGTAGAATGGAAGCTTCTTAAGGATAAGAACTCTGTCCTATCTCTATATCTCCATTCCTCAGACAGTTGATTCAAACACATTAACACGCATTTTATCAAGCATTTACTATGTGCCAGGCTCTGTACTAGGTGCCAGGGACACAAAGAAAGGGAAAACCACAGTCCCTGGCCTCAGGGTGATCACATTGTAATGGAGAAGACCCCATGCAAACAATTGTGCACATATAAATATATACGTGGTGAATGGGAGATAACCTCGGGAAACCACTAGATGTGGGGTGGCCTGGGAAAGGCCCCTTACTGGAGGTGGGATTTTAGCAGAGACTTGAAGGAAGCCAGGAGAGCCAGGAGAGAGCCTTCCAGGCCCAGGAGACAGCCAGAGTAAATGCAGCTGGAGGAGAGATGGAGCGTCAGGGTAAGGAATCGAACCTGCTTAAATGTTTATTGACCTAAACTGAATTGTATTCTAGTGTCCTTTTCCCTATCGGCCTGAGGCTGATATTAAAATAAGTCTACGATCTCTGAGTTCAGCCACAGGAGGCAGAAGGAGATGAACTCCAACATCATGGTGTCTGTGTGTTGGGGAAGGGGGATGGGGGGAAGGTAGTAGGAAACTCCAGGGGGATCCACCATTGCCTGTAGCTCCTCCTTAGATGTGGGTGTTTGAAGCCTTCCCACCCTTCTTTCTGGGCAGGCCATGCATGAAGATGTTTGGGATCATGGTGATGAGAATGATACCAAAGCTCTTTCACAGTTAGGGACCAGGGGAGCCACAAGACAACGCGCTGGAGGAGACTCACGCTTTACATCCAGCCGCACGATCTCCTCAGAGAGACACTGCTCATTGGCGTGCCAGAGTTGGCAAGCCAGCTTCTTGTCATGGTGAGTCCAATTGAGACTGAATGTGAATTTGCTCTCCGTCGAGACCCTCGTGACTTCCAGTGAGTTCTCGACCTGGCCCGACAGAACCTCCTGCCCATCCAGGAACCAGAGCAAGCTCACGGGGTACTCAGGACAGGAGTAGTTCAAAAAGCAGGTCACGGTTACTGTTTGGAACTCTTGGAGCCTCTGGGGGAGCTGAATTTGTGGTTGAGGTGCAGACTCTGAGGGAGAAAAGGAAGGAGGGTCTAGAACAGGAGAAAGAAGGCGATCCTCCACCCAGAGGGGTTTCTCAGAATCTCCTTCAGGACAGCTTCCCAATTAGCACTGCCTGAGTCCACCCACCCCTCTGCCCATTGGCCCCTTTGTAAGGAGCCTGCGATCTGCTCCATGGAAACAGCCACTTTTTGGAGGTTGCTTTCTAAGCAGTCGTAGTAGTTGTAGTCGTAGTAGTAGCAATGATAAAAGTAGTAGTGGTAATAATTGTAACCGTAATAAAAAGGAGTAACAACGATAAGAGAAAACTCTTTCCATTTCTATCGTGCCTTTAAAGATCACAAGAGCCCCAAGAGGTGGGGTAGTAGTTCAAGGAGCTCCCCCAGCCCAGACTGTCGATGCTCCCTCTGCCTTGTTGAAATCATTTTTTACCTTTGTCTTTGTTTTTGTGCACATTCTACTTCCTGCCTCCCCCTCACCCCAGAACGTAAGCTCCTTGAGGAAAGGAACTGGTCACTTTTTCTTGGTATCCCTCTTGCACAGTGCCTGGCACCCGGGAAATGCTTAATAAAGGATTGTTGAATTGGAATGAGTAGTATGCCCATTTTTTAGAGAGGGATATTCTATCTGTCCTTGCTCATCTGTCCAAAGGAGAATTCTCCAACAGCAGGGACTCTATCCCCCATCAGACCATGGGCTGCCCTAGAACTGAGGGCCTGCCTCTTCTATCAGGCTAGCAACTCCTTGAGATCAGGAACTGGGTCATCTCCTTTGTGCCTCTCTGCCAGGGCCCAGCACAGAACGGCTCATGCTTGCTCAGTCAGCTTCAGGCATATCCTGGCATGCTTTGCTTAGGGATCAGGGGCCATGAGCAGTGTGCCTGGGCTTGGTGAGAATGCCATCCTTCCCCTTCCCCTGGCCACTCACCAGTGACGACGAGTTGCATATACTCCATCCATTTGTCTCTCTGGTCTGTCATCCTCAGTCCTAGCGTCCCGCTGTCAGCGACCTGGACCCGATGGATGAGCATGCTACAGTCTTCATTTCTTTGGTGTCCCAGAAATTGTGTCCTTTTGTTCTCACTGGAATCACTCATGTCAAAGAGGATTTTCCCACAGAATGTCTTGTTTACCTCATCAAATTGAGGCTCGTGGTACAAGATAAAGCGATCTAGTGTTCTGATGTTGTGGACCTTCAAGGTGCAGGGGATCTGGACACAGGTGCCTTCCCAAGCATAGAGGATTTTTGGTAGCTTGACATCCCAATGACAGAGAGCCAGAACCAGGAATCCTGGGCCCCCGAAAGGCAGGCAGGAGAGAGAGGGAGGGAGTGGGGTCAAGGGGAAAACAGATTCTGTTTAGGGGATAATGAGACAGAAAAAAAAACACGAAACAGACAGTTACACAAAGACTAGACTCAGAGGGGAAACCACACACACACACACACACACACACACACACACACACACACACACACACAACCAAGCAGAGCCGTGGAGAAAGAGGAAAAGAGACACAGTTAAGAGCAGTCGGTGGGCTTTCCTATGAAGACAGCTTCTCCCATCCCCTCTTCCACATCGTCTTCTTACCTAAAACCTCCCTCCCTCCTCAACTCCCACTCTCAGGTACTGGCAACAGCCCTTACCAACAGCCAGAAATGAAAGGTGAAGGAGGCTCATGATGGCACCTCAGGCCTGGTCAGAATTCCTGAAAAGGGAAAATGAGTTCTTTGGTCAGTCAAGTAAGTCCCTTGTTTTCTCCAGGATGCATTCCTTGGTTACTCCCATCCAGTTCCGACCATTGCTTTCCTTCTGAGTCAACTTTGCATTGGTGTGCCCAAAATCCACTGTTCTTATTTGTGGTTGTGGAGTTCCTTCGTATGTTTGAGGGGGGCATGCCTGTTTATGGCTCTGTTTGTATATCTTGTCTCCCCTTTGAGATTGGGAGTCAGGGAGAAGACTCTTTCCCCCCTGACATTCAGTCTAGAATTCTGCTCAAGGAAAACTCATTCACAAATGACTCACAGTCTAAGAGATGAAAGCGTGAAGCCATGATGAGGAGGACCCACCCCATCCCAATGTCTATTTCACTTTCTGAATGCACATATATTGCTTTTCTTGTCCCTAGTTATCATTAACATTTGCATAAAGTTAAATTTGTCTCTATTTACATGGCAGGTGCCTTTAGCATGGTCCCTTGGGGAATGACCAGGATGTGCTGATAGAGTGTGTCTCCTGTCACATCAGATTCGCTCCCATCTCCACCCTTTTTGCCCTCCCCATGTGGTTCCCCTCCTAAAGCCTGTAGGAAGAGAGAGAGAGAGAGAGAGAGACAGAGAGAGAGCGAGCTGGTATGGGACAAATACTGGGAAGTAAGCTGGCATAGGTACAGACAGGAAGCTGGAAGCTGCCCAATAGGCTGCAGGGTCAAGACTATGCTTTGGGATAAATAGAACTCAGAATGTTAGAAGTGGAGAGAGATTCCCTAGAGAATCTGGATGTGACCAAATCTTACCACCCCCAGGGCACCCACAGTGGACTGAACCTGGGGATAAATGGGTCCATGCCACAGCAGTGATTATAATTCTCAATCATTAAGCCCAACCTTAGTCGGCACATGCCATCCAACTCTCCAAAGTCCTCAGCCCTGGGCCAGGTCCACTCCTACATTATCCTGCTCAGAAAACTGGCTCAGGACCCTAGGGTGAGAAGGAAGGACAGTGGACTACATGTCCTTGCTTGAAGCAACCAGAAAGTCTCAAGCTAACTACCATTAAGGGGTGCTCCCAGCTTAGTGATCAGGGGAGAAAGAGGAGGTTGGGGATAAATCAGGACCAGACATGGAGGGCTTGTTGTAGCCCATGTTAAAGTTGGTTTCAGGGTAACGTCAAAGAGAGCGGAGTTAGTGCTAACCAAGAAAGGCACTTGGTGCTTCAATCGGGTTACAAGGATGGCTGGGGAGGGGGCCAGAGAGAAAGGGAAGCCAAGAGTAAGGTAACTTTTTACCTGCTTCTTGCACATCATCCGTTTCTCCCTCCTTAGGGGTGAAGACAGCATCAATGAGAAAGAGGAAGTTCTTTGCTTTTTACATCTAGCCCTGACCGATGACTCAGTCAGTCTCCTCCCCTGTCTTGAGGTGTTGGGAGAACCAATCTGAAAGTTTTAATGGACTGGGAAGAGAAAGAATTGGGGGTGAAGAGGAACAACTAATTTACTTAGATGCAGGTCTTGGTTATTCACCTGATGTATTGTACAGGATGAAATGTGTTTAATATCAGGTCAGTGGCCCCTGGCCACTGCCTTCCTGTTTTCCCTCCTCTACCAACACAGCTCAGGAAATTAAAATTCATTTCAGTACAGTCTATAAGCCAAGCAAATTTCAAAGGCCAATATGGTTTTTAAAATTATATAAAGCATTATGAAGTCAAATAGAAATTACATTGTGGATTTGTTGTTCAGTCATTTCAATCATGTCCAACTCTTCGTGACCCCATCTGAAGTTTTCTTGGCAGAGATACTACAGTGGTTCACCATTTCCTTCTCCAGCTCATTTTACAGATGAAGAAGCTGAGGTAAACAAGGTTAAGTGACTTGTCCATCGTCACGCAGCTAGTTAAGTGTCTGAGGTCAGATTTGAACTCTGGAAGATGGGGCTTCCTGACTCCAAGCTCAGCACTCCATGCACCATGGCACCACCTGGTGGCCCCATTGTGGGGGTTATCCGCCATTTTAAAAGTCCATTATTCTCAGAGAGCAGAACCAAGAAGAATGGGGTAGAAGTTACAGAGAGAGCCCCCTGGACGTGGAATGAACAGTCTCAGCCAGCAGTGGCTTGTGAGCCTTCAAGCAAGTCAGAGGTAACATGGAAGGGATCCTCAGTCAGGGATGGGTTGGCCTTTGTGTCCCTCCCAGCTCTGAGATGCTGAGGGTCTCCTCCATTTGAGAAGATAACTGAGAAGTTGGTGGTTGGTGGTTTTCATTTTCACATTGGTCCTGAAACAAAAGTTTCTAGATAGAGAAGGCATCTAGTACTGAGGGTGATTTGAAGAGAAAGTTTTCACAGTAGAAACCCCATCATTCATCAACGCCTTGATCGGGGTTTCTAAGTGGAGACAAATTGAGGCCAAGTTGTGCAGATTCTCCTTTTTGGGAAAGTTCTGCTCCTTCTCATTTTTCCCTCCCCACAAATGCTACCAGGAAATAATGAAAGAGAAAAGGAACTGTGATGGGATAAGCAATAGGGAGCCCATGGTTGGGGAGATTAGACCACTGCAGCATTGACCATCCCCCTCCCTCTTCCTGGACACCATCTTCTTCTCGAATTTTCATGACTCTGTTTTTGCTTGGTTCTCCCACTTTTCTAGCTTCTCAAACTTTATAGATACCTGGGTCATCACCATAGTGTAAAGTAAGATGTTTTTTCCCACCCCTATCAATCAGGAAGTCCCAGACAGACAGATTGAATTAATCCATTTAAAGTGTAACTAGGTGTGAACGAGGCCTTAATTAATTTGGGAGGAGAGAAGTGCCTTGATCACCAGATAAAGATGATGGACGGTGCTACATTTAAAAAAATATCTTGTGATTGGCTGAAAGAATGCATTCAGTTCAGAATTGTGTGTTCCAGCAGCAGGGAGTTGAGTGGTGGTCAAATATAGAAGTGAAGGAAGGAAAGAGGGAGATTTCCCCTTCCCAACACCACTGACCACCTGGTGGTGACCTTGGGAACCTCAAAAGGTCGGAAGATCTAGAGTTCCCACTAGCATCAGGCAGCAGTAAAATCTAAAGGCAGAACCTTCATTGGACACTGAGGGATAGACCAAGGACAAACTCAAAGCACTGAGGAAAGTCAGTCTCAGGACTCTCAGAGTCCAATAGAGAGCTCCATGTAAGGGAAACTTCCTAAGAACTCTACAATGGGAGGAACCTGGACCTGGGAGTTTTCCCTTTGACCACAAGTGGGCTCTTAAGTTTGAATCCATTCTCTCTTAAGGAGCTTGTGCATGCAATACATGGGGAGAGTTTGCCCCAGTTAGGGAGGGAAGATATTTCTATGACAACTATCCTTGCTATACCTGTTTAGTAAATACTCTTTATAAAGATAATTAGCTCCGGTCAACAATCAACAGGAAGCACATTGTTGGAAGCTTCTATGCAACAGTACTAGAAAACCCAGCCCCTTAGGGTTACGCTTAGAACTCTGAGAGGAGGAGCAAGGCAAAAGTTTAACTAGAATTCCTAGAAGAGAAGTAAGAGGTTTTGGTTTTTGTTTTTAAAACTGAAGGTGATTTATAAATGAAATGAGAGTGCTAGAGGAAATGACTGGGAAAGAAATGAGAATTGGAAAGAGAATTAACATCTTGGCACAAGAGGTACATAAGCAGACCTGCACAATAGACTCTGAAAATTGGAATGGGCCAAAAAGTAGTTAATGATTCAATGAGACGAGAATATTGCAACAAAGTCAAGAGACAGAAAAAATACTAGAAAGCATAAGATATCTCATATCAACAACAACTAACCTGAAAAGCAAATCAAGGAGAGAAAATTTAAGAATTGTCACTTGATTTGCTAAGCCCTGGGATAACTAATAAGCCCTGTACTAAGCACAGGGATACAAAAAAAAAAGCAAAAAGACAATCCTTGCCTTCAAACAGCTTCCATTCTAATGGGAATGGCAATGAGTAAACAACTACACAAATACAAGATTTATGCAGAGTACATGGAAGACATCTGAAACAGGAAAACGTTAGTAGCAGGGGGGACTGGGAAGGATCTCTAGAGCAGGTGGGATTTTAGCTAAGTCTTGAAGGAAGTCAGGGAACCTAAGAGGCCTAAGGTTAGAATGCCATTCCAGGTATGGGAGACAGCTATCAGAAAGGCAGAGAGAGCCAGATGGAGCATTATGTTCAAGGAACTGGGGATTCAACTGTAGGTCAGTGTTGTTGGAATATAGAGTGTGTGGAGGAGAGTAAGGTGTAAGAAAACTGTGAAGGATGAAAGGGACCAGGCTAGGAAGAACTTTAAATGCTAAACAGGGATCACGTGAGCAACAAGATGGCAAACAAGACATTTTCTCTGATCCACAAACCTTCTCAGACCTCTCCAAAATAGAAATTATGTGCCAAAAATAAAGCAACTTCAGCTATCTCCATGGTCTAAGACACACAGAATTCAAAAGAGAGTTTTACAGACACACACAGGAACTGACAGCTCACTGACTTTGCGCTCACTCAGTAGTACTCCACCCTTGCCTCCCACGCTACTGGTCATGAGGCTTCATTAGCAGACCTTAGCAGACTCAAGAACACTATCCAGACTTTCCTCAAAACCCACCCCAGCACCCTGGTCTCCCCTCCATCTTTTCTGAGCTATGGAGACCCCAGATCCTGCTGTAGAAGTTTGCTCTGGCTTTAACAGTTAGCTTGGCCACCACAATTCAGGAGCAAAAGCCTACTGGGGCTACAACCTTAGAGCACCAGTGCTGCAAAGCTCTGAACTTCCAGTGCTGAGAAAACAGGCTCTAAATTTCTAGTTCCAGGCCAGAGATCCGAGGTATGGAGACACCAGAAAGGTCACCAGGACAGGACATCTTGCATGTGGGGAGCTGTGCAGTGCTTCACCAAGCTTGAGGAAAGAGCACAGCATCCAGCTAGGGTTAGTTCTGACTACTCAAAAATCATTTGGGCCAAAGGCTTATGTTGGCAAACTGTGAATTGCCCATTATGGGTAGAGGTTGAGACACTTTGAGATCCAGCCCATGGTCAGAGGGGAGAGAGTCAGGAAGTGAGTGATAAGGAAAATAAAGATGAAAAAAGACTGAAAGTACCAAAGATTTCAGGAAGAAGAAAACTTAAAGACCTTGAACATAAATAAATCAACAAGACAAATATTAAAACAGAAGGAAATATGGCCTCCAAAGCTATTAAATGAGTTTAAGCATGTATGAATAAATTCTGCAAAATACAGGAAAATGATCCAACACTTGATGAGACAGAAGAGCCTGTGGAAGCTGAGGAGAACATGGAATCATAACTCACTGTTCCTGAATGGTTTAAAAGAGAAGTGAGAATTATGGGAGCAGAATTTATGTACTGCACAGCAAAAATAATGAACAGATTAGAAAAACTTGAATTTCCAATGGCAAGCTTCATGAAAGAAACAAAAGAAAAGCAAAAAACAAGAGCATCAAAAGAAAATATGCTCACAATTCAAGTAAAACCTACTAAACCAGGGGCAGCTAGGTGGTGCAGTGAGTACAGCACCAGCCTTGGAGTCAGAAGGACCTGAGTTCAAATCTGGCTTCAGACACTTGGCACACTTACTAGCTGTGTGACCTTAGGCAGGTCACTTAACCCCAATTGCCCTGCCTTCTCCCCTCAAAAAAAAATTTAAAAACCTACTAAATCCAAAGACAGGAGTGCAAAGTGCAAAGAGACAAACCAGAAAAACAGGGCAGGAGACAAAACCTTAATACTATAATGAAGGAAATAATAGAAAAAAAACTGCCCAGAACTTCTAACCATAGAAAATGAAATTCTGATGGAAAGAATTCACAGATTGCCTCCAGAGCAAAAAAAAAAAAAAGACAAAAACCAAGACTGCAAATCACTTATAGTGATTAAATTTAGCAAGTCAATTCAGAAACAAGTTCTTCAAGCCATTAGGAAAAAGACCTTCAAATAGAAAGAAAAGGACATTTGAATAATGCAAGACTATTCCAAAGCCACTGGAAAAAGGAGGAGATGATGGAATAATGTATTCTGAAGAGTACTGGAGCCCAGGGTGACCTGTCCTGTAAATCTGAGCCTAACAGTACAAGACAAAAGATGGGTGCTCAATAATAAGAAAAATGTGAAACAATTTCTATAAAGAAAACCAGAACCAAAGAGATTATTTGCCTCTTGGACACTTCAAATGACATATAATGCAAGAGGAGTGAATAAATGCAGACAGCAACTGCAATGAATGACAACAAAGAGACTTCTTTCTAAATGTACACAAGGAGAAGGGATGAAGATGGAAATCTGGTAGAGATAACAGTGAAGAAGAGGACAGGGGGCATTATGGACAGAACATGGAAACACCTTGCCTACAGGTGACTGCTTCTTGGTGGGACTACATTACAACAAAGTAGGGTACAAAAAGGAGGGAGAGGAGCAGGGAGATAAAAAAGAGTTATAGGGGTCAAATGGAGGGGTAGAAGTGAGGGGAAGGTGACTTCTGTGGTCCCAGAAAGAGAAGAGCCTGCAGGGGAGTGGGTGAGGAGGAGGAAGGAAAGATTGAAAAGGGGCTGGGGGGAGGAGGCCTTACTTTGGAGGTGAGAGGGGTTCCACTGATGAACACCCCTGTGGGTAAAGAGAGATGGTCAGTGAAAGGAGATGAGGCCTAGGAGATTTGGTACTTGAGAAATCTATTTGTCCTGGAAGGGGGAATGTTTGGAACCCCTGGAAACAATTGGCACCTGGAAGAGCGGAAGGAGCATGGACACAAGGAAAAGATTTCAGAGCAAATGCAGGAAAAAAAAAAGGTCAACAAGAGATAGCCTAGATTAGTGGGGAGCTGTATAACCAGGGATGTGGTGAAAGAGGGGCTCTACCATGGGCCAATGCTCTCTCTAAGACCTGCAATTACTAACATTATTCTGGAAGTGAAATACAATGGGAAAGGGCAATCTTTGGGGGTCAAGTCCTACAAGGCAGTGACAGAAAGTGGCCGGAGGATGGAGCCTAGAAGGGATCCTTTGGAAGTTTTGGTTGCATGAAAAATACAGAGAAAAGAGAGAGACCAGATAATTATAAAGATCATGAATCAGAGAATTGAATCATGAGGGTCTAGAATAAATCAGAGGGTCTAGAGTAGACAGAAAGAGAAGGTGGATAATAAAGAGAGTGAGAGAAATCATTTTTGGAAAAAGGAGCAAAAAAAAGTGAAATTTAAAAGAAAACACTAAAGAACAGGCCTAGCTGAAGGGGAGGAGAAAAAGGGGGAATATCAAATGAGAGGAGGGTATCAGGAGTGAGGTGAAGAGAGCCAGGAGGATCAGGGTCACCTTACAAAAAAAAGATGAAAACGACTAAAGGAACCTAATATTATATCTACAGCAGAAGAGGGAACTTGGAACTGAAAAGCTTCTGTAGAAACCACATTAATGCATCTAGGACAAGAAGAGAAGTAGTCAAATGGGGGGAAAATCTTTGTATCAAATTTCTCTGATAAGTATCTAAGATATATAAACAATTAATAAGTAAGCATAAAACGAATAGCCATTCCCCATGGCTAAAATGTCCAGAGACTCCATTACTGAGCTTATACCCCAAGGAAGCCATTGATAAGGGGGGAAAAAGGTCCCCATAGACTCCAAAATATTTATGACAGCAATTTTTGTGATTAGCTAAGAATCGGAAACAAAGTAGATGCCCATTGATTGGGGAAATGACTAAACAAATTGTGAAACATCAATGTAATAGAATATAACTGTGCTGTAAGAAGTGATATGTGGGATGAGTCCAGAGAAGCATGATGCAGAGAGAAGAAAGAAGAGGCACAAAGACCACATGCCCAGTAACCCCAACAACGCAAGTGGAAACACCAACAACACACCAAAATACCAGATGTCAACATAAGATTTGAGAGATCAAATGGGACTGGAATGAAGAGAGATGAGAAGACATACCCAGTGTGCCCCTCGGGGAAGACAGAAGGACGGTTTTGGATGTCTTCAATGTATTGACCAGTCATCTTGACTTTTTTTTCTCTCTTAAAAAATACTCTGATTTGTGGGATGGCTTTCAGGGATGGGAAAGAAAAAGGGCTTGGGTGATGTGGGAAACAAAATGTCAGTAAAAACCCATTTAAACTGTGGAAAAAATGCTAAACAAAGGAGTTTATATTTGATCTTAGAGATAATAGGAAGAAACATTGGACTTTTTTGAGTATCAGGGTAACAAATAACCTGGGCAACTATATGAAGGATGGAAGGGGAAGAAAAGGAAGCAGCATTTACAAAGAGACCGTTATGTCCCAGGCACTGAGCTAAGCACTTTTACAAACGTTATCTACTTTTATCTTCTCAACAACCCGTGAGTTAAGCGCTATCATATTTATAGAAGAAGAAACTGAGGCAGAGGTTAAGTGATCACACAGGATCACACTGCTAGTCTGAGGTCAAATTTGAACTCAGGTCTTCCTTACTCCAAGCCAAGCGCTCCATCGGCTTGTACCACCAGCTGCCTCTGGATCAGCATACAGAGAGATTTGAGGCAAATAGCCCAAGGAGAAGGCTGCTGCAATAGCACAGGCCAGAAGCGATGAAGGGTATAATAGGAAGGTGACTGGAGTCTGCGGGCAGCTAGATACAGTGGGCTATGTGAGGTTACTTTCACATACCCACTGATCGAGAGCTCTGTAGCTGAGTGGCTTAGTTCTTACAGGGCTTGGTCTCCAATCTGGTGTCCAGTTGGGTGGGCACGGCAGCAGCATAAGAGTCCACCTTCCTGACCCTCGGCCAGTTAGTTTTCTGTCAGCTAGACGTCCTAAGAAGGGCCAGGCAGAGGCCTTCTGTCAACTGGCCAAGTGAGTCAAGCCTAACCCTCTCTTATCCTTTTCCAAGTATAAACAACATTATCGCCCCTTGCTCTCTGATTTGGAAGGCAGTATGTCGCTGGATGAAGCATGATTGTCCATTTCCCCATACCCTGATGTTTAGTTAACATCAACTTATTGGCTCCTTTTCTGTGATTCAGTCCTGGGCTTTCAAGGACCAACTTCATAGTCCGTGTACATGGTGTTCTCCACCCTCCAACCCAACCCAAGTAGAATGCAAGCTTTTGAGGGCAGGATCCCTAGGTTTTTGTCTTTATATTCTCAATGCCCAGTGCCATTTGTGACTTGACAAATTCTTGTTGAATGAATGAATAAATGAGTTGGAACACCTGGGTCCCTGGCCGGGACAAGGGACTGTGGACACAAGGGAGTTTCAGGAGGGAGAGTCCCTGCATCCAGTCAGGTGGTCTGCATTCTTCCTTTCCTCATCCCCTGCTATTATTTCATCAACTTCTGCCAGACACAGTTACATCACATAGTCACTTAGGGCAGTCCTCCTGATACTGTCTCTGGTTAATCCATCCTAGGAGTGAAGACTTCTTAAGACCAAAATGCTTAATTCCACGCTTTTCCCTCAAGAACCGCAGAGAGATGAGAAGGGAGAAGCTCTTTTCAGGCCCCCGCTTTGACTCACTGGGAGACATGCTGGCCCACCTGGGGCCTCTCCAAGACAGTAGGCAGCGGATGGAGGTGGAGGCTGGGAAGAGAGGGGAACCCTTCCCAAGAGAAGCTTCCACTCTGTAGTGTGTTTTGAAATGTTGTGTAGCCTAAACCCCTTTACTTCACGTTTTAAGGAGAGGAGAGCACCGTGTCAATCAATCAATCAAGGCTTTAGTTTAGACTAAGTGTGAAAAGTCTTTGATAGATTGCTTAAGACATATTTGCACCCTGGGAAGGTGTGGGGGGAAGCTTAACATCTTGCCTACTTCACATGGGATGGGGAGCGCTTGACTGATCTACCCAATAAAGCCTCATTTTTACACTTGTAAGAACAGTGGGAGGCAGCAGAGATGAGGAGGCAAAGGTCCTGGATTCTAATCTTGGTCTTTCTGGTTATTACCCATGTGACATTCAAATAATGGACAAATAGCAAATCACTTGACCTTTCTTTGCCTCAATTCCATCATCTGTAAAATGAAGGGGTTAGGTTAGGGCACCTCTGACCCTCTCTAAATCTGTGATCCTATGAAGAACCCAAGGCCACAAATAACAGGGTTTTGGAGTCAGTTTATTCTTTTTAAGCAGGCAGGGAAGATGGGAGTCCTCACTGGTCCAGGTGGCAGGGCCTAGACCTCTCTAAACTGAATAAATAGAGAAGCAGGGAAGGACAGGGACAGAGCCACCATGGTGACCACTCAAACCCTCTCCTTTTCCAAGCTTCCCTATTTTTGTTGAAGGTGCTAACATTCTTCCAGTTTCCCAGGCTTGCACCCAAGGCATTGTCCTCAGGTCCATACTGTCCCTCACCCCCAAATTTGCAATAACTTCCTAAATCATACTGCTTCTATCTACGCCACACCTCCCCTCACAGGGCACCATGTTAGTTCAGGCCTTCATCAACTCTTGCCTAGATTATTGCAACAGCTTCCTCCTTGGTCTCCCAGCTTCCAGCCCCTTCCTCAGTCCAGCCCCTCCTCTGCATGGCCACACAAATAATTTTCCTTAAAACAAAGATCTGACCATATGACTCCCCTCTTCCATCAACCCCAACAGCTTTCTATTGCCTCTAAAATAAATAGAAAGCCTTATACTACATAGCCCCCACCTACTTTGCTAAACTCATTGGATATCACTCACTCTAACTCTGGGAGCCCAGTCCAAGTGGCCTTTCCTCCGTTCCTCATGTGGGGCACCATTTCTTGTCCCTATGCCTTTTCTCTCGCCATACCACCTGCCTGGAATACCTTCTCTCCCCACCTCTACCTCCATACAGTCTCTCTCTTCTTCTGAGATGCTCCTCAAGCAACACCATCTACATGAAGCCATATAGCCCATCCTCGGGAATTTTAGACAAGTCTTTCCCTTCTGTGGGCCACAGCCCAGTCTCTCTAAAAGGAGGAGGTTGGACTGGCTTGTTCCTAAAGTCTCTTCCAGTTGTGAAGTGGAAGGGGGTAGAAGAGGAAAAGGTGGGTGACTAGGTGGGTACTCTGGGTTCCTTCTTCTGGATCTTCTCAGATCTTGGCAAGTCTGTCTCCATAACTTCATTCCCACTCCTTAAGAATATGGCTTCCTAAGCGTTTATCAGCAGACTTTGTGGTACTCGATCAGTGCTTGCTGATTGATCGGGCCAGGCCCAGTGTATTTAGGAGTCACTAATTCTATGCCCAGCCCAGTGCTGAGTATCCTATATTATCTTCCCCCACCTCTGCCCCCTCAAGCCCAGGAACTCCTTAAGGGAAGGGTCAAGAAGCCTCTTGACTGTAGGTACCACTAATCTCTTCTTTATTTGGATTTTTCCCTCCCTCTGGTACCAGATTCTGCCATGCTGACTGCTGATAGCACCAGTTGGCCTTACCCCTTTCTCCAAAACCCTAGGGAAAGGGTGAAAATCATGGAAACCAGAGCAAGAAGGTAGCCTCAAGGACATTTATTGAGTGATCCCTCTGTACAGACCCTGGGGCCACATAGGAGAAAGGAAGAAGGGAGGTTGCAATAAATAACAGACAGGAACTCCCCTCTGGACTGATGAACAAGGTAGATGGAGGTTAGAGGGGAGTCATGATGTGGGGAGGGAGAGGGCAGAACCAGGCACTAGGAGAAGGGTAGGGGTGGGAGGGAGAGGCCAGAACACTGGGTACCCTTCCTCCCTCTGCTCCCCTCCCTTTGCCCTAAGAGGCAGGGGAGCTAGAAGCCAGCCCTAGAAACCACATGTGGCTGTAGTGGGGGAAGATTCTGGGGGAGGGGGTCCTGGGGGCAGGGTAAGAGGCAGGCAGCCCCTCCAGCCCTCACTTGACCCTGATCTCTGCATACTCAGCCAGTTCCTCTGTTAGGGTGTAGCTGTCCTTGGTGGGGCGTTTCCCCGGGTCCACATGGGAGTAGCTCAGGTCCAGCTCAGGGGGCTCTGCTCGAAGGCCCAGTAGCCTCCTCTCAGCACCCAGGCGCCTCTCGCTCTAGAAGGGGGAAGCCATCAGTTATGGGGGGAGTTTCTTCCTTTCACCTCCAGCTCAGGGCTTTCGCCCAGATGACCAAGAGTCGGCAGCATTTTTTCTCAACTCAGTCATTTCCTGTTGCTCGCTGAGTCAAAGCCAGACTCTCCAGCCCCGCATCCCCTGCCCGCTAAGTCTCAGTTCCTCTTACTCCTCAAAGCATCACCTGGGCTGGGCTGGTTCAGGGCCCAGCCCCTAGCCTGCCGTCTCCATTTCTGGGCCTCCATCCACGGCTTCTCTGGCCCCCCAGCAACTCCCTCACCTCTCTGCTAGCTCACAACCCTTCCCTGATTAAACCCACTGCCTCAACAACTGCACTGTACTTGATGCTGGGCAGCTTTTCCTTTTGTGTATATTCCTGGCCTTTCCCTACCAAGTCCTGCCTGGGAGGGGGTGTGGTGACTCCCTTATGTGGGGACAATGGCTCCCCCCTTCCTTCACAGCCCCCCTCCATCCTTTCACAGCCTTATACATAGTGGAAGCTTAGAACATTGTGATGCCTGACAATAAGGCCTGAGAGCTCAGACAGAGACAAAGACAATAGTGAGAAGCAGCAGCTACACAGAGGAGAACAGGGCGGCTTGTGTCCAGCTCCCTCCCTCTCTCCCTCCCTCCCTCTCTTTCCCTACAGGCAGGGCTAGCCTTCATCATTAGGAATCCACAAACCCATGCACCCACGCACACACATAAGCCCGGAGACCCCCAAAGGGTCCCAGAAAGGGAGACACTGAGGCCGCAGGCAACCTACCTGGGGCGCTCAGTGACTTTCCAGGGTAGAGACCTCTTTGGACTATTAGAGAAGGAAACGGCGTCACAGTCCAGGGAGACCAGGGGACAGCAGACATCCTCCTCCCCCTGGCCCATGAGCACAACCCAGACTCCATCCCCTGCTACCCTAGACGTGCAGCAGTTTGGCCCATCAGACCCTAATGGCCCCAGGCCTCCTGTTTTCCATCTCCCAGTCCCCTCCCCACCAGCAGCAGCCAGCACCCACTCATTCTTAATCCTACACAGGTTGGCAATCTAGTCCCTGACCTCCCCTGTCACCACCCCCCCCCACGCCCTTCCCATGGCTCTTATTCCCTGGTCCTCACCTCGGATTTCTCCGGCACCCCTGGAATGCGGAAGTCACTGCTGAACAGAACAGGGGGATTCTCCCCACTTCCAAAGCTGGGGCTTGCAGTCATATTCTTCCTAGGAGGGCAGCATCTATCAGGCTCTCCAGCCCCTACCCCTCTAGCCACGCTCTAGTCCCCACGCCTGTTCCCAGAACTACAACTAGGAAGATTTTCATCTGGGGCAAAAATGGTGGAGGTGAAAGCGGGGTACATGGCTGTAGTCACTCAGGTTAGAGGGTTAGGGTAAGGCGAGGTAAGCCCTGTGAGAAAGGGCAGCAGAGCAGTAGCACCCTTGATGAGACTGTGGGATGTTGGGGTGCTCTGAAACAACCACATAAATACAAGATTTATGCAGAGTACATGGAAGACATCTGAAATAGGAAAACAATAGCAGGGGGGACTGGGAAGGGTCTCCTACAGTGGGTGGGATTTGAGCTAAGTCTTGACCATGAAACAAGAAGCTGTAGTGTTGGAGAAGTCAGTGAACCTAAAAGGCCCAAGGTTAAAATGCCATTCCAGGCGTGGGCGACAGCTATCAGAAAGGCAGAGAGAGTCAGATGGAAGGGGGGACCATGAAACAAGAAGCTGTGGTGTCTGGGTCATCTGAGGAGGAAGCATACCCTGCCCTCCCTGCCTCCATCAGTATCCCGGGAAAAAAATCTCCTACCAGTTACAGCCTTGCCAGCTCAACTGTCCCCTCCTGCAGGAAAGAGCCTCCCTTTCTTAGCCTGCCACCTCCCATCTCCAAGGACCTCTCTGTTCCCCAGCCATTCGGTACCCCGTCCTAGCCTACATCTCTCCTCTCTACCAGGACACTTGGAAGATTCACTTTGGGACTGAGTAAGCTCTCAGTTCTCTGCTTAGAGTGGGAATATCCACGCGGATTCCCTCCGGTCCTTTCCCAGGACCCCAGACCGCCTAACTGCCTTAGGCCGTCCTCCCTCTCCCCCTAGTGGTAAGTGGTGAGAGCAAAAAAATCGCTCCCTCCTCCTAGCTCCAGACGTCAGAGGAAGAGAAAGGGGCTGGCCACAAGACGCTCCACCCATTGAACTCCTTCCCAGCCCATTTTCAGGGCCTGGCCTGATTCACGAGCCAATAATGATCTGGAACTGATACCCAATAAAAGCCCTGAGGAAGTAGATGGGATTAGAACTTGGACAATCCCTTTGCTAGGACAGGTTTTGAGGGTAAGGATTGTACATGTCAAGGCTCCAATCAGGAACCAGGAAGCTTTTTCTTGGGCTCTTTCCCAAACTTCCCTATCAAAGTTAATGGCAAATGTAAACAGCCTGAGGTTAGAAACCACGTGTTTTTGTTATTTGTTTGTTTTAGGCAATGGGGTTAAAAGGCTAATAAGTGTCTTAAACCGAATTTGCACTCTGATCCCCTGCTCTATCCACAGAGCCACCTAGCTGCCCCTAGGAACAAGTTTTCACTTTGTCTTTGGGTCCCTACTTTTATACAGAACAAGTGCTTAATACACACTGTTGAATGAATGCATTCAAGACAGTTGGGGATTTCAGGATTAATTGTGAGAATCTTCTCTCTGGGGTACAACAGTTGAGAACTGACTGATTTATTTTTGCTCACCCTATTTGATCTCGTCCTGACTGCCCCATGGTGGGGTCCTAAGAGCAATGGGCTCTATTCCCTCTTGCCTGTACTTTCCCCGCAACAATGGACAGCTTAGGATTGTCCATATAGGGAGCTTAATAAGAACGTTACCACCATCACATTGAAGCCAAATAGCTTCCATCTCCCCTTTGTTGCCAAGCCCCCCAGAAACCAGGACAAGAGCCCCCGGCCCCGGCACTCTCACTTCCTGCGCGTCTGGGTGATGTAACAGACGATGGCGATGAGGATGGCAAAGGCGACTACTGCTCCCACTGGCCCAATTTTTGCCCACATCAGTCGGTCTGTAGCCAGGAGAGAAGCAAACAACCACGAGGCCCATCAGGGAGTAAAGGGGAAGGAACGGCGCAGGGCAGGTGTAGGGAGGTAGGAAGGGCCACAAGGGCCTCCAACGAGTGGGACAGGGTGAAAGGAAAGGAGAGAGTCAGATGGAAGGGGGGACCATGAAACAAGAAGCCGTGGTGTCTGGGTCATCTGAGGAGGAAGCATACCCTGCCTTCCCTGCCTCCATCAGTGTCCTGGGAAAAAATCTCCTACCAGTTACAGCCTTGCCAGCTCAACTTTATGGATAAAGGCCAGCCCGGGAAACCTCCCTCTGCCACCCACTGCCACCCAGTCTGGCTTACTCACTGGCTCCCTGGAAGGGCAGCTCGAGGGTCTTGGTGCCATAGAGATTCCGAGCCGAGCAAACGACTCTCGGTGGGGATTGCACCTGCCCCCGAAGGGTGAGGATGCTGGTGAGCACCAGCCCGGTGCGCTCAGAGTACACGAATTCCCGCTCGGTCTCATTCACAGTCACATTTCGGGATGGTAACTCGAAGGCCACGGCAGGCTCTGGGTTAGACTTGACCGCACAGACACACTGTACCATGTCCCTCACTGCCGCACAATGGGACTCCAGGAGGATCACAGGGGCAACTGCCAAAGTGAGGATGGTAACGACGCTTAGCCTGCTCCTCCTCTGACAAACCAGACCCTAACACCAGCTCACTGAACTATCCCTCATCCCACTGGATCCCCAAATCCTGCCTCTTCCAAAAAGTGTCCCTGAGGCCGCTGGAGGAAAAGTGCCTGACAGTGCCTGAGGAGATTGCCTTGTTTTACCTTGGGGATGTATTCGCTCCTCTGTTATAGAAGCTTCCGTGGCTCCCCTTTGCCTCCAGGATAAAAACAGGCAATGCTCAGCTCAGCATTTAAAGCCCAGTTTGACTCCAGGTTGCCTTTTCAGGCTTACTCCACAAATCCCACACCTGTACCTTATACAGGCTGCCCTTCATGCTTAGAATCCTTCAGGACCCATACTGGAGCCACTTCCTACAGGAAGCCTCCCCTGATTCTTCTAATCATTAGTTCTCTCTCTCCCTTCAAATGATATTTTATTTACTTTTCAGTATAAACACTGCACCACTCCCACCCCCACCCCCACCCCTACCATGGTAGAATGCAAGGTGCTTGAGGACAGGGACTGTTTTTCATTTTGGCTCTGCATCCCCACATTGGTGCTCAGTAAATGCTGTTTGGAGGGAATCGAGTCCAGATAAGACACCTCTTCCTGAGTTCCCCATGACAGACCAATGAGACTGGAGGAGCCCTGGGACAGGGACCATCCCCACATCCCCAGGCGATGAGGAGATGACGGCGCCAGGGGCAGCTGAGAGGGAGAAATGACTCACACTCCACCGAGATGTTGAAGATGCTGGCCCTCTGGCCATACTGGTTCTCAGCCACACACCAGTATTCACCATCATCCTCAGCGGTAACAGCTGGCAGCTCCAGCAGCAGCTGGCTCTCGTAAATGACCGTGGCCAGAATCTGCTTCTCCTTGAAGATGGTGAGGATGGGGTCTGGGTTGCTCTGCGTGGAGCAGAGGATGGACACGGCTTCACCCTCCACAGCTACCACCGTCCCGTTGACCGAAGGTTTCCAGGGAGCGTCTGAGAGTGGGGGAGAAGGAGAGTGGGTCATGGGAGCAGGGGGAGAGTCTGAGAGCTGGGATTCTCCCCCAACCCCATTCTCCACACACACGCGTGTACACACACACACACACACACACACACACACACACACTGCCACCCTGTCCTGGGAATCACAAGCCCAACCCTACCCTTGTCCAGATCCCAAATGCTAATTTAGTGCCTAATTTTAGGATAACCACAAACCTAGCCTGATGTTCAAATGCTTGTCCTTAAGCTGTAATACTCATTCTGTCCCCAGCCCCTGATGTTTCTGACTGTTGTCACTTAGCTCCAACTCTACCTCAGCCTGGAAAACCTATGAGCTTAGGGATGAATCGATCTCTAACTCTGCCCCAGATATGAGCTGGTCAGTTTGCACGGCCCTCTTCTCTTTTTATCTTCTAGCCCCTGGCCCCATCCCCAGGGAAGGGGACTCACACATGACACTGAGTCCCACGGTGTGGTTGTCCTGTCCGTATGCATTCTCTGCCAAGCAGGCATAGATGCCGTCCTCTTCAGGTGTCAGGTCCTCCAGCTCCAGGGCCAGGCTCCTGGCCACGGCCTCTCTGAGCACAGCTCCATCCCTCATCCAGGTCAGCAGAGACGTTGGGTTACTGTCTGCCCCACAAAGCAAGCTCACCTGCGACCCCTCAATGGCCTCCACGGAAGTGTTCATCTCCACGATTAAAGGGGGGTCTGAGAGCAGGGACAGACACCAAGAAGTTTCAAGAGACTCAGGCATTTTCTTTATTAACCTGAAGACCCAACTTTTGCCAAAGGCCTCACTTCTCTCCCAGGACCCAGACATCCAATCTGTAAATCCCACCATTATTCTCCCAGACCCCAAGTATCTTCACCCTTTATCCCTGGGCCCAGGAATTCATGGAAAAGTTTCTACTTCCCTCTTTAGACTCTGATACCTCAAGAGCCCTCAGGGCTCAAGGATATGCCCTCCCCACCTCCAAGGTCTGTTCTCAAGCTTACATTTGACATCCAGGCTGGCATAGCCCTCATATTGGAAGGTGGTGTTGGGGAAGGTGACCTGGCAGCCAAGCCGGTGCCCGTTGGCCTCTCGAGTGGGCACAAAGTGCAGCAGGGATGCCTGCACCCAGGTCCCCCCATCCTCCCTCATTCTGCCCAGCACAGCTGGAGCCCCCAGGCCCTCATGGCCCAGCCAGCTCAGTGTCGGGTGCAGCTCGGGGCAGTTGTCAGGTACCATGCAGCTGATCTCCACTTCTGTGCCTGCCACAACTTCAGGGGGCACCACAATGCTGGGGGTATCTGTCAAGTAATGGAGGCACCCTTAACTTTTCTCCCACAGTCCTGACAAGACAATCTTCTTCCTCCTCTTTCCTCATTCATACACCCACCCCTCCCTGGGAACCACCACTCCCTTCTGCACTGACCCTTTACTTAAATAACATAGCATTCCCATGTACTGTTCATCTGTTTCTTGGTTCAATGCTTCCACCAATTTGTTCTGGATAGAGATATGTATTTGTATTGTCTTAGACTGTAAGCTAAGGGCCCCCTTCGCACCACTCCAGGGGAGGCATGTATCTGTATAGTTCCCTCTTTTGTGTAAGTAGACTCTGTCTAGAGTCTTTGAAATCTAATAGAGAACATAAAGGAATCTTACAGGACCTTTAGGAAAGCAACAAATCGGAATAATGGAAACCAGGCTGTGGGTCTAAGGGTGAGTCTTAGCTCGGCCAGTTCAGCATCTCTATCCCTCTCCCACCCTCTACTCTTTGAGAATCTGGGACTGAGGCGAGTAAGTGGTCTGAGGCTGGGGAGTTGGGTGGGGTTTAGATGAAAGGAGCCCGGAATGGACTCCCATAGGTGGGAGCAGAGAAGGGGCATGGATAGAGCTCTGCTCCTAGAGGCAGGAAATCCTGCCTTTGAACCCCATCTTCGTTCTTCCTAGCTGAAGACCAGCTGAGCCCCCAGCCTATTTTTCATTATTCCTGACCAAGCCTTTGGAAGGGAGATCCTGGGCCTCAGCTCTTAACACTGTGCTTGGTACACAGTAAGCAGTGAAGTGATGCTCATTGACTGACTGACTCGCTTTCTTCACAGCACAATCCCTGCTGCCACTGGAGATTTCTTTGGGTCTAATTACACATGACCCCAGCCCAGTGTAGAGAATTCTACAGGACTGGTCCTTGAATTGGCGTGAGGGGGAACATCCACCTCCAGTCTAAGACAGACATCTTGATGCAGGTACGTAAGGGGAAGTCCCTTCAGCCTGTATCTCCCTCTACAAAGTGAGGGATAAGGGTGGCATCCATCTCCAAAGTTTGTGGTGAGGCCTTGGGCAACTATAAAGTGCTATATTTAGGCCAGTTACTATGGCTACCACTCTCTTGTTTGACTTTTGTGGTTAGGAGTGACTGGAAGTCAATAGTGGGTAGGATTTTGGAACTGAGGGGAAGCTTAGGAATCATGGGAATGGGATGATTCCAACTCTTCTCTTGGGCCTCAACTAATCCAAAGAGATCACTTGTCTCCATCTTCCCACAAGGACACGGAATTTCCTCCATCCCCTGACCCCCAAGACTCAGCTGACCAATGCCTTCAGACCCATGCGCCCACGTGGGTTACTCACTGATGATGTCCAGCGTGCTGTGCTCAGAGAAGGTGTACTGATTGTAACCTCCCAGATCTGCTCGGAAGTAATACTTGCCCCCGAGCTCGGGGCTGAGGTTTGTGAGCTGCAGGGTGCAGTTTCGGAGACCCAGATCTCCAAGGAGCCGGCTTCGACCCTGGAAGCTCTCGTGGACAACGTGGGTCCGGGATTTGAAGACCACTGGAGGGTAGTTCTTGGGGTAGGGGCTGTTGAAGTACCAGACACCATGCACCACAGCAGGCCGCAGCTCATCCGGAAAATCAAATCGGCACGGGATGGAGACGCAAGTCCTCTCGAAGGCTGAGATGGATGAGGGCATCCAGGCCCCCCACTGACCACCCCTTGAGGCTTCAGGGAGGAAGGAGACCCAGGCTAGAGACAGATCTAGTCCCACATCTTCCCTTCTGAGGACTCAGGCAACCTTACCCTGGAGTTGTGTGTGTGCCTGTGCACAAACACACACACACACACACACACACACACACTCACACACTCTCACACATGCACACTCACACTCATACATACACACACACACACACACACACACACACACACACACATCCCAGCCCTACTCTTCTTCAAGGACCTAGCTGTCTGACCCACCCCCTCCATCCCTACCCCCACCCCCAGGGTTCAAGGCCTTAAGGCATCAGTCATCCTCATGCTCCTTTACGTGCATTTACCTGCTATCATAATCCAGAACAGAGGCAGAGCAGTGAGGTACCTCATGATGCTCCCCAGGAAGAACTGGGAGGGTAGCAGCTGGGGATTGGAGAGGAAAGGGTTAAAGGCAGGTGTGCCAGAGCTCTCAAAGCGATCCTTGCAAAGTAGCATCATTCCATCCACCAAGCATTGATTAAGTGCCTACTATATACACGAGGCACTGGGCTCAGTGCTGCAGATACAGAAACAGAAAAAAGGATAGAGAGTGGTGGAATCACGGGGTGTGGGGCCGGGGGAGATGGGAAGAGAAGACACACCTTGCCTTAGAGATCAGATCTTCACTGGGTCCTTTGAGTCAGTTGAGAATATCCTTTATTCCGACCTGAAGCTGTGAGCCAGCCGACCTGGAATGAAAGTTGGGGAAATAGAGAGGAGAAGCCCAAAGCCATCCTCTGTCGCCAAATGCCTGCCAGTCCAACTTTCAACTCTCCACACTGCCCTCCCCCTCCCCCACCCCCCACCCCCAGGGATGGGACCTGGCGGCCAGTTACCTCTCCCCTGGCCCATAGTATCTGGCTGTCCATGCGCCTGGACGCCTGGGGCCCCCACACACATTCCCTCTTCAGTGTTGGCAGCAGCTGGGACTGTGGTGAGGGGGTGGAGAGAGTTTCCTGCATCATGGCAGCATTTGCTTTCCCCCACCTCCCCAAACACCAGGGAGAGTCCTGAGGAGGCCCCCAGGTGGGAGGGAGCAGGGAGAGGAGGCGGTGGTGAGGAAGTCAGAGCTGAGGAGACCCTGCGGCTGGTCAGATGGTAGGGGGGGACGGGGGAGGTGAGAAGGAAGGAGAGCCACTACACTTCTGACCGAGGGAGCAAGGGGGGAGAAATCCTACAACAGCCCTGGTGGGAGGTGAGGTGGGACCCAAGAGATGTGAGGGAGTGGGGGCCTGGGTCTATGGAGACCATCCCATCAATGACTGCTTCACTAACTCGACATTCCCTAAATGCCAGGAGCATTCCTGCCGCCTTCTGCCCCCTCCACGGACCCCGGTGTCCCCACCCCCCAGCCAAGGCCTGGCCCCTGGCCCCAGCACAAAGGAGTGCTGTTCTGTCTGGGGGCTCAGCTACCCCCTCTCCCCCTGGGGGCTTCTGGGATAGGAGGTGTGTGAGAAAGAAAGCCCTTCTTCCCCACACCCAGCACTGATGAATGAAACGTGGCTGTCTCCCTTGTGGGGCAGGAGGTCCCTGGCATTGGAAGTTTGGATGTCCCCTTTCCTAAACTCTGCCATGTCCTATGAAGGGAACTCCTCATCTTACCAAAAAGGCACAGATCTAGTAACAGGGCCAAGATTCCAACCCAGATTCTATGGCCTTCCCGTTATAGCTCTTCCCCCTCTTTCCACCCTTTTTGTGTACCCACACACATACAGGGACAGACACGTAGAGAGATAGCTCAGATACGCTCAGACGTCTGCACAGAGACACATGAAATGTCGACACTCCAGCCTTTAGCACAGTGCCTGGAACAGAGGACACACTTACCCTCCTGGAAACACAGGACAGAGAAAAATTCACAGACACACTCACAGAGACAGACACGCAGAGGCAGAGTCATGAGTGGAGGTAGACTCAGGCATCCCAGCCCAAGCATCTGTAAACATCCACCCCCTTCCACCCCCAAGATTCAGACTGGCTCCTGGCCCAAGCATCCCACTGGCTTGTTAGCCCCCATCCCTCAATCTCCCTCAGCTCCCCACCTCCAACCCCTCACCCTCACTCCCAACCTAATCAGTCCAGAACAGACCAGCCCCTGCTCCCTTGCCTTCAGGATTCACTGCGCTGACCTCTCTCCTGTCCCCTCAGCTTCTGCCCATCCACCCAATCAGTTCCCCCCTCCCCTGCCCCAGGGTCTAGGCCTTTGAGGACTAGCCCTTCCCTCCCCTCCAACATACACACTCTCTCTCTCTCTCTCTCTCTCTCTCTCTCTCTCTCTCTCTCTCAC
>CM053622.1:792082685-792152390 GCA_028646595.1 Phalanger gymnotis | reverse complement strand
GCTGGATGCCTGGGTCCTTCATGAGTGTACGGATGTATAGAAGAGACAAGAGTTTATAGGCTTCTCCTGTTTCTCCCTCACTCCCCCTGCTTGCTTCCTTCCTCCCCCTCTGGAACCTCATTCCCCACTGAGATCCATTGCAGGTTGTAGCCCTCAGAGCTGCTCCCAGGGCCAAGGGATGGATGAGAACCTATCAGTGACTTATTCCCAGGGGCTTGGGGAAAAGGAGTACCCATCACGTGCCATGATAGCTGCCTTCCCCTGTGATAGGCTGCATTGGGGTAGTAGGAAGAACGCTGACCCTGGCTCCTGAGCCTTCATCTGTGGCATGGAGATCCCTCCCAAGGCTGTCGTTATGAGGAGCAAATGATATCATGTGTGTGATGTGTTTTGCAAACCTTACCACACTATGGGAATGTTGATTGGTAATGTTGTTCCCATGCAAAGTTGACTCTCCAATTCAAGCATTAGAAATGGGGGGAGGGCAACTGTAGACGTAATTATCATTGTATGAGGCTCTGAGACTCCAATCTCAGTGGCCAGGATGCCAGGCAGCCTGCCAGCAATCCCCTTCTTTGGGCTCCATGGATATAACGCTGGATTTATAAGCCATACAAACACTACAGCTTTCGGTCCTGCCCACTCACCCCAAAGTCATGGAAGGAGGAGGGGTGCCATCTCCCCAAGAGGGAATCCCTGAGTGAGGGGTGGGGAAATACCCAGGGGTAAAGGAGATGGAAGAACTGGTCCTGCCACCCCCACCTCCGGCTCCATGATGTCAGACGCTGCCCGTGCCTTTCCCGAGACTGAGACAAAGACCCATTGAGGAAGCAACTGGGGAGGGGGTGGGGATGAACTCCCAGGTCCTAGAAGGGGAGAGGGGGTCATATGTCTGGGTTCCTGAGGGGAGGAGAAGCTAGGAAGTTAGATGCCAAGGTCCTGGGAGCTGTGGAGATCAGGCAGAAGAAAAAGGCACCTGAGGAGTGTTAAGACAGTGGTTGCGGAAAGGGTGCTGGGTTTGGGGTCAGAGGACCAGGGTTTGAATCCTGGATTTAAGAACGTGTGGGACCTTGGTAAGTAGCTTCTCTTTTGGCCTCACTTTGGCCTCAGTCTCCTCATCTGTAAAAGTAAGATGACCTTCCAGCCCTAATTCCACACTCCTTTGAACTGTACTAGCTGTGATGTTTGCTCATTCCTTAAGTGATCAGGACTGACCTTTCGGGAAGATGCCTTGAGGGAGTGAAGGAGGAGAAAGGAGACTTGGGACCAACCCCACTGGGCTCAGCCCCCAGGCAGAGGGCCTTCATTCTCATTTGCCATCAGGCAGACCTTCTAAAGGTAGCAACTATTTGCTCAAATTGGAAAATACACCAAGATATGACCACATTTCATCGACAATATAAATGGCCCACCTTCCCAGGAACAGATTTCTCTAGTCATACCTTGGCTCACAAGGGAGGCTAGATTTCAAAAGACCTTTGTCTGTGTGTAGTATGGTAAATATACGGTGTCAGGTTACAACAGAACACAAAGATAATTGGTCTCTACTCTCAAGGAGTTTACAATCTAATAGGGGTTATAAAACACCTGCCCAGATAAATATAATTAGAATGATGGGTCTAGAGCAGGAAGGGCCATCAGAAGCTAACTATATTTGTTATTCAGTCGTTTCAATCATGTCCTACCCTTCATGACCCTATTCGGGGATTTTCTTGGCAGAGATACCAGAGCGGTTTGCCACTTTCTTCTCCAGCTCATTTTACAGATGAGGAAACTGAGGCAAAGAGGGTTATGTGACTTGCCCAGGGTCACACAGCTAGGAAGTGTCCGAGGCCAGATTAAGGAAATAGAGGCCCAGGAAGATGAGATTAAGAAGTCATCACTTGAGAGCTGAAAAGGAGCTTGGGAGTCATTTGGTCCAACCCATCAATCTACAGGAGGATTCTGAGGCCCAGAGAACTGATTCATCCAGGATCATATAGGCAGGAAACCGAAGACTTCTGACTCCAGATCCCCCATTCCTTTCACTATTCCACATCCTCATTGGTAAATGGCCTTAAACCTTGTGATTATAAGCAAGCTCTGCCATGTTTCCTGCCACCTCTGCTCTGCAAGCAGAGAGAGCTGTAGAAAAGCAGGATGCAGCATGGATTTTGTGTGGCCAAGAAAGTTTTCTCATCTGGGCACCCACCTTCCAGTGATGAGCCTACTGTGAGCTTGGATGATACAGCTACAAGCTGTCCCCAGGCCAATTATCTAGTCCTTTTCCAGCTAGGGAGGACAAACAAGCACCCGCTGCCCATTGTCCAACTTTTAGGAAGCCAAAGTCACATCCACTCCATCAGGAGATCGCAGGAAGCCTGCTTCCTGGTTGGCTGACAATGAACCCAGGATGAGAAAAATAAGCCAATGAGCTGGATTCAGCTGGTCCAGGGCTGGTGACCACTGAGAGCTTCAGGGGAACGAAGATGTCCTCTATCTTCCCTGGGCCAGGGAGGGAATTCTAACTCAAGAAGCTTAGGACCACCAAGCTTGGGCCCAGGCAGATGGACACTCCTTTTTCGATCGTTAATAAACCATCGAAAACATCAGATCCTTGTGATCTGTTGTTGTGGAGACAGAAGGTGGAAGAGGAAAATGGAGGTGGGTATTAAGTCCAGGCCACCCAGAAATAGTGCCTGCAATGGTTGGAGGAGTGGAAGTGTGGGAATTGAGGGGGGAGTTGGGCGATCCTCCCGCAAGTGCCACGGATTCACTCTCTTGGAATGCGGAGCAGTCTTAGGGACCAAGAGGCCTGATTCAGTGACCCAGAAAGTTTAAGGAGTAGGGAAAGGTGAAGGTGGAAGAGGCTTGGGAAGCTGAGAGTAGAGTCCAGAGGAGGAACCAGTAGCATATTGGGGGGCCCAAGGTCCAGAGATGGACCTTTTCCATTAGAATAGCTATTTCTCTGCTTCATGCCCTTGCCACCATTAAAGAAACACAGGTGTGAAGGAAGACCTCATCACCAAGAGTGACCAGGGAAGATTTCCCCCATCTCTCAACCCTCCTGCTAGAATGGAAACTTTACATTTGGGATTGGGTGGGGTGCCAAGATGGAGTGCACCCTCCTCCCCTACCCCACACCCCACATTCACACACACACACACTGTTTGCTCTTCAGAGACCTACTGAGATGACAAATGGGCAGGGAAGGAAGCTCCAAGCCTCTGATGGGGGCTTGGAGGGCGAGACAAAATTAAAGAGGCGGCATTTTCAAGAAAGAGGAAAAAATTCTGGAGTTTTTTGGGGAAAACATACCATTTTATTTTGAGACAGTCACAACAGGAAGGGCCAGGGGGAGGGGGAGAGGGAGAGGAGAAAATAAATTAGAAAATGAAGCGGGGAAGGGAACTTGGGAGGGAGCTGAGACAAGGCAATGGGCTCCGGTCACGTCCGGCAACAAAAACCGCATTTTTTGTTGTTACAGCAGTCACAGCAGAATACGCAGAAGGAAAAGTGGCTGTTGAATCTCTTTGTCCTCTGAAGCAGGGGCTGCCGGGGGAAAAGAGGAGGAGGTCAGTGGATTGATGGGCCGAGGAACAGAAGAGTAGGACTGGCATGGGGGAAATGGGCTGCCATTGTTAGGGAAATCTCTCACCATCGAGTAATCGTGAGCTGGGGCCACCTCTTGGAGTGGTGTCTGCACAAGGTCTGGTGTCTGCATGAGGTCCCGTGTCTGTGAAGAGCCCCGAGATTTTGAGGAAGGAGATCCCAGCCCAGAGACCCCATCAAAGCACGCTCCCCTAGTTTCTCTCTCTCTCCCCTAGTCTCTCTCTCTCTCTCCTCTTCTCTCCTAGAGTCTTGTGTGCAGAATACATCCCCCCATTTGCCTCCCAATACCCAGATATCTGACCTTGGGAGACCCCCAGCCACCCATCCAGCCCAGGTATCTGGCCCTCCAGGTCTCTCTCCCCTCCCAAGGCCAGGCACCTGTGGGATCTTACCTTGCTTGGAAGAAGAGACGGACAGACAAAGTTAGAGAGGAGCAGGAACAAGACACAGGTGGTCTGGATTTGAGTGGTCAGTGCCATTTCTGTCCGTGCGCTTGCTTAGCTCAGGGTTCTGTCTGGTATCCTGAGCCCAGCACTTTTATGAGGCTGGAGGTCCAAGCCCCCTTCCCTTTGGCCCAACCTATTTTCCAAGAAGGTGGTGTCAAAGGGAGGGAGATAAGCGGGAAAACAGCACAGGGGAACAAATGATTGAGTCACCCACAGTCCAGAGTAGGTGTGTATAGGGGGTGGGGCAGTCAGGGTCATACCATGACCCAAGAAACAGAGAAAGACAGACTCATGAGCTCACATCATACACAGCGGGAAAGCACCCTAGACTCGGAGTCAGAAGTCCTGGCTCAGACCCTACTTCTGACGCTGTGTGATCTTAAACAAGTCACTTCCCATCTGGGTCTTCGATGTTCTCATCCGTAAAAGGGCATTAGACTAGACGAAGTTCCTCTAACTGATATCAGGCTCTTTAACTGAGTTTGTGACCAGTTCTTGGCAACTGGCTTCGCCCCAGGAATAGAGCCAAAGAAATCCCTTTCCTCTCCATCTATCCCTCTCTTCCTCAGAGCCTTTCCTGACTAAGGTCCAAGGTGGCTTCCTCACCCCTCCATAAAGTGACCTCCTCATCTTTACCCCTCCCCCTACCAGTCCTCCCTCTGGGGTCCCCGGGGTCAGTTTTAGTCAGCTGATGAGAGGAAGCATAAATAGGTAATAGAAAGATTGATGAACTTGGACTCTGAAGGCCTGGGTTTGAATCCTGGTGGCTTTGACACTGACTGACTAGCTAGATAAATCATTTAATTCAACAAACATTAAGCATTTACTAGATGCCAGGCACTAACAGTTTCTAGAAAGGCCAAAAAACCACAAAACAAAACAGCTACTACCTTCAAAGAGTTTCTGTTCTACTGGAGGAAAACATGTTCCACAGATAAATACACACGCAAAAAAAAATTAAAAAGAAACCCAAAATGATTTCAGAGAGACGGAGCGCCAACAATTTCAAAGATCGGGAAAGGTCTCCTGTAGAAAGGAAGACCTCGGGTTGAAACTTGAAGAGAACCAGAGAGTCCAAGAGGTAGACATGAAGAAAAAGACCATGCTAAGCATTGGAGATGGTCTGTGCAAAAACAGAGGGGTGGGATACTACATTGGGATGGCCTGTGTTGGAGACAAGAAGTCCAATAGACAGCAGAGCATGGAGATAGACATTTAAAGCCACTGAAGCTTGTAGAGCAGGGCAGGGACACCGGGTTTTAAGAGTATCCCTTTGGGGGGTGGGCAAGTAATAGGAGGGCAGGGTAGTGGGTAGAAGCAAAGTAGAGAAATCAGAAAGGATAGGAAACAAGAGATATACACAAGCCAAAAAACAAAGATCATAAGTATGTTTAGGAAAGTATATGTCTATATACGTATGTATATATCTATAGATATAGAAAAACATACCTAAAATTTATTGTAGCCTTCTGGGAGGGGTGTGTAGGGGAGAGAACAAAAGAACAAAGTTAAAAAGTGCCCAGCAGAGAACAAAAGAAAACTCACAAGGAAGCAAAGATGGACAATTCTCAATACATGTGTATTATTTATTACACAAGCTTTCTTGAAATGAAAATCTATTGTTATATATTTTGAATCCTCTTATGTTCTACTATGCACAAGACATACCTTTTTTTCTTTCTTACTTTGTATTTAAGTATCAATATTTAAGTTTATGATATGTTTTGTTTCTTTTCTCTATTCTATATTTGTGTTCTGGCCCTTGAGTCTAAAATAGAATTTGGGGGGCAGCTAGGTGGCTCAGTGAATAGAGCACCAGCCCTGGAGTCAAGAGAACTTGAGTTCAAATCCAGACCCAGACACTCAACACTTACTAGCTATGTGACCTTGGGCAAGTCACTTAACCCCAAATGCCTGGCCTTCCCTCCTCAAAAAAAAAAAAGTATCGGTTTGGCAGGTGGATGGAGGTTGATTTGGAGAGAAGAGAGACTGGAGGCAGGGGTAAAAATTGGTGACTGCAATAGACCCAGCAAGAGGTGATGAGGCCCTAAATGATAGTGGTGTCTGTGTAGATGGCAAGGGACCATGGGGCCATGGATTTAGAACTGATTCGCCCCATTTATCTTACGGACAAAGAAACTGAGGCAGAGAAAAGCTGAGTGGCAAAGCTAGGAGTCAAACTCTGGGCATCTGAATACAATTCCATCATGCTCATGCAGTCAGAAAACATTTATTAAACTCCTACTGTGTGCCAGGCACTGGGTTAAATACTGGAGATACAAAAAGAGGCAAAAATCAGTTCCTGCCCTCAAGGAACTTCCAATCTATTGGATTTCTGGCAACTGACTGGATATGAGACGTGGAGTATAGAGTCGAGTGTGACTCCATGGTCTTAATTTGAGTGACCATAAAGGTGGACTGTAAATAGGGAAGAGAGGTGGTTTGTGGGGAAAATGACCAGTTCTCTTTTGGCTGTTGGGCCTGAGTCTAGCAGGCAGGGATGCTCGAAAGAAAAATTCTGGCTGGACATGACATGCTTATGTGCCAGGTATGTAATAGGTGCTTAATAAATGCTCCTTAGCTCGACTTCATATATGACACGCTAAACCTCTCTGACCCTCGGTCTCTTCTGTAAATGGGAGATTTGCATCACTTATGTGCCAGGGTTTCTTAAAAAGGTTTTTGTGAATCTTAAGGTATTGGATGAATGGGAATTATTACCAAGCAAGAATGTTAGTAAAGGAAATTTTCTGTGCCCACATCCCTCCCCAATTGACCCTCTTCCATCTCAGCTCTTCGTTATCTCAGTCAATTCACTTCTGGGTCAATTTCCTCAAGTGAAAAAGAGGGAGCTAGTTGTAAGGTCTCTCCCAAACCCAAATCTAGGATCCCTTGTGGGAACCAGTAGAGAGCAAGAGGTCTTTGCCCAGACCACCCCCCCAGAAAAAGTAGGTCACTCTGCTCTGTCCCTGGTCCCCCAGCCTGTTTGCTCAGGTTGGCCCTAACTCCCCTCACATCCAGGTAGACTTGAAGGCGCCAGTCTCATCCCCACCCATCCAAGGTTAGGACAATGACCCTGGGGACACAGGCTGGGGAGGGAGGCCGAACAGCCCAGGGGTCACGGGACGCTCCAGGGCAGTGGACGGCATAGAGGATAAAGCAAATGAATTTGGGGGTACAAGGATGGGAGGCAGGTTCACAGATGAGAACAGAACACTAAGTAATAGGTACTACCAGAGACCACCCCTTCCCCTCCCGGTCTGGTCTGTTCCACCACCTCAGGGCAGATTTCATCATCGGCAAGGCTGAGGCCAGGGGTCACTGCGGAGGCGCCAGAGCTGGGGCACTAGGCGACAGAAAGACGGGCCAAGCTGGGTATCAGCCCTTCCCTCCCCTTTCCGTAAGGAGGGGGGGCTCAAGGACAGTTATTGCCACTGGGTGAGGGTAGGAGCTGAACCACAGCTCTGAAATCAGCCTGACCCTTCTCTTACTAACACCAAGCCCTGTCCTTCACCCTGTCGTACCCCCAACTCCCAAGCCCAGCCCTCGTTTCCCCTTTCCCATCAATAAGAAGGCTGTTACACCCAAGGATGGATTAAGAAAGGGAGACCAACAGCTGAGGCGGAGGCCGTACAGGCCAGTTTATTGCAGTTTAAATACCTTTCTCTTCTTTTATTTTTTTGGTCTTTTTTTTTTCATAAAGAAATTAAAACACACACACACACCCAAAGAGGGGTAAGGGTGTTGGGAAGTGAGCTGGGGAGGTGGGAAGGCCGGAGCATGAGTCCAAAGAGGCCCTATCCGCGGGGTGGCCCCACCAAAGGCTTCCCCCCTTCTTAGCAGTTCTGTCTCTATACCTCCAGGAAAAGAGGAAAGGTGCAGAACGGGGTCCAGGGGACGACTAAGGGATGTCTCTCCCTGTGTCCTGCCCCCTTCCACCATGACCAAGGCAGGAAAGGGAAGCCCGGCAGGGAGCCACTGGGTGGCATGACTGAATCAAAGTGGAGGAAACAGGAGAGAGGAGAGGAAAAGGGAGAGAGCTGGAGAAAACAGACAGATGGGAGAAGGTGGACATGTCCATGGGGCTGTTTTTGTTGTGGGGGTGAAGGGTGCTGTATTCATGGAAATGCTTTTTTCTCCCCATTTTTGTTAAAAATCTACTATAAAAAATGCAGCTGGGGGAGGGGGCAGACTCTCTCCCTCTCTGTGCTAAGGGTTGGGGGCCAGAACCCTCCCCTGAAGACCGGGGGGAGGGGATGGAGAGGGGCATCACTGCCGGGACGTCTCCCCGACAATCTCCAGGCCGTGTTGCTGCAGCTGGGCTCGGAGCAATGCGTTCTCATTCTTGAGCTCCTCTACCTGGGGAGGGGGAACAGAGGGCAGGGGCTGAGGCAGGGAACTGGCTCCCAACGCCCAAGACCCCAGCCTCCCACAAGGATCGTCTCTACCAGCCTGCCCAAAGTTTCTGCCCATCCCAGATCTCCTGGCCCCTCTCTGGCCCACTCCCTGGGCCCCGGGGCCCTGTTTGTCTCACCTGCTGCCTCAGGAGCTCATTGTCCATCTGCAGCCTCTCAGCTTCCTTGAAAGTCTCCTGCATCCGCTGGTTGGTCTGGCGAAGCTCACGGATATAGTCACAGGCTTTGGACAAGATCCCTCCCTTACTCTGAAGGGCACGAAGGCAAAAAGACAGCAATGGGACTGGGAGCAGATAGTGAGAGGCAAGCCTGGCAGTGCCCTGGGAGATCCCCCCACCTTCACCTGCTGCCACTCCCCTGGGGGGCCTCATTCTGCTCTGTAGCCTCTCAAGTCTGCCCTCTGGAGACAAGGACTGACCACATCCAGTAACGTCCAGCCCAAGACCTGAGAGAATGTGGCTGTGAAGACGAGCCACGCAAAAGGTGGGGATGAGGACGGGGATGGGGACAGGGACAGGACAGGGATGGCAGCGCTCACCGCTCCGGTTTTGCTGTTGTCCGTGTTACAGTCTGGAATGATTTTGGAGAGCTGAACAATCCAGTTGTTAATCTTGTCCCTCCGCCTCCTCTCCACTGCAGGGAGGAAGAAATTCCCACCAAGAAGGGCTTCATGAGTACTTGGTTGGTATGGGGGTGAAAGACAGAGAGACACCGCCCCCCCTCCCCAGGCAGCAATGACCTCCACTGAGCAGTCAATGAACACCTAATGAGGCTGAGGGCTGAGAATCACGAGGACCTTCTAAGCATAAACGGAGAGATCAGGGTCGGGGTAATAAGATCATCAGAAAAGACTTCAGGAAGAGGAGGGGGACCTTCCTATGGCCTTGAACGGTCAGAGGTCATTGGGTGGCATGACTGAATCAAAGTAGAGGAAGCGGGCGAGAGGAGAGGAAAAGGGAGGTCCTCCTTGGTTGGACTGAGGATTTCCAAGCCCCCTCCTTGCAGAGAGAAAGCTGGTGGGGCTCAGTTCTACAAGACCCGGCTACTGGGACAGGGGGCCCCCGGGGAGTCACTTTCCAAGACAGGATGGGAGAACCAGGGCTTCAGAAAGTGTTGTCCGTCTGGGACATAAAGAGTAACTGGCTGGAGGCCTGGCTGTGCTGGCCCTGGCTCCCTGGCCTCTCTCCTATGGCAGTCTTGCTTCCTGCCTCGGGCCCCACCCCTCCCCAGGTTCCCCCTGATTTGAACCATCCCCACCCCCTATGCCAGGCGTCCCCCAGTTGGGGGGCGGAATCCACTACCCCTTCCCCCAGCACCCAGGATGGACTCCGCTGGGGGGGCAGTGAGGAGGGCAGGCCTCAGTCCACACCCTGACAGGGACCCTCCGCCCTCACCTTCGTTGTGCTGGGCTCTCCTCCTCTCATCTCGGGGGGTTCTCGTCCCATCCATTTTCCTAGAAGAAGAGAGGAAATACTCACCTGTCCCTCTGCATACAGGTATCGGCCCTTCTCCCCGCCCCTACTCCTAGATTCATGGAACCTGGTGTTGCGAGCCTCAGCCCCCCTCGGCCCCCAAGCAGCTTGCACCTACGGAGAGTATGGGTGGGTGCGAGGAGCGATCGTCCTCTGCGTGCCCGTCTGCAGCACATCCTGCGGCGTCATCATCACATAGAACTGGCCTAGGAGAGGCAGGGTGGGGGTTGAGGTTAGAGGCCGCCCCTGGGAGCTGGGCAGCTGTGCTAACAGACCTGCCTTGGCCTCAGTTTCCCCATCTGGAACACGAGGAGGCTAAATCCCGTTCTCTTCTTGGGGTACGACTGTGGGGCAGCTAAGTGGTGCTGTGGGAAAAACTCTGAATCTAGGGTCAGGAGCCCCCGAGTTCAGATCGGGTCTCTGACGCTTCCTAGCCTGTGACCCTGGGTAGGTCACTTCACCTCTGCTTGCCTCGGTTTCCCCAGTTGTAAAATGGGAAGAACGGCGCCTACCTCCTACCTAAAGGCTTATTACAATCAGAGGTGGCTAGGTGGCTCAGTGAGTAAACCATCTGGAGCCCGGAGGACCCGAGTTCAAATTCTGCCTCAGACAGCTGACACACTTATTAGCTTTGGGACCTTTGGCAAGTCACTTAACCCGAATGGCCCGGCCATCCCCATTCAAGAGAAAAAACCCTACCAAAAACACCCCAATTCAATAGGAATCTCTGTAGATGTTTCCTTTGTTTACCCCGTGACCACGCCCCCCGGCCTCTTCCCACTGTCCACACCTCCTGCCTGAAGGCTCTGGTCCGTGGTCTGCACGGACACAGCCGTGGCATCCCCCACGCTGGACGCTGGGAAGTAGGCGAAGCGGGCCTCCCCGCTGACCGCCTCGGCCGCAGGGCTGCCCCCATTGCTGAAAGGGTTCTGGATCACGGCCTAAGGGGCGACAACGAGGAGGGGCAGGTGGGGTCAGCGCTCCCCCAGCGAGGCACATGGGCCAGGCTGCCCCCTCCCGCATGGGACCGCTGTTTCTTCTTCCGACAGCGTGACTCGTGTCCTGGGGCAGCCTGCCTCCCTGTCCTCAGCTAGGGGGCTCCAGGGGGCAGCCCCCCCCCTTTGCAGCAGGGTGGGCTGGACCGGGCAGAAGCTCGGAGACCCTGGGTGGGTTCCGTTCCAGGTCCGCTGCAGAATCCCGGCGGAGGGAGGGGGGGGAGTCTGGCACAAGCAGGCTCTGGGCCCAGGGAGGGGAGCTCCGGACCCTCGGACCCCCTCCGGGGGCTGACCTGAGCCACAGCCTGCTGCCCCCCGGTGAAGGCGGCCGTGGACACCACGCTGACGGCGCCCGTCGCGTCCCCCTGGCCATCCAGCTGGCCGTCCGTCACCTGGACCACTCTGTATGTTACCTGCAGGAGGCGACAGAGGGCGGCGAGTCGGCCTGGGCCGAGGTGAGGTCTCGGTGGCCCAGCCCCTGCACCTGCCCCACCGGGGTGCCCCTCCAACTCATCGCCCCCCCCGCCCCCCCGCACGCGGCCCGCCCCTCCCTCACCTGTCCTCCATTATTCTCTGTGCGGAACTGGTACTGGATATTGTGCTCCCCAAACGCCGCCTGCTGGACGCTGGCGATGGCCACCGCGGTCTGCTCCTCGGCCCCGGGCCCTTCCCCGGCTGCGGGCAAAAGGAGGCCGGCTCAGCGCCCCGGGCGCCCCCTCCCTGCGCCCAGCGCCCCCCGGCGCCCCCCGCAGCCCCCACTCACTGTCCTGGAGCTCGACGCCCTCCTCCGCTTCGGGTCCCTTCTCGTGGCTGCGGGGGCGCGGAGGCAGCGGTCAGCCGGAGCCTGGGCCGGCGCGAGCCCCGCGGAGACCCCGCCCCCCACCCCGGCCCGGGCCCTGCCAGGGGAGGGGCGCCCACCCCCACCCCCGCCGTGCTCGGAGTGGGGGTGTCCCCTGCACCCCGCCGGGCTCGGAGGGGTCTCCCCTGCACCCCTCGCGCGCCCGCCCGCGGCCTCCATCTTGTGCACGGCCCGGCGTGCCCTCGCTCCCGGGCATGGCCGGCCGGGGGAGGGGGGGCGCCCCGGGGCCCTTACCTGGCGGCGGCGGCGGCGGCAGCGGCGGTGGCCGAGGCAGCGGGGTCCAGACCCGGGTCCAGCATGTCCATGGGGGGGGTGGGGGCGGGGGGGGCGCGGGGCCCGGGGGAGGGGAGGGGGAGGGGGAAGGGGGAGGGGCGGGGGGCCGGGGGGGCCCGAGCCCGCAGCTCACGCCGCGCGGCAGGAGGGGACGGAGGAGACACGGGAGCCGCTCGCGCTGATCACGGGGACAAACAGTGGGGTCATGTGAGGAGGAGATGCCGCCGCCGCCGCCGAGGCTGCTGCTGCTGCGGGGGCCGTCGGGGCTGCGTCTGCTCCTTGCCCAGCGCCCCGCTCCCAGCCCGGCCTCGGCCCGGCCTGGGCGACGGCTGCCCCGGCCCGGCCCCGGCTCGGGCCCGGGGAAGCGGCGGCCTGGGCCTGGGCCTCCCTCCTGCGCCCGCCCGCCGCGCTCGCTTTTCACAGCCCGCTCCTCCCGCCCGGCTGCTCCGTGGCCCCGGCCCCGCACGGCCTCCGATCGTTCGCTGCTACCGCCGCTTTCTATTTTTCCCCCTTTTCCCCCTTCTTTGCAAGAGCTGCGCGCGCGCGGCGGCGGCGGCGGCGCGATCCCGGAGCCGACGCGGGCGGGGGCTGGAGGGGGGGGGCAGGCCGCCCTGGGGAGCGCGCGCGCGCGCTCTGCCTGGCTCCGACGGCCAGGGCGCGCGCCGGCCTGGGCCTGGGCGCCGGGCCCCGCTCCTCGCCGCGGCGCGCTCCCGCAGGTGGTGGGGGCTTGGCCCCGCGGGGGGCCGAGACTCCAGGGAATGGAGGGTGGGGGGATACACTGCGTTCCACGGACGGAACGCAACCCCGGATGGAACGTTGCAGAAGGCCGCGGTGGAAAGTGGCGGGGACCGCTGGCCGAGTCACACGCACCGTCGGCGGGGAGGGGCCGAGGGGACGGGGGGCTCGGGGTGGGGAACAAGAGTAGTGGGCTTGGAAGGGGTCGGTCTGGAGAGTCTGGAGGCGCGCGCGCGGGTTCATGGGGGGGGAGCTTGTGGGGGCAGGCGCGAGGCGTATGCGCATGTCTGGGCGGGGCCGCGGCGCGCACGCAGCGGGCGGGGCCCGGCCGAAGCCGGAACGGGCTGTTCCCAGAGGCTCGGGCGGATCGGGATCGCAGCCAGGGGCCCGGAGCTAGAACCCGAAGCAGCTGGTTCATCCCCCTTGTGACCTTCGCTGCCCTCTCCTCCCCGCTCCCCAAAACACCCCAGCGAGACCTGAGCCAAGTGATTAAAAACTTTATTGAACATAAGCAGAAGAAAGACTCCCCCCTCCCCCAGACACATTAAAAAAACACAAAAACTACAAAAGTCGAAGTGAACGGCGAGTCAGACCACCAGGCTTTCCCGGCTCAGGCCTAGGTTCTGTGGGAAACAAGGACAGCAATTAAGGGCCCGTTTGTCTCGCCCCGCCCCCCACACCTCCTCCCCCTTCTCTCCAGGGGCCAGACCAGGGCATGGACCACTCACCTTCTTGAGTCTCCTTTCTCTGGAGGACTGTGACTCCGTTTCAGTGTAGGGAGGGGGAGCTGGGGGGTAATAGGGCTCCTCCTCTTCCCTGTGGGGTCTCCTCCTCTCCCCCACCTCCTTTTTTCTTAGCACATCTTCCAAGAACCGCCCATCATACTCGGGGTCTCTGGACCGGCTGTAGCTCCTATGTGGGTCCCGCCGAGCATCATCCTGGGGTCTGCCCCGGAAATCATCATAGTAAGGGTCTCCAGATCGACAGTAGAGATCATCCCTGCTGCGGCTTCGGGGAGGTGCATAAGGCCGGCCCCGGCTCCTTTCCGAATGGGCCGTGCTTCCTGATTCCACGGAGCTGGGTCTGCCCAAGTCATCCAGGGCATCCACCGAGTGAGCTCGGGGCCGTCCGGCTTCCCACCTTCCCTCCCGATCTCGGGGACGCTCACGCTCTCGCTCCCTCTCCCTCTCCCATCCTCCTGGGCTCCTTTGGGATCGATAGTCCAAATCTTCATCTTGGATGGGGGTGAGGGCAGGGCCTCGGTGGGGCCTGGAGCGCCAGTCATCTTCATGAAGGGACGTCACTTCACTCATGGCTGGGAGGGCAGGGAAAAATTGGCTGCTCAGAGAGGGTTAGCACACAGCACCAGCATCAGGGCTGATGGGCATCTGGGCAAGGGATGGAGGGGATCCCAGTCCCCCACCACCAATTCCAAACAACTCACCTCTCTCCACACGGCCATTTGGCAGGCCAGGCCGGGAAGGGTCAAAATTAGCCAGCTCCTTCTCCATGTAGTACAACACCTTCATGGAGTCATCCTGCTGGTTGGCCTGGATCCGATAACCACTTCTTACTTCTAAAGGGCAGAGGAGGAGTTCGTGGGGGTAAGCAGGGAGATATGACGGCCAAGGCTCTTTCTCCTGGATCTCACATCCCAACGTCATCGTCCCCCGCTTCAAGACCCATTTCTGGGACCAGCATCCAGATATGAATGTTTGACTCTCACCTGAGTTTCTGGTACTGTCTGTGTCACGAAGAAGGGGCACCTGGGAGCTGTGGCCACCAACTGTGGGAGATATATGGTCAGGATCCAGCCGCCCTATGCCTAACCTTCCTACCTACCCTTCTGCCACCCCATCACCCTGAGACCTGGGCATCTTATCCCCATAGCCTTCCTTAAGACCTAAATCTTCAGCTTATTCTGTCCCCCTCATCAAAGTCCTGTCCCCAAGAACCCAACTCATGCCCTCCCATCCTTATCCTAACACATGAAGGCATCTGCTTTCCCCAGTCTTCACCTGAGCTCTGTCGGTCAAAATCCCCCGCGAAGCCGTTGTGGACAGGACCCATTGTGATCATGGGTGGAGAGGAAGAAGCCTTGACTGGAGCGAGGTGAGCATAGGTGCTGGGTGCATAGACACTGGGTGCGTAAATGCTTGGGACCCCTGAGGTGGCAGCTTTACCAGCAGCATACACTGGGAGAAAGGTCATGCACAGTACAATATAAGCTTCTTGATGGCAGGGGACAGTTATTACAGCAGAGAACCTCAAATATGGTAAGTGCTTATTAAATGTTGAATTAACAAGGGTGAGACACACCAATGCTCTTGTCACATGTTCACCTCCTGCAACCCTACCCCCTAATGCTTTAATGTACTATCATCAAAGGCACGTGACAGAAAGGGGGAACTGCAGGGAGAATCTGAGTAACGAAGTTTAGGCTAGAGGACCCCACTCCACCAAGGTGATTAGTTTCACCTGCTGCCAGACACACTCTTATATTTCTATTCCCTGATAAATTGTCATGTAGAGACTACCTGTCATACCTGCACAGTCAACTTTGAGGAGAGGAATATCTTATGGTTGAAGGGAGGGGAACCAGATCAGATCGGACCAGACCAGCCTAGCCCCGCCCATGCAATCAAATAACTGGTTCCTGCATCAGAGCCTAGAGCTGATGCATGGGGTGGGAAGGAAGCAGATCTTCAAGCCAAATGAACATGAGGATAGGTCCATTTTTAATTTGGTTCTCAATTATGCATGATAACCCATCAATTTCCATCCATGCTTTCTGATCCATAGTGTTCTCTGAAAATAGAAAGCCTTGCCTGGGAAGCTGGCAGTCATCTGTAAGGGGGAGGAAGATGCTAACGAGGCACTGGGGGAAAGGCTACAATTAGCAGTTTACTAATTAGCAGTGGGAACAGCTGCTTCTTCCTGACTCAGTGGGTTTGGTTCTGATTCTCCTAGTGACTGTGTGACCTTTCAGGGGCCCATGCCTTAGTTTTCCCTATCTGTGAAATGAGGCTAACACCCTCTACCCAGTTCCTCACTGCCACTGGCTGAAGGTCACTTTTTTGACAAAAGCCCTTCAAGAATGCCGTGGGCAGTAATGGTAGAAAATCAAGGTGGCCCTTACAAGCAGCCTCTACAGGCCTTCATTCAGTGAGTGCCCTGGACAAACAACTTCCTTTCTCTGTAAAGGAAGGCAGCTGGACTGAATAATCTGAGATCCTTTCTGCCACTCGTGCTAGGAATATATGAAAAATGATGCCAATAAAAGGAAGGATATGGCTTCCTGCAAAGCTCAGCTCAGACATCACCTCCTCTAAGAGGTCTTTGCTGATCCCCCCTCCCCAATTAAGTAACAAGCATTACGTGCCAAGGGCTGGAGATAGCCTGACAAAAATTAAAAGTCTGCCCTCAAACCAACAGATGGACTAGCTGGGGCAGATGACGTGTGCACATGTGAATGCAAACATACAAGACAAACACAAGGTGACTGGAGGGGGAAGCACTGGCAACTGGGGAGAAGAGGCCCCCAAATGGAGCCTGGAAACAGGCGGCAGGACCTGGTGATGGGTAAAGAGTGAACCCTCTATTGAAATTAGTTACCTCATATGGTTCATGTATATTATGTAGATGTGTTGTTTTCATGGACAGAAAGAAAGTAAGCTTTTTGAGGACAGGGACTGTTCTGTTTTTTTTTGTCTGTGTATCCCTAGCACCCAACAGACAGTAGGCACTTACTAAATGCTTACTGATAGACTGGTATCTAATAAGAAATGGATTATGTATGGAATAACATTCCCCCAGCTCCCAGCAGATAATGAGGCTACTAGCCCATACCTAAGGATCCCTGCAGACCAAAGATTGACTTTGTTTTAAAATGTAACACTGTTTCCGTTTTACTGGATTTTTACTTATTTTGTTAAATATTTTTCAATTACATTTTACTCTAGTCTGTTCTTGAGCTGTTTCAGTTGTGGCTGACTCTCCATGACCCCTGGGGTTTTCTTGGCAGAGATGCTGGAGTGGCTTGCCATTTCTTTCTCCAGTTCATTTTGCAGATGAGAAAACTGAGGCAGACAGGATTAAGTGACTTGCCCAGGGTCACACAGTTAGTGTCTTGAGGACGGATTTGAAGTCAGGTCCACCTGTCCAGACCTGGCGTTCTATCCACAGTGTCACTTGGCTGATCAGGGCCACATGTTTGATGCCTATGGTCTAAGCCACTCTAAATTATTTAAAATTAATTGATGTTTAAAAACAAACAAAACCCAAATCACAGAATCAAAAATCCATTTCTCTCCAACACTCCTGCAGGATACAATGGAAAATCTCACTACCTATTGAAAGAAAACCCATTCCTCTTGTGGCAGCTAGGTGGCGCCATACCGGACAGAGTGCCAGGTCTGAGGTCAGACTCATCATCTTGAGTTCAAATCCAGCCTCAGACACTTGCTACCTGTATGACCCTGGGCAAGTCACTTAACCCTGCTTGCCGGTTTCATCTGCAAAATGAGCTAGAGAAGGAAATGGCAAGCCACTCCAGTATCTTTGCCAAGAAAACCCCATATGGGGTCATGGAGTTAAACATGACCTAACAACAAAATGGTTTCAGAGTTTCTCCTTGAAATGAGCCCCCAAATCCCAACCACTTTATAACCTAATAGGCCAGAGTATGCCCCCACCAAAAAAAAACTACCTCCTCCCAGAAACTGACCCCAGCCCAACAAACCCACCTCTCTCTACAAGACACAGAGAAGTCCCATCTATTGCACACATACCTGACCTCACACTGTTTCTGATACTGCACTTTCACCCTTGCCATTGCCTGGCCCCAGCCAACGTGGGGTGGGGGGAGCAATGAAGGCCCTCAAAAACTTACAGGCCTCGGGACAGCAGCATTTATCCGGGCAGCACGGACAGCGTACATAGCAGCAACATGTGTGAGGGCAGCACTGGCACCAGCAGATGCCCAAAAGGAGGAAGACCAAGAAGGCAGCCAGGACGACGACGACCACAAAGAGCCAGTCTGTAAAAGAAAGAGGATGGGGCACAGAACTGAGGTCCTGCGGGTCAGGCAGGGCTGGAGTCACACTGAACAGCGCAAGGCAGGGAGAGGGCAGGGATGAGCCCAGCAGACAGACAGGTCAGACTGATGTCTCTCAGCACAAACCATCGCTACGGGCTCCATTACAAGCTTTCTTCAGCCCCTTTCCAGGATTCTGAGAAGTCAGTCACTTAATCAGGCACCTCCCAATGTACTCCTCAGCGACGTTTTGGGGTTTTTTGGTTGTAGGGAGAAGGGATAAATGTGGGAAACTAGTGATGCAGAAAACCAAAAACACAGTTAAGAACTTATTTTTCACAAATCATGGAACTGAAAATTCCATGGACAACTTAGACAACGATCATCTTCATCGTGCTATAACCAACAAGCCTCCCAAGGAGTAGCGGACCACAGGTGCAGAGTGGGGCACACTTTTGTCAGATCCAGCCATTGTGTTGATTTGTTTTTATTACCCCGGGGTGCGGGGTGGGTGTGGGAGTCACTAGGAAGAGAGAATTATGTTCTGGATTTTTTCTAAGAGCATTAGTAAAATATTTCAAAGGACTTCACCAAGCTTTCATTTGAAGACCGCTGGCAGACTATAAGTCATGAGGATCAGTACTAGGTTTTCATCTTTGGTGCATAGTAGGTGCTCATGTTTTGCTGAATTCAATCGAACTTCCGCCTTAACGCTGTGCTGTGAGATGCGCAGAGCAGGGGTCAGAACCCCCATTTCCCAGATAATGGTAATAGCTAGCTAGCACTGACATAGCACATTCATGTTTCTGAGGCGCCTTTTACAAACATTAGCTCATTTGACCCCCCACAAAGACCCTGTGAGGTACGTGCTATTACTATCCCTGTTTTCCTGGTGAGGTAAGTAAGGCAGCAGGGATTAAGTGACTTGCCCAGGGTCCCACAGCTACTAAGTATCTGAGGCAGGATTTGAACCCAGTTTTCCTGACTCCAACCCAAGTCTCTATCTGCTCTGAAACAACAGCCTCAAGAGGAGCTGGGTGGGGTTGGAACCCAGGTCCTCCCCGTACCTGGCCCTGGGTTCTTACACACACACCCTGCACTGGACTCTTCTGGACTCTGTCAGATGGTTTTAGTATCCTAACTGGCTCAGGCTGAGGCTGCTTTTGAGAAAATCCAAATTCCTCCGAGCTCTTAGGGACCAGGGCTGAAGAAGCTGTCCAGCTCTGAGTCAGCAGCTCTGGACAATCCACGGGGGAGAGGAGAGCCCGGCTGTCTTCCCAGAGGGCCAAGGGGGAAGGAGACACACATCTTGTTCTAGAGGTCCAACACCCACACGACAGGCACTAGTTACTACGCTACCTGGAGCCCAGGAGACTGTTTAGTTTTTGTTTCTGAGGGGGTAGGGGGAGGAGGCAGGACAGTAAGAGCGTTGGTATAAGGCCAAAGATGGCAGGCAATGAGAAGGCTGGGAGCTCTAAGGAAAAGTCAGGAACAAGGACCCCCTGGCCTCCACCCGTACCTTCCATGGACCCTATCTGAAAGTCTGGTAAGAGTTCAGCCACCCCTGAGGTCCTGCCTGGAGGGACAAAAGAGAGACATGATTATTCCAGCGGGAAGCTGGCCGGGCTGGGCAGGAGATGTGATGACAGGCCCTTCTCCTCCCCACTCCCAGCCCACCATGGCCCTGGCTCCTGGCTGTCTGGTCAGACAGTGCCCTAAGCATGCCACCTCTACGCCATATACTAAGCTTTTCACCAGGACAAGTAACCGAAGGCTGACTGCGAGCTCTGGAGCAGGGCATGCCCAGCCTAGCCCCTGAGTGCTACGGGTACTCATTGTTTCTGGGCTAAAATGGTGCCTTATGACATTACAGATCACATATATTGTAAAATATGTGCTTTGCCCATCAATATATATGGACCGGCATGTCAATATATATTTGGTATCACCATAGCATGCAGCCGGGCAGAGCTGGGTAACATGCAGTAACAGCACCACACGCTCCTTGGGAGAGACCTAGACTGTGTGGCCAGCCTGCCAGCTGTCCCTGCCTGACGCTGCCTCCCCCTTGCAGAGTTCAAGATCAGACGGCTCACTCTTCCCTCTGTGGCCCTCCCCACCTCGCAGAGGGCAGGAGGCTTGTTCCCACTGCTGCAGAGGGGCAACCTGAAGCTCTGGGACTGAGTCAGCCCTGGGACGGCCAATGCCTGGTAGGTGCTGGGCTGGGCTGGGGAGTTTTAGCATGAGTATGAACGGCCGAAGGCACAACTAGGCACAAAAGGGAGAAAGCGGTCTGCAGCAGGAGAAGGGGGATCCAGCCAGCTCTCCTAGTTTATCCACACTGAGGGAGGGCAGGTAGACAATGCATAAACACCAGTGATTCACACCTCTTCCTCCTCCTCCCCCTGAAAAAATCTGTCTGGCTTTGGAATGCACGCTTCTACAATATAAATCCAATCATCTGTGCTGTGCAAAGATGTCCAATTTTCTTCCTTGTTTAGTCTGAGTGACATGGGGGAGGGGGGTCCATCTCTTCTGCTGCAGATAGTACTCAGCTGTGTATAAATCTAAGGGTGACTGGGCTGGTGAGGGCAGGAGAAGCTCAAGTGTGAGTCAGACCCAGGAAGCAGACAGACAGACAGGAGATGAGCAAAGGGACTCCTAACCACCCCAACCGTCATGACCCATGCCCTGCCCCCGCCCCAGCACAACTCAGGGTGTAGGGGCCCCAATACCACCATCCTTGCCCCCTTACCGAGGACGATGAGCTCAGCATAAGCTTCATTGTTGCCTTGGAGGTCCTGAGCAGAAACCACAGAACAGTAGTAGACGCCACTGTCTCCCCAGGCAGTCTGGTCAAAGGTCAGGTCGGCATCTGTGGCAGGAAGACATAGAGATGAGGGAAAAATTGGAAGGGGGAGGGAGGAGCTTGTACACACCGGTCTCTCAGCCCTAGCTTGGTAGTCTCCCGTCTGCCCCAGTGTGCCTGGAGTGGGGCAGACAAGGCCCAGGCCCCTGGATGTGTCCCCAGGGCATCAGTCTACTTTGGGCACAGGGGCCCCAGATAAGGGCTCACTATCAACCATAGACAGGTCAGCGTCCAACTCTGTCTGTCCATCTGGGGCATCCTGCCACTCCCTCCCTGGCTTGGGGAAGCCTCAATTTACCGTGGTCCCTAGAATGGGACCGGGTCTGTCCCTCAGCATTTCCTGTCTCCTCCTTGCCTCCCAAGCACTAATTACTTACATCCATTTAGCCACCCACCAGAGGTGGCATGGCCAGATCCCCTAGGGCTGGAAGGTCAGGGCTGCAGCCAGAAGTAAAGGTACAGGGGGCATAGACAAAGCAAGACACCTGCCACCCCCTAAGCCAGGAGAGCTCCTCACCTGAGATCCACACACTTGAGGTTTTTCAAATACTTCAATAACTGGATTTCAATATGACTGGTTTCCTCATTCATCCACCCTTGGTATTTTATTAAGAGAAGGGGACCATCAGCTTCACTAGCCTGCCTGCCTGGGGGGCCCATTACACAAGCCAGGGCAACCCTGACCTCACCTGTATAGCCTGATCCAAGGCATTCACACTACACCCCCACCCCCCCAGGCAGGGCATTCCTGTTACTTCCAGGAGTTATTAGCCAGGATGTCACCCCCTGTGCCTTGATTAATCTTTCAAATTCCACTTCCTCCAAGAAGCCCCAAGGGGTGTATGTGTGTATGTGTATGCACCTTTGAGCAAATACATAAGAGACATGGGGGGCAGGTGACCCATCAGGGACTCAAGGACTTGTGGGATTGAACGGACAGTCCGAACAAGGTCAAATAAGGCCACCCAGCAGTTCTCAGCAGAGCCAACAGACAAGCTTTCATTCATTAATTCATTCAACAAACATTTACTGAGCAGCTTTGTATGAAGCACAGAGTGACACTGCAGGACCGAACCCTAGAGGCAAACTCAGCTGGGGGAAGGTTCCCTGGCCCGGAGATCTGGCTCTGCCACTGAGCCACTCTGGGAATCAGAATAAATCCCAGGCCCTCCCTGGACGTGTTTCCTCCTCAATAACAAAAGCATACGTGTGTCTGTCTGTCTGTCTGTCTTGGGGGGGGGGGTGTACACTAAAGTCCCTTCCTGTTTAGCATATAGAAGGTAACCCCCCTTCCCATGCTGCCTGTCTTCCTCCCATACTCTCCTCCATCTTACGCACCCCCAGTGATGGTGATCCGTCGCCCTTGGTAGAATTCGCCTAGAGTCACAGCATTCCCCTGCTTCGTGGCCACCACCCTCACTGTTCGGGAGCTGTCCTGACACTCCACATATGGGTTGTAGCCTGAGTTGCTAGCAGCAAGCTGGGCGTTGAGCTGGCTGTCAGAGCTGGCTGAGGAGAAAGCATCCGCAATGCGATCCCGACAGAAGGACTTATACTTCCAGAGGACGATAGGGGGGGTGGGCACTCCTGACACCTGGTAGGAGCAGGGAAGGGTCACGGGCTGGAAGAGGATGACCACTTGGAAGGGCTTGGACACCGTGACCTGGATGCAGCCAACAGGAGCTGGGAGGTCAAGGAGAGAAGTCAGGGGTCAGCAAAGCATGGAGGACGTTCAGTTAGCCATGCTAATCGTCATCCTTCACATCTGTTCAGCACATTTTCATATTCATTATCTTGTTTGATCCTCAAAACCACCCTCGTAAGACATACAAGGCAAGGGATTATTAGCTTTTTACAGATGAGGAAACTGAGGCATACAATCACACAACATCAGATACTGGACCAGTGACTAGAATCTGGTCTTGATTCCCAACTGGTTTATCAGTAAATCACGTATGGCGTACTCAAAGATCAAGGACTTAGATGTCACTAACATTTACTAGATGTGTGCTTCAGTGCCTTCCAAAAAACAAAGCAGGACCCTGGGAAGGTCAGATGGCTCCCCTGTGGCAAGCCTATGGAAATACCTGGGTGAGAGCTTCAGAGGAAGCCCAGGAATGGATGAGGCCAGGATTAGGTTAATAACAGCACCTCCCTCCTAGAACCGAACAATCAAATAGATGAAAATAAAGCAATTTGCAAAATCTTTAGGCTGGGTGTTAATGCTGTTATTGTGGCTGCTGTTGTTCAATTCTGCATACAATAGTTTGAAGAACTTTGGAAAGCCAGAGCAGGCCTAGAGGAAGAGGAGGGGGAGGGGGACCAAGAGGGAGAAGAGCCTTGAACTCAGCTCAACAGAAAGCACCGGGGATGTTTAGACTTAGGGGACAGATAAGAGCTGCCTTCCAAGTGTGAAGGGCTGTCACAGGAGAGCCTGGACTCGGAGCAGAGAACAGAAACATCTTCCTCCCACAGAGCTGTCCCCAAGTGGCACTGACTGCCTGGGGAGGGAAGGGAGCTTCCCTCTCACTGGAGACCTTCACACAGAGGCTGGAGCACTCAGAAGATTCAGACTAGGATAACCATGGAGGTCCTTCCAGCGCTAAAATTCTGTGATTCTATTTAGAGACAGCAGTGTTGGAGAGAATACCCACATGAATAAGGCTGATCCCAGATCTACTGGAGTCACCCTGGGCAAGTCACTTTAACCTCCAGGAGAAGCAAGCAGTAGGTTGTTGGAGAGAAAAGTTATTTGAGCACGAAGCCACTACTCCTACCAAAGTAACACACACGGAATTTTTTGGAGGCAGCCTGCACTGACTGAATGACCTCCTTGGGCTCTCAGTTTTCTCAATCAGCAAGCAATTATTAAGCGCCAACTGGATAACCTCTAAGGTCCTTCCTATCTCTAAAATCTCGTGAGCTCCTCATCTGTGAAAGACAGGGACGTTGATACATGCAAAACTAGGAGGTGGGGGAAAATGTTGGATACTATCAGAGGATCTGATCCTCAAACCCTAGCCCTGAGCCCTTACTACTCTGGGCAAGTCACTTAAGCTCCCCAGGCCGCAAATGCCTCATTTCCAGGAGAGGACTGGCCTCTCCAGTAACATTTGCTGATCGATTCGTCCTGTGACTTCCACCTCCCAGTACAGTCGGGAGGAAAGCGTTTTCTTTAGAGTTTGCAAAACGTCGGAAGAAGTGGAGTCCAGTGGTGATAGCTTGTACACACCCCAGGGGCTCCAGGCTGGCCCTTCCTCAACGAACCGCACCCAGCTAGGCTCTGCCAAGTACCCGCACTTCCCACTAGCGTCCGCACGCACCTGTTGCTGCAGGAGCCCTTTATCCCACTCGATCCCGAGACTCCCCAAGAAGGGATCGCGGTGGAGCGATCGATCGCCCGCCTAGTCTCGCCTTCCCTCCCCTCCGCCCGGACCCCCAAGCCCCGCAGGGCACTGCTCCCATCCCCCTCCCCAATCCATTGTCCCTGAAAGGCAGGAGCTGCGGGAAGTTTCGCTTCCTGCCTCCCGGTGGGGGCGGGCCGCTCTCTGCTCCCGCCGCCACCCCGCCCGCCCGGGAAGTCCCCAGAGGACAGCGGGTTTCGGTCATCCAGGGCCGGGGCGGGGGGTGCGGCGGGGTGTAGGCTGAGAGACCAACAGGGGAGGCGGCCTTGGCCCGGGCACCCGGCCCCAACGCCCCCAGACCCACGGCCGGATACCTGAGCACCAGGGGGTCAGCAGGAGCAGCAGCCAGAGCAGAGGCAGCCCACTCAGCCGTCGTGGGTCTAGTCCTGGGAGCGTTGGGGACGCGCTCGTCCCCCCGTGAGGTCCCGGGGCCGCCGGAGCCATGGGAGGTGCGTGCGCCTCCGGCGCCGTCCACTCCCAGGTACAGCGGGACAAGGGAGGAGATGGAAGGGATGGGAGGGGACTGGACGCCGCCAGGGGAGGGGGCTGCGGGGGCAGGGGGCGGCCTGTACCATCGCTTGAGGCGGGAGAGGGGGGAGGCACCCGCGCACGCTCAAGCCCCGCCGGCTCACCTGCCCATCCTACCTCCTTGCCGGCCCTTTGCGAGAATTTATTAGAAGAGAATGTAAATTCAGCTTCTCCATGTTTGGCTGATCTTTCGCCTCTGAGTTGACCCAGGAGGGTCCCTCATTTCCCACTCCCAAAATCTTTTTTGCCCCACTTTGGAAATGGAATGGCCCAGGTACACCCAGGATGGGAGGGGTGGAGTTTGAGGGGTTGACCCTCCCACCCTCTCGGGAGCCCCGGAAATGGACCGGTCCAGGTGCGAGTCCAGGGAGGGCGACACCAAATGACCGATGGATGAAAAGGGCGGGGAGGGCTCCCCTCTACTACTTTCACTAACTTTCAGTCAGAAAGAACAGACCTCAAGTTCTGAAAAAGGGGACAACAAGGAATGAACCACCTGTTGAGGGTGGGCGGGACCTAGCAGCTCACCTGTCCGTCCTCCTCCACAGTAATAATGGACCGACCCAGGTATTTAGTAGAGAAAGGGATCAGGCGGGAGATTCCAAATGGACATCCCATGGGGGTAAACAGTGACTGGTTAAACTTTTGACCAGTAGTTCGACACTCTCAACTTTCTCCGCACAACTTTTCTTAGAGGCTTCTCCCTCTCGAGTCTCCGCCTAATTAAATTAATTTAACGGATTAACTGATTTTCATCAAAGTAAAGCTCTGGACATGTGCTTCGGGGACAGAGGGTAAGTGGGCCACTATCCTCCTGGGTACCCTCCCTCCATTCCTAGTTTCATGGTACAGCTCCCAGGAGTCCCTCCCTGAGGTCAACACCCCTCCCCCTCCGCCCCTTGCCCAGGAACCTGAGCCTCTTAAAGGGGCAGCTTTGGTTCGAAAGAGTTCTTGCCAAGTACGGCCCAGGGAATGAATACCTCTCTTCTCCTGGGCTTCCTGGCTTCGCCTGCCCAAAGGGGCAGAACCTGGCGGAGACTGGCTCTTCCTGCCACCTGGTGGATGTGGCAAAGAAGAACACGACAGGACGGGAAGGCATTGGGTGCCGGCGATCCCTAGGTCCTCAGAGCAAAGTGCAGTTCCCGTATTAACACGCTCTGAAATCTGGCACTGACCTCTTTTCCATCCCTATACCCTAAGACTTTCCCCTCCAGACAAACTGGATGTTTATCCTTAGGTCCCTCTGTAATCGTTTTTTCACTCCCCTCCCCACCACTGTGGGCCTCAGTTTCCTCATCTGTAAATTAAAAGAATTGGACCAAATAGTCTCTAAGGGCCCTTCTAAGCCCCATGGTCCTCGGACTTTCGCTTGCGCCATTCTCGGTGCCAGGAATTACTTCTTCCATCTCCCACGTATAGTATTTTTCCTTTGTTGAGACCTTTCCTGTGGCACCTATCACTCTCCCCCTTAGATATCCTAGCAGAGCTGAAAAATTGAAATCCTGCTCCTAACACTAACTCTGATATTGGGCCTCACTTTCCTCCCTTGTGAAATGAGGAAAATAATGTGCCTGACCCCTGCAGATAATATTTTATTTTATGTATAGCTTTATCTATGATGTCACAAGGGCTAGTATCAGAATGGATCTTCCTGATTTTGGTTCAGACACATGAGAACTTTGTATTGGCCCAACATTGGGAGAACTCGTTATATTGGTATGAAATGGCAAGCCCTGAATCTCTTGACCCTCCTACCCCTGCCTCCACAATGCCAATGATAGCAGGGGATTTATGGCACCATGTCAGTTAAAAGAAAAGAGAGCACTTCCCCATTGTATTACAGTGGAAAAAGGGATGTTGTACCCTTTCTGAAGGGTCAGCATTTCCCAATACAGCCCCTGAAACATGATCCATCACCAATGGTCTTGCTAAGGAAAACTAAGATACTGCGTCTTTTCACTAGCCAGACTTTTTTCTTTAGAAATAACTAAGGGTACCTAAAATAACTCTTGGCTGCCTTACAAATACTAAACATATTTTCACTTTTTGAAGAGTAGTTCATATTATGTAACTGACTTGATGGTGTCAATAAGGGGTGAGGAACCCGTAGCCTCGAGGCCACATGTGGCCCGCTAGGTCCTCAAGTGAGGCCCTTTGACTGAATCCAAACTTAACAGGGTCCTCAAGTTTGAAGTTTGCATTGAGTCAGAGGGCCACACTTGAGGACCTATGGCCTTGAGGTCAAAGGTTCCCCACCCCTGGTCTCAAGGATGGTTTCAATCTGAAATTATAATGTATATTAGCTCTTGACTAAAATCTAATTTATGCAATACTAGGGAGAATGAAGCTTGAGTACACAGAAAATTTGCTTTGTTCTTTTTAGTCACAAATCAGCCAGCAGCTGGCCACACACAAATTTTATTTCCAGTGAAGTAATTGTCTTATCTGTGTACTTCCTTCCATACAGCATGGATGATCAAAATGTTGTAACTTAATTGCAATAAGTCGTTCAAATATTTTTTTAAAAGCCAGTGCTTTTGACTTTCTAGGTGGCATCATATTAATTTGGGACCTCCCACGAGGGCAAGAAAGCTCTGGCTTTTCTTCACCTTGGTATCACAGTGACCATGCCCACAAAGGCACCTGGTTTGGGGATTTTTCTACTCAGAGAATTTTGTTCTTGGGATCCTGGCTGTCTTTTCCTTTTTTGTGTTTTTGTTTCCTTTTAATAAGCTCCAGCGGCTTCTTGTCATCACCGAGATCAAATGTGAAATCCTCTGTTTGATATTCCAAGCCCTTCATAATCTGCCACCCCCCTTTCCTGTCTTTATACACCCTCTTCCTCACCAAATGCTCTGTGATTCAGCGATACTGGCCCCCTAGCTGTTCCTCCTACAAGACACTCCCACCTTCTGACTGGGAATTTTCACTGCCTGTCCCTCATGCCTGGAATTCTCTCTCTTGCTCATTTCTGTGTCCTGGCCTCCCTAGATTCCTTTAAGTCTCAGCTAAAATCCCGTCTTTGGTAAGAAGTCTTTCCTGAGCCCTTTTAATTATAATGCCTGTTGATTATCCCTAATTTAGTCTGTATATTTTTGGTTTTTGCATAGTTGCTTACAAGTTGTCTCAGTTAGAATATGAGCTCCTTGAGAGCAGACGCTTTTGTTGGTTTTGCTGTTACTGTTGTTTACTCGTCTTTTTAGTCCCAGCAAAGTGCTGGCACACAGTAGGTGCTTAAATAAAGGATTGTTGTTGACTCGATTGGACACGAACCTGCCTGGGCTTGGAGGTGACCTTTTGAGTTCGAGAGGTCTGGAAGTTTGTAACAGCAGCGGTGGCCCCAAAATGTCAGGTGCCCAGTGGCGTTCACCGGGGTAGCATCAGTAGCACATGGCAGAGGACAGCCACCAGGAAGAGAGTCGGCCCAAGCCTAGCCACTTTAGCGCAGACATGGACTAAGAGTGTACACCGTAAGTGTGCAAAACACCTAACGAGCAGTCCTGCTAACTGCTGCTGTTCTGATGAAATCTGATGATCAGCCTCCTGGCAGATAGAAACATTAGTTATAAATTGTTACTAAATTCTGTTTTAAGTTTGCTTTTGTATGTGTCCTGTGTTTAGCATTCTTTTTGTGTGAAGGAATAAATTACCTGTCCCATCTCTGATTCTTATAAAATATTGGCTCCTTTTCTGACTCCTCCTTTTTGGGGAGGCTATAGCTATGAGTAAAATCATCCCAGGGTTGCCAGTATGGGAGACAACATGGCAAAGAGGGAGAAGGTGAGGGTGAGAAAACGGAGTCCTCTCTCATTAGAGTTGGACTTCCCCAGGGCTGAACCCTGTCAAACCATATGCTCTGGTCCAGAACAGAGAGTGGCTGCAGTCCCCTCCCTGGACCCTGTGGTAACCCAGAAGTACTTCTCTGTGATTAGAATTTTATAGATCTGCCTCATTTCTCAAATATATAGAGAACTGAGTCAAATTTATAAAAATAGGAGCCATTCCCCAATTGGTAAATGATCAAGAGATATGAACAGTTTTCAGATGAAGTAATCAAAGCTATCTATAGCCATATGAGAAGGCGTTCTAAATTGCTGTGGATTGGAGGAATGCAAATTAAAACAACTCTGGGGTATCGCCTTGTACCTATTAGATTGGCTAATAGGACAGAAAAAGGAGAATGACAAATGTTAGAGGGGATGCTGGAAAAATGAGACATTAATGCACTGTTGGTGGAGTTGTGAACTGATTCAACCATTCTATAGAGCAATTTGGAACTATGCCCAAAGGGCTATAAAACTGTGCATACCCTTTGACCCAGTAATACCACTTATAGGGCTATATCCCAAAGAGATCATAAAAAGAGAAAAGGACATATATGTACAGAAATATTTCTAGCAACTCTTTTCTGGTGGCAGGGAGTTAGAAATTGGGAAGATGCCCATCAGTTGGAGTATGGCTGAACAAATTGTGCTATGTGATTGTGATGGAATATTATTGTGCTATAAGAAATGACGAGCAGGCTGCTGGAAAGACTGGAAACCTGGAAAGACTTGTATGGGCTGATGTAAAGTGAAATGTACTGTATACAAAGTAACGTCAATATTGTGTGATGATCAGCTGTGAATGACTTAGCTGTTCTCAGCGATACAGTGATCCAAGACAACTCTGAAGGATTTACCATAAAAAATGCTGCCATCCCCAGAGAAAGAATTGATGGTGTCTGAATATAGATTGAAGGATTTTTTTTTTAGTTTCTTTCTTTTTCTTGAGGCTTTTTTGTCTGTGTTTTCTTTCACAACATGCTTAATATGGAAATATGTTTTGCATGACTACACATGTATAACCTATATTGAATTGCTTGCCTTTTCAATGAGAGGGGTGGGGAGGGAGGAAGGAAGAGAATTTAGACTCAGAGTTTTAAAAAATGAATGTTAAAAATAGTTTTTACATGTAACTGGAGAAAATAAAATACTAAATAAATTTAAGGAAAAAAGAATTTTATGTATCTGCATCTATCTCTATCTATGTATCTATATGTATATAACTGGGAGGAATGCTTTGAAATAGAAACGAATTGTTTTTGTTATTTGGGTGAGTTCTTTAATGCCTCTGTGGCATTATATAAGACACTGGTATCTCTGAAGAGCAGGGGAGGAAGGGGCTGGGGACGCAGAACCTCAGATGCCAGGAGGGCATGGGGAGAGGCAGGTGGAAGGGGAATCAGGCTTCCTAGGTTCCATGATTGTGACTTCATAATAACCAGACCACCCTGCTTCCTCTACTATCCCACTCTGCCATGCCTTCCATCTTGCTGTTTCTCTGTCTTTCTCTTCCTGGGCTCTGGGCCTTGGAATCCCTTAGATGTCCCCCAGGAGGCCACTCCTGCCTGGCCTTCGTTACCCCCAACCCAACCACTCTATCTTGCCCTGCCAAAGATTCCACCTGGTTCTTCCAGCCCCTGTCCCATCCCTTCCCCAGGAAGAAGCTAGTAATCTCAGAGGTCAGTGGGGACCTCCATCTACCACACACCTCCACAGACCAATCAGGCACCTACAGCTGCCAAGATGAAGCAGGTAACACCAGGGCAGTGTATAACGTGGACTTTCAGGATGGGACCAAGCTTTATCTCAGCCACAGCAAGCTGGAACATCAGCCCCTAAGGAACCAGACCGTGGGAAACAACACTCAATGGACACTCTTTACCCAGTGGGGGCCCTGGCAGGCTTGTGACCGCTGTGGCATTCAGGGAGAACGGAAGCGTGTGGGTCTCTGCTATGCCATGAGATCAGACCAACAGGGGCTGCCCTGTGGGCTGGCCAACCTTCGCCCAGAAGAGCTCCAACGGGGACCTGAGCTTCAGATCGCAGGCTGCTTTGTCCCCTGTGGGCACAACAGCCCTGAATCCACCGTGGTGCTTTATGGAACTTACAAGCTGGAGGAAAACAGCACTGTATGGCTCAGCTGTCCCTTCGCCACCATCTACAGGTAACGGGATCCAGGCATCTTGCTCCTAGACCCATAGACCACCTCTGTGCCTTCCCCAGACGTTGGCATTCTCCTCCTTCCTCTTAGAAGACAGCTTCTAGGCAGCTCCCTTTGGGAGTTGGTACTTGTTTTCCTAAGGTAGTAATTACCTCGACTCAGGGTGACTTATTCACCAACTCTAACTTGTTTTCCTGCCCTGGGGTTCCCTAAACTGACTTGTGGTTGCTCCTTCCTCAGCTTCCCCGTCTGCAACTCTTTCCTTCCAAACAGCTAGAGAATACATACTAACCTTCTTCAGAGTTCAGAAACCTGTCTAGCTGTGAGACACACCCCAGCTCTTAGAAAGTCTGTTCCCTCAGCACTTGTATACTCAACACGCCATCCAGCTGATGAAGCTGGATTAGTTGTGAGGTGGTTTGGTTTTTGAGGTGTCTAGAGCATCAGGAAGATGGGGGTTCAGATGCCACCTTAGACACTTAGGAGCCCTGGGACCCAAAGCGAATCACTTCAGTGCTCTGGGATTCCATGTTCTCCTCTGTAAAGAGAAGGGGTTAGACTCAGTGACCTTGAAAGGTATCTGTGACCTTTTGATTTGTTTTTAAATACTGTTAGTATTGTTGCCTTCCTTCCCCTTCCCTCCACTCAGACCCTACAGGGACCCCAAGAGTGTAATGGAGGGACAGTAGTGTTCCCTCAGGGGATTGTCTTTAGGCCCCTGCACTTTAATTTCCTTTTTCTCGATGGAACATCATTCCATCTGCAGACAAATTGAATTGTGAAGGGCTGACTGGCATGAAGACCAACAACACTCCAGATCTAAAAAAAAAAAGAGCTGGATAGATAGGCTCTGGTCAGTCAAGAAGCATTTATTAAGCACCTACTGTATGCCAGGTACTTTGCTAAGTAATGGGGCTACAAAGAAAGTCCACAAAGACAGGTGCTGCCCTCCAGGAGCTTACAATCTAAAGAGGGAAGTCAACACATCAAAAGAAGTGAGAAGCAGGGAGGGAAGGGGAAAGAAGAAGTCCAGAGAAGTGAAACCTGTGGGAAATGTTGAAATGACTGTCCTGGGCCCCCTCCTCAAATGGGATGTGTGAAGAGCTCTCAGATCTCCTCCCTCAACCCTAAGGGTGGGACCCCAGGGATGGGGTGGTGGAGGCATACTGAGGAAAGGTAAGTTTCATATATATATATGATCATATGTAAGTTTCTGAATGCCGTGATGAAATCCAGGAATGGGATTGGGTATACATGTTAAGACTTAGGCTTAGATTCAAATATCAATTCCATGGGTATGAGATGGAGGATGGAGGGAGTGTGACTAGACCTTGGGGCTGCCTGGCTGTGGGGATGCTCGGACATCAGGAGTGGGAAGGCAGACAGCCGGGCTCTACATGTTTCCCTTGCAGGCCAGTGAGCTGGGAGTCTGACGACATCTCTCCAACCTGGCTGCAGCAGCTGGCTCCCAACAACTCAGGCCCAATCCTGGATCTCTCCTCCGGAGGCAGCCGCCTGCAGGTGTCCACTTCTGGCACTTACCGATGCTATGTTGGCCGCAAGCTGATGGGTCGCTTTGATCCTGCCTGGACCCACGAAACACCAGTGGCCCACACCCGGTCCGAGCTCGTCCACGTCTACTCCGTGATTGAGGCTGTCATGGTCATGGCCGTCCTCATCCTCATTCTGCTCAGTTTCATCCAAATGTGCAGGACCAAGCTGAACACCAATATCTAGTGATGAAATAAAGTGGGAATGTGACATTTGTCTCTGGGTGTGTGGATGACTGGATGGGGGCTGACGGAGGAGGGCTGAGTTTGATGAGGGTCTGTGTGCCTAGGCATGTTTGTATGTCATAGGGCATGTGCATATATGGTAGGGTGTGTACATGTATGCTAGGGTGTGTGCATGTATGGTAGTGTGTACATGTATAGTAGGGTATGCATTATGGTAGAGTGTGTGCATGTATGGTAGGGCATGCAATGTATGGTGGGACTTGTGTGTATGGTAGGGCATGTGCATGTATGGTAGGGCATGTGCATATATGATAATGTGTATACATGTATGCTAGGGTGTGTGCTTGTATATTAGGGTGTGTGTGTGTATGGTAGGATGTGCGCACATATAGTAAGGCATGCACATGTATGGTAGGACATGTGCATGTATAGTAGGGTGCGTGCATATATGGTAGGGGGTGTGTGTGTGTGTGTGTGGTAGGGTGTGTGCATGTATATTAGGGCGTGTGCATGTATGGTAGGGTGCGTGCATGTATGGTAAGGTTCGTGCGTGTGTGATAGGGTGTGTGTATATGTGGTAGGTGTGTGCGTGTATGGTAGGGTGTGTGTATGTATGGTAATGAGTGCATGTATGGTAGGGTGTGTGCATGTATGGTAGTGGGTGCATGTATGGTAGTATGTGTGCATGTATGGTAGGACATGTGTTTGTGACCAAACAATAATTACGTCAGTCCTTTCAAAGTGCTGTCTCATTTCATAACCTAAATCAGAGGTTCTCAACTTTTTGAGGGGTCCTGGATATCTTGGGCAGCCTGGTAGAATAATGATTTAAATGCATAAAATAAAATACATTGTATTACAAAGGAAACCAATCATATTGAAATAAATATGCATCCCCTCCCTTCCAAATCATGGATTTCCGCTGAAATCTATAGGTAGGTCCTATAGAGGTCTGTGGACCTCTGAAGAATCTCCATCATAGATTGACATGGAAAGCTAGAACAATTAAGCCTTTAAGAACACTTAGCCTATCTTCCCCACCCCCTTTGTTTTACAGGTGAAGAAAATGAGGCACTTAGTGAACCCTTAGTAAATATACTGAGGTCACTCCAGTACTAAGTATGAGGCAGCATTTGAACCCAAGTCCTCTAGCTCTAGGGGCAGCCAGGTGGCTCAGTGAGCACAGTGCCAGTCCTGGTGACCCTGGGCCAGTTACATTACCCTGTTTGCCTCAGTTTCCTCATCTGTAAAATGAGCTGGAGAAGGAAATGGCAAAACCACTCCAGTATCTTTGCCAAGAAAACCCCAAATGGGGTCACCAAGAATTGGATACAACTGAAAACGACCCAACAAGAACTTCTGAATCTTAAAGCCAATACTTTTGCCAATCAATGCCGATCTTTTATTTTACAAATAAGGAAATCAAACCCCAGAGAGGTCAAATTCCTCACCCAAGGTCACCAGCTAGAAAGTGGCAGAGACAGGATTTGAAACCAGGACCTCTAACTCCAAACCACTAAACTATAGTTGAGAACCAGCACTTATTAAGCACCTACTGTGTGCCAGACACTGTGGCAAGAACTAAGGATGCAAAGGCAAAAGTCAGTTCCTGCCCTCAAGAAGCTTACTGACTAATGGAGAAGACACCATGCAAACACCTCTGTATATACAGGATAAATCGGAGGTCCCTGGTGAGAAGTCCTAAAAAGTATCATTTCCCCTGTTTTTAAATGAGGAGCCAGAGATCCAGAGGGATCCAATAACTGGCCTTCAGATGCACACAGCTGAGACAGGGAGGGACTCCATGATTCCGTGCGGCATGGCCCCTGTATATGATAGTCTCAGGGACCTCGGCAGGTATAGCTGTGTAGCTGAGTGGGGGTCATCTGTGCATGCATGTCTGTGTTTGCAGCTGCCCAAGTACCACATGGCTGTTAGTGTGTTTGCAGGCAATGAGGACTCCTCCAGGAGCCAGTGGCTGGGTGGGTCTGGTTCTACAGCTTTCTGGCCTTTGCCCTTCCAGACACACCTGTCTATGACCCACCTCCTGGTTGTTCCAGTCCCAGCCCCTGCTCAGGGTGACAGTTAACCAACCACAGCCTGTACATTGCAGAGAAGGCCACCTCCACGCTCATCTATGTCCTTGGGAGGTGGGAGGAGGGTGGGGTCTCTCTCTCTCTATAGTTGAGGAAACTAAGACAGTGGGTGGAGTGCCCCTGGTGAGGATAGAGCCTGTTATACCCACTGCGCCTGGGCCTGACCCTCCCTCCTCCTGCCCCTCCCGCATTCCTCTATAGACCCTTCTGGGCTCCTCCTGCTGCACCAGGCCACAGCCCTCCCAGAACTTGGCTCCCCTGGGCAGTGCCCATAAAGCCCAGGGGGGTAGTTCCTGGTGGTGCAGTGGACTCTGAGCCAGCTGGCTTCCGCCCTGGATCTGCGGTGCAGCAATGCTCCCTCTGATCAGGCCTCACGTCAGCCCTTAGTCATTCTGGGCAGCAGACAGCAGGTCTGCCAAGGGCCGAGGGGAGCCAGTGCCGGGACAAAGCAGGGCGGAGCCCAAGCAGGGCAGCTACCACAGCCCTAGCCTCGAACCTTAGAAACTGGCTAGTTCAATCCCCTTATTCTGCGGAAGATGACACTGAGGCCAGACAAAGCCAAATGGCTCGCTGGGGAGTCCAGACTTATACTGGTCATTAATAGCCAAGATCAATTTCAGCCCTAGGTCCTCTGACTCCAGATCCGTCATTCTCAGGAGATCTAGATTCAAGTCTTGGCTTTGAGAGTCCTTAGCAGTAGAAAGTTAGACAATCTATAAACATATATTAAATACCTATTAGAAACCAAAGACAAAAAGAGAATAGTCCAGCCCTCAAGGAGCTTACATTTTATCCAGGAAGACAACACCCACATAAATAAGTATACAAGATATGTACAAGGCGATTTCAGTGGGTGAGGCAGGTGGGAAAAATCAAGAAGAAAGGCCGCCTGGAGAAGGTGACATCTGAGCTAAGAAAAAGCTAGGGATTCTAAGAGGAAGCAAGTAGGAGAGGCATTCCAGACATGAGATACAGCCCATGCAAAGGTATAGAGGTAGGAGATTAAGTCCTGTGTAAGGACTTGGATGGTACAGTGCATGAAGGAGAGTGATTCATTATAAGATGAGAAAAGTAGGCTAGAGTTTACATTCTGTTACTCCAATAAACTCGAAATCTTACATCATTGTTTAGTTGTGTCTGACTGTTCATGACCCCATTTGGGGTTTTCTTGGCAGATACTGGAGTAGTTTTACCATTTCCTTTTCCAGCTCATTTTACAGATGAGGAAACTGAAAAAAAAAAAAACAGGATTAAGTGATTTGCCCAGGGTCACACAGCTAGTAAGTGTCTGAGGCCAGATTTGAACCCACAAAGAGTCTTCGTGAATCCAGGCCTGGTGCTCTCTATCCACTGTTCCACAGACAAGGTAAATACAATGGAATTTTGTATTGTGGAATTGCTGGAGAGAGCGCTGGGCCTGGAGTTAGGAAGACTCACTTTTCTGAGTTCAAATGTGACCTCAGATGCTTCCTAGCCACGTGACCCTGGGCAAGTCACTTATCCTTTCTCAGACTCAATTTCTTTAACTATGAGTATAGTAATACCACCTGCCTCGGAGGGTTGTTGTGAGGATCAGATGTGGGCACTGGCAAAGTGCTTTGTAAACCTTAAATGCACGCCTATCTATGATCGTTTTGTGGGGAAGGGTGGGAGATCTAGTTTGTACCGTTTCTACCCCTGTCTCCCCCCTCTCAATATCGCCCCCCTCTGTCTTTCTTCTCTCTCTCTCTCTCTCTTCATATATATATATATATACACACATATATAAATATATTTTTTTACTGAATCTTATCAATTCTACCTCCATAGCTCTTGCATCAATCAATCCATAAACATTTTATAAAAAGACTGCTATGTGCCAGGCACTGTACTAACCACTAGGGATATAAAGAAACAAAAGACAGCCCCTGTTCTCAAGGAGCTTCCAATCTAACGGAGACCACATGCAAACAAATCTATACAAAGCAAGCTCAATACAGGATAGATAAATAGGAGATGATTAACAGACGGGAAGCACTGGAATCAAGAAGGACTGGGGAAGGCTTTTAGCTGGGATATAAAGGGAGCTAGGGAGGTCAGTGATTGGAGCAGAGGAGAGAGAGTGCTACCGGCATGGGGGAGAGCCAGAGAGAATGCGCAGAGCTAAGGGATGGAATGTCCTGTTCATGAGACAACCAAGAGGCCCCTGGATCAAAGGGAACATGTCAGGGAAAGGTGTAAGGAGTTTGGAAAGGTAGGAGGGAGCAGGTTATAGGGCTTTGAATGCCAAACGAAACACTTTAGATTTGCTCCCAGAGGCAATAGAGAGCCACTAGAGTTTATTGAGTAGGGAGGGTTATATGGTCATCATCCTTTAGAAAAGTCAGTGCCATGGCTGAATAGAGGATGGGAGGAAGTGGAGAGAGACCAGAGGCAAGTAGACCTTGCCCCTCCCCCAGCAGCTATTGAAACAATCCAGGTGTGAGGTGGCTAGGGCCTGGATCAGATGCTGCAGAGATGACATCACCAGGCCTTGGGGACAGCCTGGATGTTGGGGAGGGACTAAGAGAGAGAGAGGAATCCAAGATGACTCTAGGCTGTGAGTCTGAGGGACTGGGAGGAGGCTGCTGCCCTCTCCAGTAATAGGGAAGGGGGAAGGGGGAGTGTTTAGGGGGAAGGTAATGAGTTCTGTTTTGTACATACTAAGTTTAAGTTGTCTACTGGACCTACCTCCAGGCTGAGATGTCTGAAAGGCATTTGGAGGTGTGATATAGGAGGTCAGCAGAGAGATGGAGGCAGGGAAGGTAGGTTTGAGAGTCATCAGCATAGAGACAGATGGTCAGTAAATCTGTGGGAGCTGATGAGATCCCCAAGTGAAGTTGTATGGAGGGAGAAGAGAAGAGGGCCCAGGACAGAGTGATGGGGGACACCTTGGTCAGAGGGCATGATCTGGAAGAGAATTCAGCGAAGGAGAGAGCAGGCACATGGTCAGATAGATGTGAGAACTGTTTGAACTACATTCACTTTTAGAAAAGGGATTTACTAAGAAAATAGAGCAAGATCGACAGTTATAAAAACATTCTGTTGCCATCTAAGGGGTTCAGAGACCCTCCAAAGACCAGAGTACTGGACAAGGTCATCTGGAATGAATTCATGAACTCAAGCATTCTTTAAGGCAAGGTGGCAAAGGTTTATTAAAATGCCAATATGGTGGGCAGAGTTCCCTAAGGAGCTTGCCATTTAACAGGAATGATGCTAAAGCTCATATAGGAAAAGTAGTGGATTACCTGGCAGATATGCTAATGAGGTGATACCTTACAACCTTGGTCACAGGCGTCATTCACTACTGGAAACCAGGGGAAGGGGTTTCTCAGGGGTGTATTTTTGGTCCATTATGTCTGTAGCAAGGTAGCTTTGAGAGATGATATCCATGGCTTGACCTCTGGATTGGCCATGATAACTTGGGAATCAATAGACCATAATTCTGTGGTTACAAGATAATCCTGTTTTCACAAGACAATTTCTTCAGAGGTTAGCTTGTGATGTTCTTGTGATGGGGAAAGACAGTTTGTTTTACTGGGGCCACTCACGAGTATTGCTAGGCATAGTGCCCTTGGGCTGGGGAGAAAACTGGCAGGGATATTGTTTTTTGAAGGTAGGGAGAAATGTGATCTTGGAATTGGGGTCCAAGCACAAGCACCCCATCAATTCCTCTCAAACTGAGGATACACATTTCCACTGCACATACACCACTCCTAGGGAGTGTACAAAGTGTAGAGAATGCACACCACCAAGGGAAAACTCCCAGCTCCCAGCTACTGGAAATCCTTTTCCCCTTTCATAGGGTTCTCTGAATTTCCCCAGAAGGTGGAAAGGGTAGCTTTCTCATGGGTTCTAAGACTCTCTTCTGTGTATGCCAGAGTGTGGTGGAGTCTCACTTCCTGAAGTGGCTGCCATCTTGTACTTTTCATCTGTGACTCATACCGGTCCACAGCTGTCACTCTCAGCTGCTGGGATGATCTTTGATGGGATTTGGGATTTCCCCAAATCTCCAGGCTGCCTGGGCACTTCCATTTCAGAATACTCCTTTGTTTAAAATCAGGAAAGAGTAAACAGAAGCAGAGCTGCCCAATCTGGAATACACCTGGGAGCTCTTCCCTTTTGCTTCCTTCAGGGCATTAGCTCTGAGGCTTCTCAACTTCCAGGTCAGAGACTGGAGAACTGAAGCCTAGCCTCTCCTCTTGGGAAAACATGCCTTCCACATCTCGACTTTCCCCATCACAGTTTCATGTATCTCGGGTGGGCATAAGAAATTACTGTAAATGGGAATTTGAGGGGAGTTTTGGGGAAACTGCAGTATTTTTACTTAACATTGACCTACATATATAGCCTATCACCAAATATTTAATCTAAATTTTACAATATGCACTGTAAACACCCCAAAAAAGAAAAAAAGAAAATTTCAGACTTCTCTGATATGAAGGGAAGGGCAAAAAATTATACGAAGATTTTCTAGATGAGGGGAGTGCTGCCCCCCAACCCCTAAAATGTGGACAGGATAACTATTTTTGTCCTCCGTATGTCCTCTGCTCTAATCTGGATGGCTCGTCTTCTACTAGTCTCGCTTCTCCAATAACAAGGCCAGTGGCATGGGACACATGAGGAGAAAGAGCTTCTCCAAGGGTGATACCCTCTCATAAGAGGTTGGATCCTACTCCCCCTTCACGGCTTGACTTGATCTTCTCAACCAATCACAAGATGTTTCCTGGGTGGTTGTCATCGGACGTCACAGCCCAAATTAATTAATGACCTGTCCACATACTGTGATGAGCTTATAGGAAGGTCTCTTAATGGTAGATTATTTAATTGATTTGATTGGTTGAATGCTTAATTAACTGAAGGGATGGAAGCCCGCCCTTCCAAATCCATCCCTTTCTCTTGACTCATCCAGCCACTCTCCTCCTTCAGGCCCCTCATCACCTCTCTGGACACTGGACCATGGCAGTAGACTCCTAATGGGTCTCCAGGATTCCATTTCTGAGCTTCCACACAACTGTTAAATATTATTTTTAATTAAATTAATTAACCGAATTAATTAAATATAAATATTCCTGGAAAACAGGTGGGACCACATCACTCTTCTGTTCAAAAATTTTCAGTGGTCCCCTGTTGCCTCTAAGTAGAATAGGAATTCTTCTGTTGGGCATCCAATGCCCACCTCTCTTTCCACTCTCAAGGTTCCTTCAGGTACTTTAAAGTAGCCTATGAGCTGATAGGAGAACATTATCTTCATTTAAGGCTCTCCCCAACAGTCCCAAATGCCACACCCTCTCCCTCCACCTTGCTATTGGTTTCCTCCCACCCTCCCGAGAAATTAACTTGGATTTATTTATCTACGGACAAGTTGTCCCCTTCCTTCAAACAGTAAGTAAGCTCCTCCGAGGGCAAGGATCACTTACGTTTTGTTTTTGTACCTCCAGAACCTGGTGTGACATTTTTCATTGCATGTGGGCTGAAAAAATTTGAGGATTTTTCACCTAGAAGAATCAGGAAAGCTTCCTGTAGGAGGCAGCATGAGAACCAAGCCCTGCAAGAAAAGAAGTATTTCAGTACTGAGAGATGAGGGAGGGGAGGAGGAGGGATGGTGTTACTCTTGCCAGAAGTAAGTAAGCAAAGGGCAGGGAGGTGGAAAGAGCAATGGCGAGTTCCATTTTGGACAGGTTGAGCTTGGGATGCCTGTGGGACAGCCAGGTGGAGACGGTGCAGGAGGCAGGTGGAAGGCCATGAGATGACACTAGGGTAGAGATTTAGAAGTGGTCATCTGCTTAGAACTGATCACCATAGCTAAAGGAATAGAGGAGGTCACCAAGGCAGAGCAGATAATGAAGGCCCAGGATGGACACTCGGGGGACATTCACCCTTAGGGGAAGACAGAAGAGCTGGAAATCTGATCCCTGAGGACAGTTCAGTCGGGTGCCTGGAGATGGGGGGCAAGGAGACAACAGTCCACTCCAGGTGGGGGGTAGGTCGCTGGGAGAGGTTCTGGCTTAAAGGCCAAAGGCTGAGGATCCCAGCAGACAAGGGAGAGTGGCCACCGAGACAGATGGACCTGGGCAAGGCGGGGTCATGATAACTAGATGCTCTGGGCTGGGGGCCTAATGGAAAACTCCAAGATACAAGGATCTTGAGGGAATTAAGTATGTCCTCCAGAAGGCTGCTATCCTCGCTGCCCTGGGGCCCTTGTCTCTGCCCACATGGCTATTCCACTATTGCAGGCCTTCCTTGTTTGTTCTTGTTGTTCACTGGTGTCTGACTCTCCATGACCCCATTTGGGGTTTTCTTGGCAAAGATACTAGACTGGTTTGTCATTTCCTTCTCCAGCTCATTTGACAGATGAGGAAACTGAAGTGAACAGGGTGAAGTGCTTGCCCACGGTCACACCACTAGGAAGTATCTGAGGCTGGATTTGAACTCAGGAAGATGAGTCTTCTTGCCTTCGGGGCCAGGGCTCTACCCACTGTACCACCTAGCCTAGTACCCCCATATGTAATAGCTAACATTTATACTAAGCAAAGTGTTTTACATATATTTTCTCCCTTGAGCCTCACAACATCCCTGTTATTGCTATCTCTGTGTTACAGATGGGGAAACTGAGTTAAGTGGCTTGCCCAGAACCACACAGCTAATGTGTCTGAGGCCAGGAAGATTAGCACTCAAGTCTTACTGACTCCAAGTCCAGCGCTCTGGTCACTCCCCCAGCTCCATTATAAGCATCTTGAGGGCAGGAATTGTCTTGGTGCCTGGCACCAAATAAGCCCTTAATGAATGCTTTGTAATTGTCCGAGAGATGGATGGGCGGGTGAATTGGTCCTGCCATCATGGAAAACAATTTGGGATTATATAAAAAAGTGACTAAACTGTACAGACCTGGTGATGCCATGACTCCAAAAAGATTTTAAAATAGACAGAAGATAGATAATGAGACAGAGGAGCAGATAGAAAGACAAACAGACAGCAGGTATACATGTATGGACAGATATATGAGATGGATAGATGGAGAAGAGAGAGAGACAGAGAGAGACAGACAGAGAGAAAAGAGAGGAAAAGAGAGAGAGGAAGAGAGACAGAGAGAGAGAGAAGAGAGAGGGAGAGAGACAGACAGATAGAGAGAGACAGAGACAGAGAGAAAAGAGAGGAGAGAAAAGAGAGGAAAAGAGAGAGGAAGAGAGAGAGACAGAGAGAGAGAGGAAGAGAGAGAGACAGAGAGAGAGAGGAAGAGAGAGAGACAGAGAGAGAGAGGAGAGAGAGAGAAGAAGAAGAAGAAGAAGAAGAAGAAGAAGAAGAAGAAGAAGAAGAAGAAGAGAGGAAGGGAAGGAGAAAGAGGGGGAGGAGAGGAAAGGAAGGGAGGGAGGGAGAGGAGAGAGAGAAGAGAGAGAGAAGAAGAGAGATGAGAGTCCCGTATGAACAAAATATTTATAGCAGCACTTTTTTGTGATTACAAAGAATAAGAAACAAAATTAGGGTTTCGTAAGTTGAGGAATGGCTGGAAAAATCATGGTATAGGAAGATACTTGAATATTATTGTTCTGTAAGAAATGATGGATTCAGGAAAATTTGGGAAGACTTGTATGATCTAATGAGGATCAAAGTAAGCAGAGCCAAGGGGAAAATGCACACGTTGGGAAAACGAAAAAGCATTTATTAGGTGCCAGCTGGGTGTCAGGTACTGTGCTAAGTGCTTTACAAATATTTTCTTGTTTGATCCTTACACCAACCCTGTGTTTTATCTGCATTTTACAGCTCAGGAAACTGAGGCAGACACAGGTGAAGCGACTTGCTGAAGTCCAATTCGAACTCAGGTCTTCCTGACTCCAGGCCTAGAATTTTACCCACTGCATGCGCCACCTCGTGGCCTCAATTGTGATGGCTACAAACAATAAAGGTTGACTCCACTGTCTGATCAAAGGCAGCCCACCTCCTGCCTCCCCGACTAGGCAGAGAGGTTGTGGGCAATGGGTGTAAAGAAGCCGGACCACCGTCCTTACTGGTTACAAAAGAGGGCTCGGGGTGGGGTTGGGGGCAGGAGGAGGGGAGATTCAAAATAAGAAAATTATAATAATCGCCACAGCTGCATTTAGAGAGAGCTTTAAAGCTGGCAAATCCCTTTAATTACCTTCTCATTTAATTCACACAATAATCCCCAAAAAGAGTGTAAATGTAGCAGTTTTTTGCTTTAAAAAACAAAAAGGTCAATAAAGATGAGGACTAAGAAAAGGCCACTGGATTAAATAAGAGGCTGTTGGTGACCTTAGAACAGTTTCAGGAGAGTGGTAGGGACTATGAATGTGTGTGTGTGTGTGTGTGTGTGTATGTGTATGTATATGTGAGTATGTATGTGTGTCTATGTGTATGTAGGTGTGAGTGCGTATGGGTGAGTGTGCATATGCATGAGTGCGTATGTGTGTGTATGTAGGTGAGTATGTGTATGTGTGTATATGTGTGAGTGTATATATGAGTTCATAGGATCAAAAACCTGAAAGGGGACCTTAGACAACCTCAAATCCGACCTCCTCATTTTACAGATGAGGAAACAGAGGCCTAGAGAGGTCAAGTGATTTCCCCAGGTCATGCAACTAAGAAACATTTGAACTCAGACCCTCCTCTTTCCTGATCTCTTCCCCCCGTTAGTTCTCTCCCTCTCTCTCTCTCTCTCTCTCTCTCTCTCTCTCCCTCTGTTCCTCTTTCCTCTCTTCTCTCTCTTCTTTCTCTCTTCCTCTCGCCTGTCTGTCTCTCTCCTATTCTCAATCTCTCTCCATCTCTTTCTTTTCTCTTTCCCTCTTCTCTCTTATCACTCTCTCATCTTATATTTCTTTATCTATATATTTATACTAAGACCTCCCCTCCCCCAAATGCTATAGAATGTAAACTGCTCAAAGACAGGGAGCTCTGTCTGTGCACCCCCAGATCTGTCTAGTGTTCTCCTAGGATTCCCTAGAATTAAGGAGATGACAACTCAGTCTTCAGCTAAAGCAGGACTCTAGGTGCAAAGTGTGGATTGCCATCCACTGACCAGGCTCTGGTCCCTTCCCTTGGCTTCATCCCCATGAATCCCATACCTTTGTGTCTACTTAGCAGAGAAGATGCCATGTCAAGAACAAACATTTATTCATCCATTTGTCCCGCAAATGTTTATTGAGCATTTGGCACCATGCTGGGTACTGAGAAACTTGGGATCTTGGGTTGGGATGGGGGTGTCAGAGGCCAGGGAGATCTAGAAATTGGGGGAGCTGGTGCCTTCTTGAGAAAGAGGTTATGATGATGAGAGACCAGACAAGGGCTGGTCAGTGGTACTTTCTTCCCAGAGCTCTCTGGGCCTCAGGGTTGTCAGACAGTCTTGGAGGTCCTTCCATGGTTACGGTTCCATTGGTACCTCTTCATTAGAGTTTGGGGCCTCAGGCTTGGGTCACCTTATAGGCACTTTGACAGGGCAGAAGAGAGGAGGCAGTGAGAGAAGGACCTCCCTGCTCTGGCTCTCCCCTTGATCTTCCCAGCCACTGCCTCCCCCAACTTTTTATGGTCTCACCTTCGCTGCTGCCTTCTGCACCAGCGGAATTGGCGGCACCGATCACCTGGGAGGAAGAATTGGGTGAGGACAAAAATGTAAATCACACTCATGAGGTTAGGTCCTTGGGTCACAGATGGGGAAACCTCACGCCAGAGGTGGGGTAGGAATTGATTCCCAAATCACACAACAGACTGGGGGCGGAGCTGGTCCGCAAATGTGGGGCCAATGACACCCAGTCAAATGTCTTGTCCCTCTCCAGACTAGACCTGGAACCTGTGAGCTTCCCAGCTTCCCCTCCTTCTTACTGGTGAGGATGAGGATGCCTGTGATGAAGAGTATAGCAGCTGCAATTAAACCCCTCTTTCGGAGAGTATATTCATCTGAAAGAGAAAGAGGAGGGGGAGGGGGTCACATGGGGAGCATTCAGAAGGGAAAGGAGCCCCTTTGTTTTTCCTGCCCCCTCCCCTTCCCTGGGTCCCAGTCTGGAAGAAAGACTCACTACTTTTGAAGGGATTCCACTCCTCCATACCTGGGGAAGACAAAAAGAAAGTCAGGGGGAGAGGGCCTTCTTTCTTACAGCTCCTCCCTTCATCTGCTGTCCCTTAGAATGTGAGCTCCTTGAGGGCAAGAACTGTCTGTCTTCTCGTTTGTATTCCTAACACTCAGCAGCAACAACCACAACTAGCACTCCACCCACTCTGACCCACTGCCTCCCAAAGTCATCTTGACCGCGTAGAGTTCTAGACCAACTCCCTGATTTGGCAAACGCGAGGAGACTGAGGCCGAGGAAAATGATTCATTTGTCAAGGTCCAATAGGTAGTGAATGGAAGAGACAGGATTGGAATCCAGGGCTTTTGATTTCAAATCCAGCTCTCTTTCCACTCTATGACCCTCTCTCCCTGGTCTTGGTTTCAATTCAATCCAGTCCCTTATCTGTAAAATGAGCCAGAGAAGGAAATGGCAAACCACTCCAGTATCTTTGCCAAGAAAACCCCAAATGGGGTCACGAAGAGTCAGACACAACTGAAAAGACTGAATCACGACAATAAAAAAACACTTATAGGCCTCTTCTGTGCAAAGCATTGTACTAGGAGCCAGAGATGCAAAAAAAAAAAAAAAAGAACCACACCCTAATAATAAGAGTAGCTAGTCTTTGTTGTTGTTGGAATCAAATTCTACCCTTCATGACCCCATTTGGGCTTTTCTTGGCAAAGATACTGGAGTGGTTTGCCGTTTCCTTCTCTGGCTCATTTTACAGATGAAGAAACTGAGGCGAGCAGGGTGAAATGATTTGCCCAGGGTCACACAGCTAGTAAATGTCCAAGGCTGGATTTGAAATCCTGAAGATGAGTCTTCCTGACTTCAGGCCAAGCACTTTATCTATCCACTGAGCCAGGCCACCTAGCCACCCATAGCTAGCATAGAGCACTTTAAAATATGCAAAGCACTTAAATTCTATCCCATTCACTTTCACCACCACCCTGAGAAGTAAGGGCGATTATTCTCCCCATTGAACAGATGAGGAAACTGAGGCAAACAAGTTTTTAAGTGATTTGTCTAAGGTTACACAGATAGAACTCAGGTCTTTCTGACCCCAAGTTCAGTCCTTTACCCACTTCACTGTGCCATGCTATTCTTCCCTCCAGGGAAGAAACTGGTTCACCACTTCCCTTGGTGACCCCAGCCACCCAGCTGCCTCTTGGTTCCTGGCCCTTAAGGAGCTTCCATTCTATTAGGATAAGCAGAGAAGAAGAAGGGAACACGGGTAGGGAGTAGGCTGGTGCCCAAAATGTTTAATTGAATGATGTGAACAAAGGAATAGAAGGAAATATATCTAGCGTGTGTTCTAAGGGTAAGGAAGCAGAATAGCCCAACTAGGGGAAAATTCAGGGATTGTGCTAGATATTCTCTGAGGTCCAGATCCTGTGATCCAAGAACACAGGTCTCCAGATTCCTAAACCCAAGGTTCTCTGCTGTTCTAGGCTGACTCCTAAGGGATTAGGGAGGAACAGTTGTGAGTGGCTATGGGAAGAAGGAGAAAAGGGGTGGAGAGAGCCAAATCCTATTACCTCATTCCCAGAATGATTCCCACAGTGTGTGTGTGCCTCCCTGCCAAAACCCTCCTGCCCCTCTCCTTCCTGACCAGGGCTGGGGTACAGGAGTCACTGACCAGAAGAGGTGGAAGGAGTCTGGGGGCTTGTTCTGCTGGCCACAGTTCTAGGTTCCATGTTACCTGTAGAACATGGGAGAAAGTCTGTACACACAGCTGTGCTAGAGCAGGACACAACCCTGCCCTCGGGGACCTTATATTCTAATAATGGCCGAAGGTTAAGAAAAAGCATGTTATTAGTATTGTTGTTGTTTATCTTCCATACTCAAAGAGAACCATGAAGGTGATGTCGCAATACGCACGTGAATTGGATTGGGCTGGGCAAAGTCACCAGCCTCACTCTCTCCAGTCCAGTGGTGATAATATAGGGTGTCCCTAAAGTCTGGACAAATAGGAAAAAATGCATATTTTGAAATATTTGGAATATCAACAGACCTTAGCCCCCTTGACTTCTTTTTGGGGGGTATGCTAAAGAAGAAGGTGTACTCAATGAAAATCACAGATTCGACACACTTGATTGAACGCATAAAGAGTGAATGTGCTCAACCTGACAGCAATGTGGAGTAATTGCGTCGAATTCACATGAATCTTGTAAAGGACATGAACCTTTGCATCACAAATGATGGAAATCATCCTGAAGATGTTATTTGTTAATATTCCAATTGTCAAAAATTTCATTCATTTCATTTCTTAAAAATATGCATTTTTACCTATGTATTCAGACTTTAGGAACACCCTATGGATCAGGACATCTGGAGACGGCCCAGAATGCAGTAGGGGACCTTGACCCTTTTTAAGCTAAGGTCTTTCCCACTAGGAAAAGGAAGAGGAAAGGTGTAAGTGAAAAGGAGAAAAGGAAAGGGCCAGGGAAAGTTCTGGGAGAAATTTGAGCCCATTATTGTGATGGTAAAAAAGAGGAAAAATTTTATCTATTCAACAAGAGGAAAAATTTGTAAGAGGTAAAAGACTACACCAAATAAAGCATTTGTACATCAAAAAGAAAGAAACACACAGCTGGTAAGTGTGAGGCCAGATTTGAACTCAGGAAAAAGTCTTGGCTCTAAGTCACTCAGCACTCTATCCACTATGGCACCACCTAGCTGCTCCATACTGTCTGCCATTCATTCATTCATTCATTCATTCAACAAGCATCTCTCTGCTCCACTTGACACCATTAACTCCCCTTTCCCTAGAACCTCTTTCCTCCCTAGATCTTCATGACACTGCTCACTCCTGAGTGTCCCCTGACTCCTCTGTATTCTCCTTCTCTGGATCATCACCCATATTCTAACCCTTCTGTCCTGATCTCTCGGTGGTCTCATCAGCTCCCATGGTTTCCTTGGTTTAGGGAACTCCCTGATAACGAACCTGTCTTTATCAGTGCAGGTCAGCACCTTCTCAACACCTTGAAGCCTTGTAGCCTAGGTACTCAGGATCACACTCCTACTACCATTAGAAAAAAAGACTCAAACTCAGGTCTTTGAGATCAGTTGTCTATCCCTTCTGCCTTGAGAATTTAAATTAAGTTATTAAATGATATGCCATATATATAGCACTCTACAAATCTTAGTGCTAAAGTAAAGCCAGTTATTATTATCATTATTATGATTATATTAACAAAGACAGTTAAAAGCAATGAAAGTCCATGTTGGTGGGGAGGTGCTTTCAAGGGCCATGGTACAAGGCTATCGGAACTGATGGAACCATGAGAAGTGCCAAAGATGAAGAATAGAAGGAAATACAGGCAAACAGATGAAGGTATGCAGAGAGAATGATCTCTCTTGAAAAACAAAATAATGATAACAGCCAGGAAAATCTGAAAACTAAAATACCCACATAGACATGAGAGAGATCCGTAGAGGGCACGAGTAAAACAAACATTTTGGCTATCTTGCTAAATGATAATCTTGCACTTTTTTTAAAAATCTGATTACGTGGTGAGATGTTAACTATATAAATAACAGCATTTTATGGTGGATACCAGAGTCTGTTTGTGCATTAGAATGTTTGTTTCCGGGGCAGCTAGGGGGTGCAGTGAGTAGAACATCAGTACTGGAGCCAAGAGGACCTGAGTTCAAATTTGACCTCAGACACTTGACACATTTACCATCTATGTGACCTTGGGCAAGTCACTTAACCCCAATTGCCCTGCCCTTCCCCCTCCAAAAAAAAAAAAGAATGTTTGTTTCCACTGATGGTCATTAAGCTGAGAAGAGATAATATGCAAAAATGGAAAGGTCTGCAGTTTTCAGAACAGGGACCTCCCACTGATTCAGTAGGTAAGGCCCAAGGAGGAGAAGTCATTTGTTCAGGGGTATGGTACACAGTCCGTAAGTCAGATTTCAAGGGGGAAGAGCAAGGTTCACCTCCATGACCTTGGCAACTTTCTTCTCTGTAAGGCTCATTCTCTAAACTGTGAAATGAGGACCATATGATGGCCTCGGAGGTATCTTCCATCTCTAAGGTCAGAGACAAGATTTGAACCTGGGGTCTTCCTGACTCCAAACCCAGCTGTGCCCTACCAGACATACTGACTCTTAGAATAAAAACAAAATTTAAATTTGATGAGGGAAAATGTCACTGTCACATGGGGGAAAGGGGAGGGGGGAAAGGCTTCCTGAATTAGGGAATCTTGTTCTAGGCCTTGAAAGGCGGAGGTAGGGGGGAATTTGGAGAAGGCTAGAGAGGGCAGATAGAAGGGCTCACCATGGTGTGAGAGAGGAGATGAGGAGAAGGAGTATGAGAATTTTAGGCCCTTCATCATTGCTCTCCACTCTCCCACTTACCCATCGCTGAGATTGTTCCCATCTTATTCTCTGGCTGAGTCTGGCCTGTGTCTTTCCCCCCAGGGAAACAGAGGAGAATGAGGCATGAGAAACAAATGAAGTCCTCCCTCCCACAAGGCTTGGGGCCCCAGACCCTTTGGATGAGTCTACCCAAAATTTCAAACTCTCAAGTCTCAGCCCATCTCACCCCATTCCCAGCTGAATTGGGAGACAGGTGTGGAGTTGCTATCCAGGAGCCAGGACCAGGGTCCGGGTCATTCTCTTCTTCTTCCCCCAGCACCCACGAACCCCACTTACCCTCCTCATCCTTGACAGGATCCCTCGAAGTCAGCAGGAGCTCTGAAGTGGTTGGGCCTAGAGCTGGAGGTGGGGCAGAGTGGGTGGAAGAGATCTGGGGTTCATTGCAGTCCCCATGGCAAGCCCCTACATCTGCCAGGCCCCCTCCCCCCAGTCTCTTCCCTCCTGACTCCCCCATTTGTTCCTCACCTGTGCTTAAGCTTGAAGCAAGTGGCTCCTCAGATGGGGTGGAATGGTTCTTCTCCATCATGTCTAAGTCAGGGACCATCGATGTGCCTAAGTGGGGCACCATGGACATGTCTAGTTGAGGGGCCAGTAGGGGTTGCAAATGGGAGAGGGAAGGGTCTTCCACTCCTACCATCTTTCCTAGCCCACCCACCCCCTACTCAAGGCAGAGCTATATAATCAAATCTTTCTCATTGGTAGCTTTGGGGATATAAAAGGAATGTCCAAACCCCCTAAAATTTTTCTTTAGGTACATTCAAACTTAGGGGTCTTTTTACCATAAATCTAGACTTGGAAAGGGCCTCTGAGTTCATCTAGTGCATCTGTCTTACAGGAGAGAAAGCCGAAGCTGAGGGAGGCAACATTTCTTTGATCAAGGTCTCACAAAGGCAAGAAGGAGCAAATCAGGGCTGGAACCCACACCTTCTGACCCAAATACAGTCCATTCGTTCTGCCCCATGGGCAATGGTCTTCCTGTTTCTGTCCATTAAAGGCCTGTCTTTCTTAAAGATCCAACTCAGGGGATAATATGAAGCCTTCTCTGAGTCCTTCTTCCTTCTCCTATTTGGAAAGCACTTAGCACAGTGCCTGGCACATAGCAGGCACTTTATAAATGCTTCTTTCCTTCCTGGTAGATACAATGGGAAGAGTGTTGGCTCCAAAGTCAGAGAACCTGTGTTCGAATCTCTACCCCTGGCTTTTTCTACCAGTGTGATTTGAAGCAAGTCACTTAACTTCTTCACTTTTTCATTCTGTAAAACGAGGGGTGGGGACTAGATGTTCTCTGAGGTCCCTTCCGGCTCTATGACCTTATGTCATTTCCTTTCTGAGACTCAGTTCCCTCATTTACAAAAAGGGATTGGAACAAGCGGCCCTGGAGGTTCCGATGTAGGATGCCATACAAATGGTGTCCTGTCCAATGGATCTGTGCTCCTCCCGATGTGTGCATTTCCTCCAGTAATGCAGATTGCAGCCCATCCAGGCTTGTTAGAGCATTGAAATGGAGGATGTCCCAAAGGGTTATGGAAAGGTGCACAGCTGGGTGTGAGTAGGCTGTGATACAAATAAGGAATTAGGAAGGAGAAGCTGTGGAAAGGACAAGCTCCAAGAAATGCATGTGTGGGGAGGAAGTTGGGTTAGTGCAGTGGAAAGATCGCGTGATAGCTGCTGGTTAGGCTCATGTGCTTCAAGAGAAACTCCATGTCTCGTGAACTTCTGGGTTGTCCTCAAGGGGGTACTTTGACAAGAGTTAGATGTTGGATGGGATGGACAAGCATGGATGGGTTGTAATCTGGGGCCTCGGAGACAAAGGTTTAAAAGAAGTGACCCAATTCCCACTCTCAGGGAGCAGAAGACCCCAACGGGAGTGATAGGAAGTAATGGAACATTACTGAAATCTAATGAAAATGAGGAGAGAAGGGGAAATTGTAGTGTGACTCACCTTGGGTCCATGAAGATAGGGCCAAGCCCAGGAGGAGGAAGAGAAAGTAGAGGTGTCCTGAAGCTGACATCTGTAGGAGGTGTGGGGATGATGGGGTTGAGATATGTGAGGAGGGGGTCTCCAACTTCCTGTAGGGGCTGCAGAAAATTGGGGAGGGGTGGCAGAATCTGGGGAGAGCTGTGGGTCTGGCATTCGGACTCAAGTTTGTCTCTGAGGAACATCACAGACCAGTTTCACTCCCAGAAGCCCTTCCTCTGCAGAGAGCCCAGGGGAGGAAGTGGGGAGATGTGGGGGGAAATTAATTCATCTACTTCCCCCACTCCTTTACCCATCCCCTTCTCAGCCACCCCGCCCCCTGCTCCCCTAGAGGAAACAGGAAACAACCAGCCTAGGGAGGGTTTGGCAGCCACTGTTATAAGACCTTGCTTAGAGCAGACCCGGCCCTCCTCTTCATAGCCCCCTTCCTCCACTTCATTTTCAAGCCAGACACAGGCTTCTCCCAGTCCCTTACCCTGTCAGGGGGCCAGGGTCAAACTGAAAGGAGCTGGGATGGATGGGCCCACTTCCTTCCTTTTCCCTCTCTGGATCTGTCCCTCTCGAGCAGAGGAACCCAAAGGGAGGGAGGGCGGAGAGGCATCATGACTTAATGGCCTCCTGCTCTAGCAGGAAAATATGAGCTGGCTGGAGGGGGGGGGGAAGGAGGGAGAAGGGGGGAGGGGGGGAGAAGCAGGGCAAGGGGAGAGAAGGGGGGAGCGCAGTCAGAGCCGGGACCATGGGGAAAGAGAAAGAAGAACAGAGAGAGAGGAGGTGAGGGAGAGCCAATCTAGGTGGGAGGTACTGGAAATAGAAAAGAAACCTAATGGGGAGGAGAGAAGGGAAGAGAGCAGAGAAAGGGGAGAGAATGGGAAAGAAGAGAGGGGGCAGAGAAAACTCGGAGATCAGCAAGAGAGCCTGAGGGGATGGGTAACTGAGAGAGGAACTCAGAGGGGGCAGAGGCAGCAAGGAGAAGCAGAGGGGAAAAGAGGGTTCAGAGGATAGCCCCAGAGAGAGAAAGGGACAGACACACATGGGCAGAGAGGAGAAAGGGCCCAGGACCAGGAGGCGATGCTGGCCAGAAAATCTCACCCCCCTGCCCTAGGGCCCAGGGGAAAAGGAGCCCGTGGCTGCAGAAAAGGGCTTTACCTTGGAGCTGGGGGGTCCGGAGCTGGTGGCCTGGTGGGGACAGGCAGGGCGGGGTGGGGAGCCGAGGTGGGAGGGGGGTGTGAGAACGGGGCGGGCGGGGGCCAAGACTGGGAGAGTCATTTCCTCTTTGGCTTCCTGGCTTCAAAGCCAAGGCGTGAGCAGACAGAGACTATGCAGGGGTAGAGTGGGGGACACCCCAGTACAGGAGAGCGTGGGGTGAGGTATAGAAGACGCCCTGTGGGGAAGCGAGACAGGGTTGGACATCTTGGAAGTCCTACACGTTCTCTGATAGGGAAAATAACCAGCACGGTCAGGTTGGGAGGAGGGGGGAAGGAGGAGATTCAGGGTCCTTGGGATCCTCCCATTCTTCCCTTCCCTTTATTTTGGGGGGACTCACTTTATTCTTTCCTCTTCCCCCCAAACAAGAACCAGGAAGGACACAGAGAGACCAGAGGGGAAAAAACCCTGAATCCACATTTATTGAGCTCAGAAGGTAACAAACAGGGGGTCAGGGCTCAGATGCCTGAGTCCCAAGAGGGCAGCAGGGGGTAGGTGGGTCTGGATACCTGGGATCTAGGGGAGGGTCTGAGGCTGGGGAGTGGATGCCTGGATTCTAGGAAGGAGGCAAGGCAAGGAGTGGATGTCCGGGTCCTAGGAGGGGACCAGGGGACTGGATGCCTGGGTCCATGAAGAGGAGTAGGGGTATATTTTATTGCAGAAGCCTCAGGGAGGGGGGGCCAGCCCTGCCCCCAAGGGGGCTCAATGCTCCATGCCCTGGGCACTCCCAGTGGGGTGAGGAGTCCAGTTTGGGGCACAGGCAGCTCATATAGAAGGGGAACATTCACTGGTGTGAGGGGGGCTGGGAGCAGGGGGCCCCAGCAATCTCCATCCCTAACCCCTAGGGTCTTTGAGATGGGGGCAGCAGCGGAGCTGGAAGGGCCTCCTCATGTTACACGGCTCCCCCTGGGGCTGCAGGGAAAGAGACAGGAGGATAGAGAGAGGTACAACTTCCCACCCCAATTTCCCCTCTCCCCACACACACCACATTCTCACACTCTCATCTTTTGATCCTGTGCAGTATACACTTGGTGGTTGGTTAATTCCAGTCTGCTGCTCTTTCTTCCCCCTTCCCCTAAGGTGATTGGGATAGGCACTGATTTCATAGCTAGAGGGAACTCCCAGGTGAGGACCTTAGTGCAGGTCTCCTCTGATTGTCTTAGAGGGCTTAATCCAAGAGGCAGAGTAATTTGCCCAGCATCACACATTCTCTGTTTCAGATCTAGAGCTCAAGGCTAGGTCCTCCTTACTCTGAGGACAGCTCCCTATTCAAAACAGCCCAAGAAGACCGAGACTTAATCTGAAAGTCCTTCTCAAATGCAGCTAGTTTTCTGCTGTAGCATCCATTCGGGTACAGGCTATTCCCACCCCCACCTCAACACACACACACACACACACACACACACACACACACACACACACACCCTAAAGATGAGAAGTGAGACTTACAGTTTTTAATGGTCGGACTGCAGGAAGAAAGGAATGAGAAGAAACTGTAAGGAGACCGAGACAGAGACAGGGAGACTGATAGGGGCAGAGGAGACACTGAGACAGTGGCATATAGGCAGAAACAGATATGGAAGATGACAGAGAGGAACAGAGAGATTGAGGCAGATGGATGAACAGAGAGAGATGAGCACAGAGGTAGACACAGAGGGGTATACAGGGAGAGTACAAGCCAGAGAGAGGGACTGGGGGAAATAGAGGAAGCCCACCCTCATCCCTAACCCCCCAAAGACACTTCTGACCTGGAGTCTGACTTCCTACACTTCACTTTCTTGCCTGTAGAATGAAAAATGGGAAGATGGGAAGAAGAAAATCTGAGACTAGAGTTGGAAGCCAGGGAAAATAGTCAGGAAGAGACCCACCCAAACTCAGCATGGTTGCCCCATAACCCCAGGGGTGGGGATGCTGTGGTCCCAGGAATGAGGGCTTATATAAGGGAGCCAGAGCTCTGGGGGAGGAGCTCTAGATTGGGAGCTGGAGCAGGGCTTGTCCTGGGGTGGGGGTGGGGGGCTCAAGGTTAGGCTCTGTGCAGGTAATGAGAAGGCACTTACTGAGTATAATGAGGATGCCCAGAACGAACATGATAGTAGCCAGAGTAAGTCCCACGATGCGAACAGAGTCATAGTCTGAGAAGGGAAACAGCACTGTGGTGATCCCCACTGTGTGTAGACTCTTCAGCAGCCCCTCTCCCTAAGCTTCCATTCTGCTTCTACCCCAACTTCTGTGAGCCTCAGTTTCCTCATCTGCCAAATGGGACCTCATGGGGGTAGAGGGTAGAGTAGGGTCCAAACTGAGAATTTGAATTTAACTCTGAAGGGAGATGAACAAACCCTAATTCCCAAGCTGTTCCATCTTTCCCCCAGTAGGTACCCTGCTCCCAACTCCCAGATGTCCTGCCTGCTTTAGACTGCCCCCCTCCAAATTAGCTGATATGGCCTTGAAAAACCCCCACTATATTTGTTTTAACAGTAGCCTGAGCCCAGAATAACTTCAGGGGGCAGGAAACCTCCCAGGCAAATCCAAGCCAACAGGATGTAGACCAGGGGCAGGTAGGAAAGATATTAGGACCAGCAGCCACGTCTGGTGTTCTCCTTGTGGCTAACTGAGAGGGCTGGGCCTCATTACCTTGTGACAGCCTCAAGACCCCCTCCCACCACATCCCCAACTCACCATAGTAGAAACGGTCAGGTTCCTGAGAAGTGGCTGAGAGGGAAGAGGGAAAAAAAAGAGGGGGGAGAGAGAGACAGAGAGAGAGAGAGAGAGAGAGACAGAGAGAGAGACAGAGAGAAGAAAGAAAAGAGGAGAGAGGTGAGAGGGAGGTAGGGAGAGAGAGAGAGAGGCCTAAGACTCTCTGTCTCCTCCTCTCCGTCGCTGACCCTACAGGATGGATCCTGGTTCTGCTACTTACCACCTATGGCAGGGAACCTGATGCCTCAAGGTCACATGTGGCCCTCTAGGTCCTCAAGTGAGGCCCTTTGATGTTCTGCCTTGAGGCTGTAGGTCCCTGGCCCCCCACCCCCACTATGGGAACCCAGGCAATTCACTTAGCCAATCTGGACATTCAATGTAACGTGAGGCTAACATGAGGCTGGACTCCTGGGCTCTCTAAGGACCCTCCCAGCTCGAATTTCTATAGTACTTTAGGATACTGGCTCATTTGGTCCTCACAACCCTGGGAGACAGGTGCTATGATGATTTCTGTTTAGAATTGAGGCAGACAGAGCTTAAGTGATTTGCCCAGAGTCATACAGCTGGTAACTGTCTAGGCAGGATTTTAGCTTAGATCTTCCTGACTCCAAGTACACGGCTTGGCTACTTCATCGCTCCTCTCCGCTCACTCTGCGATCCAGCCATAGTGACCTGTTTGCTGTTTCTCACACACAGTGCTCCATTTCCCATCTGTGTCTTTACATTGACAGTCTCCCAGACCAGGAAAGCACTCCTTCCTCCATGCCACCTCTTGGAATCTCTGATTTACTTCAAGATTCAGCTCAGTTTCATCCCCCTAGTGGCTAGCAACTTCCTGCCAAAATTAACTTGTATTCATTTTGAATATATTTTATGTAGGTCATATAGCATCTATATCAGGTACACTGTATATATAGAGATATATATCTTTGTCTTCTATCTATGTCTATCTTCTGTCTCTATCCAATATCTTCTATCCAACACCTCTCAAGCTCTCTTCTATTTCCTGTCTCTGTATATCATCCATCCATGCATCTATCTACATCCATCCATCCACTTATCCATTCATTCATTTATCTATCTATCCATCCGTCTGTCTGTCCATCTACATCTACCATCCATCCATATATCTATCTATCTATTTATCTATCTATCTATCTCTCTCTATCTATTTATCTATCTACATCTCTCATCCATCCATTCATTCATCTACATATCTATGTCATCTATCTTCCCTAAGAGAATGCAAGTTCCTTGAGGGCAGGGATTGGTTCATTTTCGGCTCGATGACCCCAGTATCCATCAGAGTTCCCACTTAGGTGCTTACTAAATATTTGTGGACCAACTACCGACTGCCTCAGGCATTCTTTCAGGGCAAGACTGATTGGCAGGTATCTTTGCAGTAAGTCTGTTCCACTTCCTTACACTTATAACTAATTTCATCTATTTCATCTTTTTAGATTCAGTTCAAAAATCTCCTCTTGGCTTCCACTTTCTCCTTTGTCTAATGAGGACGATAACTCACATTCACATAGTGCTTTAAAGTTTGCAAAGTTATCTCCATTTTACAGATGAGGGAAATTGAGACCGCTTCTCCCCCTCTTCCCCCCCCCCCCAGCTAGTAAGGCATGAGTCCAAGCCAGGTTTTCTTGATCCCAATTTCCAGTCCTCTTGCAACTATACTTGCTTCCTCCCACCCTATGGGAGCTTTCTCCCCAAACTCGCCCCACCCCACCCCAGTTCCCACCCTGAGACTCCTGTCCTGTCTGTGTGTTATGTGCCTTTCTCTCCAGCCTCTCCCCTCAGTCTAAGGGTTCGCCGAGCTTGTGCCCCAGATGGGAGGGGAGTATGACTCACATCTCCTCAGGATGCTTAGCACAAAGGTTCAGGGAGTCTGGAGAGAGGCTTCCCCATGAGTTGGGAAGGAGAACTAGACACTTTTCTGAAGTCCCAGTCAGCTCTGAGATTCTGAGATTCTGGGATTCTGAGATTCTCATATTCTAAGAGACTAAGCTTGACAGCGCTCTCGGAGCTCATTTTCTCAATTTCCCCAGGGTAGAATGCACAGAGCCTTAAGGATCAATTTTTGGTACAAAGCACTTCTCCCTCTCCAAGATTTCCTGCCCATCCCGGCTGCTTTATTCCCCAAAGCTGGGGGAAGGTGGAAGGTGGAAGGATGAGGCCCCTCAGGATGGAGCTTCACTAGGGGGTGGAGCAAGAAGAAGGGATGAATTACCACAGGCCCGTTGCCAAGGAGAAGCTAGGGAAGGAGGGGGTTGCTGCAGCAACTGGGGCATTCTGAAAGGGAGGGAGTGTGATGGGGGAGGGGAGGCTAGGGATGGGGGAGAGCCTTGGGAGGATGGGGCAAGGTGGTCAGACACTCCCATTTTTCTTTCATTCTCAGACCCCAATAATCCTCTCTTTTGCCCCAACCTAGGGAGGCTCTAAGCTTTTTGGTCCCAGCCTTGGGTAAGTGGATAATCTGGGAAAGGGTATTTGGGCAGGTCTCACTCTGGAGTCTCCAGATTCTCCATATAGGCGAGGATAGCACAGGAGGAGCCTTTGCCTTTGCTCTCCCCCCATGTCACCTCTCTCCTCTCTGAAAATGAGCTTTCTCAGTGACTGCAGGATGGAACATGTGGCTTCCTGCCTCCCAGTGGCTTTCCTGGGACCTGAGATTCCCCTCAGATGATGTTGGGTCGGGATGAGGTTTGGGCTCCTTTGGTGTGAGGTCTTTGAAGGCCCACTGGTCATCGATCAGAACAAACCAGCATCTCCGGGAAATTGCTGTCTCTGGGTTTCTGCCAGACAGATGTCTGGAGAAGATGCATCTCCTCCCCCCAACCCCCACCCCCCAGCACACGCACACTCACACCAGAGTCTTTTCTGCCCAGCTCCTCCTTGCCCAGACCCTTCTCCCCTACAGAGCCTACCCCCTCCCAGAAACTCGTCTTTCCAGCCCCTCCTCTCCTCAAGCCCTCTCCATCTAGAGACTGCTCCTCTGCAGCCCCTTCTCCACCCTCACCCCCCAGAGCCTTTTCCCACGCAACTCCACCTCCCACGGAGCTAAAACCCCTTAAAGACTCTTCATTGCTCTCCCCACCAGCCTCTCCCTCTCCTCTCCTGAGGCAAGGTGCGAGAGCTTTCTCCCCGGACTCTCCCCACCCCACCCCAACATAAAGAGTATCTGAGCGCCCACGTTTGGGAGGCTGCCGCAAACTTGCGGCTCAGTGGGTCCAGGAAAGCCGCGGGCTGCGGGGCTTGAGGGAGGGCGTAGCTGACACAGTATATATGGGAGGTTGCGGGAGGGCTTGTATTCAAACAGTGCTATCCCAGGTGACCCGAGTGAGTCTGAGGCAACGGACACACCCCGGGGGAAGGCTCTCCTACCCCCACCCCCAGGCTCAGAAGAGGGGAGGGTCCTCTCAGCTCCCGTCCCTCCCCCTTCTCCATGGGTGGGGTCACTGCGGCTTACAGCCCCTGCAGGCACGCAGTCCCCGCTGCGTGCACTCTCTTTCTCCCCGCCCCCCACCCCAGTCTGTCTTTTTCTTAGGCTCTGTCTCTCTGTCTCTGTCTCTCCGTCTCTCTCAAGCATCGGCTCTGTCTCTTGCCCTGTCTTGGGTGTGTATTGGTTAGCCGGTGGGAATGATCTACAGTAACATCTCATCCCACTTACCCCACCCCCAAACGCCCCCCCCCCCGACCCACCCGACCCAGCCCCGGGGTCAGGAACCCTCGTGAGACACGGATAAAAGCCACTGACAGAGACAGATGCCATCCCCCGGATCGTGTACCTGCATATATACAGACCTGGATGTCTCCTCCAGCCCCCACCCCCCAATATACAGTCACACTCCCGCGCACACTTATCCATCCTCTACAGCATCACAGGCCCTCCTTACAGAAAACACCTTCCCGCTGCACTCCCCCAGGGGCTGGACCATCTCGTTGCCATGACTACGGCTCAGATCAGTCACTCACTCATTCAGCAAACATTTATCCAATTTACGATATTCAGGGTCAGTGGCATCCTTCTTTACCTCCCTTCCTCCCGGGAAGATCTCCCCATTCGCTAGAAGCTCTCTCCCTTCACCCACCTCCCCCGCCATGCTCCCCTCTCAGCCCCCGATAAGAATCCTTTGCCCTTAGTCTATCCTCCAGGGACCAGGCTTTCTCTCCTTTCCAGCCCCACCAGACCAGGTTCTTCGCTCCCTCCATCCCCTCATACCAGAGTCCCCTCCCAACCCTCTATCCCCGTGCCAAACTAGGTCCCCTTCCACTCTAGCCCCCCAATAGGGTCCCCTTCATTTTCCTACTCCTCCAGACCTCCCCAAGTGCTCCCCTCTCCATGCCTCCCCAGACCCACTAGAATGGGACTCCCGCTTCTTCAGCTCTCTCATAATGGGGTCCCCTGTCCTCTTTCCTGCTACCCCATACCCACTAGATCAGGAGTCCCCTTCCCTTGTTTCCCTTGACAGGGTCCCCCTTTCCTCCATCCTCCTGGCTGGGGTCCCCTGTGGCTGCGGGCTCGACAGGGCCTCGCTCCCTCTCACCCGGTGTGACGGGCCCAGGGGTCACCATGGCTGGGCCGGGGGCGCGGAACGCAGAGGCAGCAGCTGCAGAGGGAGCCCAGATCTGCCTGGGGGAGGGGGGTAGACTTGGAAGTGGGGGACGCGAGAGAGACCTCCGGGTTGGGGGCGGCGGAAAGGGCGGAGGCGGACACTGCAGCCAATGGGGGCTCCGTGGGGGGGGCGGGGGCGGGTTTCCCGGGCTCCCCGCCCCCGCCTCCCCTCGGCGACCCCTCCCCCTCCCACATGCAAGCCCGAGTCCCCGCCTTGAATGTCTGCGGAGCCAGTGGGCGGGGGCGCCTCCTAGTGGGGGGAGAGAGTGAGCTTCAGTCTCTCGGGGACTCGGGTGGCCGGACCTGGCTGTGGGACAGAGACACTGGCTGCGCGGGGAGGGAGACTGGCCTTTATTACAGGTTTGGAGGTGCTGGGGGGCACCGTGGGAGTGGGAGCGCGGGCAGGAACCCTGGGAAACCTGTGGAGAGTGGGTGGGAGGAGAGGGTTAGATCCACAGAGGGACCTGTAGCAGAGCAAACCCCGAGGGGGCGGGGGGGGGTCTTGGCCCCCAACCCCTGGGCTTCAGGACCCCGATATCCCCACTTCGCTTCCCTCCCCTCCCCTGATAAGGATTTATTACCTGGTCAGTCTCTCTGACTTCATCTCAGGCTCCTACCGCCTTCTGCTGGACAGGCCTGGGGAGGGAAGGCAGACATGGGGAGGGCGTCATCTGGGAGGCCATCTGGGAAATTTCCCTCCTTTGGGTCTCATCTCTGCCCACCCTCCTCCCCCAGCCAAGGATCTTCCCCGGGAAGGGGTTTTCTCTGCATCATTCTGAGGCAGCTAGTGATCTCCCCTGAGTGACCACACCCCCTTCTCTAAGTGGGGTTCCTCAGGGAAGGGCTTCCAAAAGCAAACTCACGGCGGATGGAGCTGCGGAAAGTACCCTCTTCTTCATCGGGTTCCCCAGTTCTGGGAAGCAGGAGAAAGGCAAAGAGAACCATGTTAGGGGAGCGATGGAGGAAAAGAGGTGCATTAGAGAAGACAGAAAGGGGAGAGAAAAGAGAGAGACACGAAGGAGAGAACAGAAAGGGGAGAGAGGAGAGAGAGAACAGAAAGGAGAGAGAGGAGAGAGAGATAGGGAGAGAGAGGAGAGACAGAGAGAGAACAGAAAGGAGAGAGAGGAGAGAGAGATAAGGAGAGAGAGACAGAGAGAGAACAGAAAGGGGAGAGAGAACAAAGAGAGAGAGAACAGAAAAGAGAGAGAAAAGAAAGAGATAGAGACAGAGAGAGAACAGAAAGGGGGAGAGAAGAGAGAGATTGTGTGTGTATATGTATGCGGAGGTGGGGTGGGGGAGGTGGGTGTGTCCCCAGGATGGAGAAAGATGAAAAGATACAGTCAAAGATAGAAATGAAAATAGATAGAATTCAAGAAATGGAGAAACACAGAAGATCAAAGTTAGAGAGAGAAATGGACACAGAGAAAAAAATCAAAAGTAGGGAGAGATGAAAATCCAATTAAATACAGAGAAAAGGTGAGAAATGAAGATGGAGTCAGAAGCAGAGATTGGATGACAAAGTAAAAAAAAAACAACTACATCATAGAAGTTCATAGCTTCACATACAATCTTCCTTTTTCCTTCTTTGGTACTAAAATGTCATATGTGTTGAGTTCATAATTTTAAAAAAGAGTCAGAGACTGAGTGTTAGAAATGAAATTGGCATCAGAAACAGAGGTGGAAAGACAAAGACAACCCCAGGTGGGGACATAGAGATGAAAACACGGAGGAAGTTAGAAATGAAGATGGAGAATGGCATGCAGAGGAAAACTCGTGAGAGACAGATAGACAGAGACAGACAAAGATAAAGACAGAGAGACACAGAGAGACAGGAGGAATAATCAAGAGATGAAGGAAGACAAAAAGCTAGAGACAAGTTAGACATAGAGAGGGAAAGGGTCCAGGATGGATGGAGAGAGTGGTGAAGGGGCAGCTAGGTGGCTCAGTGAGTACAGCACCCTGGAGTCAGGAGGACCTGAATTCAAATGTGACCTCAGACAATTGACACATGTACTAGCTGTGCGACCTTGGGCAAGTCACTTAACCCTAATTGCCCTGACAAAAAAACAATAAAGAAAAAAAAGAGAGAGTGATGAAGATGGAAGACTTTATGGAGACAAAGGGACAGCCAAGGGAATGGTGTGGCAGAGGGAGGGCACAGAGCACGTCACTCACTTTTGCTGTTGGTTGAATTTGCAGCGACATCTTCGACCTGGTGGGGATCAACCAATCAGTCAATCGGTTTGTATTAAGTGCCTACCATGTACCATGCAATGGTGATAACAAAGACAAAAAAGCTGGGCAGTGTCCGCCTTCAAGGAGTTTACATTCTATCTGGGAGACAACAGGCACCCAAACAAGTGTCTACACAGGGCGAATGCCCTCACAGATGTGTGTGGGATCCTTCCTCCATACACCTCCCCAACTCTGGTCCCCTCCCCCATGCCTGGCTTGTCCCATGGCTATTAAGGAAGACTTACTGAGGATGATGAGGATGCCAAGGATGAAGAGGATGCCAGCAAAAACTAGCCCTCCAATCCTCAGGGACTGGTAGTCTGAGAAAGGGAAGAGAATGAGGGATGAGGAGTAGTCAGGAGAGAGAGAGAGACAGACAGAGACAGAGACACAGGAGACAGAGACAGGAGACAGAGAAAAAGAGGAGAGAGAAACAGAAAGAGACAGAGAGAGGAGAGAGAGACAAAAAGAGAGAGAGAAAGACAGACAGACAGACAGAGGGGGGCAGAGAGAAAGAAAGAGAGAGAGACAGAGGAGACAGAGACAGAGAAAAAGAGGAGAGAGAAACAGAGAGAGGAGAGAGAGACAAAGAGAGACAGAGACAGAGACAGGAGAGAGAAGGACAGGGAGAGAGAAAGAGGCAGAGAGAGAGAGCACCAAGACATGGGGTTGGAGACAGATACCAGAACAGACATGAATTCATACCATATGTGAATGGGTCTCTTTCCTTCGGAGATTCTGGAAAGATACAAGGATTTGGGGTTAGGGAGATGGGTTGGAGGATACTAAAGGCATCCTTTTTCAGGGATGAGAGTTCTAGCCTATAACTGGCTATGTGCCCCTAGACAGGAAACTGGACCTTTCTGGGCACTAGACTTTCTGTTTATAGTTTGTCCCTTCCTATCCCAGTGGAAAGAATAAAATTGGTGGGAGTCAAGAGACCTGAGTCCTAATTCAAGGTCTGATAAGTCACTAGCTCACTATAGAAAGCTGAACAAGATCTCTCTCCTCCCTGGGCCTCAGTTTCCCCATTAATAAAACAAGGCTAATAGTCCCTGCCCTGGTGGCCTCACAAGACTGTTCTAGAAATTTGCTGTTGATACTTATGATGGTGCAGCCTTGCTTCTGCATGGGATGCCCACGTGGCTATCCTTTTGCCCTAGATTCACTCCCTGTCCCTGTTATGCTTGGTGTGACCTGATGTTAAAAGGGGTTCTCACCCTGGGGGAGGCTGGCTTCTCTGGAGAGAGTTTGGGTGCACACATAACTTGGAAGCTTGAGGCCTGAGGCTGTTCATGCTTATGAACACACACACACACACACACACACACACACACACACACACACACACACACTGGCCAGTGGCTAATATTTTGCCTAATATCATGGCAGTCTAGGCTGGGAGTCTGGCTAGAAGCTGTACTGCTGCCTGCCCCTCAACCCGCCCCGCTCTAGGCTATCCTCTCTCCTCTCCACCTATTAGACTCACCGGCCTTGGCTGTTGAGATCAGGGCTATGCAGAAAAGCAGGAGTGGGGTAAGGGGCTCCATTGTCCTGTGGGGATACAGTAGACCCAGTTAGGTTCTCCCAGTGGGCCCCCCTCCTTCTCTACATTTTTTCTACCACACCCTCCCCCACCAGCTCTGAGCCAGATCCCAAAGGGTTAAGTCTAAGAAGGGCCTAGGACCTAATCCAGCCAGAGCCATCTGGACCGTTGGTCTCCCCGAGATACGGAGGGAGCCCTCCTGGGGGTGGGATTCAGAGCCAGAACAGAGCCACAGAAACATAACAGGGCAACACAGGGCATACATCAGGGAGTCACAGTGAGGGAGGGATACAGCCTTGTACCTACATGGGAACCTGCAGCTCCCAAAAATGGAGAAAGAATGGGGGATTCAGAGCCCAACCTCTTGGAGGTCCAGCCTCAGAGTGTGTGTGTGTGAGTGTGATTGTGTGTGTGTGGAGAGTATGTGTGTATCTGTGTGTGTATGTGTGTGTGTCACACAACAGGAAAGTACCAGACAGAGCTGTAAAGGATCCAGGAGGTGTGGTGTCATCCAGAAAGGGACACACAAGTCCCCATGGGGTGAAGAAACCAAGGCGCGCGCGCGCGCGCACACACACACACACACACACACACACAAGGTTGCACACTCCATAATCCATTCGCTGTCACTGTAACATCCCTGGCATCCTGCCTAACCCTCGCCTGACCCTTGGGCATGGGACCCAGGGGTATAAATATCTCCAGCATCACCCCAGAGGAATTTGCCTCCCTATGTAGTCATGACAACCGCACCCTGTCCTTCCCTTTAGCTCACAGAGGGCCACCCATCCACTCTTAGGAAGGGGGATGCAGTGACTGACAGGGGGAGCCTAGTCAGCTCCAGCACATACTCCTCCTCCACCCCACCCCCCCACTCCTGAAACACAGCTGTACTTTGCCAAGGGGTGTCATTGTTGACAAAAACGAACGCTCAGGGAATTTCTAGAATAGTCAAACAGACCAACAAAACTCTGTCCCCAACTACATCTCGAAGAGCCAGATTGAGCAGCTTTTGGGGTGAAGAAGCATATCTGGGTCCAGCAGTTAAGGAGTGGGACACACACACACACACACACACACACACACACATACACAGTCATAATCACTCCAGTCTGTAGCTTGACCCAACAGCCCTACCCCAAGGAAAGCCCCAGATAGACCCGGTCACCCTTGGTCACGTCCTTGCCCAGTGTTCCAGGGTGGGGTGTGGGGGGGTGCCTCTAAGCTCTCCTCTTTCCTCCATAGCTGAGATGCAGCCCAAACCCCTGGCGCCTGGAGCACATACAGATAGGCACATACCACTGTTACTCCCTAGCCCTTAGACCAGTCAGGGGGAATAGGCTTTAACGACAGAATCCTCCCCTCTTTCCCCTCAACCCCTCTGTTGGTGAGAAGCAGAAGCCCCAAAGCCAGGAGGAAAAGCAGATCCACAGTAACCCACCACCCCACCCCCATCATCCCACTACACCCATGCTCCTTCACACACTCCCATACTGGCCCAGGACATTCTCTCCTTCTCTCTGCTCCCAAAATAGGAACCCCTCCCCCCCAAACCAGAGAGAGAGCCAGGGGAATGGGTAAATCATGGCTGAGGGACCTCAGGGGCTTGGGGGAAAGCTCACCCCAAACAGACCGGTATTCGATCCTAGGATGTCTGTGCTCAGGGGTCCTGAAGGTTCTGCTGAGGACCCCCTGGGCCTGGATGCACCGCCCCCCTCCTCCTCCTCTTCTTCCCCTCCCTTCTCCTCCCTTATCCTCCCCAGGCGCTGTAACTGGAGCCCAGGCTGGAGGGAGGCCAGGGGGCGGGGGACTGGGGGGGGCGAGGCCCCCGGCCAGAGCAAGCCCAGGGCCCGTTAGCTTAACTCTCTCCTCACAAACAACGGTGAAATATGCTACTGACAGGCACCCACATGGTAGAGGGACAGTTAAGGGGGACTTCGAGGTCTGATGGAGACCAGGCTGAAGTTTCTGGCCATAGGACAACACACATAGGTCTACCTCATGCTAGGTTGATGGGGGCGGACTGCCCCCTGCCCCCCCCCACCCCAAGCCTCTCCAAGAGAAATCTCTCTGAATGCTCTAGCAGCTGTTGAGAATCCCCTCACCTCTTCCCAAAAGCCTGCTGGGATTGATCAGAGGAGAGCTGGTGGCTGCCCCTTCATCTCCTTCCCTCCTCCAGGCTAGTGCTTTAGACACTCCACCGCATTAGGGGAGGTCTACTTTATCCCCAATATAATGTTTCAGGCCTATGCTGTTTTTCAGCTGTTTTTCAGTCCTGTCCTACTCTTCATGACCCTATTTGGGATTTTCTTGGCAGAGATACTGGGGTGGTTTGCCATTTCCTTCTCTAGCTCATTTTACAGATGAGGAAACTGAGGTAAGCAGGATTAAGTGACTTGCCCAGGGTCACACAGCTAGTAAATGTCTGAGGCTGGGTTTGAACTAAGGAAGATGAGTCTTCCTGACTTCAGGCCAGGCGCTCTATACACTGTGCCACTCAGACGCCTCAGACTTCTAAGTGTCATGAAAATCAATCATTGGCCCTCAGGTTATGGCCCATGTTGTCTGTGTCTCTGTTGATTTGACCTCAGAGCAGAGATTGGCCTGGCCTGGGTACATTAATTCTTCGCTTTACTATGATAGCCACCAAGACTCCTTCAGACACACGTTAATTCCCAGACACGCTAACATTCAGACACACGGACACCTAGAAACAAGTGAACACAGAGAGGCATGGAAATAATAGTAACAAATAAGAGCAACAGCGGCAGAAGCTAATATTTCTGTAGTGCTGACCGTGTGTCAGGCCCCGTGCTAGGTGCGTTACAGTTATTATCTCATTGGAGCCTCAGAACAACACTGGGAGCTAAGCTAATCCCTATTTCACAGTTGAGAAAATTGAGGCAGAGGTTAAGGGGCTTGCCCAGGGTCACACAGCTAGTAAGCATAGTAAGCACCCAAGGCAAGATTTGAATGCAGGCTTAATGACTACAGGTCTGGCACTATACCACCTAACTTCATAAGTTAGCAGCTCTCTCTCTCTCTCTCTCTCTCTCTCTCTCTCTCTCTCTCTCTCTCTCCCTCCCTCCTCCTTCCCTGCCTCCACCCCTTTTCTCTCACTCACTCTCTATCTCTCTCTGTCTCTGTCTGTCTGTCTCTCTCTCTGTCTCTCTCTGTCTCTCTCTCCCTCCTCCTTCCCTGCCTCCACCTCTTTTCTCTCACTCACTCTCTATCTCTCTCTGTCTCTGTCTCTGTCTCTGTCTCTCTCTCTCTCTCACACACACACACACACACACACACACACACACACACACACACACGCATACACCAACACTCATAGGCAGCTCACCTGATTTCTAAACAATTCACATCTCTTGGTCTCACAGCCCAGCCTGAGGCTCCCCTTTCTTGTCACACACTCCTTTGCCCCCATGCCCAGTTTTTAAGGTAACTTGGTTTTGGGTCAGGTTTTTGCTGCTCCCCCAGGGGAAATAGGACAGGTGTCCCACCCACTCCTGGGGCACCTCCCCTCTTGGCTTCATGTATGTATGTTGGATTTCCTGTAGGCCTCGGCATGGTCCCATTTGGATTAAGGTCTGGGGCAGGACCCCTTCTACCCTTCTGTCCCAGATCACTCCCAGGGTCACTGACCAGCCCTGGTTAATGATCATCTTAATGTTTGAACAGCCCTGGAGGAAGAAAAGAAGCTTTGAGCCTGGGACATGGCCATCTGGATGCTAGAACCATTCTCCAGTCCATGGTCCTCCCCCTGCTTTTCAAACCCTGGCTGGAACTTCCGCCATCCTCCACCTTCCAGGAAGCCTTTCTGGATTAATCTCACCTAGTTACCATCACAAGTTCAAAGCCCCCACCAAGACTAGAGACTTCCATGGTCTAGGATCAAGTGCATAGAATCTGGAGGAGTCAGAAGATCTGGTTTGAATCCTATTTCAAATCCGAAGTCTGCTGCTTGCTACTGAAGTGACTTTGAGCACAGACCCTTGAATTCTCTCCTCCCCAACATGAGGGCATCAGGCTAGATGGCCTCTAAGGTTCTCTCTCTAAATCCTAGGATCTCATGACCTTGACCCTAAGGGACTCAAGCTGTCTACAGTAGTTGACAGAGTCTACACTAGTTGACAGGCAACAGAGACAGGACTAAAGGAGGCAGCAGGGACCCCACCCACAACATTAGAGAGAGAGAGAGAGAGAGAGGGATCATCCCCATGGTAACGAAAGACCTCCAGTGAAGGGGAATTCCCTCCTCAAGCCCTCCCCTTTTGTATAGCTTTCCTTGGTAGGAGGGCAGCTAGTGGTAGAGTGGTTAGAGCCCTAGGCCTAGAGTCAGGAAGATGGGTCTTCCTGAGTTTAGATCTGACATCAAACACACACTAGCTGTGGGAACCTGGGCAAGTCACTTGACCCTGTTTACCTCAGTTTCCTCATCTGTAAAATGAGCTGGAGAAGGAAATGGCAAACCACCCCAGTATCTCTGTCAAGAAAACCCCAGATGGGGTCGAGAAAAATCGGACACAACTGAACAACAAACACTGATGGGAATCTTGTTCTTATCCCCACTCCACCATCATAATCCCCTCTGGGAACTCCAACAACAACCAAAGGGCTAACTCCAATCTGTGTTTGTTTTAAAGCTCCATGACAAACTAGTAGGTTGTACAAGAGTTATTGACCCCATTCTAGATACAAGAAAATTCAGGCTAGAAAGTGAGATGATTTATCTGTGGAAACACAACTCCTAAGCATGGGAGGCAGGATTCTTCAGACCGGGACTCTATGTATCCATTCTGGTACTTACAAGGCACCTTCCATCTCTGGGCCTCATGCCCCAGCTGCCTCCTACCCTCCCCTGTGGCCTCTTTCTTGTTCCTCCAGGCACCTCCATTTTGGAAAGGGACCCAGACCAGCCACCTTCATTCTTTAGTCTACCGCCATGTCTCAGTTTCGTTCCCCCCTCCCCCCAAGCTTTTCAGCTCCCCTTTTTTTTAATGTCACCTTCCTTCATTAGAATGTGAGCTCCCGGAGCTTACACGACATTTGCTAATCTGACCAAGGCCTTTGATACTGTCAGTCACAAGGGCCTATGGAAAATGATGTCAAAATCTGGCTGCTCGGACAAGTTCATCAGCATTGAACGTCAATTTCCTGCTGGCACGCTGTCCCAGGTTCTGGATAATGGACAACGCTCTCGTGCCTTCCCAGTCACCAATGAGTGAAACAAGGCTGTGGGCTGGCTCCCATGCTTTTTAGCGTGATGCTCTCAGCCATGTTATCAAATGCTTTCAATGAGGATGAACATAGCATCAAGGTCAGCTACTGCACCGTTGGTAATGTCTTCAACTTGAAAAGGCTACAAGCCAAGACCAAAGTGGAGGGAGGGTTGGTGTGTGATTTTCTGTTTGCAGTTGACTGTGCACTCAATGCAGCCTCTGAAGCTGAGATACAATGAAGTATGGATGGATTTTCTGCTGCTTGTGCTAATTTTGACCTAGCAATTAATACCATGAAAACACAGGTGCTCCATCAGCCACCACCACACCATCCATACATGGAACCACCAGTTACAGCAAATGGAGAGGTTTTGAATGCTGTGGATAAGTTCACTTACCTTGGTAATGTACTTTCCAGGGCTATACACATTGATAATGAGGTTGACACAGGCATTGCCAGAGCTAGCTTAGTATTTGGGGGGCTCTGAAGGAAAGGATGGGAGAGAAGAGATATTAGACTGACTAACGAACTGAAGGTCTATAGGGCTGTGGTGCTGACCTCATTGTTGTATGCCTGTGAGACCTGAACAGTCTACCAGCGCCATGCCAGGAAACTGAATCATGTCTATTTGAATTGTCTTAGGAAGATTCTGAAGATCGTCTGGCAGGATAAGGCACCAGACACTGAGGCCCCTATGTGAACTAAACTGTCAAGCATTCAAACTCTCCTTCAGAGAGCACAATTCCGATGGGCTGGCCATGTTTGAATGCAAAATGTACGCTTGCCTTCTAATCACCCATTTTATAGAGAACTCACACAGGGCAAGTGTTCACATAGTTGTCTGAAGAAGGACACTCTCAAGGTCTCTCTTAAGAACCTTGGGAGGGGGCGGAGCCAAGATGGCGACTGGAAAGCAGTAACTGGTGTGAGCTCCCCACCAAGTCCCTCCAAAAACCTATAAAAAATGGCTCTGAACCAATTCTAGAACTGCAGAACCCACAAAGTGGCAGAGGGAAGCAGGGCTCCAGCCCAGGACAGCCTGGATGGTCTCGGGGTAAGGTCTGTCCCGCACGGAACTCCTAGCTCCCAGCTGAGGGGAGCAGAGCGCGGCGCGGCAGACCGCGGACTGACGAGACCAGGAGTGGAGCAGAGAGTACCCTAGCATGCTGAATTACTGAGCTGTGGCATGTACCAGACCTCACAACCCACAAACAGCAAAGACAACACAGAAGGTTAGTGGGAAAAGCTGCGGAAAGAGACGGAGTTTGCGGTTCGGCTATCCACCCCTGGGGCAATGG
>CM053622.1:792049805-792082185 GCA_028646595.1 Phalanger gymnotis | reverse complement strand
GGGGGGGGTGGAATTGGGGAGAAAATCTGTAATTCAAACGCATGTGAAAATCAATGCTGAAAACTAAACATATTAAAAATAAATTAAAAAAAAAGAACCTTGGAAGTTATTGCGAGACATGGGAAAGACTGGCTCAGGCCCAGCGTGGCATGCCCTCCTCAGAGGAGGTGCTGTGCTCTATGAGCAAAGCAGAATTGAAGCAGCTCAAAGAAAATGCAGGATGTGCCAATTAGAGGATCCACCCCAAATGTTCACATGGACTATTTGTGCCCGACCTGTGTAGAGCCTTGTATTGGTCTGATCAGCCACAGGGACACACTGAAACTTGACTCTAGCATAGTGATGTCATTTTGGTCCTCTTCAAGAAGGAAGGACAACAAATAATCAACCAAGGTCTCTGAGGGAAGGGACTGATTTTTTTTTTACTTGTATTTAGTAAATACTTGGTCTAGTGCTTGCCACACAGTAAGTACCTAATAAATGCTTGCTGACTTATTGACTAAAGCAAGACGTTTAAACTGGAGGATTTAACACAATGGTTCTCAAAGTGTGGTCCCAGGACCTCTAGCTATCCCTTAGGCCCTTTCAGGGGGCCATCAAAGTAAAAACTTTTTATAATAATACTAAGTCATTTTAACTTCAGTATGGAAATCTCCATGGATATAACCCACATAAACAAAGTTCTTGGGTGGTGGAGTGGGTCCTCAATAATTTGGGTTGTGATGCAAAAGAAGTTTGAGAAACTCTGAGGCCTAATAAATTTATGCTATCTAATCTCAAGGGGCCCTCACTGAAGCAAGGCAATCATTCCCTTCCCTCCTCCATTTTCTATCCCACTGGAAACAACAGCTGTTCCAAACCTTCCATCTCTCCTAAGGGCTCCCAGCAGGCTCCTTCCGCCTCCTCTTCAGCTGAGGTCTTTGCCTCATGCTCCTCCCCCCTCAATTGAAGCCTCTCATGAAGGGTTCCCACTTCTATCCTCTTCCTTATTCAGTCATTGAATGGACAAGCCGAGACCCGGGAAAGACCTTAATTTAGAAAGGCCAAGGTCTTGACTTTTGTCTTGCCACTGGACTCCAATGACTTTGGAGGAGAGAGTGAGGCTGATGACTTTTCGCAGCCCTGCCTCACTTAAATCTGATTCATGTGCAAGTCAAGACATCGACCTCATGATGTCAATGGTCTTCTCTGAGAATGAAGGATGAACAACAGTGTAACATCTCACGTAGCAATAAGAATAGCTAACATTTACACAGTGCTTGCTATGGTCTGGGCACTGTGCCAAGCACTTTACAGTTTTCCTATTTGATCCTCACAATAACCCTGGGAGGTAGGTGCTATTACTAACTCCATTTTACAGATGAGGAAAGTGAGGCAAACAGGTTAAGTGACTTGCCCAGGGTCACACAGCTCATAAGTATCTGAGGTGAGATTTGAACCCAGGTCTTTCTGACTAGAGACCCAGCGTTCTATCCACTTGGAGCCCCATCCTCAGCCATCTCCTCCTCCATCTCTATCTTTATCTTCTCTTTGAGAAGACAGTCACCCTAGATCCCATCATCCCCTTGTAATTCCTCAGGCAGATTATCATGACCATCGGTCAGCCTTTCTAATCTTTATTCTTCTCCTTATCTCCTCGGTCTTTAACTGCTACCAGCAAACCTGCCCACATTTCCCCCATCCTTATAAAAGCACCCCCTTAATGTAAACATCCCTGCTACCTGTCCTCTCAATCCCAGCTCGACTCCTAAAGAAAGCCGTTTACAATGGGAGCCTTTACTTTACCTCTCAGGCTCTGCTGAAACCTCGGCAGTCTAGTTCCTGACTTCACCATTCCCTCCAGAGCCACCTATCACCTTCCAATGGAGAGATCCAACGGCCTTTTCTCAAGCCTTCTCCTTCTTCACTTCTGCAGCCTTCAGACACCGTCTGTCACCTTCTCCCAGATAGATGCTCTCTTCTCTGATTTTCTTTTGTCCACACAGCTCTTTCCTGGTCTTCCTCTCCATGTCTGACTCCTCTTTCGTTCACCATTCATGCACTTCGTCCATGCCATGCCCACTAATGGTGGTGGTTCCTCCAAGCCGTGCTCCTGCTATCCTATCTCACTTTGTGTTCTCACAGACTCCTATAGACCCAATTAGCATCTCTAGACAGCTAACTCTCAGATCCATTTATCCCCCCTACCCCGCGGCTGAGCTCCAGTCTCAAGCTTCTGACTGCCTTTTGGACAGCTCTAACCGGATGTCCCAGAAGCTCCCAGAGTCAATGTCTCAGAACTTTCTCCCTAAACCCCTATTACTGACCACTAGCCTTCTAATCACCCAGGCTTGCAAACTGGTATGTCAATCCTCAACTCTTCCTTCTCCCTCACTGCCATTTCTATCTCCACATCATCTCCATCTGTCCCTTTCTCTCCACTTCCATAGCCAGGTCACACCCTCACGACCTCTCATCTCCTGCTTCTCCAGCTGTAGAATCCCTGGCTTCCTTCAACACTCGGCTCAAGGGCCACTCCTGTAGGAGACATTTCCTGGTCCTTCCATGTGTTAGTAGTTTCCCAAGGTTACCTACCATCTCTCTCTCTCTCTCTCTCTCTCTCTCTCTCTCTCTCTCTCTCTCTCTCTCCCTCCCTCCTCCCCTTCCCCATTCTCTCTCTTCTGTCACTCACTTTCTCTCCCTCTCCTCTTTCTCTTTCCTTTTTCTCTTCACTCTCCTCTATCTGTATGCCTTTCTCCTCCTCCTCCTCCTTCTGTTCCTCCCCCTCCTCTGCTTCCCTCCTGCCTTGCTTCTGTCAATCTCTCTCTCTTTCCCTCTCTCCTCTTTCTCCTCTGCCCATATCTGTATGCCTTTCTTCTCTCTCTCTCTCTCTCTCTCTCTCTCTCTCTCTCTCTCTCTCTCTCTCTCTCTCCTTTCTGTGTCTCTCTGCTTCCCCCTCCAACTCTTTTTTCCCTCTCTCATACATATATACATACACACACATATGTGCACACACATATGTGCACACACATTCCTATGTATACATACTCTTTCCACATTTATTTATTTTATTTTTAATTTATGGAATAAAACAAGCATTTCCATAACATAGTGTAGTAAAAAATATTATTGCTCACAAAACTGCAAATCTATCGCACTCTCTATAGATAGATATATCAAGAAAAAAAGAGAGACAGAAACAGGAAAGGATATATGTGTATATATTATATATGTGTATTATAAGTGTGTATATGTATAAATACATATATATATATATATTTTTGACCTTATCATTCAATGAAAACTGTTGTCTGCAGAACTAACAATTATCTCTTAATTGACAAATTAAATGGTTTTTGCCAATGTTACCTACTGATTTATGAGCATGCTCTCTCCCTCACTTGAATGTGAGCTCCTTGAAGGTAGGGGCTGGTTGCTTTCTCTCTGTATCCCTACCACTTAGCCCGGTGCTGGGCACAAGTAAATAAATGATGGATTTTGTTTGGTCTGCAAGGTTTTTTCCAACTCTAACATTCTACAAATCTCTCTATTCATATGATCATAGACCTTATCATGGACCTAAGCCAGCCTCTTCATTTTGCAGATGTAGAAAACGAGGCCCAAGAAACACAACCTGCCTTAAATTACACCGGTACTGAGTTGCCCGTGGAGAATCTGAACCCACAGCCCCATTCTCTTTCCATTCCACTCCATTACTTTTATACCTTAAGCTGTTCCTTGGGTCTGTGGTGTATCCAATCTTCCCTAAATAGGGAGCCAGAGCGTGTGAATCTAGGAATGTCACTTCATCAGCGTTTCCTCATTAATTTTGGGAAATGGGAGTCCAGACCCAAGATTTCACCTCTGTACAAAACTCTCTGTGTGGGAACTCCTTCTGCTAATACATACCTCAGATCGTAGGAGCATCATCTTAGAGATGAGGAATAGAGGCAGAGAAAGGTAGTGATTTGTCCAGTAAAGGCTGAGGTGGGATTTGAACTCAGCTCTTCCTGACTCCAAGCCCGGAGCTCTCTCTCCTTCTCTATGCTGATCATCAGCCCATCTGGCAAGGGGCCCTTTGAGGTGCACTGACTTGTCCAGGGACATAACAGCCAGCCTGTGTTGGAAAAGGACTCCAACCCAGGTCTTCTCAACACCTCAGCCAGCTTGCTGTTCATTTCGCTCTCAGAAATGAGAAATATTTAATAAATTTAAAATGCAGATAACAGCACTTGACCTCTCTCGGGAATAATGGACACAGCACTGGCTGTGGAGTCAGGAGGACCTGAGTTCAAATGCTGCTTCAGCCACTGACTACCCCGGTGACAAGTCCATGCCTCTTTCCAAGCCTCAGTTTTCTATGATACTTAATATAATAGAGAAGTGGGGTGACTTATGCTAAGAATAACCTCACACTTACTTAATATTTTAAGGCTTGAAAAGCACTTTACAAATACGACCTCATTTTATTCTTACAACAATCCTGAGAGGTAGCTGTGGTTAAGTGACTTGACCAGGGTCACACAGCTAATCAGTGCCTGAGGCTGGGTTACTCGGGGCTCCCTCAGGACAGCATCGGTGTCTCCCCACCTGGGACCAGGGGCTGGAGAATCCCTCCCAGTCTAGCCCTTTGGGCTCGACCTTCCACCTTGGATTACCTTTCCCTTTTGTTTTGTTTTTTCTCCCGAAGGGCTGAGGGAAGAGAGCTCAGTCCCAGCAATGTCCAGCAGAGGGCAGCATGGAGCCGCATTTCTAGCTGGGTCTGGCCTCATCTGAAAAACTGCAGGGTGTCAGAAGTCACTCCCCACCAGCCCACACTGTGCCCCTCCCCATAATGGGGAGGGCTCAAGCATGACGTCTGTCCAGAGGCTGGAGCTGAGAAAGGAATGACGTTTATCCCTTCTAGTTGTGCAAAGCACTTTTCACTTTAGAAAGCACTTTCAGAAACTTTATCTAGAGGGGTGCTCTGGGGTCTGGGGTACCAGTTTGTGAATCCTGTCCCCTGGAGGGTCATCTACTCCCTGCTGTGTCTGCTCCTCCCCCCCCCCTTTCTGGCTCTTTCCGCTGAGACCCAGGCATCTGGTTCTCTGGTCCCACCCCACCCCACCCCACCCAGCCCCCAACCTCCCCGGCCTCATGCCTATCCCTCCTTTGGTCAGGCCCCTTTTTCTTCTTGCTTGGGGGGTGGGGGTAGGTTCCATCCTATCCCCTCCCTGGAGGCGGTGTCTTTCCTAATGGTCTCTGACCCTCCCCCTCCAGACTTCCACCCTCCAACATCCCCCCCCACCAACTTCTGCCTGATACCGAGTCCCTTTCCCAACCCCCGGGGGAGAAAGGGGCTGGAGGAGGGAGTGGGGGAGAGACAGGGCCCAGAGACAGAGGGAGCCCGGGAAAGGCACAGGGAGGCAGAGACAGAAGAAGGCACCAGAAAGGGAGGCAGAGAGGGACCCAATCAGAGAAAAACGGCCAGAAACAGAGACAGAGGCTGTGAGAGACCGAGCTGGAGTGGGCAGGGAGGGAGGCCGAGTCAGAAGCTGGGAGGGAGGTCGAGTCAGGAGCTGTGAAGGAGACGGAGGCTGGGATCGGGAGGCAGTGTGAAAGGGGAGCTGGGAAGGATCAGGCAGGGGAGGGGAGTGGAGGACAAGGGAAGAGGCTGGGGTGTTTTAGGGAGCCTGCCAAACAGGCCTGGGCTTCAAGGAGGAGGAAAGGAAGAGGCAGACAGACCTGCACCAGCCTGGGCCACCAGCCCAGAGTTGTTGAGACACCATGGGGGGGCTGGAAGGAGCCAAGCTGCTGCTGCTGCTGCTGCTGCTCTTAGGGGGGGCAGGGACAGCCTGGGAACCACACAAGGGGAAGTGCCCCCCAAGTTGTTCCTGTACCAAAGACAGTGCCCTGTGCAACGGCTCCCCCCAAGTGCCTGAAGGCTTCCCCCCTACCCTGCTGTCCCTGTGAGTCTGCCCAAAGCCAACAGCCCAGTTGGGGGTGTGGCCCCTGGGATTGGGGGCTGGATACTTGCATCCCTGTCGGGGAGGACAGGGGCTAGGATAGCAGAGTCCCTGAAGGAATGGAGAATAGGAGATAGCTGTCTGGGGCTGGGGGAGGAGGGGATGTAAGCAAGGACCCCAAGATCCACGGAAGAATGGGGAGCGAGGGCTAGCTCCCAGTGAGGGAGGTATAGGGCAGGTATAAGCCAGGACTCTCGGGTCCTTCAAAGGATGAGGAATAGATTGCTGGGTCTTTGAGTGGGGTTGGATGCTTGGATCCTCACAGTAGAGCTGGGAGCAAGGAAGCCCGATTGGCTGAAGGGCTGATCCACTATACCTCCCCATCCCCTTAGGTCTTTGGTAAGATCTCAAGTGACTCGACTTACCTCTGGCAGCTTCCTGGAGGTCCCCTCCCTGCACCTTCTGTAAGCTGTCTGGGATTCTGGGACAGACAGAAACCAGGCGTGTTGAGAGAGTGGGCAGGAAGGGAGGGCAGCAGTGGGGGCTATTAATGTGTCTTTGGAAAAGGGCCAAAGCATGTGGGGGAGGGGGAGCTGGGGTCTAGCAGACTGGAGTGGGAGGCAGGAGGAGGCAAAGAGCACAGAGCCCTCTTCTCCTTAGTCCTGCACTGGGACCCCCAATCTCGAATTCCTTCACAGTCTCTTCACAGCCAACACCTTCTCTGTGATTGGAGATGATGCTTTTGCTGGCCTCTCCTATCTCCGGTATCTGTGAGTGGGGCCTGTGGGGTGAGGGGATCGGAGATCACTTGGTGGGGAGGAAAGAGATGGAGCTGAGGAGGTGGAGGAGCTGCGTGTGTTCTGTGGGAGAACTGAGAATTGGGGAGGGGGTTTTCCAATTATTCCTCCCCAGCTCCCCCTGCCTTCCTGAGTGGAAGGATGGGGGGAAGGGGTCTGAACCAGAAGCTTCTCTGGGTCACCACTGACTCTCCATGTGACCCAGGCCAGTCAACTTGCCTTTCTATGCTCTAGTCACCCCAACTTCAAAACAGGAAGGAGGTCTCTGGCCCCACCTGCCTCATGGAAGGAGGCTTGGGGGGGCCCTGCTGATGGGTCCTTGAAGCTGGGGTTACCCCTGGGGCCCCCTCTCCTCCCCTAGGTTCATTGAGGACAATCACATCAGCTCTATCTCCAAGAACGCCCTCCGGGGGCTGAGATCCCTCACACACCTGTGAGTGTCCCTTCTTGCCAATGGCATCTCCCCTTCCCCAGCAACTACCTGACATGTCCTAGTCTGTGATGTGGAAATTTCCCTGAAGTAATGCCCCCCACCACTCTGGAGTTACTCCCACCCCAGGGGCCCCTTTGGTTCTTGGCCTTACCAGCCTCTGCCCCAAGGCCTTGTGGGGAGGAAGTGATGTCAAATGTGTCTTCAGCCCTTTTATTTACTTCTCTACATCCCAGGAGTTTGGCCAATAACCACCTACAGACCCTGCCCAAGTTCCTGTTCCGAGGACTGGAGACCCTGAGCCATGTGTGAGGCACAGGGAGGAGGAGGGGAGGAGTAGGTTGGGGGTGGGAACAGTAAAGGGGCTTCTCCCGTAAGTGTCCCCCAACTTCCAGGAACGGAGAGGGAAAGCTGGGCGTAAGGCAGAGAAAGCTTCGAGCTCCAGAGGGAAGAGTCAGAGTTTGGGGACATGAAAGGAAGAGAGAAAACTGTCCACAAAGAGGGGGCCATGGAAAGAGTACTGACTTGGGAGTCTAAGGGCCTAGGTTCAAATCCCTCCTTTTCCACTGGCTGCCTGTGTGACCTTGGACAAGTCACTGAACCATAGGATTAGATGGCTTCCGAGATCCTTCTGAGCTCTGCACCTATGACCCTATAATCCTAGGCTGCCTTTAAATAGTGAGTTCCTCCATCACGGGGGGAGCTTTAAGGAAAAAGTGAAAGACTACTTCTCGGTGACATGGTCCAGCTTGGAATAATTATGATCTGGAGTCCATTCTCACTGGGAAATTCTGTGATTCTGGAAGAGATAGGGTTGGGGACACAGAAGGAGAGGAGGCCAGAGGTGGACGGTTTGAGCACATAGCTAAGTACGCCACTCAGGCTAGCGTCAGAAGTTACGCGTTCAAACCCTGCTTCGATATTTATTACTTCTGTGATCATGGGCCAATCACTCAAGCTTTCTGGAACTGTTTACTCCTCATTGGATTAATTATCTTGTCTCTAAGGTCTCTTTTTAAATTCTATGAACCTACTACATGTGGCCTCAAGGCTGCAGGTTCCCCACCCCTGAATCAGAAGTCCCAGACCATCAAGGGGGGAATCCATCTGCTGGGACTTAGAGGAATGGGAGGAATTGGCTTTCTCTCATATTCACCACCAGGGATCTTCGAGGAAACCCGTTCCTCTGTGACTGCCGCCTGCTGTGGCTGGTCCTGTGGCTACCCCAAGTGAATGCCAGCGTGGCAGCTGGAGCCTGTGCAGGGCCCACGCCATTAGCCAACAGGCAGCTCCAACACCTGGACCCAGACACCTTTCACTGCAGGACTGTGGGTATGGCTTTCCAGGGAGCACAAGGTCCATTGCCAGAGACCATGAAGGAAGGAATGGGGCATGTTGATTCAACACGCATTTACTAAGTAACTAATCATATACCTATTAATGTACACAGTATCTCCTCTATCAGAATGGAAGGTCGCCAAAGGCAGGAACATTTCCCTTTTTTAAACCCTCATCTCTTGGCACAGTGAGCCCTTAAAAATGCTTGTTGATTGATGCCTGAGTGAGTGCTGAGGCAGCTGGGTGGCTCAGAGGATAGAGAGCTGGGCCTGGAGTCAGGGAGAGCAGAGTGCAAATCAGGTCTCAGATACTCACTAGCTGTGTGACCTAGGCAAGGCACTTCACCTCTGTTTGCCTTACTTATTCCACCAGAGAAAGGAAATGCCAAAGCACCTCAGTATCTTTGCCAAGAAAACCCTATGGACAGTATTGGTTTGATGTGGTCCATGGGGTCTTGAAGAGTCAGGCACAATTGAACAAGAATGAGGGGAGTGCTATCTTGGCACAGTGGCTAAAGAGCCAGCCTGGGAGGTGAGAAGACCTGAGTATAAATTTCACCTCTGCTGTATGGTGGCTGTGTGACCCTGGCCAAGTCATTATGCTCCAAGCAACTTTAAGACTTAATTTGCAGAACAGAGGCCTTCTGCAGTGATGGATAGAATTTCCTCAGGATGAGGTCCCTAAACCAATGCTTCCTGCACTCTGTTGGGGCCGCAAAGAAAAAAATCCCAACAACTCTGCCCTCAAGAAGCTTACACTCTATGGGGGAGGGGGGAGATATGGCTTGGGCCCCGAGGGAAGCAGAGGCCACAGGACAGGATACTTAGTTTCTGAAAGGCCCACAGGCCAAGGGGCTAGATATCAGCATCCGTGAAGGGACTGGGAGCCAGCAGGCCAGAGTGGTTATTTGGCTAACCCATTAAGAGCTTACTATGTGCCAGGTACTGTGTTAGACACTGGGGATAGAAGTACAAAGAATGAAACAACCCGATGAGTATGTATAAAATATATGAGGGGCAAATTTAAAGTTAATAAATATATTTGTATATGTATTATGTATTGTAATATTATACACACCTATATATTATTGTAAGGTGTGTCATTAAAAACAAGGCAGTTGGGCCCCAGTAGTTGGGAGGGGAGAGCATCAGAAAAGGCCTCATGCAGAAGGTAATACTTGAGCTGTATTTCCTAGGAAGAGAGGGACCCTGTGAGACAAAGATAAGGAGAGAGCACCTGCTAAGCCTGGGGGACAGCCAATCCAAAGGCACTGAGGTGGGAAATGGAGTATGGGGAGTGAGGAGACCAGGCCTGGCTGGCAGGGTGCAAATGTCCAGTGAGGCTGAGGAGCAGAGGCCCAGGTTCCCTGGTGCCTGCGCAAAAACTTTTTTTTTTACATCTAATTTTTATTTTATTTTTTCTCAATTACATGTAAGCAAAGATTTTTAACATTCTTTTTTAAAATTTTGAGTTCCATATTCTCTCCCTCCCTCCCCTCCTGCCTTTGAGAAGGCAAGTAATTTGATATAGATTATTCCTGCGCAGTCATGGGAAACATTTTCATTATTTGCCATGTTACAAAAGTAAAGGAAGGCCAGAAAGCCCAAGAATGAATAAAGAAAAAGTCTGCCTCAATCTGCACTCAGAGCTGGAAGTGAATAGCATTTTACATCACGAGTTCTCTGGAATTGCTAGAACGTTGTATTGCCGAGAACTCATTCACAGTTGTCCATGGTTCAGCATTGTGTACAATGGTCGTCTGGTTCTGCTCATTTTACTTTGCATCAGTTCATGTAAATATTCTCAAGTTTTTCTGAAAGCAGAGACCGATGAGCTGACTCCTCCCTCTGCCCTATCCTAGAGCTGTCCTGGTTCCAGACCCTAGGAGAACCAGCTCTTGGCGTGGAAACCTTCTCCTACCTGGGGGAGCCGCACGTGGTATTGGCCCAGCCCTTTGCCGGCAGATGCCTTTTTCTGGTCTGGGATTACATGCTGCAGCGTTTCCGACCTGATGAAGAAATCCCGGGTGAGATGCCGATTCGCGACGCCGCCCCTTCCCCCCTCTAGTCCCTTCCCTTGCCATCCCCTCTCTCCTTCCCCGCCCCAGCGCCCCTCATCCTTCCCAGACGTGGCCCTGCCGCTTGTCCCCTGCCCCCGATCCCCCCACCCCCATCCCCGGGTGCCCCTCGTGACGTGCCCTCCTCCCCTCCCCTCCTGCCAGCGCCGTCGGTGGTAGCCTGTAAGCCCCTGGTGCTAGGCTCTCGGCTCTTCGTGCTGGTGGCCCGGCTGTGGGGGGGAACCCAGCTGTGGTCCCGCCCGAGCCGGGGGCTGCGTCTGTCGCCGTCCCAGGCCCTGGCCCCGGAGCTGCTGCTGAAGCCCAATGATGCCGAGCTGCTGTGGCTGGACGGGGAGCCGTGCTTCGTGGTGGCCGAGGTGTCCAAGGCCGGCCGCACCACCCTGCTGTGCCGCGACGGGCCCGGGCACGGCTTCTACACGCGCCAGAGCCTGCACGCTTGGCACCGAGACACGGACGCCGAGCCCCTGGAGCTGGCCGGGGAGCCGCACCTGCTGCTGGCCTCCGCCTCGCAGCGGCCGGTCCTCTACCGCTGGCAGCGCGGCCGCTTCTCTCGGCGCACCGACGTGCCCGAGGCCGAGGACGTCTACGCCACCCGCCACTTCCAAGTGGGCGGAGACGTGCTTGTCTGCCTGACCCGCTACCTGGGCGACTCCATGGTGAGGACTCCCAGCCGAAGGCCCGGGGTTGGGGGGCTCGGGCTGGACCTAGCGGCGCACTCACCTTACCGATTTGTGGACCTGGCTCTCCACGGAGGAAAGGGGAGCCGCTTTAGACTCAGGCTGGGACCTGGCGTCAGGAGCAGGAGAGGTGGAATCCTGGCTCAGACCCTTACCAACTGTGTGACCCTAGCCAAGTCACAGCCACCCTGGGTCAGCTTCCCCATCTAGACAATGAGGTGGCTGGACAGGATGGCCTGTTTAACCGATCCGAGCCTCAGCTTCCTCCTCGGCAAAAAAAAAAAAAAAAAAAAAAAAAAAAAAAAAAAAGTGATTTGGATTCCACGGCCTCCAAGGCTCCTTTTAGCTCATACTTTATGATTTTAATGTCCATTCCAGATCAAAATTTTAGAATTAAGAGACCTACTCCTAAAGGCCCCAGATCTGATTCCCTGCTCCTGAAGCTGTCTCCCTTACTCCTTACTCTGTTCTCATAACTCTCACACTGGTGCCCCCAGTCCCACTTCTGACCCCATTACACCACCAACCAAAGAGCATTTTTTTAAATTAGTTTTTAGTTTTCAACATTCACTTCCACAAGACTTTGAGTTCCAAATTTTCACCCCTTCCCTCACCCCAAGATGGCCTGCATTCTGATTACCCCCTTCCCCAATCTGCCTTCCCTTCTATGATCCCCCCTCCCGTTGTCTTATCCCCTTCCCTTCGATTTTCCTGTAGGACAAGATAGATTTCTATGCCAGATTGCCTATGTATCTTATGTCCCAATTGCATGTGAAAACAATTTTTACCATTTGTTTTTTAAAAGTTCGAGTTCCAGATTCTCTCCCCTCCTCTTTCCCCACCCACCATCATTGAGAAGGCAAGCAATTCGATATATATTATACATGTGTAGTCATGCAAAACATTTCCATAATAGTCATGTTGCGAAAGACTATATTTCTGTCCATCCTATCCCGCCCCCATTTATTCTATTCTCTCCTTTGACCCTGTCCCTCTTCAAAGGTGTTTGCTTCTGATTACCTTCTCCCTAGCTCTGCACTTCCTTCTTTCACCCCCCACCTTATCCCTTTCCCCCTACTTTGCTGTAGGGTGAGATAGATTTCCATACCCAATTGAGGGTGTATGTTATTCCCTCCTTAAGCCAAATCAGATGAGAGTAAGGTTCACTCACTCCCTCTTACCTCCTCCCCTCTCCCCCTCCGCTGTAAAAGGTTTTCCTCACCTCTTTTATATGAGATAATTTACCCCATTCTACCTTTCCCTTTCTCAAGGGGCATTTATTAAGCACCCACTGTGTGAGAAGCACTGAGGATAAAAGAAAAAAGGCCCAAGTCTAAATGGGGAATTCACTGTGTTCATAGGATAACAACAACAGCTGACATATATAAACATTATCAGGTTTGCTTTTACATGTATTTTCCCAACAGTCCTGGGAAGGATGGTACTTTAGCACCCCCAGGTTACAGATGAGGAAATGGAAGCTAAGAAAGGTTAAGTTAAAAGGAAGGAAACAGGCATTTATTGAGCACCTACTATGTGCCAGGCACTGTGCCAAACACTTTCCAAATATTTCTCATTCGACTCTCACAACAATCTTCCGAGGTAGATGCAATTAATATGCCCATTTTACAGTTGAGGAAACTGAGGTAAATGGGTTAAGTGACTCGCCCAAGGTCACCCAGCTAATAAGCATCTGAGGCAGGACTGGACTTCAGGCTTCCTGACTCTAGACCCAGTGTGGCAGCCATACATAAACATACAAAAGAGATACAATGTGATTTAAAGGAGAAGGCATTAACAGCTGGAGGGATAGCTGAGCCTTAAAAGAAACTGAGACACAGATAGAGGGAAGGAATGCATTATAGGCCTGGGGGATGAACGGTTTAAGAATACTGGTAAGGAAGGTCAGATTGGCTGGACCACAGTACAGGTGGAGAGAAGTGATGTGAGAGGTCCAGACTGGCAGGTTGAAGCCAGTTTGTGAAGGACTCTCTATATCCAACCCTGGAATTTGTGCTTTATCCTAAAGGTAGTAAGCCATCACTCTAGTTTACTGATGTCTTTAGGCTTGGGCTTTGGGAAGGACAGCTTGATATCAGTGTAAAAGATAGCTTAGAGAGAGGAGAAACTTCAGGTTTTGAATGGGGCAAGTGCCCTCAACAGCAGAAGGGACAGTTAGATGGATGGAGGGTTGTGGAAAGGGGGTGGGGAGGTGGGAGGAAGATCAGTTCAGGTTTAGGCTTTTATTGAGGGCCCCACCCTTAGCTTGGGTGAGCTGGGGGAGGGGCGGAGTGTTGAAGATGCGGCCTGCTGGGAGGACAAGTCGTCCTTGACCTTAGGAAGCTGGGGCTTGCTGGGAAGGCTGGATTTCAGCATGCAAAGCACAAGGAAGTGTTCTAGGACCTCACCATATGGTATGAACCGAAGGCTCTCAGAGGAAGGAAAGGGGCTGCGGGAAAGGGCATCCAGGAGCAGATGGGATACAAGCCAGCACTGACACCAGAAGAGGGGAGCTCCATGTCGGTTGATAGCACAGGTTCGGGGGATGGGAAGAGACTGATTTGGATGGAAGAGGGGAATCTGTAGGAGAAAGAGTTGGAGAGGAAGTCGGGGCAGATGGAGGAAGCTCCCCAGCAACAGAGCTTGGCTTCCATCCCATAGCTGGGACAGGGTCATGTATCAGAGAGCCTGGCCTACGGAGCCTGTGGAGGCTGGAATCCTCGACTGTTCCCTGGGTGATTCTGGGTTGGACATCTCACTTTCCTCCTCTGCCCAATGAGGTGGCTGGACCTTCTAGCTCTACTTCTGATATGATTTAGTCCTTCAACCCTTTCTGAATGAGCCTCAGTGGATTCATCTATAAAATGGAGGAATAATAATACCTATTATTCCCAATGATTATCCTAAGTTCTTGAGCAAAGTGGCGATTTGGTCAGGAAGATGACCAGAGAGGCCAGTGAAGTATGAATGAGAAATGAAGAGAGAATGCAGGCAGGGAGACCAATCAGGAGGCTGTTATAATAATCTGGACAAGAGGAGCAGCTAGGTGGCCATGCCATGATGGAGAGAGCACTAGCCCCAGAGTCAGGAGGATGTGAGTTCAAATCCAGTCTCGGACACCTACTAGCTGTGTGACCTTGGGCAAGTCACTTGACTCTGATTGTCTCATTAAAAAAAAATACCAGACAAGAGCGGATGATGCCCTGAGAATTTGGCTTCTGACACTTACTAGCTGTGTGACCCTGGACAAAGGGACAGACAGAAGACACATTCCAGAGGAAGGGTGGACAGGCCTTGGCCCAGGGGAAACTCCTCAAGGCCTGTTTTGTTGTTGTCTTTTCTTTGTATCTCTAGTGCATGGCAGTCAATCAATCAATGCATGTTTATTTATTAAGCATTGGCTATGTGCCACCCATGTACTCTCTGTGGATACAAAGAAAAAGTGAAAATATTCCCTGCCCTCAAGGACTTACATTGTGTTCATACATACATGGGTATATGCAAGATACATACAGGGTAAATACATGGTAGACTTAGAAGGGAAGGATTAGTGCCTGGGGTGGGGGGGACGAGACACAGAAAAGGCCTCCTACAAGATGACTTGTCTTGAAGGAAGCTGAATGATCTAAGATAGGAAAGCAGGATTGGTTAGAACCTTCCCTACAACCTCGGAATACCACAACCCCTCCCCTCAACTCTACTCCCAGAACCCTGAGGGCAGGGGGGCCTCTATACCGCCTCCCAACCCTGAACTCCATCTGTACAGGTGATGCGCTGGGATGGTTCCATGTTCCGGCTGCTGCAGGCGCTGCCGTCCCGTGGTTCCCTCATCTTCCAGCCATTGCTCATTGCTGGGGACCAGCTAGTCCTGCTGGGGAGCGACTTCACCTATAGCCTGGTATTCCAATATGAGCCAGACATGGGGCTCCTGAAGCTTCTGCAGGAGCTGGGGCCCCCAGTGCCCTCAGCACCCCGGGCCTTCTCCTTCATTTCTGTGGCGGGTCAAAGGTTTCTCTTCACTGCCAACTTCAAGGGCCCCACCCAAGTCTACCAGCATCTCATCCTGGACCTCAGTGCCTGACCAGGAAGGGATGGAGGCCTCCTCTCCCTGTTCCATGTGTCCAGTGAGGCTGGACACTCTTGTGACTGACAGGCAGCACCTCCACAAGGAAAGAGCCTGGGGCTGGGAAGTCAGGAGACTTAGGTGGCTGGGCCACATCTGATGTACTGAGAGAGTCCATTCGCTTGTTTTGACCTGAGTTTCCTTTCTTGGGAAAAACAAGAGGTTTGAACTAAATGGGCTTTAAGGAGCCCCACCCCCACCCCAGTTCTAGCATCCTGTGAGTCTTTGAAAGCTGAGCGAGGATGTTCCTTGGAGGAGTTTAGTGTGGCATGATGGAGAATGCCATGTTTGAAGAAGTCTTGGGTTCCAATCTTTGCTCTGTTATGCAGAGCCTATTTCTTCATCTATAAAATGGGTAGACAGTGACAGGGAGTTGGACTGGATAATCTCTAAGGACCCTATGATCCAGAAGTCTATTGGGACCATCCCACAGAACAATCTCAGATTCCGAGCCCATGGCCCAGACAGTGCCCCTGACCCTCCTGACCGCTGAGGGGACTTGACCTCCTGAGAAACCACACATTGAGTCCCGAGCATCCCAATCAGCTGGAAGCTGCCCCTGACATGGTGGCAACTGGCTAAAGGTGCCAGGAGCCGAAGGAATGGCAGTGTAGACCAATGTAGCCAACTCTGGGCTTGGAACCAGAAGAACTGGGTTTGAATCCTGTTCCTGACACTAAATTGAGTGATTCTGGGCACATTTAATGGCTCCATGCCTTAGTTTCCAGATCCGTAAGATGAGGATTATCCCACTCGTGACCCTACCTCACAGGGGTGTTGTGAGGAAAGTGCTTTGTAAATCTTCAAGCACGGGAACCTGAGTAGTTATTTTTATATGCGGGGAGGGTGGGGGCAGAAGAGAGAACCTAGGGTAGAGGCCCAGAAATGTTCCTTGGGCTTGAGTTGAGAGACAGTTGATATTGAAGGTTTCTAGGGTTTGTTTTTTTTTTGCTGTGAGGGGACACTGGTCGTTTACAAATGAGAAAGGGAAAGGAAGAGGGGTGTTGTGTGTGGATAAGGGGTGATGGGAGGAAGGGATGGAGAGGCACATCAGGAAAGGGGAGTGGGACACGTGGAGGAGTGAAGGGAAATGATGTTTTCTTATGTAGAGGAAGAAGGGATCGTACATGAGGGGAGACTGGGATCTGGGAACTGAAATGGGGGGATGGAATAAGGACGGGTGAAAGGGGAAGAGGAGGTTGTGTGTGAGGGGGCGATTGGGATCTGGGAACTGAAACAGCGAGGGCAGGGGGGATGGGGTGAGGATGGTTGAAGGGGGAAGAGGAGGTTGAATGTGTAGGGGCGAGGGGAGGAGGGTGCTGGGTAGGAAGTGAGGGTGGGGAGAGGAGCTGTTACATGGAATGGGAAGTGTTTTGTATGAGGGTTGCTGTATGGGAAGGGCTGAGAGGGGTGTTGAAGGTTCATGTGTGGGACGAGGGGCTGTATAGGGGAGGAGTGTTATATGGAAAGGGATGGGAAGAGAAGGGGAGAAGGGCAGGGGCCATAGGAGGGGGTATTCTGTGTGTGCTTGGACAGCTAGGGGAGGTTGGGCAACCTGAGACTCTCCATCCCCCGCTTTAGGCTTATTCTGCCTTGCCTCCCCCCATCCCTTCCACAACCGATCTTGATTACCACTCTCAAGGACGTCAAAGGGCTCCTAGCAGGTTTACCTCCTAACCATTCCCTCCAGAAGCCCTCCTGTAGAGGCCTGAGCCAGGAGCAGGGTAGGGTACATGGAAAAGGTGGGAAAAGATGGGCACCATTTTGGCTGAGGGGTTACTCAGGGCCAAGAGGGCTTGTGTTGTGGCAACTGGTAATTCCAGGCACCCAGAGTCTTAAGGGGAACAACCCAGGAGCAGCAAGAGGAGGGTGGCCAGGGCCTGGCACAGGGGGTCCCACACACACTCTAAGCGGGGAGCCCTTCCTGGGAGAGGGTGTCCTTGGGGCCCTAGGGAGGGTGTCCTCAGGTTTGAGGAGGCAAGGACAAGGTATCCTTAAGGTCTTTTAGGACACCAAGGAGGGTGTCCTAAAGTAGAAAGGATCCTTGGATCTTTGGGACCCTGGGGATGGTATCCTATAGTAGAGGGGATCCTAGGATATTTGGGGTCTTTGATGTCTAGAGTAAGCTGTCCTGCAATGGAAGGTATGCTAGGGTCTTTGAGACTCCCAGGGAAGGTCTTCTGAAGTCTTTGGAACTTGTGGAAGAATATCTTGAGATCCCAAGGGCAGGTATTATGGAAGTATTTGAGGCTCCAGGGGAGGGTATCCTGGATCTTTGGGGCTCTGTGGGAAGACATGATGGGATTTAGGGGACTCCTAGGGAATAAATGGCAAAGTTTGGGTAGTGGGGCCTTTGGGGTCAGACCTGAGCTCCTGTGGGTAGGTGATTGTCAGGTCTTAGCTAAGCCTCCTTTACTGGGTTATTACAGGACATTTCTAAGCTTTTTTTTCTGGGTTATTGTAGGGCATTTAGGGTCTGATGCAAACTTATGCTGGTGGAGTAGGGCCAACCAGGGCTCAGGATGGATTCTACCTTTATAAACTTGATGGTATTGGGGTTTTCGGGCCACTCTTTTTAGGGACTGTCATAGAAAGCAGAAATCAAACATCATCTTCCCAACAAAGGAATTTAAGAGAGGAAGGAGTTTATGTGAACCTGAGCAAAAAGGGTTGTCCCACCACCTGGGCTTCTTCCCTTTCCACCCCCATCCGCTCTATTCTCCCTCTCACCAACCACTTCTAGGACATCTTGAGGTGAAGATCCTGGAATGGCTTAATTAAAAAATAAATGTAAAAAAACCCTCTTCCACCTCGGGACAGGGACCCCAGAGAGATGATGGGTCGGCATCAACTGAAGGGCACTGGGCAGAAGGGCAAAGATGTAGGTGATGTATAGGTGAAGTCAGGGAAGAAAGAAGAGGTCTGCAGGGTCTGGGGAGGCTGGTGCCAACTCAGCAGTTACTGGCCAGGCCTAGAAGGGTGAGGAGGAGAGGAGAGAAAGATTAGATCTTCTGGTTTCTGAACTCATTACTTCACTTTTCCTTCTCTGTCTTTACACATACATATATCATTTTCCCACTCCAGAAAAACCTTGCTAAACTTGAAATACATATCCTAGGTGATGGGATTTCTCCTGCCCTGGGGTTATAGAGAAGGAAAAGGGGGTGGGGATAGGAAAGCAGGTCTGACATAGATCCAGCCCCACCCTTCTTCCTTCCAGTCTCCTCAGACAGACACCCCTCAAATCACCGATTTTGAAAGTTGGAAGGGATCCGAGTGGCCCTCTGAATCCAACCCACACCCAAAAGGAATCCTTGTTCTGGCCCACCAGGCCCCCATTAAATAATGCTAAGGGTTAGAGCATTAGGAATTTTGGGGTCCCTGGTGCATCAACATTTCCCAACAAAAGGGGAAGTTCCCTTTAAACTATTCATTACAGTCAATGTTTCCATGGAGAGGGAATTTAAGAGGATGGGTCCGGGGAGCCACCAGGATTTGGGTTCCTAACAGGGCCACAGACAAATAGGATTGGGGCTCCATCTTTCTTACGTGTGCTTCTGGCTGAATTTGCATTTGCATTTGCCACCTGCGTGAGCAAGAAGAACGGAACAGGGTGAAGGGACCCGGCCTAGGGAAGGTTCACTGCCCCCTCGGCTTCCCAGATCCTCTGTCCTCATTAATTCCCCAGACTCACTCATGAGAACGATGATGCCCACAGCACACAGGATCCCAGCACAAATCAAGCCGCCCACACGTAGGCTGTGCCAGTCTGGAAGAGAAGCAGAGATGATTGACTTCTGGAAACCTCCCTCCCCTTCTTCAGAGGCCAGCTCACCTTCTCAAGGAAGCCACCTTTGATTAAAAAGCTCAGAAGCGGGGCTACCCGGCTTAGCTGGCGACATATCCTTTTCCATTGATGACACGTTGATTTGTAAGTATTCTTTCCCTCTTCACCTAGACTGGAAGCTCCCTCGAGGCAGGAATTTTCTTTCCCCGACCCATCACTAGAATCTCTCTTTCACCTCTCCTCCAGGCTGCACTGCCCCAAGCAGCTTCCATCTACTTCACCCCAGGACCCTGGGTAGGCAAACCCAAAGAAGCTCTTACCGTAATAGAAAGGGCTGTCTTTATCTGAAGGAAAAAAGACACAGTGAGAACAGGATCAGGAGGGAGGGTACCTGCAACCTCAAAGAAGTTTGGGAGGGGAGTAAGAAGCTTGAGGGTTAGGGGCAGCTGGGTGGCATAGTGAACAGAGCCCTGGCTCTGGGGTCAGAAGGACCTGAGTTCAAATCCAGCCTCAGACACTTATTAGCTGTGTGACCCTGGGTAAGTCACTTAACCCCAGTTTCCTCCCTCCCCAAAAGAAAAGAAGCTGGAGAGTAACTCACCAGCTGGGTCATTGGCTTCCAGGGCAGGCAGAACTGAGAGAGAGAAAGTAGCATAGCAGGGTGTTGGTTTCTGAAGGCAATCTGAGACTGGTTAACCCTTGCGTTTTAGTGGGTGGCTCTGGGCACAGGCAGATAGGTGCCTGCTATAATCCTTCAGTAAGGGTGGGTGCTCAGCCTGCAGGTGGAGAGAGGCGCAGGTGTGCCTCAGAATGGGAGATCACGCAAACCATCAGGTGGCCAACGGCATTTTATTCACTTCATTGTCCTCCTCATGGTAAGGAAGAGAGAAGGAAATGAGCCTTCACCGTCTAGTTTGAGGCTCCTTCTAGAGCCACTTACGGCTGCCATTCATTGCTATCCTCAGCCATGTCTGACAGGGCACACATGTAATTGTCTCCTCCGTCAGCATCTCTCCTCTTAGGGACTCAATTTCCCAATTTCATTCCAGCTGCCGCCACTGACTCCAGCGTCTTAGATGCCCTTTCTCAATACTATTGACTATTTCTGGCTTCTGATTGGGGAGGGCAGGTGTTTCAACTGCCTCTTTGCCCCTCCCTGGGAACATAGACTCCCAGCAGCCCTGGCTTCTTCTTCAGAACACGCTTCCTCTTCCATCTGCCACCTAGTAGAAAAGTGACTGCCGCCTCTACACTGGTTTCTGGAGTGCTCCCCAAATTGGGCCGAGGGAAATGTAGGAGGATCAGAGGTGGTGTCTTTGGGCTCGAGTGAGGGAGAAGTCTAGGAAAAGGAATGGGTTTTCAGTCTGAAACTGGCACTCACCTGCCATCATCAGTAGAATGCCCACTGTTATCCCATGCATCTTGGAGTTCAATAGGTTGGACTCTGTTGGGAGGAACCTCAATGGGACATGTGCCTCTCCTTCTCCCCTCTCCCCTCCCCCACCCCAGCACAGCAACCTCAAACACATGTACACATGGGCACAACACAGGGACGAAAGTCTTTCTGTTGAACCCAGGGCAGGCGATAAGAAGGGAGAAAGCTGATAAGAACCCGAGAAGGAGAGGGACAGATAAGGGAGCTGGGGAAAGGCAGATGCTGACTGAGTCTCTCAAAGGGGGAAATAGGAGAGCTATGTTATATCTGCTGGAATGGTGGTGAATGGGGTAGGCACGGAAGAGTTTGAGCTAGTTTGAGGTAGGGACACTTGAAAGGGAGGAATCTGGGGCCAGGTGGCAGGATGCCTGCATTAGGAACAGGCTGAGGTTTCCTCGCTAGGCAGCCTGTCCCACAGACAGCTTGGAGCCTGAACGGCCCATCCCTTCTTTGGGCTGAGGTCCAGAGCCTGGGGCTGGCCGGGCATATCTGTTCTTGGGGGAGAGGGAGGAGGTCGTGGCTGTGGTTTGTTGTGGGTGGGTAAGAGAGCTGAGAGGGTAGCTAAACCCCAGTGGGGAGAGGCTAATGCCAGAACTGAGAAGAAGCTGTTCCATCTCAAGGGAGTTTTATGAATTCCTCCAACCTGGATTCACCCTTCTTATTTTTGCACCCTTGGACCTCCCCCCACCCACTTTCCACTCTCCAGGCCGCTTCTACTCTATCCAACGAGTCGGGGCCCATCTGCCTTTGGGAAACCTCCCTACAGTCTCTTTCTGGGGTTAATATGGGCTTGTGGTATTTCTTCCACCCCTTTCCCCTCTTACAATGGTGTTCTCACTGATCTTTTGAAGAGAAAGGCAATGTTCTAGTTACTGTTGACTCATGGGATCTCCATGTTGCTGCTAAAGTCCCTGCCTCAGAGAGTTTGTCATGCCCCATTAACACCATCTCCCTGGGCTATGGCCATTACATTGTGGTCACTGCCTGAGGCTGCCTGGTACTGCAGGGGACCCCTTTACCTTGAGCCCCTCTCTTACTCCAGGTGACTATGAACCACATCCCCCATTACATGCATTACTACTGCCAGAGGGCCATGTTAATATTCGGCATTCACTTTGGTTACCCCCACAATGAAGTGAATTCCTCCTTTACTTCCTGTTAGTCCATATTATTCTGGCTTTGGCCATGGCCCTGCCTCCCCTATTATTTCATGTTACTGTGTTACACTTCATTACTTTTTGTTAATACTGTGGTTTCCTTGTGACTTTGATATACTATCCTGCCTTTATTTATATCACCACATTCCATCCTGGTTTCTGTGCCCGAACCTAGTTCATGACTTAAGCTCTCAAGGCTACAGTGGATTCTACCTGCCTCAGTATCTATATTTATAACTAGGTCTCCTCCATTTAGTGGGCACATTGGTACCATTTCATTCTAACCATCCGGACCCCTTCTTTGTTCTTCCAACAGACTGAGATGCGGCTCCCCCAAACTTTCTCCATTACAACGGCCATCGTGCATCAGATGCCCTATGTTACTTGAGGTGACCGCAGCACTGGCTTTTCTGCTACCTGGGTTCCTCTTCTTTATTCCTTCAGTACCCCACTGCCGTTTTATCGCAGAACCCTGATGTTTTCATTATTATATTTCTCCAATACTTTAAAATCCCAAAGTGCTACCTGTCCCCGAGCTCTGAGGGCTCTGATGCCCAGGCAAAATCTCTCTTCTCCAGTTCCATTCCACCAACTATGGCCTACACAATGCCAGCCCTTCCCAAAGCCCAGGAATGAAGGAAGGCCCTGAGCAGAAGAAGCCAGAAGAGGAGGAAGGTGCGTCAGGGGAAGAGTACAGAAAGAAAGATAACAGGCGTAGGAAGGTGGAAAGTTTGAGCTTGGGGAGGCAAAGCCAAGGCAGAGGGGACACGATTGAAAAATGGAGTTAGAGTAGGGGGCTCCTGATGCTCACCTGGACCGCAGGACAGAGCTGGGAAGTAAGTGCCACTGCATCTACTGCAGCTGGGCCTGACCCAGCCTCTTTATACAGAACAGACACGCCTTGGGCAAATCCAGGCAGGTAGGGAACAGGTCTGACTCCCTGGGGCTCTAGCAGAGTTCCCCCCCACCTCCCTTGCTCTTAAAGGGGCAGCTCGGCTTCTCTTCTCAGAAAGCCTAATCTGCCTACCTTGACCCCATTCAGCCTCTAGGCCTCAGCAGAACGGGAGGCTAAAGTTAGTTTCCGTATACATACATGAGGAGAGGAACAAGGGTCCTCTTCCCGGAGCAGTGGGGATCCATTTAAAGGCCTTAAAGGCCTTTAACCTTCTTTGTCTACCTAAAGCTCAGTCTAGTGGGGCCAGCAATAAAGAGGCCTCTTAGACCCCGAGGAAAGACCTTTGTCACTGTTTTGAAAGACCCAGCTATTACTAAGATCGATAGGCCATGGGCAAGGGGGCAGAGCCTGGAGATCCCTTCTTGGCCCCTTCCGATCAGGGGCTGCAACCCCACCCAACCATGCAGCAGCAGAGAAGATGAAATAAAGAAGCCAAGGAACACTCTCTCTGCCCCCCTTTCCCCAATAAATATTTTGAACGGCTGAGACAGGCTTCCTGGGCCCTGGGAGGAGAGTGTAAACCGCAAGGTGGAGTGGATGGCAGAAGATCGAGTACCTGGGATCTGGGAGTGGCCTGGGCTGGGTAGATTAAGGGCTGATATTAGGAAAGAAGATATATATAGTGTTGAATTAATACTTATTGACTGACTGATCAACCATTTGTGGACTGAACTTCTCTTCTCTCATTTCTCCTCCCTGCCCATAAGATTTATTCCCCCTCCCCCCAACATTCCTCCAGACAGGGGTCCATATGGAGCCCAGGATAGCCCTGGCCTTTCCAGTTGGGGTAACCACCGCCCCAAGCTGCTCCTTCCCCACAGAGAGAGCTTTGTTTGGGGGCTGGACTGGGAACAAGGGGCTATTGAGAGGCTGGCAAAGGATTGGGGTCATAGGGAGGGGGCAGGGGCTGGCAAAGGAGAAGCTTCTGTTCCTGTTCTGGTCACCATCTGGAGCTTGGGTGCCCCCACTCTGCCTCCTGGGGCAGGGCCAAGAAGACCACAGGCAGAGGAGAGCCAAGCTAAAGGATGGCCAGAGTTGAGAGGAGGTCTTGGTACCTCTTTGAAGGTTAAGGTGGTAATGGCGAAAGTTGGGGGAGGGAAGGAATGGAGTAGAGTTGAGGGGGATAAATGCTTAGGAAAAATGGCCCAGGGAGAAACAGGTCCTGTTACTTCCCAGAAGAGGGGAGGGCAAAGAGAGAGAGAGATGGAAAGGGAAACTCCCTAGAGCCATCTGCTGTCTGGATGTGGTTCCTCCAAGGCATTTCTCAATTCCTCTGAGTCAGATCCAGCTGGCCAGGCTTTGAGCCCCACCTTGTCCTCTGCAGCAGGGGAACTCAGCCCCCTACTTCTGGAGCCTGAATGGGCTTGAGTGAGTGTCTTGGGTGCTCAAGCACTTGGAGGAGGGCGAGGCTAGAGCCTTGACCTGCAGAGAGATGGGGGCTTGGTGGGGTGAGAGCTGCTGCTTGGAGGAGATGCTTTGGCAGAAGATTTAGAGATGCTGGTCCTAAGCATGGCAGTTTCTCTGTACCTGGGACATGAAGGCTCCCAGGAAAGTCCCCTAACAGTCTTCTTTGCCCAGTGGCTACAAGGAGACCCCAAGATGGCTTGGCGATGGCACAGCATTGCCCTCTGCTGGGGAATCCCCAGAAACGTGCCACCAGACTTATCTAGACACCCTGCTAGGTCCTGCCTTCCAGGCCCGGGCAATTCAAATGGATACACATTTATTTAGCAAAGCACTACGTGCAAGGACACTAGATCCCTGCCCCATGCCACCTGCCCCCTGCCTCTTGCCCCATACCCCATGTCCCCTACCCTCTGTCCCCTGTTTCTTGCCCCATGCCCCATGTCTCCTGCCTCTTGCCCTGTGCCTCACATTCCCTGCCCTCTTTCCCCTGCCCCCTGCCCCATGTCCCCTGCCTCCTGCCCCATGCAAGGTAGACCATAGCCTTCCCCTGTTATGATACAGCTTCCTCACCCTTGGCTAACAAGGTGATCCCCATGGGCTCCCTCCTCTAGCCCCATAATAGGAAGGCAATAATGCACGGAGAATGTTGACCTAGCCTATGTCCCATGATCTAGCTCTGACCTTTTCTAGTCCTTGTGGACTAGAACTATACAGCCTATGTCGGTCTGTCAGGCAACAGGTCTTTAATGAATACCTCTTGTGGTTACTGCCCTTGAAATCTAGATTGATGTAGTCATTTCATACATTTTATTTCCCCAAATAGGCAACCAGTTTCCCCTGAGCAGGGACTGAGTCGGATCCTTGTATCACCTCCCCTCCAGCAGAGTCAGGCACAGGACTGGGTTGGGGAACTATCTATTGAATGGATGAATGAATGAATGAATGAACAAACAAATGAACAAATGAATGAATGAATAAATGAATGCTGACAACTTGAGGGGAAGAATAAGAGTGAGGAACACAAAAAGAGATGGTGTAGTGATGGCTGAGGCCCCTTGGACTCTTGTCTCTCCCTCCCACTTCCCCCACCTTCCCAGCAGTTTGGAGCAGTGTAGGACAGCAGCCAAAGCCGTACTCAGCTTGTGAGTGCCTGGTGCGGCTTCTCTTCTCCTACTCCCCATCCCAGCAAGCCTTTGGGAGCCAAAAGCACTATCTGATCCGTAGCTCTTCTCCTTTAGTCTTTGGGACAGGTGCCAGATTCTGGCTTAGGTGGATGCTTGTGGCAATGTTTTCATCATGACTGGGTTGGATTGTAGGAGAGGTTTAGGGGGATTCGTTGCTGCTTGGATGATGCCGTTGGTCCCGTTTTCCAAGCTCTGGATGGACTGGGTTCAGATCTGGCCTGCGTGATTCCTCCGCAGACAAATGTGGCCACTCCGTGGTGTCCACAGCAGCTCCGAAGCATCCTCAGGGCTCAGCTCCTGTACAAGGGGAGGAAGGTGGGAGTCCACAGGGGAAGGAGCAGGCAGTGGGAGTTAGAGGCTGAGCCCCTGACTAAGAATTAAGTCCAAGATTCGGTGCCACTTCCAGCACTCTGATGCTCACAAGCCAGACAAATTAGGGAACCTTCATCCGTCAGATGAGGATAACAGCAGTACTCGTCCTGAGTGCCTTCATAATGAAGGTCATCAGAAATAATTCATGTAGAGCCATTTGAGGCTTCTCCTCCACTGACTGATGGTTCCCTCTAAGCAAAAAGGCACTGGCCTGTTGGTGGGTGGGGCTAAGAGAGGGCAGGAGAAAAGCTTGTCCGGCAAGTTCCGTGGTGGCATCAGGGGCTAAAGAGAGAGCCAGGCTCTATGGTGGGCATGGTACAGCTCAGGGCACCATTTGGTGCATAATAAAGATATTTGAGGATATCAGGGAACAGATGCTTGAATTCTGGGAGGGATGGAGACCGGGGAACAATGTGACAGAGTGTGAATCACCAGACCTACAACGGCATCCCACTGCTGTTACTTAATGACCTCTGTGACCTGCAATGAATCACTTAACCTCTTGGCCTCAGTCTTCCTCTCTCCAAAATGGAGATGGGACTAGACACCTATGGTCCTTTCTAGCTCTAGAGCTGTGGTCAGTAGTCCCAGTGGATGAGGGAGCCCAGTGTGGGAGCACCGAGCTGTCCCTTTCCCCAAGACTATACGGGGTAGGCAGAGAGGGAAACTCACAAGGCAATGCCGACCTTGGTGGCCACAGCCACGCTCTGGGCCTGGGACACAGCTGTATCCCTGAGGCAGGTACCCATCGTCACAGACACAGCCCTCGGCACACGAGAGCCCACACTTCCACTCAGAGCCAGGGCAGGAGCGGCGGCGAGGGCAGGCACAGAGCTCATAGGGGCTGTGCGCGGGACAGTGAGGGGCTGTGGAGAGAGGAGAGGAGCTAAAGAGTTCCTGGAGTTTGCACCAACACTAAGCAGCTCAGTAGCCACATGGAGGCCTTGAACTCTGAGAGAAGCAGAATGAAGGGCAAGTGCCCTTTCTCCCTTCTCCTGGGGCTCTCTTGCCTTGAGGCACTGACAGAAATACTTCGAAAAGTCTCCTTATGGGGGCACCTAGGTGGGGCAGCTGGAGTCAGGAGGACCTGAGCTCAAATCCGGCCTCAGACACTTGACATTTACTAGCTGTGTGACCTTGGGCAAGTCACTTAACCCCAATTGCTTTTCCTCCCCCGCCCCTTGTAAGGCTCTTCTTCCTATGAAGGCCTACAGACTTGGAGAAGCTTCTCTATTCTCTGTACCTTCAGAATATGGAACTCTGGACTGGTTTGTTGCTTTCTAAGTGCCGAAGGCATTTCCCAAGAGGAAGTGAGCTATGGATTCTTTGGGTCTTTCCTCAGCCCATGGCTATGCATCTGTACACAGAGGGTGCTCCATTAATAGATGGCCTCAGAGTCAGTCAGAAGAGACCCCGCCTAGCCATGTGACTGTAGGAGGATCATTTTGGCTCTCAGCTGAAATATCCTCATTGGTAAAGAGGGGAATAATCCTCTCCTTAAAGGGGGACTAACTGGTGTGAATATAGCCACATGGCATGACATCAATTCCAGCCCTGGTTATCATTTTGATAGAGAGGCAGGGCAGCGGTCAGACTGTTGGCATCATCTCCGTGCTTTGGCTTGGGGCTGGTATTGGACCTATGGACCTGAAGCCCCAAAGGCATAATACAGAACCATAGGGACCTGCTCACTCACCACAGAAGGAGAGGCTCCTCCAGGCCCCGATGGTGACATTTGCTCGTTGACAGGCAGTGGCGTAAGTCTGGATGGCTAGGCATAAGACACGGCTATTGCTCATGGAGAGGCATAGGTCACTGGCACAGGCAGAGGCAAAAGGTTCTGGGTCAATCTCCATGTGACAGGAGGAAAAGGGCCCCTGGGGGTCTTGGAGGATCCAGCGCTGGGCCTTGGCAGGCACAAGCTGCTCCTGGGCTACACATGCTGGACAGCCATTGGCACAATTGTCTTTACAGCCATCATCCGGCTTCCATTCAGAGGCAGAGTAAATCACTGGGTCGCCCACTGGGGAACCTCTCAGTAGCTGGAAGTCATCACGAGGATCCCCACCGAAGTTCCCACATAGCCCACAAGTGCGGCCCATGTAATTTGGGGGCAGGGTAAGGAAGAGGCTGTAGTCCAAGTCAGAGGTAAACACCAAACCAAAGTCTGTCTGCAGCGTTAAGTGGAACCCATCCTGGTACAGGAGAATGTCACCCATGTTGAGGCTCGGCAGAAGGGTGAACGTAGCCCCATTAACCTGATGGAGTGGAAAATGGACAACTTGATAACCACATTCTCGTTCCCCATCTGCCCTGTACCTTCTTAGGTAGGAAGGGAAGATTGGGGAATGTGGAGGCAAGGGGTGGAAAGCCACAGGGAACAGGATTCCAACTGCCCCATGATTGTCCAAGGGAAGGTCCTCTGATGGTCAGGGAAAACCAGACCAGGAGAAATGAACGGACCAAGTAAACAATCCGTGGGCTGGGAGAGAGTTCACGTAGATATTAAACACATACTATACACATACATACACACGTATATTCATACATATATGTATATAACTGTTGCAGGAGGTAGGTACCCCTCCGTTTCCTAAGTCCCAGCAATATGACTCTGGTGGGCATTTGCCTCTCCAGACTAAAGAGAAGTACTCTATGGAAGAGGCAGCTGCAGACCACTCCTCCCAGCTCAGGTCAGTTCTGTGTCCATGTTTCAGATCACTGACCCTGGTTTTGGCAGTATTCCAAGATAAAAAATGGCGTCTGATAGGGAGCCTCTAGCCGCTGAGGCCATATGTAAGTGGGGGGTCCAATCAGCATTCTGCTTTCCCTCACTGTGGATGTTGCTCTGGGCCATTTGGGAAAAGAGGTTTCCTGCCCGGAAGAACTTACCTGGACCAGCCCTGGATTTTCCTTCTGAAGATGGATCTGGGTCCCATCGACCAGGATAAATACCTCTGAGATCACAGATGTGAGGGTGCTTAGGGTGTCCTCCTTTCTGACTTCCACTCTGAAGAAAGGCAGGGCCTCCAAGGAACCACATAGCTCAGAGAAGATATATTTGCAGGTACCCGGGAAGTCAGAGGGCCTCTGATCAAAGGTCATGTACTGGAACTGCCCCAATGCCTGGCAGGTGCTGGGGATGAGTGGGTGGCATCCAAAGATGCCCTTCAGGGTGCCACACCTCTCCCCAGGTCCACAAGAAGAGTTGGAGCAGCGCACCTCATGGGTGGAGACATCACAGTGGCAGAAACGCTGGCAGTCCTCCCCTTCCCAGAAGGTCTCCCCAGCCAGGTAGTATCTGCCCTCCAAGGTGCAGCCACACTCAGCTGGGGGCACACAGTCAGTGCCACTCAGCATGAAGCCCTGGTCACACTGGCAACCCTCTTGGCATGGCATTTGGCAGCTGGCACTCCGATTGGGCTCAGCACAAGAGTTGGGGCAAAAGGAGCCACAGAGCTCATAGTGGCTGTGGGTAGGACAGGCCATTTCTGAAAGAAAGGTTAAGGAGAAGTTTGAAGGAAATAGAGAAAGTACTTTCCTGGCAGGGAAGATAGAGGTAGAGAAAGCAGCCTTAGAGAAGACATAGGGAGAAGATCCGGGAGCATTAGGAGGTTAAGGGACCTGGAATGGAGGGAAGATTGGAGGGTGTCCTATGGGGTACCACGGTCCACATATTAAAACAATAACCAAGTGGATACATGAGGATTTGTGTGAATCATCCCCACCTCTGTACTGAGGAATGTCAGCCTCATTTATGGAGACCCTCTGAGTAGAAAATACCTTCTCAAGCACTGGAGAGGGCACGGAAGAAGCAGACCAAGCAACTTTTGATTTGATGAGAGAGCTAGCTCCTACCCCCAGGAAAACTGTTCTAACAAAAGAATCAAAGCCTCCAACCTCAGGGTATCCTTTGTTCTGTTGAGAGAAATATGATCCCTCCCTTCTGGGAGTCTTGGGTATGATGGACTATAGGAATGCTTTCTAGAGGTAATTTTGATCTGGCTAAAGAACCAAGGATCTCATCTGGGAATGGCTACTCACCACATCCCACTTGATGTCTCCAGGGCTGAATGGAGAGTCCATACCTCTGGCACTGCTGGGCATAGCTTCCCAGCACCTCACATAGTATCTCCTGGGAACCCTCACTGGCACAGACATCATGGACACAGTTCTCCATGTGGATGTGGGCCTCAGTCACCTTGTGGCAAGCAGAGAATGGCCCATTCTTGTCTTTAAGCAGGCCACAGGAAGCCCGGGACTGGTATTGGGCTTCTTTCTCTGGTGGGCACTTTGGAGCCAACCCCTCTGCAGAGCAGTGATTAGGGAATCCTGGCTCCTTCCAGCTATTGGCAAACGTATCAGCATCAGGAATCAATGTGCCATCAGGGCTCCGGAAGTCATCCTGAGGATTCCCATTGAAATCCCCACCCAGACCACACAGGGAACCTGCATAAGTCTCAGGTACTGATACCCACAGGGAATGAGACTCATCAAAGGAAACAGAGAGGCCGAAATGGAACTGGAGCACAGCGGCAGAGGGGCTGGAAAAGGCATGGAATTTGTTGCCAGCCAGCACCAGAGGCAGAGTCATCTGGGATCCATTCACCTGCAAGGAAGGCATCCGTGAGAAGCATGGACCCACTCCAGACTACGCTTGCCCATCCTCCTCACCAGGAATCTTCCTGCTAGGACCCCTACCACCTCTCTTCCTTCATTCTTCTGGATCTGAACCTGCCGGCAGTAGGGGGATTGGCAGGAAAGGAGACTCACTCCAAGACAGAGCCTGTGTCTGGCAGAGCTGATAGCCACCCATCCTCCCTTCAGCTCCCGCCTTTGTCTATCTTCTCTGCCCCTTTGGGACAATTTTCGCTTTCATTTCCTACCTTCCCTTGCCCTCTTCCCAGTATTTCCAAGACTGTGTGCTCCCAACCCTTGGCTCATGCCTTATGGGCAGTGATACTTATAAAGAAGGCGCAGCTAGGGGGAGCTGTAGTGCATAGAGTGAGGGGCTTGGAATCAGGAAGACTCATCTTCGTGAGTTCAAATCTGGCCTCAGACACTTATTAGTTGTGTGACCCTGTTTGCCTCAGTTTCCTCATCTGTAAAATGAGTTGGAGAAGGAAATGACAGACCACTCCAGTATCTCCACCAAGAAAACCCCAGATGGGGTCACAGAGAGTCAGACACAACTGAAAAACTCAACAACAACCCACTTGGTCAAGAGCATTTATATAGTGCCTTTGTGTATTACTTCTAAAATTGTATGTTCTCACTTCCCCTTTAAGTAAGCCTTAGAAATAAAAGTCAGAGTCAGTTAGTCAGTGCGGAGAAGCAGTAGAGGGAAAGTAGGAAATGAATGCCAAGTCAAGATTCTGGTTACAATCAGCAGCAGAAGAAAGTCCAGGCACCAAGAGAGAGTAGTGTTAGGGAAGGCCAGATGTAGAGATGATAGCCCTGGGGACCAAGGACACAGAATCCCTGTGGAACTCATTTAGGGAAGTGAGGTCTGAAGCCCCAGGCTATGTCCCGAAAAGGCACAGATGGCCTTATCTTGGGAGAATATCTAAGGACTGAAGCCACAGCTGCCTGGTGGTCCCTTTGCCCCAGGAAAAGTAAGGCTGGTTCCTCTCCTTCTGCTGTAGTATTCCCCAGTGTCTCTGCTTCAGCAGCACTTCTCTAGCTAACTTTGGCCATCTCCTGAAGGATCTTTTTATTTTATTCCACAATTACATGTGAAAACAATTTTTAACATTCATTTTTTAAAATTTTGAGTTCCAAATTCTCTCTGTCACCGCTCCCCCCCCCCCCCCCGGTAGCTAATTCGGTATAGGTGACACATGAGCAATCATGCGAAACATACTTTGGCCATCTCTTGAGGGAGCTCCCCATCCTGGCAACTCACCTATAGGGGAGGAGAGGACCCAGGTCTCCTTCCTTCCCACCTAGCTGTGGGCTCAGCTTCCCAGACCCCACCACCTTCAGCCCCAGTAATTCCTTCTCTTCTCCCTTCCTCTCTAGCCAATTGAGAACAGTCCTGCATAGTCAGGGAGGCGGCTCTGATGGCCCAGAAAGGTACTGGTCTTGGAGTGGGAGGACCTGGATTCTGATTTCCATCCATGTGACTCTAGGCAAGGAATTTTGCCTCTCTGAGTCTTAGTTTGCCCATCTATACCATCTGTCCCTCCAGCATTGTTTTGGAGAAAGCACTCTGTAAACTCTAAAACATTAAATAAATAGTTGTTGATAGTGTTAAGCAACAATGGTTGTATATGTGGATTGATTATTCATGGCTGATGAGTGTCACTCCCCCCCCCCACCCCGCCCCCAAGCTGTTCTCCTTCCGTGTTCCTAATTCCTGGATCTGATACTAGAAATTTGAAGCTCTAGAGTCAGGAGGATCTGAGTTCAAATCCAGTCTGAGACTTACTAGCTGTGCGACCCTGAGCAAGTCGCTTAACCCTAACTGCCTCAAAAAAAGAAGAAGAAGGGAGGGAAGGAAGGAAAGAGAGAGAGAGAGAAGAAGGAAGGAAGGCAAGAGAGAGAGAGAGAAAGAAAGAAAGAAAGAAAGAAAGAAAGAAAGAAAGAAAGAAAGAAAGAAAGAAAGGAAGAAAGGAAGGAAGAAAGAAACAAGGAAAGGAAAGAGAGAGAGGAGAGAGAGAAAGAAAAGAAGGTAGGAAGGAAGGAAGGAAGGCAAGACAGAGAAAGAAAGAAAGA
>CM053622.1:791953625-792049305 GCA_028646595.1 Phalanger gymnotis | reverse complement strand
AAGGAAGGGAGGGAGGGAGGGAGGAAGGAAGGAAGGAAAGAAGGAAGGAAGGAAGGAAGAAAAGAAAAAGAAAGGAAGGAAGGAAGGAAGAAACAAGGAAAGGAAAGAGAGAAAGAAAGGAAAGAGAGAGAGAGAGAGAGAGAGAGAGAGAGAGAGAGAGAGAGAGAGAGAAACTGTGATTCTCATGCTGAAGACTTGGGAAGGCTCTTACTTGGACTGTCTTGTGTTGTCCAGCCAGGAGGGAGAACCTCTCTCCACCTATATCCACATCCACCTGCTTGGCCCATGAGGCCACCATGGAGTGCCGGTGCTCAGCCTTTAGCCAGATGGCAAAAGGGGTGAGGTGAGTGTCACAAGTTTGGACCAGGACAACACGACAGGCTCCCCGGAAACTGAAGGTAGCCCCATCAAAAGTACGGAGGTGGGGGTCCCCATAGAGCCACATAGTCCCATACTTGATGGGGTAGCAGCCCCTCACCCCTCCCTGTAGACGGCACACTTCTCTGGGCCCACAGGCATGGGGATGGCACTCCATGTCCAGGCCTGGACCCTGACATGTGCACTTCTGGCTGCATGTGTCTGTGAGCACCTCCACCCCTAAGGGGTAGTACTGTCCATTCAGGACACATCCACAGTGATCCTGGGGGATACAGATTCCATCCTCTAGGGCATACCCCTTCTGGCAAAAACAGCCTGCGATGCACGGACGAGTACAAGTGATGCTAGTATTGAGGTTGGCACAGGTGACTTGACAAGGGGTACCACAGAAGTCATAATAGCTATTGGGTGGGCAAGCAATATCTAGTGAGAAGACAAGAAAGATAAAGAAAAATTGGGGTGTGAGACAGAGCTTCCCATGCCCTCTGCCCTCCTGATTTTCCCACCTCAAGAAGGGAACAAGAGTCCCAAGTTTATCTTGTAAATGAGCTATAGCACATGTGCTCAGAACAGAGACAGGAAGGGAGAAGGAGGGGATTGAAATCAGGGACATGACGAGGGCTGGACTTGAGAGCTGGAGGTGAGTACGTTAGCAGTAAGGTTGGGGCTGGGTTTGGGAGCACCATCACATAAAGTTAAGGCGGCTAGGTGGCATAGTGGCTAGAATGCCAACCCTGGAGTGCCAAATTTGTACTCAGACCCTTACTAGCTATGTGACCCCGGGCAAGTCACTTAACCCTGTTTGTCTCAGTTTCCTCATCTGTAAAATGAACCGGAGAAGGAAATGGCAAACCACCCCAGCATCTTTACCAAGAAAGGCCCAAATAGGGTCATGAAGAGTTGGACATGACTAATTGACTGAACAGCAACAATCATATAACGTTAGAGCTACAAGTGACATTAGACCCTCTAGTCCAGTTTTCTCAGAGGTTAAGTGGCTTGGAGTGAGAGATAGGTTGGGGCTTAAAAGAAAAGAAAAAGGAAAAGAGCTTGAGTTAGTGATGGGATGATGAGGTATAGAGTTAGGGTTAAAATGAAGGAAAATGGTGAGGCTGGGGGGAGAGGTTTTTTTTGTTTGTTTTTTTGGTGGCAGCAGGAAAGTGATCCTTACTGCATCCTAGGCCTGTTCTCCAGTCAGGCAGCTTCACCCTATGCAGGGCACAGAGCTCAGCATAGGCCTCCAGCGCAGCACACAGCATTTGATTGCCTGTCCCATATCGGCATAGGTCGTATACACAGGACTGCACGTACGGGTCAGACTTCTCATGCCAGTGGCACTCAGCAAAGGGCCCTGAGCGATTGGAGAGGACGGCACAGAGTTGGTTCACCCTGTGCCCATCACGACAGGGCTCTGCTCCAATGAAGTCTTTCCGGCAGCTGCAAATCAGGGAAGGGTTAAGTTTCAGCTCCAACCAAACCAAGCTTTCTCTGGTCCCCTGTCCCCAGTGCTCCTGAGACCTTGGCTCACACCTGGGGTGCCCTCCTCTCCCTTCTCTGCATGTTGAAATGCTACCTCTGCCTCCAGAAAGCTTCTTTAACCATTCCAGCCACATTCCTCTCTCCCTTGTCCAACCTGTAATACATAAGGGTCCAGACCATGGTCTGGTCCTAGAACACTCACTGTATGTGGGTTAGCCCATGCATGGAATCTGTAACTAGACTGAAAACTTGAGGGGCAGGGCTTATTCTATCTCTTCCACATTTCCCTTGCCCTTTGTCCAGCATATAGTACAGGCTTAATTTCTTTTGAATTTTGAGATGCTCTTGGTTGAACCAGTGAAGGTGAAGAAGACATTTACTGAATCAGCAAATATTCACTGATATCATAATACTCTTGAAGAATGAAGGACAAACAGCAACAACCAATGCCTACTATGGCCACATCTTCAATCCCTCTGGTGCCTGAAATCTGCCCACTCACCCCCTATACTTAATCTGAGACCTTGCCAGCTGCACAGTAAGAAAAGTTCTGCCTTACAATGGTGTCCCCCAGGCTCCATCCCCTCTGGAGCTATGCCTCTGGAGCAGAGGAAGGCAATATAGTAGGGGACAGGTGTGACAGAGGGACAGATGTGATGGGTAGGGCCCTCACCCAGATGGGCTGGCAACAGCTTGCCAGGCATTCCCAAAGGCAGCATCGCTGGAGGCTGGCTTCCCGCTAGGGAGGATCTTGTCATCTTTCTTGTCGCCATTGAAGTTGCCACACATGCCACAAAGACGGCCCCTGTATCCTGGCCCCACTCTCACAAACAGGGTGTTCCGTCCATTATACTGGACCTCTAGCTCCTCTCCTACTTGGAGGAGCAGCAGGCCCTGCTCCTGTTGTACCCTCGCCTGGGGTCCCAGCTGTACAGGAAGGGTGACTGCATGCCCATCCACCTGGTAAGGGATGGATAGACTCAATCTAAGGATCGAGGTCTTTGGGTTGGCAGTCTTCAATACTTCTGAATAGGACTCCTCATCTGATGCCAAAAATGAGGGGATGCCTTGTATACTGGGGCATCCCTAGGGAAGAAGGCATCACAGCCCTTCTCCCGTATTTGGCAAAATCCAATCTGTGGCAACTTTTAAGTATTTCGGTCTCCATGTTCCCGCCTCGAGACGGGGTCTCCATTGCCCTCCTCTGTGAGCCAGGCCATCTTTGTTCCTTTCGCTGCCTCACAGCCTTCCACAGGCTCCTAACACACTCTTGTTAGCTAGTAATACTGCTACTAATAATGGCTAACATTTACAATAGACTATCTCTGGCATATTTTCATTTTTAGCAGATTGCTTCTTATCGCTTCCTGACCAGCACATATCTGGGTCATCTTCTTCAGCCCCCAATCTCTGAATCTGTCAGGTTCAGGATTATTTTAAAGGTGTCTGTCTTCCTCAAAGTAATAAGAAAAGTAAAAATACCCCTCTGAAATCCTACAAAGCCAGATAGAAATGACTTCTGGACTAGTTGTGACCCTGTCTATCTAGATCATGAAGAGTTGAGTTTTCAGCCTTTTTTATCTGTTTAGAATCACAGGGATTTCAGAATTGGAAGGAGCCAAAGACATTTGGTTTATCCTATAGCTGAGCAAGAGTTCCTTCTGTGAAAGCCTGAGCAGGTGGGCATCAAGCCTATGCCTGAACTCCCCAAGTAGGGCAGTGCCCAGTCTCTCCCAACATGACCGATTCTAATTGTTAGGAAATTTTTCCTTGTATCTGACCAAAACCTGCCTCTCTGCAATTTTTACCCATCGTGCTCAGTTCTGTTCTCTGAGACCAAACAAAAAAAGTCTAATCTAGGGACTCTTAAAACTCAGATGAAGTATGGGGTCCATATTAGAAATAGAAACTAATTCGAGAACAGATTCAACCTAATATGATTGGGACCGAGACCGGCTATATTGTTGGGGTTCAGAGTGTTCCCTGACAAAGGGAGCCCTCTTCCCACCAATTTTCTCCCCTTTCAATCCCTGCTTACCTTGACTGGCTGGCCACGTTCTAAGACCACATGGGCCTTGAAGTCCTGGTTACTGAGCCACACTTCCACATAGGTCACGAAGGAGACTCTACGGCTGCGGAAGTTTCTGTTGGTAGCCTCCACTCGGAAGGAAAGGCCCCCAGGAGCAGAGGCTTCCTTACATGTGTAGGTCAGTTGATAAGCACAGGTGCCTTGAAAGTGAGCAACGGCTCCGTCAAACGTGAAGTAGTGAGGATCCCCAGTGGCTGTGCAGATGCCCATGGGGTTCCTACAGCCCAGCCGTCCAGCCTGCAGGGTACATATCTCCCCTTCAGGACACTGGGCCGGAGCACATCGGAATTGACCAGGAGCATCACAGCTGCAGCGCCGGGTGCAGTGAGAAAGCCAGACCAACTCTCCAACCTAGCAGGGGAGTGTAGGTAAAGGGAGAGGGGGTAGGTTGGGGTAGCGGATCCTGTCACTAGTACCTGGTCTCTCCTGGCTGGGGGAGGCTGGGGATGGGCTCCTTTCTATACATGTGGGGTAGAGACTGAAACATGGTGGGGCGAAGGGTGCTGGGCCAAAGCTCCAGGTTGAATCAAGGTATAGCTGTAGACTAAGGTGAGTCTGAACAAGGACAAACTTATAAAGAAGTTTCATCGGACTAGAAAGAAAAAAGAACCTATACCCACCAAGTATAGGCTCAATATCCCTAGAGTCAAGGAGAGGACAAATAAAGGAGACCCAGGTATGTTTATTAGCTATCTTGACACCCTCTGATGCTGGAAGAAAACATTAGGACAAATAAACAAAATCCTCCATTACACCACGGGGAGAAAACCTGTAGAAGGCATTCTGTTGGAAGGTCACCTACACTGAGACTCAAAAAGGGTTTGTTTTTTTTAAGACAAATTACTGATTATTCTCAGAATGTTGTGAGACAGCCTGAACCTGTGAGGACAACTGTGACCTCTCTCAGCCTGCCCCTCAGGCTCCCATCAGAGAGATTCCAATGGTAGGTGAACCTTGATGCTGACCCCAGCTATTGGGAGTGGTGAGGGAGAGGGACGGGAGCAGGGATCAGACTTCTTGTATGGGGAGGGAGAAGAATGAGAATGAATTTGTAAGGCACCTTAGATGTTACCTAGTCCTATTGGCTCATTTTACAGATGATGATGAGGGCCCATGAAATTAAGTGACTTTTCCAAGGTCACACATGCAGTAAAAAGCAGAAACAGAACTAGAGGCCACTAGGTGGCACAGAGGGTAGGACACTGGACCTCCAGTCGGATCCTGTCTCCATCACTAACGGTGACCCTGGACAAGTCACTTGAGCTTCTGCCTGACTCAGTTTCCTTACCTGGAAAATGGGAATAATAACAGCTCCTACCTCTGAGGATTGTTTTGAGGATCAGAAGAGAGAATATCAATAAAGCACTTTGTAAACCTCCAAGCGCTATATAAATGCTAATAATAATTAATTATTATTATTAATTATTTATTGTTGTTGTTGTTAACTAAGGTTTCAGGCCATGTCCTCTGAGTCCGCATGTGGCACTTCCCCAGTGTATCACACCACCTCTCTATCCCACCCCTTCTGCCAGTATGGCTATTATACCTTCCTCTGGATTCCACACTGACCTTGTGGTAGCGGCCCTCATGCTCACAGCCACACTGATCGGGTCGAACACACCTGTCCCCACTCCAGAGGTAGCCATCATGGCAGATACAGCCCTCAGAGCAAAACAAGCTGGCGGGCCAAGGAAGCAGAATCGAGGCACAGAACCGGACCTCATGGGGGTCCTGGCAGAGGTGATAATAGCTGTTTGCTGGACACACAAGGGCTGGGAAGGGGTGAAATAGAACGGAAGTCAGGGACCCCAACTGGTCTGTGGCACAACCCTGGCCTAGTCCATCCTGCACACATGCCTGACGAACCTCCCTAAAATACCACTTTGGCCGTGGCATCCCCCGGCTCAGAAACCTACACTGGTGCACTGTTTCCTCTCAGAGCAAATCCAGGCCTCTCAACCTGTGATTTAAAGCTATTCGTAATACACCTGCATCCAACCTGGCTGCCTTTTTTCTCATCCCTTGTTCAAGGGACAGGGTTAAATACGTATTCCCTCTCTCCCAGCCAGAAGGATCTTCTCACTATCCCCAGAAACATGTGTTTCTCTTCACCTTTCCAAATCCTTCTTGTCTTTCAAAGCCAAATACATAAAGATTACATGGATAGAGTGCTGGGCCTGGAGTCAGGAAGGCCTGAGTTCAAATCTAGCCTCAGATACTTACTAGCTGTGTGACCCTGGGCAAGTCACTTAACCCTGTTTGCCTCAGTTTTTTCATCTGTAAAATGAGCTGGAGAAGGAAATGACAAACCATTCCAGTAAGCAAGAAAACTCCAAATGGTGTTGCATATGACTGAAATGACTGAACAGCAACAACTACACACAAAAATTTCCTGGGACTAGCCCTACCATAGTGACCTAGGCTTCCCTTCCAAATTTCCTTACCACATTTGTCCTTCTGATCCCAATCTGGACTGCATGATGGTTGATCTGTTGTTAAGGAGGAGCACGGAGAAGAGTTGCCCATGGATAAAAATAGACAGGCTTTATGTCTGTATCTCTGGAGAGAATAGCCACACGTGGGAGACCATGGGCCCTTTTGTTAAATCATACAAGGAAGTCTTGTCTCTACAGCGAGATGACAAAGGTTCTGATAATCAGAACCATAGGTGCTACTCATTTTGTTTCCTTTCCTTTTCCTTGTGATGCTTAGCATAGAACAGATATTTATACCCAGTGTGGATAGAAATAAAAACTTGTTCAATTAATGAATGAGCAGTGTTCCATCTCAGTATCCCAATTCTGCTACAAGCTGTGGAACCCTGGACGAGCGTCTCAGAAGCAGCTTTATTCTCTCTGATCTCTGAAAGTCTGAGGGGCAAGAATATCAGGTTGGGCTTTTTAAAAATGTTTTTAGGGAAGGGAAAGCCAAAAAAGATCCAACACTTTTAAACACTGGCTCTGACCATCCCATTGGAAACTGCTTGGGGCCAGTCAATTCAACCCTGATGTGATACCTGTGACAGAGAAGCTGTTGCAAGATCAGGACGGACTCACCACAGAAGGAGGAATTCCTCCAGGAGCCAACAACTATGTTTGCTCTCTGACAAGCAGCAGCATATGCCTGGATGGAGAGGCAGAGGACGGTGCTATTGCCCATGGAGACGCACAGGTCATTAGCACAGCTGGCCACGTAAGGTTCTGGGTCGATCTCAGCATGGCAGGCAGAGAATGGTCCCCGGGGGTCTTGGAGGATCCAGCAGTGGGCCTTTCCCTGAATAAGCTGCTTTTGTTTCTTGCAGGCTGGACAGCCATCATGAGCGCAGTGATCTTCACAGTCCTCCGTTTTCCACTTAGAAGCCAAGTTGTCAAAAAGTTCCCCCCTTAGGGAACCCTTCTGGGGCCAGAGCTCATCCTCAGGATTCCGACTGAAGTTTCCACAGAGTCCACAGGTGCTGCCTTCGTAATGAGGGGGCAGGGAGAGGAAGAGGCTGTAGGTCAGGTCAGAAGTGAGCATCAACCCAAAATCTGTCCATAGCGTCAAGTAGAACCCATTCGAATACAAGATGATACCACCAGAATTGAGACTCAGTGGGAGGAGCAGAGTCTCTCCATTCACCTGTGGAAACAGACAGTAAGCCAGAGAAATGGGGGTGGGGGTACAACTTCCCCAGGGATAGTGGAAAGCAGAGATTGGTGAGTCTGGGGTAGAGTACCCACTGGGTATTCTTTAAGATGGACTTACCTCAACCAGACCTGGGTTTTTTCTGTGAAGATGGATCTTGGTCTCATTGATCAGGACAAGCACATCTGAGATCATAGATATGGGGGTGCTTGATCTGTACTCCTTCTTAACTTCCACTCTGAAAAAGGTCAGGGACTCCAAAGAACCACATAGCTCAGAGAAGATGTATTTGCAGGTGCCCGGGAAGTCGTTAGTCTTCCCATCAAAGGAGATGTACTGCCATTGTCCCAATATCTGGCAGGTGCTAGGGACAAGCAGGTGGCATCCAAAGATGCCCTTCAGGGTGCCACACCTCTCCCCAGGTCCACAAGAAGAGTTGGAGCAGCGCACCTCATGGGTGGAGACATCACAGTGGCAGAAACGCTGGCAGTCCTCCCCTTCCCAGAAGGTCTCCCCAGCCAGGTAGTATCTGCCCTCCAAGGTGCAGCCACACTGAGCTGGGGGCACACAGTCAGTGCCACTCAGCACGAAGCCCTGGTCACACTGGCAGCCCTCTTGGCATGGTGTCTGGCACTGGTCGTCCAGGGTGGAGTCTGTGCAGGAATTTGGGCAAGAGGATCCGCAGAGCTCATAGTGGCTGTGGGTGGGACAGACCATCTCTGAAAGACAGGTTGGTGGACATTAGAACATGAGAAATACTCCTGGGATCAAACCTGGCCAAGATCTTGGGGGAGACCTGGAGGGAAAGTTGGGGGAAACTATGTTTACCAGGTGAGAATCGGCATGTTTGCAATTAAAAGGACACCAGTGTTAGACTCAGAAAATCTACCTTCAAAAACCAGCTCTGCTTCTTACTAGAGAAGCAAGTCAGTCAACAAACACTTATTAAGCACCTACTATGTGCCATGCATTGTGCTAGGCTCTTGGGATACAAAAGAAGGCAAAAGACAAGCCCTGCCCTCAAGGAACTTATAGTCTAATGTGGAGACAATAGGCAAACAACTATGCAGAAACAACATGAAGATAAGGTAAATTGCGGGAGGGCGTGTCAGAGGAAAGGCATCAGTATTAAGGGGGACTGAGAAAGTCAATGACTCTCTGGGCCCTCTGTTCTTCATCTATAAAATAAGGGGTTCAGACTACATTCTCCCAATTTTAAAGCTTATCCTGAAAAACTCATAGTGAATAGACACACTCAGGAATTTCTCTAAAGCCCAACCTCAAGCTCAAAAGCCCTTGAACTTGTTTATAATTCCAGCCTTTCCCCTACATTTACTCCCCTGCTTGCAAAGTGAGCCTTCCTTTGGCTTGTTCTCAATGTATTTCTTCTAGCCTCCAAGAGCACCCCTTCATTCTAGAATGTGGGCTTTGGTGGAAGCATCTGCTTTACCCTAAGCTTCCTCAGGAAGCTTCAATCGCATAAAGCAAGATTCAAGCATATCTTTTCATCCATCCAGCAGAAGCATCTACCCAACTTTGTGTAGTCTAGTCATATCCCACCAGTTGGCTCTGGTGACCGATTAACTGAAAGGGGATAGACTGGTCAGGTATCATGGGCTCACGGCCAGTCATCACTGAGGTTCCTATGGCATTGGGGTTGGTGCCCAATCCCCACACCAATGGGCTAGGAGAGAGCAGGGGGCAAAGATTCAAAGCCACATCTGTTTGCCTTTGGGGTTCATGCTACCACAGTGTTTGTTCCCTGACTTGGCTGAGGTTAAAATGAGTATTCGTGCCCTAAAAGAACATGCACGCATCAGCTGAGGAAGGGCGTGCCAACGTGTGTTGAATCAAACCGAATTGAGGAAATCTTGGAGGATCGTGGGACTTAGAGCTGGAAGGTACCTTAATGGCCATCCACTTCAACTTCCCTATTTTACAAGGAGAGAACCAAGACCCCAGAGATACCAGTGTCACACGGGTAGTGGTGGTGAACAGACTTGAGTGTATGATGCTGGTTATCTGACCGCCACTCCCCCCCCCCCATTTGGGCCTCTTTCTGCTAGACCACCACTGAGTACATTACAGTGAGACAGGTGGTAGTGGAGAGAGAACCCTGGCTTTGGAGATGGAGGCACCAGTCTTCTTTCTATCACATACTAGGAGTCAGTAAGCATTTATTAAGTTCCTACTGTATGCCAGACAGCATGCTAAACATGGCGTTGGGCAAAGTTCCTTCATTTCTCTGCCTCAGTTTCTATATTCTCATCAAGGGGGAATAGAATTTGTCCTTCCTCCTGGAGTTAAATATGGCTCAGGGCAGTTTTCTGCAGATTTCTGATACGATAACTCTCCATTTTGGTTTGTGATAAATCTGGGCTGAGAGGGCTTCTCTTGGGAAATTTTCTTTACTCCTCTCCTGAGGTATTTAATTAATTCATCAGACATTGTATATGAAAGTACTTGGAAAAATGTGACATCACAAGTATATAATGTGCTATTGTCTAAGGAAGAAGTAAAGTTGGTTTTTATATTTCTTATGCTTTGGTTAACAATCATTTGGAGGGTGGAGGTGGAATGGAGAGAAAGAAACAGTGAAAGCCAGAGGGAAAAGATGAGAGGCCTCTGGGAAGCAGGGGAGGGCAGTGTAAGAGGACTCTAGGTGAACCAAGGTTAATGGTCACTCACCACAGCCCACCCGATGTCTCCAGGCTTGGATAGGGAGTCCGTGTCGCTGACATTGCTGGGCATAGCTGCGGAGCACCTCACACAGGGGTGTCCGGGCCACCTCTGAGGCACAGAGATCATGCACACAGTTCTCCACATGAATCTGGGCCTCAGCTACCTCATCGCAGGCACGGAATGGCCCATCCCGGTCCCCAAGCAAGCCACAAAAATCCTGAGACCGATACCGGGCCTCTCTTTCTGGTGTACATCGGGGTGTTGGGCCCACAGCAGAGCAGTGGACAGGGGACTCTGGGTCCTTCCAGCTCTCTATGAAGGCATGGGCATCAGGGAGAAGTGTGCCACCAGGACCTCGGAAATCATCCTCGGCGTTTCCATTGAAATCCCCACCCAGACCACACAAGGAGCCTGCATAGGTCTCAGGCACCATGACGGAGACATAGTGTCGCCAATCATAGGAGACCAAGAGACCGACATCTGTCCGCAGCACAGCCTCTGTGCCACTGAAGTAGATGTGGATATGCCCCCTAGCCAGGTACAGGGGCAGATTCCTCAGAAATCCATTTACCTGGAGAGCAGGGAGAATGTCAACCTGGAGAATGTCTCCCCCTCTCCAGAACCCCCTGCATCAGCTGCAATCTAACCCCTGACCTCTGGTGCGTTTGCCTTGGTTTCTCTCAATCAGCTGAAAACTCTCCAGGAACAGAGGCTGTATCTCTTCCATGTGGTGTGGGAGGGCTCTGTCTTCCCTATTAGACTAGGATGTCTTTGTTCCCCTGAATCCCTTTAGATAGGATGTCACTCTAAATCTCTTGCAGGACAACAAATGGGCAGAAATATATGTGGCAGCTAATGAGCAGCCCCCTCATAAATTCAGCCCCTGTGTAAAATCAGTCTGGGAGGAATGGCCAGAAATGGAAAAATTCATTGGAGCTAATGGAGAATATTGTCTGTGAGGGGCCTCTCTGGGTATGAATGAGAGGAAAAACAACAGTTCCTAAAACTCTGCCTATCACTCAATGACCTGGCCGGCCCAAGCTTGGACCTGCCTGATATGCGGGCCCCTGCTTGGTCCACACTCACCTGTACCTTTCCTGGGGCTTTGGCGGCCATTACGATCTGCTCTCCATACACATCCACCTCGACCTGCCGTGTCCAAGCCACAGCGATGGAGCCCAAGTGTTCATTGTGCACATGCACAGCAAATTCAGGGGGCCACCCCTGGGCCTGGCAGCTCCGGGTCAGCGTGTAGTGGCATGTGCCCTGGGCTGTGAAGGCCACCCCATCAAAGGTTCGGTAATGGGGGTCACCTGACACCCAGATGCTACCATTGCCCCCAGGGGTGCAGCCCCAGACTCCATCCTGTACCTTACACACTTCTCCAACCTTGCAAGCATAAGGGTGACAGTGTACTGGCTGCCCAGGACCCTCACATGTGCATTTCTGTCTGCAGTCATCACTGAGCTCTTGGGCCCCCACTGGGAAGTAGCGGCCACGGAGAGAGCAGCCACAGTGGGCCTGGGGGATGCAGGCCCTGCCACTAAGGAGGTGTCCAGCATCACAGGCGCATCCCTCCCGACAGTGTCCCTTACAGTACAGTGGAGCCAAGGAATCCAAGCAGCTGGCCCCACAGGGACTAGTACAGGCCTCATAGTGGCTGTTCTCTGGGCAGGAGACATCTGGAGGTCAGAGGGGAAGGAGATGAATCACTTGGGAGACAAAGCAGAGCAAATGAAAGGGAGGGAGGGAGACTTTGGTGAGAGAAGGAAGGGAGATTCAGAGATCAGGAGGCAGAGACCTAGAGAGATATTAATAACTGATCATAAACGATAACAATGGTCGTTGATATTTATGTGGGGTTTGAGGCTGAGGGTCTTTGAGGCATCCACCCGGTTGCCCTCCTCTGAATGCTTGCTAGTTTATCTTAAACCACAGCACAAACTAAACACAGCACTCCAAATGGGGTCTGATCAGGGCAGAGGATGGAGTGACCGTGGCCTAGCTTTTCTTTGAACCCAGATCGCCGTGAATGTAGCCCCAAACCACGTTAGACTTCCTAGCTGCTGCATCACCTTGTTGATTCATAATGAGTTTGCCATCCACTCACCATGCCCCCTATCCTCCGGATCTTTTTCAGACAAATTGTCATCCAACCCAGTACACTGAGGCTAATGATTAGGTGTCAGACCAGGCCAAATATGGAGAGATGGATGGGCTTTGCAGCCCACTGACCCCCCCCTCCACCAGTGCCCCTCCCTTATATGATGGTTCCTAATCTTTGCTTTTCTCACCACAGAAGGTTTGGCTCTTCCACGTGCCCACGGTGAGGTTGGCAGCCTGGCAGCTTCGAGCATAAGCAGCCAGGGCCTGGCAGAGGACAAGGGGCTCTCCTTTAGCGACACACAGTTCCTCAGCACAGCTTTCCACAAAAGGCTTTGGGGAGAGAATTTGTGCACAGGCAGTAAAAGGCCCTGGAGATGCCTCCAGCAGGCCACAAGCCTCGCGGCCTGTGTACAAGACGGTCTGATCTGGGGGACAGCTTGGGGGTCCACGTCCACATGACTCGGCTGTTTGCCAGCTGGTAGCCAAAAGGGTGGGATTCTGCTGTGGGGTCCCTGAAGGGGTCAAGGCTTCTGCCCCACACAGTCCCTGCACAGTGTTACCCAGGGTGGCTGGCACAGTGAGTGCTAGGCGCCCCTCCTGCACCCACAGCTCCAGGCCAAAGTCAGTAGTGATATAGGTGGCTAAACCACTGACATGGGCAGTGATGCTCCCCTGGAGCAGCTGTATGGGCATCAGGAAACGGAAGCCATTCACCTAGGAGACAGAGAAGGATGGGGCTCAGAGACACTGGCAGGCCAGAAAGCAAAGGGAATCGGAGCATGCTGGGGTGGGGGTAGATGGTATAAAATCAGTCTAAAGGATGTCTTAAAGACATCAAGAAACAGAAATGAGCTAAGAGCTCTCTTGGCATAGAGACCCGGGTTAGAGACCTGAGTCCCATCCTGCATTCTATTCTCCATCCCCCACACCTCCCACTCACCCTCTATATATGCCCCCCATTTCCTACTCCCCAACCCAACACCCCTACGATCAGGATCACAGAATTTTAGTTTGAAGAGACTTCGGCAGCCACTAGGCCATCCCTGAAAGGAGGGTCCACTATCCCATACCCAACAAGTGACCTGTGACTTGAAGACCTCCAAGAAAGGGGAGCTCACTCCCTATGGAGGCAGCCCAGTCCACTTCTGGACAATAAGGAAGGAAGCTTTTTCCCAACCTCAAGCCTACCTTCCTGCCTCAGTTTCCTCATCTGTAAGATGGGAATAGTAACAACACCTATCACCCAGGCTTGTTTTGAGTCTCAAATCTTTGCAAAGTATGTTGCAAACCTCAAAGCATCATTATTATGGTTACTGTTATCACTATTATTGTAGAAATTTGCCTCTGTGACCTCCATCCATGCATGGCTCATGGTTCTGGCCAAGCATGATCAGTCCAATCTATCCTTCCATGTGCTATACATCAAAGGCCATTGTTACGAGTCCCCCGTATCTTCTCTTCTCCAGGCTGAACAGCCCATTTCCTTCAACAGATCCTTATAGGACATGGATGCTCAGCCCTTCACCCACCTGGCTGCCTGCTTCTCAATGCTTGCTGGCTTATCAGAGTCCACCTTAAACTGTGATACCCCTAACTAAACACAGTACTCCAAATGGCGTCTGATCATGGCGGAGGACAGAGGGACCATCACCTCGCTGTTCCTAGAATCCAGACCACAATGAATGTAGCCCCAGATCACGTTCAATTTCCTGGGGGCTACATCACCCTTTTAGCTCATAACGAGCCTGCAATCTACTAACCACACCCCCCAATTTTTTAGACAAATTGTTGTCCAACCCCGTACTTGTGAAATTGATTTTCTGAACCCAAGTATGAGATTGGCTAAACTTCATCTTGTTAGATTCAGCTCAATGTTCTAGCCTGTTAAGGTGTTTGAGGAAGCTTAACTGTGACATCTCATGTTTTCCACCCTCCAACCCAGGGCTTCCAAGGGTAGTTTTGTGGCTGCCCTCACAGATGAGGCAGGAGCTATGTGTGTGTCTCCCTATGACATCCAGGACTCCCTGAGGACAGGGATTGTGTCCCATCAGCCTCAAGACAGACTTGCATACATGTTGGCTGCTTAATCTATCTCACAGGGTTGTCTCAAGCATCGTATTTTATAAAACTTTAAAAAGCAGTGCTCTAGGGTTTGCGAAGCTACTTTAAATTGCTAGGTAAGTGTGGGTTATCATTATTTCACTATCGTTATTAATAGGAGCATCAAATAATCATAGAATTTGAGAGCTGGAAGGGACCATCCAGTGGCCATCCAGTCTAGCTCATGCCTGGATGAGAATCCCCACTATGGAGTAGCTGATGCGTGACCATCCAATGAACACACACACCAGTACAACAAGACTCCCATTGAGGGGTAACCCACCCACCTCCTGATTCACTTTTTCTGGTTTTCCTCCGTTTTCCACAGTCCCCAAATACAGGCTCACCAGCACATGATCCGCTGTGCCATTTGGCACCACGATCTCCTGGCCATGGGCCAGGAGCTGCAGCTGGAACCTCGGCATCTGGCTCGTTCCCCTGCTCTCCACCTTAACTTGGAAGCCAGTCACATTGCCAGAGGCCTGGGCCAGGATGTATGCACAGGGATGGAGGCGGAGCAGGTGCCCAGAGAAGGTACGTAGGTGCCCATTGGGCCCCAGCTGGCACAAGGCCCCCCGGTAGGCCTGGCAGTAGAAGAAGGGGTAGGAGGCATGGCACTGCTGTTCCGCCTGGCATGCTTCAGGCCAGCATTGAACTTTCTGTTCAGTCGGGCATTTGCACCGGTATCCGCAAGTACTGCTATTCCAGAAGGTGGCACCAATGGGCAAGAACTGTGCTGAAGAAAGGCAGGGGGATGAGGCACTTGGACATCTGGGTCCCTGAGGGCACTGAGGCTGGGGGACTGGACGGTGGTGGCCTTGGGGTAAGCATTGAGGATGGATCATCTGGGTTCCTGAGAGGAATGGCGTTGGGGGAGCATGGGCTGGGGGCGCTGGGTCCCCATGGCCACTTACCCTTGTAGATGCAACCATTTGGGACTGTGAACTTGTCTGTTCGGAAAGCCCACAACCCCGGAATCCCCATGTTGCTGGTGGATGTTAAATGGATGATGGCAGACGTCCTAGAGCCGGGGATGTTGAAATAGTCCTGGGCTGTGCCACCATTGAAACCAGCCTAGGGGAAGTGACCCAGATGAGGGAATTAACCAGGACTAAATGCTTCCCCACCTGAAGGTCACTACTCCTCTGGGAACCTTTGGGTGGAGGGCATACCTTTGAGAGAACCCAGGACACCTGTCCCCACCTCCCCATCCCCCGATCAATCCCTTGATCTCCACCTGTGCCAGGGTCCCTCCCAGGCCGTTGTGGCAGTTCCCTCCATTGGCCACCCCTGTTGTCCACTGTATATCCCCATAACACAGAAGAACATAAGAAGCGTTGGTGCCCAAAGCCAGCACTGCCTGGAAGGTGTTCACCTGTAGGAATGGGGAATGGTGTGTTTATAGGTGGAGTCCACAGGGTGTCGGCTGGAAGAATAAAAAGGATTCTGTGGCCAAGATCTAGAGAGGGAGGGGCTATAGTGGGAGCAATGAGATGGTGTCTTCTCTATCCTCCATAAAGATTGCTTAGCTTTATACCCCATTCTAGGTTCAACCATTCACTTTTGCCTGCTTCTGTTTCTCTCGATTGCTTTCTTGTCTCTCCCAATCCATCTGCCTTTTTTTCTGTCTATCTATGTCTCTCTTCTCTTATCTCTGTCTCTCTATCTTTCCTCATCTACTCCAGCCCACAGACTTTTTGAAACCTCAGACGCAGAAGGGCCACCAAGAACATGCCGGCCCTTGGGTATCTGGTCCTCCCATCCTCCACCTTTTCCCCTTCCTCACCTGGTGAGTCTGGGACCCGAAGAAGGAGACCTGGTCCCAGGTAGCCACAAACAGAGAGTGAAGAATGGTCACTGGGGAGCCAGGAAAGGCAGTGGCCAGCTCTCTGGAGGCACGGCTAAGCAGCCTGGGCTGCTGACTCTCTCGATACCACACCTGCCCTCTATTGACTGTGGTTATATCAGCCCAGAATGGGGCCACAAATGCCCAGCCGTTGTCAAGAGGGAAAGCACGAGGGATGAACTGGGATACCGGCACCTCAAAAGAAATCAGGCCATTGGTGTTCACCTGTGGGGGGTGATGGAGAAGTACAGGGAACAGAAATCAGGGAGCAAAGTGGAAGGAGGTGAGAGGTAGTGGGGACAGGGGGAGAGGGGATGAAAACCATTTGAGAAGGGCCGGGGGCAGGAGAGGGAAGCAGAAGAATCTGAGAAGAGGAGGGGACTTGGAAGAAAGGGAGAGAGTGGTGCCACAAGGAGGAGTTGGGGAGAGGAGGTGGCAACGGAATCATGGGGCCAGGAAGTGCAGGCAGGGCAGAGATGGCCAGGTCATAGCTGAAGGAGCTCTCCCAGACTTACATAGACCCCTCTGTAGGTGACTCCAAAGAAGCTGAAGGGTTCAGAGAGCAGGACCTTTGGGGAGTAACCATCATCTGCACTGGGGATACTCTGGTCTCCATGCTCGAGCCCAAAAGGATACAGGAGGGTGGCTGGGGGGTCAGGGGCTTCTCAGAGCACAGAAACAGCCCTTCCCCTCAGGGCTTCAGGATGAAAAGACCATGCTCCAGGAAGCCTTAACCACACTCCCCACTCTGCTTTGTGTCAGATCTTCCCAGCCCTAAACATCTATAGAATGTTTGCACAGGGCATCTTGGCCCTTACTGTTAGTTGTTTTGAGCAGATGACCTGATTTGTTTATGTCCCTCCATGTGTCTTGCCCCAGACAATGTACTGCACTGTCCCTATCCTAACCTCAGCCCCATCCCCCATTAAGTGGAATCTACCCCCATTTGGCTAGGGACTTTCTAAGAGTGTAAAAGTCATGTTCCTCCCAATTCTTCTTTGCCCCTAGTCCCCCAACATGTCCAGGATGGGGCTGGAGAGCAGACTCCCTGCTCTGTATCCTATATCTCCACCATTCCTCCCTGCCCTGGGGCCCCAACTCACCAGCTGCATCCTGACCCTGGGCCAGGGGCGCCTGCAATGCTGAGGACAGCAGGAAGAGCAGAGAGGGAGCAGTAGGTGAGCTCTTTCCCTATCCTCCTTCCATAGTGCTGAAGCTCCACCCCCCACTCCCATTCCACACTCACCCACAATAAGCAGCCAGATCATCCCCATGGTCCCCCTGATCCCAGCTCTAAAGGGAGAAGATTATATACATCAGCAGATGGGGTGGAGTCACCCTGGCACCTGGGGTGGAGTTGGGGTCCTGGCCAGATAATTCATTGACTTGGATCAGCAGTTCTGACTCCTGCCTTCACCTCGAAGACTCATTTTCTATTGTTCCTGAGGGCCATGGGCTATAGAGGGCCCTGGGAGGAGGGGCAGATCCTAGTTCCCATTGCTTGTGGCCAAAGCAGAGCCAAGTAGGGGGGAGGGAAGGTGAAAATCAAGGAGGAAGAAATGTTTAGGTACATAGGAGAGCTGTATCTTTAGTTACCAGAGAGGTAATTAGGACAGGCATCCATGGGAGAGGCGTGTGTTTTATAGACAGGAAAAGTAAGACCTGAGAATTTCAACTTCTTGAGAACAGAAATTAAGTAATTTCTTTGTGTCTTTGTATTTATTCCTAGCATTTAGAATATAGTAGACCCAAATGTTTGTTGAGTTGAATAGAGAAAAGTATGGATTTTTTTTTAACTCTTTGTGGTGAGGAAGCTTCCAAGATGGGCTTAAAATTCCTGCCATGACCTAACCGGAGTATTGTGTGTGTGAATGTTGGGGACTGGGGTCAGGGGAGAGGCAGAGTGGAAATTCTTCTATTCCTCATTTATTCAAGATTTTCTAGAGATTTCTACAGACAGAAATTAAAACACTAATTAGAAGAGGGGGCCTAGTGGTGATGGGGTAAATGAAATAAATGAATCCATGGTTATCCTTGTAGTCGGGGAAATCAAGATTATTATGACCATGCCCATCTCTCCTTTCCCAACTCTCCCTCCTCTTCCTTTCCCTTCCCTTTCCAAGGAGCCAGGTTTCTGGCTGCTTTCCTTCCTGCCTGTCCTCCTGTGAGGGCTCAGGTTAACAATTAACTCCCAGCAGGACTCAGTGTCCTGGGTATTGACTTGGGGGAGGCTGGGGTGTGATGTCACTGAGGAAGATGGCAGCCTCTAATCTTGGACAAAGAGATGAGAGGGGATGGCTAATTCCTTGGCCCCAGTCCTTCTCACCTCCTGCCTTTATGGGCACCCTGCCCCCAATCCCTCAGCAAGAAAAGGCTAAGAGCCAGCTGTGTGTCTGAGTTTCTCAGAGTTTATTGGGAGATTATGACTTCAGCATCCCCTTGACCTTCCTTGGGGAATGGGACAGAGAAGTCCTTCATCTTCTCCTGGTAAGTCCAACCAAAACAATCACTCTGAGCCCCTGTGAAAAAAATTCTTCCAGTTGCCACAGAGCACCAGATGGGAAGGAAGGCAGAAGATGAAGCCATCCTAATTTCATTCTCAGCATCTTCTTCCCTTCTCCTACAGCCCTGGCGTCCCTCCAGGACCCACTTACTCCTGCCCCGCCCCATCCCCATAACCCCTCACCTTTTCCGTAGAAAGTTCTGTGACCATGGTGCATGTATTTGGGGGATTCCAGGCTCAAATTGAACATGGGGTTTTCACACATGTTCTGGAAGCTGCAATTCTCCACCACCAGCTCCAGGGCAGCACTGTCCAGATCTACCCCCCAGGAACCTGGCAATGCATTCTACGCTCCCTGCAAGGTCCTGGGGTAACAGGAGCCAGGAAACTGGGGTGAAAGGATGCTGGGCCTAGGGGAAGACTTGGGGCAGGGGCGTAGTGCTCTATTCCGCCAGGAAGTGTCTTAACCCTAACCTAACCCCAAACCCCAATTGAACCCCACTTGGACCATGCTCCTACTCTTCCCTGACTGGACCAGTGAGGTTCGGCCAGCTCCCTAGGCCTTGAGCACATCTTTTCTGCTTCCAAGTCTACCCAAGTCCTGCCAGTCTTTCAGGCCCAACTCCCTCCCCAGTGAATCCCTCCTGACCTCTCAGGCTCCCTTCTCTGAATACTTCTGTCCCTACCAGTGATCTGGCAACTAACCAAGTCTGTCTTTGGGACATCCCTCCTCTAACTCCTGGGGTATGCAAGGCCTCCCAAGCATCCAGGGATTTTCACACAGTGTCTCCCCTCCCAAATTAATTTCATGCTTGAGTACCCTGGGCTCAGGTACCGGTAATACGAAGATGAAGAATGACCTGGTCCTCATCTTCACGGAGCTAACAGTCTGTGAGGCCTGGGCACTGATAACCACAACAACGAGCATTTATATAATATTTTAAGGATTACAAAGCACTTTGGAATATGAGACAGAGCAGAGGGCAATAGGTCAGAGGAGGGAAAAGATGCTAGGAAATTTGAGAAAGCCCACTTTTAGCTCTGACATACCAGAGAAGGCTAAATAGTCACCAATTAATCTGTAAAGTCCTTGAGGTCAAAGACAAAATCTGATCCAGCATGACACCCCATTTCAGACTTGGGGTTTTATTAAAACAGAAACTATGCCTTCCCCATTAGGCTCAGGGTTCCTGGGGGATGGGGGCTGTCTTCTATGCAGGCTTGACCTCAAGGGCCTACACAGGGCTAGGCCATGGTGTTGCTTTGATTCAGGAATGTCCTAAGAAGGTTTAAGGGAGAGGCTTAAGAGACAAAGTTCAAGGTTACCTTCTTCAGCTCCTCATAGGTGATCAGCAGAAAGCTGTTCTGCTCTCTGAGCCCCAGCCAGCCCTTCACATGGTCAGACCAGGAGCCATAGACACTGCAGAGGGAGATAGTAAAGTCAAACCTACCCCAAGGCCCTCCCCTCCCCACTAAACCCTCCCTTCTACCAGTCCCAGTCAGGAAGGCACCAGCCCCAACACCAGCTCCACTAAGGAACTCCTCCATGAAGGCCTCTGGGCTCTCTGGCTCTCGAAAAAATTTCATGATCTTGGAAAAGTGAAAGACCCTTGGGTCTTGAACTGTGTAGATTCTGGGATGGGGGTGGGGAGAGCCAGAGACTAGGAGCCACGGTTGTCTGGGGTGCTGGGGTTGGGGAGGTAAATGGAAAAATTGGAAGAAGGTCTTGAGCAAGACTGCAGAGACTCAGGATGAAGTCTGGGCTCTTGTCACTAATTTAATATATGGCAATGGCCTCTCTGGGCCTTGGTAAAATTTGGGAGTTGATTAAAGTGCTTTCCAGCACTGGCATTCTGCCATTTGGGATGGCTGTCAGGATGCCCAGGCTCCTCACCTTGGCCCCACTCTGGAAAAAGCTTCTTGGGAAAAGGCTGAATGGGGAGATACGAGGACAGAAGGCAGGGGCTGTGGCAAGGCCAGTGCCTGCCCTAGCTCATAGACCATTTCAATCCAAGGAGCTTGTTCCCAGTTGGACCCAAGAAGTGTCTCCCATGGAATGAATAAGGCTTAAGATCTCTATCATTCAGAAGCTGCCTGAAAAGACAGGGAAGAAAGGAGACCAAGCCTTCCCATCTGGGTCCCAAGTTTTTCTAGTCCTTCCTGCCTGGGCCTTCAGGGAACTGACTCCCAGCATCCATCTGTCTCCCTTGCTCCCTGCTCTTCCCCTTTCTTCCCAGGATCCTCCTGTTCTGGGCCTGCTCCCAACCCTGAAGCCTTACCTGACTTGGGGAAGATGATGCTGAAAACATTGTCATCTAGTACCCAGAACTCTTCTTCCACAAACCTCAGGGTTTCAGGATAGTGGTTAATTTCCTGAAACAGGACATCTTGTATTGGCCTAGCCTGCTGGAAGACAGTGAGGATGACATTGTATTTCATGTGTCTGGCCCAAATGCCTTGTCCCAAACCCCTCTTCCTCCCACATCCCAGCCCCAGGGCCTCAGAGCCTCCTTCACCCTTGTCACCAACAGAGTGCTTGAAATCTGGGCTGCCAGGGATGAAGAGAGGAATTTCTTTAAAATTCAATTTAATCCTCTTACCTGAGCCCAGCTCAACCATTCAGAGTGGGCAAAGAATAAGAAATTGGGTCTCTTAGTCCAGCTCTATGGACCCTGCCTCCTCCTAATAGCTCACTCAACCCACTCCTGGCCAGGACCTACCTGCCCCAGAAAAGAAGAGCAGAACCCAAGTAGCCTTGGGAGAGCTGAGAGAAGGCTCAGATTGCCTTTGCTTCAATTCAATAAGAGAAAGGGGGAAGGAATAAGCATTTATGCAGCACCTGCTGTTTGCCAGGCACTATACTCAGCTCTTTTAAAATATTAGCTTATTTGATTTCACAAGAACCAGACCAAGAGAGGTTAAGCGACTTGCTCAGTGTCTGAGGCTAGATTTAAACTCAGGGCTTCTGGACCAACTGCCTTTAGTGAGAACCTGTCATGTACAAGACCCACTGCTTAGTCCTAGACAGTTGAACTAAACACAAAGAGGAAAACTCCCAGAATCACAGAATTTTGAAGTCTGAGAGACCCCAGGCATCTTCCTTCTAGATGCAAAAAAGTTCCCTTCCTCTTCTTAGCTCCCAGCTTCAAGCTTTGTTCTAGGGAATGTATGGGAGAAGCTGAGTTGTGATCTGTCCACTCACCCCTGCCCGAGCCCTATATGATGATTTCATTGAAATCAATCAGTGTGGTGGACTCAAGCCCATGAGTAATCATTTCTCTGTGGTGTTTTTATTGGGGAGAGTAAAAAAAAAAGTCATAGGTTTTTATATATAAAGCTAAAGAGGACCTTATTGGCCATCAGGTTCAATGCTCTCATTTTAAAGAGGAGGAAACTGAGTCCTGAAGAGGTTAAATGATTTACCCAAGATCACACAGGTAGTCGGCATCAGAGGCAGCTTTGGAACCCAGGACCTGGGACTACAAGAGCCAATGGTAATTTGGAGGTTTTAGTCCTAGGTGTCTGGGAGGAGAGTTGAGAGAAATACAGGGCACATTTTGTGGTCCGTAGTAGCCACTTAATAAATAGGTGTTGATTTATTGGTTGACCAACTGACCCACTGACTGCTGGAGTTTCATCTCCCTATTCTCAGGCCAGTTGAGTGAGGAGTCTCTTTATAGCAGCTTAAGGGGGATAGGTGAGAGAGAAAATCTTGCCTAGGAGATAAGGTCAGAGGAAGTTAAACAGGGAAGGACAACTCTATACCTTGAAATTATTCTGTTTGATGTTACCTTTTTCTTCTATTAGTTACATGGGGAAATGGCACAGTGGGGAGAGCCAGGTATCTGGAGGAGATTTGGAAAATAAAGTCAGAAGACCAAGAGCATCTTCAGAGAGAAAGAATGCAGTCATCCTTCCCTGCCCCTGAAGCAACTAGGACAGGGGCACCATTAACCTCAATGAATTGGGACCACTCAAGAGGGCAGCTAGAGGCAGCCACACATGGAGTCAGAGTGGGAAATTGTCGATAATAACTCACCTTCATATAGCACTTCAGGTTCTCATAAATACAAGCATTATCACCCCCATTCTACAGATGGGGAACCTGAGGCCACGATACAGCTACTGAGTGTCTGAGGAAGTTGTCTTTTTAAAACTAAATTTGAAAATTTCAGTGAGCAAATATCCCTCTGTTGAAAAAGGAAGAAAAAAAATTGAAATCTTGTTACAAATCTACAGTCAAACAAAACATATTCCCATGTTGACCATGTGTAAAACACATATGTTTCTTTGTTTAAAAAAAGAATCAAGTTGACTAACGGCTTATCTATTTTTTAAAGCTCCTAGTTTTATTTATTAATTTGATGTTGCTGGGGTGTTTTTTTTTCCTTCTGACTTTGCTAATCTGTTCTTTGATTTTCAGGATTTTTGTTTTGGTGTTCAGTTGAGGGAGTGCTTTGTTGGTTTGGGTTTTTTTTTTTAGTTGTACACCCAATTTATTGTTCTGCTCTTTTTCTTTGTTATTGACAAAAGTGTTTAGAGATACAAATCTCCACTAAGGTTGGTTGCTTTGGTTGTATCTCTAAAATTTTGCAACGTTGTCTCATAGCAGTCATTATCTTTAATTAAATCATTGGTTGTTTCTAAGATCTGTTCTTTTCCACACTTCTTCTTTAGGATTAAGTTAGTTAGTCTCCAATTAATTTTTAGATTAATCAGTTCTTTAGAGGCTATTGAATATTATTTTTGTGCTCAGGTACAAAAGAGATGTGTTTAATATGTCTGATTTCCTGTATTTGGTTGTGAGATTTGCATGTCCCAATATATGGTCAATTTTCATAAAGATTTCATGCACACTTGAGGATATGTATATTCCTGGAAGGCAGAGCCAAAATAGCAAACTAAAGTGAGCATTTTTGCTGAGCGCTCCCAATACACCCCTTTAGACAACTTTAAAAAGCATGTCAACCTGAATTCTATGTGGGATAACCAAGGAAAAGCCACGGTGAGTCATTTTTTTCTAGCCCAGACAAGTCTAGGAAGACAGAAAGAGATGTCTTTGGACCCTGGGGTAGGAGTCGACTGGGAGCAAGATGCAGCAAAAGCAGCCTCACCTGTAGGGTTTGCAGGTGGTGGCAGCAACGGCAGTGGTACCAGGAGCCCTCAGAGTCTAATAAAGGGATTGATCACCTGGTCAGAAAGAATGTCCATGAGATCCATGTGCTAGCACTGGACTGGGGATTGCCACCCTTTGGCAACTCCATTGTCCTAACACCTGGCTCCAGGGAAGAGAGGGGTGCTCGGGGTCAAATGGGAACAAGAGCTGTACCTGGGTAAGGACTAGAAGACAGACCAGGACAACAGTGAACAGACCTTACCCCTGCACAGCCCTAGTTGCTCCAGGCTCCTCTTCCTTTAGACCCAGACCTCAAGGCAAGCCTAGCACATGCTGGAGGAGAAGGCAGGAAAGGCTGAGGCTCTTGTGAGGCCCAAGCTGGTTGTCATGGTAACTCAGCCCCTTTGGGGACAGGACCTCCGAGGAGCACTGGAAAGGGCCTTTGCTTCTGTGGCCCAGACCTAAGCCCCTGCTGAGGACCCCCTCATTCATGCTGTGGCCCCTCCCCTACTCCAGCTCAGCCCAGCCCTGGGTATGAATATGGAGGTCTTGGGAATCCCACAGCGAGGCTCCTCTTGGGAGAGCAATGGGGAGGCAATGAGGAGGGAGAGACAGGGAGATGGGGAGAGACAGACAGAAAGGGAGGGGAGAGGCAGAGAGAGGAGAGAGTAGGGGAGAGACAGAGACAGAGGGAGGGGGAGAGACAGAGGGGTGGGAGAGACAGAGGGAGGGGAGAGAGACAGGGAGAGAGAGACAGAGAGGGAGGGGAGAAGCAAAGACAGAGATGGAGGGAGGAGAGAGAGAGAATTGGATAGATAAGATAAGAGATTAAGAGATAGTTATAAAGTGGAAGAATGAAGCTAGAAATAGAGTAAATGGATGGATAGATATAGATAAATAGTTAGATTGATGATAGAAAAGGCAGGATAGGATAGATGAGAGAGAGAATGGGTTATAAGGACTTACTATGATCCAGGCAGTTTCAAGAGCAGGGAACACAAATTTAAGCCAGAAAGAAAGGCAGTGGCTGCTCTCAAGTTTATAGTCTAATGAGGGAGCGGAAGAGGGGTGGGGTGGGGAGGCCTCCTCACTCGGACCCTCCTCTGAAATGAGCAGGGTCCCCTCCTGTCCTCTCTCCTGTTCTTCCCAGAAAGTACCCCTGGTGGGTAGAGCCATTGCCACCTGGAGAAGGCGGCTGAGGTGAGGCGGGAAGGACTCGAGGGAGGCAGGGGCTGGCCAGGTTTGAGGTGAGCATGGCTGTTGTAGGACCTCACAGAGGTGCTCTCAGCAACCTGGTTAGGCTTCAGGAGTGTTATTGTGGGGTCTTTGGGCCCCCAAAGGTGCTCCCAGGGTGTCCTGGGATCTCAGATCCCTGGCTGGGCTCATGGGGTGTCATTGTTGTTTCACGGGTTCATAGGTGCACATAGGGAGCACCTAGGGTTTTTTGCAGAGTTTCTGTGGCTTTTCTTCTGGTTTCACATACATGTTCTGCATTCCCAAGCCCTCTGGCAGGCATCACAAGCTGTTATTGTGGAGTTTCTACTCCCTTCCTCCCCTGCTATGCTCCCCTCCCTACCTGGGGAGTTGGCTTGGGGTTACTGAACCTGGGCTCACCCAGCTGGTACAGTGTGTGAGGTTCCTGGTTTTTGTCCTGATAATCATGGACCATGAATTCACAAAGAGGGAGGAAGGACAAGAGGGAGTCTGAGCCTCTGGGATGGCCTGGGCTGGCCTTGGTGCATTAGTAATCGGAGTCTCAGGAGAATTCCAGGGAAGTAAGGTTTATTACTGTTCTCCAAAACAGAAACACATCTGTGATACATTTTAACCCTGTGAGAATTATTTCTGTAATTACAGTGACACTAGACGCACTTATATCTTCAGCAGTTAGAGGTGGGAGGGTAAGGTTTATGCTGAGAGACGTCAAAGCTGTGTTCAAGATTTTTATTGGGGGAGCACGTAGTTGTTTTTATTGGGATTCCTCCAGTTTGTACTGCATGGCCCTGTTTTAAGAAACCCCAAGGCACATCTAATCAAAACCAGTTTTATTATTCAAAGTAATCACCAAACATTTCTGGGAACAGAGGGTAGGGTGGGGCAAGAGCCCAAAATCTGGTCCCCACACATCCCAAGAGAGTATTTACATGGGGAAGGGGTAGGACAGGACTCATGGGTGGACCTGAGTAGGGGGTTGCCCAGAGAAGGGCAGGCAACAGGCCAGGGATAGCAGCAACATGTATGGGATGGGGTTTAGAAAATCCTGGGGGGGGGCAATCCCGACCTGGTGCACTCCCCCACATTTTCTCCCCTGCCCTTCAGAATCCCCAGGCCCTCTTTGCCTCTACAAAGGAATCCAGGATGGGGCTCTCTGAGCCATAGATTGTCCTTCACTGCTAGCTGCTGGGGCGAACCCCAGGACCAGCAGGGATACAGAGAGGAGGAGAAGCAGGTCCCCTGGGAGAAAAGCAGGGGTGTCAGAGTTGGGTCACGATCCCACTGTCCTCGGAGTGAGTCTGGGGAGAGAAGTTAGTAGGGAAGTAACAAGTGAAGGACTGGCAATTTCTTCCTCTCTCCTCCCCTCCCCTGCCCTTCCTTTCTCCTTCCCTTCTCTCTCCTCTCCTCCCCTCTCTTCTCTTCTCTCCCCTCTTCCCCTCCCCTCTCCTGTCCTCCCCTTTCCTCCCTTTCCCTTCTCCTTCACTCCCCTTCCCCCCTCCCCTCTCCTCCCTTCTCTCCTTCCCTTCCCTCCTTTCCTCTCCTCCCCTCCCCTCTCCTCCCTTTCCCTTCTCCTCCCCTTCCCTCCCCTCCCCTCTCTTCCCTTCCCTTTCCTCCTCTTCCCTTCCCTTCCCTTCTGTCCCCTTCTGTCTACTCAGACCTACCACAGTCCTCCTAATTCAGGTCTCATGGCCTGTGGCCATCTCCCACCACTGTGCTTTTGCCTGTGCTGTGCTGTTCTCCATGCTTGGAATGCCTACCTTCTGAAATGCCACCAACCTTCAAGAGGCCTTTTCTTTCTGTTTCCCCCAGCCCACATCACTTTGTAGCTAGCGTGTTTTGATTTGATGTTGGCTTATCTGGGACCATGATATATCCCCTTTAAGGGCAGGGACCTAGCACAGTAATTGACAGTGACTTGTGACACATCATAGATGCTTAACAAATGCCTATCGATTGATCAAAGACATGAAGGTGAGAATGTGCAGGAATGTAGAGAGGAAACTTCTGTTCAGTCATTTTCTCAGTTGTGCCCAACTCTTTGTGACCTCTCATGGGTGTTTCTTGACAGAGATACTGGAGTGGTGTGCCTGTTCCTTCCCCGGCTCATTTTACAGATGAGGAAACTGAGGCAAACAGAGTGAAGTGACTTGCCCAGGGTCACACAGCTAGGAAGTGTCTGCAACTGGATTTGAAGTCACAAACAAGAGTTTTCCTGACTCCAGGCCTGGCACTCTATCCACTGTACCACCTGGCTGAGAATGTGGGTGGTAGTAGAAGACCCTGAAGGTGAGGCTAAGGATTTTGAACTTTATTCAGTCAATGATAGGGAGCTACCGAAAGATTTCAGGTGAGGAGTGACTTGAGCAACAAACTTAAGATTGCTGTGACCAAAAGGTGAAGGAATGGAGGCAGAAAGGTCTGTTGGAGGGCTGTGGCGCTGGAGCCAGACAGTAACAAGGGTGGCTACACTGTGCTCATGGCTGTGGCAATAGAGAAGAGGGGATGGGTACATTTGGCAGGTGGAGGAATGTTGTGAAGGCTTGCCCCCCTTTCTCCCTGGCCTCACTTTCCCACTTTCTCTTGACATTTTAGCTGGAGAGAATGAGGGAAATAGGGGCTGCAGGGAAGAGTGAGCCTGCTTTTGCTACTTCCCTCCCACCCTCAGTACCTTCATGGCTCGGTAGATCCACTCCTGGTATTCTCCGACATTTGTGTAAACCCCAGGCTTGTGGGCGAGAGCACAGCCTGTCCCCCAGCTCACAATCCCGCAGAGCCTCCATCGGGGAGTCCTGGAGATAGAGTCCTCACAAACAAAAGGGCCCCCGCTGTCTCCCTGCAGACAAACAGAGGGCAGGATGCCTGGGTTCTTTTGGAGGAAATGAAGGGCTGGCACCATGAGAAACGTCTCCAGATGCCCCTTCCTTCCCCCAACCTAGCCAGTGCCTCCCATCATTCGACGTCATTTGGGATCTCAGCTTCCCTTGATGTGATTCTTCTGCTGAGCTCTGCTTTTTCTTTCCACCCAAAAAGGAAGCCAATTTTGGACAAGAGATTCCCAGCCCTGGCCCGTGTCCAATGAGAGACTTGACGAAGGCTTTTGGGTGCTTGTTGCTGCTAACGAATGGAGACTATTCAGAATGGGGGTGGGTGGGAAGATGGGGGTGGGGAGGAAGGTCATTTAGCTGGGCCTCAGGAGTAAGCTACTTAGGTTTAGGAGATATCCCTGGAGTACTTCCCCACCTGGCAAGCATCGATGCCCCCCTCTGTGTATCCAGCACAGAACATTTTGGGTTTGATCTGGTTCCCATAGAAGTCAGGGCTATTGCAGACTGCGTTGCTGATGATAGGAACCCGTGCCTCCTGTAGCATATTAGCCTGTTTCCCTGTAGGAATGGGGTGGTGAGGAGAGAAGGAATGTGAGTGTTGTGGCTCCTCCATCACCCCTCCTGCATAATTATGATGGTAGGGAGCTCCTCACTTTTCAAAAACAGTGGGCCTACCCTTGCCCACCCACTTTGATCCTGCTCCGAGGAGAGCCCATAGTCAGGGAGTATATGTCTCCCTGACCTAGTGGCCAGGGAGCATCTTTGCTCACCATAATACTGAGTGTTTCCCCAGCCTGTGACTGTGCAAATCTTCCCATCCACCAAGGCCTGACCGGCAGCTGGGAGACAGACAGGCTGGATGTATTCTGTGGAGGGAAAGAGCCAATCCAGCTGGTGTTCGGCTGCCTCCCTAGAGCCAGGCATCTTGTCCCCGGGCCCCCTCCCACCCTGACTCCCAACCCCCCACATTCCTTCTAGGACGCACAAGTCTGTTTCTTTTCCCTCTGTTCTCCCAGGACCCAATGACTTAGCTCACCAGTGAGGGGCAGAGAACTGGAAAGGTGGACCAAAGCAATATCGTTACTGTTCTCTTCACTGTTGGGGTCCCGGAAAGGGAGGTAGCCTCCATGATACACCACGGCCTGGACCCCAAGCTGGAGTCCTTGGGTCGATGCCTGGGCCACAGCACCCGCAAACACTCTCCACCGTGACACTACCCGATTCCGCCTAGTGCAAGAAAGAGCGGGATAACTTCCTCTCTTTCATCAGTTTGTCTTTGACGATAAACTACATTTGTATCTTAGGAGGGTTGTGCCCAACTCAGAGCACCACTTAGGCTCTTAATGAAGTCTTGGGGTGTGATAAAAAGGATTTTGTAATTCCTGGCTCCCCTCTTTTGCCCATGTTCTACCATCTCCCTTGAAATTCAGCACTTCTTCCTTGTGACAGACCCAGGCCCCACAGGGAGGGCACTCACTCAGGGAAACAGTGGGCAGCAGTCAACACCCAGTCTCCGGACAGCAGGGATCCCCCGCAGAGGTGTGAACCGTCATAGCGCAGACTGACCTGCCATGGCCAGCGGCCCAGGCTGGCATCCTGGCCTCCAACGATACGGTCTACAGGCAGCTTCCTCCGGCCACAATCTAGGGACAGATATGTTCAGGCCACATCCCAGACTCCATACCCCTGGGGAAAGGTACATGGCCCCCGCCCTCAGGCAGGGAGGAGATGCAGCCTTTGCTTTCAGGGAATCCTGACCTCAGGTGAGTCCATGACTTGGGGTGACTTTGGAAAGGCCATTTAACCACTCTCTGCCTCAGTTTCCTTATTTGAAATGAGGAAGTTGGACTACAAGGCCTCCTTCTGGCTCTAATGATCTGGGATAGGGAGACACAGTCCATACCCTCAGGGAGCTCTGGTTCAAAGAAAAAGGAACAAAACGCCATTTGCAATGTTCAGAGAATCATAGGGTTAATTGGATAAGTTTTATTGAGCTCTGAACTGATTTTGGAAGGAGAGGAGATTGGTGAAGAGGATATGGAATGTGTCTGAGGAAGGAGGGAAATGTGGTGGAGCTTGGAAGTGGGCCTATTGGGGAAGGGCCACAAGAAGCTGAGACCCTAAGGGGTGCCCCCCTTTCTTCCTGGCAACAATCTTTTGTCTCACTCCACAATGACCTGTCCCCAGTTCTGCACACAAGGGGAACCTAGTTAATGGTGTGGGTGGGGGAGGTCTGTGAGAAAGGACACATGGTTTGGGTGCTTACCTTGGCAGAGGGTAGCTAGGAAGAAGCCTCTGGGACAGTCACTGTCAGAGAGAGAGGAGGGCTGGTGAAGGGGGAAGGGATAAGGGACTTATGTCCATTCTTATTGTCTCTTAATCTTGCCCACCAGATCTGGCCCCCTCTCTTGCATCTCCTTTTCCATCCCAAAGATCCAGGGAATTCTAGACACTATGTGTGTGCCTCATACCCATTCATTTACATAGCACTGCAGTTTATGCATTGTATGTATGGGCATGAAAGTGTTTGCATTTTATTTCAGTATATATAGATTAAGCTTCTGGGATGAACGAAGCCATGAACTTGTCACTCACTGGGCAGGGGATTCAAAGATGAATAAGAAATAGTCCCTGTTGTCAAGATTAGAGTCTGGCAGAGGAAAGAACACACATGCCGAGAGAAATATCATAAAAATGAGATGACAGTGAGAACATAGGAGAGCTCGGATAGGATGGAAGCACAGAGGAGGAAGGAAGAAAGGCAGCCCAGGCAGAGGGGACAGCATGAGCAAAGGGACAGACCTGGAAAAGAATGAGAATGAATCCGGGGAATGAGTTGAGTCCAGGTGGGCTGCAGCGTAAGGTCCACAAGGAGGAGTGAGTGAGGCTGCGAACACAGATGAGAGGCAGGTTGCAAAGGGTTCTCCAGTGCCAGGCTAAGGAGCTTGGACGTTACCTGGTAGACGGGGGAAGCCTGGGCATAGCAATGGAAAGGAAAGGATGGATATAAGAGATTTCGTAGAGGAGGAACTGAAGGGACTTGGGTGGTGACTGAGTAGTGAGGGCTAGAGGTATCAAAAAGGATTCTGAGATTTTGACCCCAGGGGCTAGGGAGAATGGTGGTGCCATTGACGGGAATGGGGAAATTAGGGGGAGAAGATGAGCTGACTTCAAGGCCAGCTTTCTGTCTGCTTTGCTACGATTCCTTTCAAATGGTTAGGGCACTGGACTTGGAGTCAGGGAGACCCAAGTTCAAGGCCAACCTCAGACACTTAACACTGATTCTGTAACCCTGGGCTACATCATTTAACCTCTATCTGCCTCAGTGTCCTCATCTGTGAAATGGGGATGATAATGGCACCTACCTACCTCCCAGGGGTCAAGTGAGATCAAATGAGGATCCATTTGAAAAGTGCTTTATAAATGTGTGCTGCTGTGATGATGTTGAGGGAAAGAGCCAGAGCAACCATAGTCAGGGGAGAAACAAGAGTGCAAATCTGTGTGTCTAACTTTGTCTGCAAGTGTTGATTTAAACGGGCCTGTATGCTGATGGCTGTGTCTGTGCATGTGTCTGTGTCCTCATGGGCCTCTCTTTTTCTGTGTGGGTCTGTGTATCTGTGTTTCTCTAGAGACTCCTGTGCACCACCTCACATCAGCTCTTCTTGTCTCCTGCCCAGCCCTTCCCCATTTAGCTTCTCCTCAGCCCTGGGTCCTTACCATTTCGAGATGACCTCTGACAGCCTTTGGGCATAGGGTAGCCTCTCCTCATCCACACAAAAGTAGCCAGACGTGCCATTCGTTCCAGACACCCGGACATCCAGCTCCTTGTGGGTCAGAGACCTATGAGGCAGAGGGGGTGGGAACAGCAGCCCAGTTCTCCCCCTGGCCTCAGCCTCCTCCCCTCACAATGCCCACCCCTACCCAATGATACCTGATGAAGCCCATCTCCTCACAACTCAGGCTCGCCACTCTGGAATTGGCTCTGGTGGAGCAGAGCAGCCTCCACGTCCCCTCAGTTGCATCAAACACAGTAAGCCTCAGGTCTGCCGGACTCACCTGTACTGTGGGGACAGGGGTGGGAGTGGGGGGGCAACAGGCTGGCGATTAGAGGGTGCGTGAGATCTCTGAACGCTTTGTGCAGCGTTGTCTCAGCAAGAACAAGCCCCCTTCAGTGTTTGGCTAGTACCCTGACAGTGAGCACAGAGGAAAGCGAAGCCTCCCAGTCTCTATGAATGGCCTGCCCCGGGCGGCCTGTGTGGACCCAGGAACTGGCCCTGATTGTGCTGAGGACAAAATCTGGCTAACACACTCGGCAGGCATGCTTTCTGAATTGCCAGACATTCTGAAGTGACAAGTCTAGTAGAAAAAGAATGATTTAAGGGGAGAGGACCTGGGTTCAAATCCCAGCTCTGCCACTTTTGACCTGTATGATCTTAGGAAAGTTAGGTCCCCTCTCTTGGCCTCAGTTTCTTCTTCAGTAAAATGAGATCATTAGACTAACTGGCCTTGAAGGTCCCTTTGAGTTTAAAATCTGTCATCATCAGAAAAACAATCTCACCCTTATCCTATTAGTGTGTCTAGGAGGACACACATTTAAGGGAAATTGGAAATGTGTTGTACTTTTTTAACAAAAAGTCTACAAACTGAAAGTCATTTTCTTAGTTTAAGAATACAAACTATAGGGGTGGAGCCAAGGTGGCAGCTGGAAAGCAAGAACTTGCTTAAACTCTCCCCCAAATCCCTCCAAACACCATAAAAAATGGCTCTGAACAAATTCTAGAGCTGCGGAACCCACGAAATAGCAGACGGAAGCAGGGCTCCAACTCAGGAGAGCCTGGATGGTCACTGGGAAGGGTCTATCACATGGTGCTGGTAGCAGAGCGCGGCCCAGCATTGGCCAGGACCAACAAGAATACACACTGTATCATGTATAGCCATGTTTGGCATGGTTAGGAAGGCGAAGAGAGGTAGGTGGCACACTGGAGAGAGCACCGGGCCTGGAATTACAAAGACCTAAGTTCAAATGCAGCCTGAGACTTACAAGCTGTGTGACCTTGGGCAAGTCACTTAACCCTGTTTGCCTCAGTTTCCTCATCTGTAAAATGAGCTGGAGAGGGAAATGACAAAGCGCTCCAGAATCTTTGCCAAGAAAACCCCAAGCGGGGTCACAGAGAGTTGGACACAACTGAATAACAACAAAGGGTCACACAGTTAATGCATCAGAGGCAGGACTTCATTCCCAGGTCTTCCTTACTCCTAGGCCTATCCGTCATGCTGCACCCTCTCTCTACCACTCTCCTCATTTATTTTGAGCTAGATTTGATTCAAATCCCTCAGCATGGTCCCTCATGACCTCTTCTGGTCCCTGGCTTTCTCCTTCCATACTGTTGGTCCAGTAGGCCCAAGGCTCAGACTTGTGAGCCTCTTCAGAAGGCCTTACCCTGCCTCTGACTTCCTCATAGCCTTCCTTCTCCCTCTGCACCTCATCAGGACATTTCTGCTAAGCTGTCACTTGGACTTGAGAGGCTGGCTGTTAGAGGCAAAGACTACAGGACTTAAGGGTCAGAAGACCCAAGTCTGAGTCCTAGCACCTTCACCTACAAGCTTTAGCAAGGACACCATCACCTGGAGCCTGTAAAACTGGTGTGCTAACATCCATCCCATCTACCTCACAGGACTGTTGTAAGCGTCCACTGAGATAATATATGTGGGAGTGAGCAGTCACCTCTGAAGCATGATACAGACACAAGGGGAGATTATTACCATTGTCTTTTATGACTTTCTAAGTGTTCTCTTTGTCACGAGAGTCAGGACTTCCTGGCCCAGAGTTGTCCAAGAGAGGAGACTTTCTACCTGTAGTACCAATCTCCCTGGGGGGCACTGGGTCTATGTTGCTGGCTGACTAATAGCGAGATCCTAAGAGCTAGGTGGAGGAGGGGGGCAGTAAAGTGCTCCAGGTTCCATGGATAGGCAATAGAAGGAAGTCTAGGGTACACTCACCCGGGTACAGCACCTCCTGGTCACTCCTCAGCAGCACAGTCACTGTGGAAAGGACAGAGATGAGGAGGGGACTGGGAGGGTGGGGGGCAGCAGGGAAAGGTCAGGTGAGGGGCAGGATATGCGGGAGGGGGTGGGTGTCTGTCTCTCACCAATGGCCCAAGAAGCTGCTCCAATCCCTGCCAGGAGCAGGAGGCCCCCTGAGATGACCGCCACAATCTTGGGCAGAGACCAACACTGAACCTTTCGGCCACCTACAAGCAAATACAATCTGTGTGCACCATTCACTGCTCCCTTGTTTCATAATCTGGCTCTGAGACTTCAGGATTCCCCCTCTTGAGAACTCAGGTCCTCTCCTGAGCTCTTCCTTCTTCGGCCAGTCCTGGGCTGGGGGCCAGACCCAGTCACCACACCTCACCCAGCTCTGACTGACCCCGCTCAATTTTCCCACCCTCCTCCTCCTTCTCACCTCTCCCCAACATATCCTGTTTCCAAGGGGATCCCAAGGGCCCTGGAAAAGTGGTTGGGTCAGTTTCCCTGAGCAGCTGGCAAGAAACTCCCCAGACCACCTAGGAACCCAGTGTCCTTTCAGGAAGCTCAGGGCTCTTCTCCCTTTTTTTCCAGGTCCTAGGTGTCTTGCTTATCCCACCTAATACCTTCCTTGGGATGGGGGACAAAGTAAAAAGGACTCTTTTGGCCAGCCTGGTGTCCAATGTGTGTGGAAGAGGAGGTGATGGCGGAGGTGTCACTGACATTAGCTACCTCCATACTCTCTTTTCCCTGGCATCCCAAAGATTTGTTGTCATTGAGGGGTCTTGACGTTGGGTTCATCCTACATATCTCAAGCTTTTCTCTTGATTAGGCCCTCCCCCCACCCCCCATCCTGGCTCCCTCTGACTTTCTAGTGCAGCCTGTTCTGAAATGGGAATTAGAGGTGAGTCAGGGACCTTTGGTCCCTGGCCTTATCCCCCTGGCTCCCTTTCCTGCTGTTTGCCCTCCTGATGGATCGCCCTGTTCTGAGCCATAGGAGCAGACAGCTTCACCCCCAAGGTAGCAGGAGCCAAACCCCACACTGGGTTTCAGAACCTTCCCAAGAGCCTCTGCACTCAGCCCAGATGGTATCTGCCTAGGATCCTGCACCCAAGGTCCGGTGAGGCAGGTGCCAATGTCCCTCTCCTCCCTGGCTGGGCTCAACAGTCCAGCTTTCTCCCCCTGGTGGTCATGTTTGGTGATGGCAGGATAGTGGCTAGGCCTCTTCCATTCTACCCTTCCCAAATGCCCCTTACTTCTAATTTTCCAAACCTCCAGCCAGTTTTTCTGATTTTTTCTTGAATTTGGATCTGCTGTGATACAGACTTGGTAGGGATAAGATACAAAGTTTTTTTGTAAACCCCTGAAGCACTGTATAAGGCTGCTAGGAGGAGCTGTAGTGCACAGAGTGCCTGGCCTGGAGAGAAGACTCCTGCTCCCAAGTTCAAATCCAGCTTCAGACACTTACTAGCTGTGTGACCCTGGGCAAGCCACTTAATTCTGTCGGCCTCAGTTTCCTTATCTGTAATGAGCTGGACAAGGCAAACCGCTCCAGTATCTTTGCCAAGAAAACCCCAAATGGGGTCACAAATAGTTAGACATGACTGAACAACAACAAAGGCATTATATAAATGTTGTCTGATATTAGCTGAGAGTATTTCTTTACAGAGCTTAGATTGTCACTTCCAACCCTTTACTTTCTACCAGCAGTCTTTTCTTTTTTTCACTGTTGTCACATACCCTAAAAGCTGGGCAGGTGGTTGTCTGCATTTTGTCCACAGTCCCTTTCCCTTCTTCAAAGGCAGCAAGAAAGGGTACCCCCTTGCCACCATAGTTCTCTAAGCCCTCCTTACAGGCTCTGCCATGTCTCATTCTAACCCAACCCAGACTCAGTGCCCTGGCCAAGCTCCCCTGCTGCTTGTCCTAACACACCCTTGTCTGTTCTGGCCTCTATATCTCCATGTTTTCTTACCTGTTACTCTCTTTACTAAACTATGTCTGTCCCTTTCCAAACCAGCCCATGACCTATCAGGAACTCCTATTCGGGAAGTCTTCCTCCATTTAACTCCACCCAGCTCCTAAATCCAGATATAAGAATTGATTTCTGTATCTCTCTTTGTATTTTTGGTCTCTTCCTGTGTCCCTACCCATTTGCACGGAAGCAAGGCAAGGGTCGAGACCTTGCTTCTTCCATCAGACAGGAAGCTCTCTGAATGCTGGGGCCATACGCCTTCTCCGTCAGAGAAGGGATCTTTTAAAGCTGACAAGTATCTCTGCTTTTGTCTATTCTCCTCTTCCCCCCAACCTCAGCGGTTCTGTGCACTGAGTTCTCATTCCTCAACTACTATACTTTAGCTGGGAAATAGCAACTAAATAGTGCATTGGATAAGAGCGCCAGACCTCGAGACAGGATGTCTCATCTTCCTGAATTCAAATCCAGCCTCAGATGCTTACTAGCTGTGTGACCCTGGGCAAGTCACTTCACCCTGTTTGCCTCAGTTTCCTCATCTGTAAAATGAGCTGGAGAAGGAAATGGCGAACCATTCCAGTATCTCTGCCAAAAAAAAAAAACCCAAATGGGGTCACAGAGAGTCGGACATGACTGAAAATGATTAAATAATGACTGAAGAACAACAAGCCAGGAAGTGGTTTGGAAATTCAAACTTAGAAGCAGGTCTGTGGCCTCATTCTCTAAATGGGGCCAAAGGAGGAGAAAGAAAGAAGATACTGGCCTTGACCCTGGATTTGGTGCTTCCCCTGACACACACCGTCCAAGGCAGCTGCTGTTGTCCAGAGTTGGGCAGGAAGTAAGAGGACTGGGGTTGAGGCAGTGATCGGATCCTTGTCAAAGTCCCTGAGTATCTGGGCCCTGATTCCCTCATGTATAAAATGAAGAGACTGAGGCAGATGAGCTCCAAAGAACCTGCCCATTCTAAATCTGGGGACCCCTCTTATCCTGAGATCTGTTCCCTGCCTCTCCATACTGAGTAGCTGTTGTTGCATCTGGTTCTCTTAGACTCTATGTCAACGTTTCCCCCTCCTGTCAGACTGAGGTGCCAGGCCAGCCAAGCAATAGAGATCCCTCCTTCAGAATTTCTGGAAAATGAGGAACGGCTTGGAATTTGAGACTTAGGGCTTTTGTGGTCAAATGCTTTAGGGGAGTAGCACCCTGGTCTCTGTTGGATTCTGAGCTCAACCTGTTGTTAGTAAAGGGATATAAAGTATTTGTGGAAAAATCACTTATTGGGTGGGGGGGATGGAAAGTAGCCATATAGGGCAGTAGCAAATGGGGAAACTAAGGCACAGAGCAGAGAATGTTGTAAAGGATATTGAGAGGAATGGGAGACATATTGTGTAAGACCTTAATGGATGACTGATTAATGGTTAATCTGGCAAGGAGCTGGAGTAGCATTGGGGGAAAGTGGGGGCAGGATGAGATGGGGAGAGTGAGGAAGCCAGATGGGAAGGGTTTGGGTGCTGGGTGGGGGGAGACAGGTCGGAAGCCTAGAAAGACAGGTTCTAACAGTAAGTGAGTGAGATTGAGAGAACTGGAGAAAAGAAATCCAAGCAATAGGAAAGGGGAAAGTGGGGGAGACTACAAGGGAGAAGGTAGAAGGGGCATAAGTTGGGGAAGACACTTACTCTCCTTCTCAGCCATGTCACCACTTTCAGTTAATGATTCCCCCAGTGAACAGTGGTGGCTGTCGCAGTAGGGCCTCCCCCCCTTGGGGAGAGAGGCAAGTGAGACCTGTGGGGACACATAAAATAAATGGGGGTGGGCCCTGAAACTTCTTGGCCCCTAGAGGCCCCCAGTTCTCTTGATTCCACCCCCCTCCCTACAGTACCTTCCCAGACCCAGGTATGCCCAGCTATAGGATTGAGTTCCCCTCCCTCAGGGCCAACGTGAGGGGCTGGGCCTCTTGCCCAGAGCATGCCGTGATCACGGGCTGGCCAGCCTGCCAGCTCAGAGGATCAAGGACACAGGCAGGGGAATTGACCAGGGAGATAGGGCACCAGGGTCCCAGGTAGGGAGCAGGAATTACACGGAAGATATGGGGGCTGGAAGAAAGCAGGCTGCCTAGGCCTCAGGAACACTGAGGACTAGAGAGAGCCGTGTGCCGGGGCACTCAAGGGAATAAGCGGCATCGGTGTCCTGAGGGGCCATGTGTTGGTAGAAGGGGATTGGATGCTGAGTCCCCGAGGAAAGGGGACAGATACCTCATTCCCTGACAGAAATGGGAGCTGAAGAAGTCGCACACTGGCTCCCCAAAAGATCAGAGGCGGGAGATGCTTGAGCTCTCAAGGGAGTAGAAAAAGGAGTCTGAGGTGGGGGTGAGGGGAGGGATGCTCATGTTGTTGAGAAGGATGGGTCTGAGCATTACTTTGGCTGGACCCCTGAGCGTGCAAGAAGACTGACTTTTGTATTCTTCCGGGCCAGATTGGGTGGGGATTTGAGAGAGAAAGCCGGGATTAGATTGTCCAAGGAAAGGCTAAGGGTGAGACAGCAGAAAACCTGGACCTGGGGATGAGTGTGAGGGCCAGGGTACCCAGTGTCTGAAAAGACATTAGAATGAGCCTGAGGAGGAAATGCGGACTCGGGCCCAGGACTGCAGGGGGTGGGGGAGGGAAGCTTGGAACGTGAGCGCTGCCTTACCCTCAGGGGTCCGTTCGGTGAAATCTCAGAGCTGTTTTCCAGTTTCTAGGGGCCACAGTTGGACCCCGGCAGGAGCATGGTGTCCCCAGCTGGGGGCCAGGAGCCTGGGTCCCAGATAGGGGAGAAACAACAGCAGCCTTGAGCTCAGCCAAACTGGCTCACCTGAGGAGGAGGGGGCTGGGGGCTGGGGGGAGGGGAAGGGGCGGGAGGAAGGGCGGGGAAGAACCTGGCCAATGGGAGTGGTTGCTGTTGGAAGCCACCTGCCCAGTCCCCGGCCCCTGGGCACAGCTCGAGAGGGCTGGTTCTGGCTAAGGGCAGCAGACAAGCTCAACCTTTCTCCTCTTCTTTCCTCTTCTTTTTCTGGCTTGGCTGGGGCTCCCACTCTCGATGGTGCTGCTGCTGGTGCCGGCCTTCTCAGGGCCTTTGTCCAGAGGTGGAGGTTTGTGTAAACCTGAGGTGAGGTTGGGAGTGGCTGCTGAGCTTCTGTACAGGTCAGGATGTGGTGCAGAGGGGCACCGGGTGCTGGGGTGGAACTGAGCTTTCTTTTGTCGCCCCTCGGGTCCCGGGACAGAATGGGTAACCGATTCCCTCGGCCCAGTCCCAGGGTAGGCCCGAGCCTGGCCGTTGTCCTCTGCCCCCTGCTGCCCTCCCATCTCTGCTTTCCCACAAGTCACGGGGTCTGGTTTGCTTTGGCAGCGCCTTCCTGATGGGGCAGCCAGCGACCTCTGGAGCTGGGGAAAGTCCTGTGGCCACGGTGGAGGGCGGAGGGAGGGAAGGAGAAAGAATGGGTTTGAATTTGGGGACAGCCAGACACAGATCTCCCTGGAAACATGAAGACACACACCAACAGGCAAATGCATTCCTCCCCGTCAGAAGTGTGGGGAACCACATCCATACGCAGCCAGATACATCTCTTCACTGCCAGAAACAGACCCTTCCATAGCCAAAGACATACACCCACATAGCTACATATGTATTTTCATAACACCATATATGCGAACACACATAAATACACATGTTTGATGATGGTGAAGATGAGAATCAGGACATATATTTATAGCTAGATCCGAACCAAGCCTGGGCTCCTGCACCCAGTCTCACACCCGTCCACAGCCTTCCATCCAACACTACTCCATATAGTTGACAGCAGAAAACACCAACCTTGCAGAACCTTCCTCATCTCTCACCCCTCCTCATGTCACACAGAGGCCTTTCCAGACACTGTTCCAATCTGAGAATTTAGGATCCTAGAGCCCCTTGGTGCCTTAATTCTGCTTCTAAGTCAGCCTCTAAGTAGTCAGATCCTGTGGGGATAGGCTCCCACTTCCCACCCTCCACCCACAATCCTTCACCCCTTCCACCCAAATAAATGTGGCTGCTGCTGCCGCACCTGTTGGTTTCTACCTCTGTCTCTGCCTTTCTCTTGCCCGTGGCCCCCTGCGGCGTTAATGAACGCAATAACAAAGACGTTAATGGTATAATAAACTACTGCTTCAGAGCTGTTTCTGAACTCTCCAAGTGGGAGTTCTGGCCTCCCCTCCCACAGGCTGGGAGCTGGGCGGTGCTGACTTAGCCTGGGAGGAAGGGAGCGGTCACTGAGTGCCCATCCCCACCTCTCGAAGGTAAACGGTCCACAGGCTGGCTCCTCTCCAGAACTGGCTCTAAGGTATTGTGGCTGCCCTGCTAGGAAAAAGGCAGCAATCGACATTCCCTCAGGCATCCTGGCACAGCCCTGTGCCTGCTCTGCAGACTGTAACTGAAGCACAAGGAGGGAGCTAGGGCCCCGGAGCAGAACCCGAGCGTCTGCCCCATCCCTGGCCCTTCCCTCGCATTCCTGGCCTCCAATAAAGTCCCATTTGGAGGTCTGATTTACCTTTCTGAGCCTGACCGAAGAGGGAGACCGAGACTCAAGTCTGAGCGTTTTTATTTCATGAACAAAACTACAACTGTACAGTTACTAGGAAGGTAAAGTCCTCCCCATCCTAAATGCCCACAGATCTGAGGCTGGTGAGAAGGGGGTAAGGGCAGGATGAGCCGAGGCTGAAAGGAGGTGGGGGGCAGAAGTGGGGGGAAGGTGCAGCTAGTGTAGAAGAGAGTCCATTGCCCCTTAGCCCTGCCACACACTAGGGCCAGAGGATCGCTGAGAAGGGACCAGGAACATGGGGCTTTGTCCTGAGGCTTGGATCATAAGGTCCAGGCTTCCTGGCCCCCCAATCCTCTATCTCCCTGTCAGTCATGTGTGGTGAATGGCTAGGGGAGGGAGGCACGGGGTTGGGGGACGGGCCCCGGGGGGAGGGCCCCTGCATCCTCAGATGTGGCAAGGTGAGGTGCTCGGCCAAAGCGGCAAACATGTGCAAATCAGCATGAGGAGAGAAGGGAAGGGATGAGATGTGCGCTGTCCCTTCCCCCCTCCCAAGATCAGGCAGCAGAAGCAAGGTGGGAGTGGTGGCCATATTGCTTGTTTCATCATGCATTTTGGTGAGTCAGGAGGGCCCCCACCCCCGCTGTCATATCTGGTGGGTAGAGGAAGAGGCGAAGGTAGGGAGGCATGGGCCAGGGGAACATGGAGGCCCCCTTGACCCTTTGTTACAGTATTAGACAAAGTAATGGACGAGCCCCTGCCCCCACCTCACCCTCCTACCACTCCTTTGGCATGACTCTGCCGTGCATGGAGGCCAAGGAGCTTTCTAGGCCCCAGGAGGGGTAGATACCCCCCTCCCAACCCATCAGTCAGGGGCAGCCCTTTCTTGAGGCAGAGACAGGAAGCCTGGAAGGCTAAAAGAGAAGGACAGAGGAAAGAGAGTGAATGACTAAATCATGCTCCCACACCTCACTCCCCTCCTCAAATTCTGTTCCCCCTGCCTTACCCTGAGCTATTCAGCCACCTGGACCCCTGTGCAGTTCTCTTTGCTCTCTGAAGTGATGGCCAGGTACTCTGAGCTGTGGGAATCAAAGGTCAACCATTGATCGCCATAAAACAGTGCAGCACAGTGCCCCAATCGAATGAGGGCACCATTGGGACACACGAGAAGTCAGGTTTTCCAAACCCTTTACCTGGATGACCCTTCTAGATCACACCATCTGTGTGCTGTGCTCCTCTCCCAATCCCAAGGCCTGTGTGATTGTCAAAGCCAGCTACCTGAATGTACCTGAGGTTATTCTTTATAACCATAATACTGAACTCTATCTCAGTCCTAAACTTTAACCAATCAAATAAACATCCTCATGGTCCCCTTGGCACCAATCTGTATTTGAGCCCCCATAACCTGGACTTACAGTCCACATCATAACTATACACTATAACTATACACTATAAAACACACCCCCAACCCTGACCTGCTCCTTAACTTTAAACCAGTTTTACCCTAAACTCAATCCCAAATATAAATCTATCCCATTCCTAGCCCTGACTTTGTCTCTTAGGCTTTTCAGGGATTCCCAGGGAAGGCTTCACCCACTCCCCATTCTGAACTCACGCATTCTCTTGGGCAGCCGCTTCAGTGGCAGCAGCGATCTTCTTATAGCAGTAAACCATCTCAGCCACAAGCCAGATGGTCAGCACGACAATGAGAACATACATCATGATCTCGGACACGATGGAGGCCATGTCCCTGTTGGCTGCAGAGGGGTAGGTGCAGAGTTAGAGGGACTGATGGCATGGGACACTATGGGAAATGGGGTAGAGGTCATCAGGGAATGTTGGGTTAACTCCTCCCCCCACCTCACCTTACCTCCATTCTTACCCAAGCCCCATCAGCCCCGTGCAGAGTGAGGCCAAGTCCTCACTGATCTCTCAGCATGGGCCTCATCTCTATTTGTCTGTACTGAGCAAATATACTTCATTTGGTCTGGATCTAATGCAATTCAGTTGAAAACTGCCTTTCGCACTAATTGTCCTCCATACATATGTCTTCTTCCAGCTCTGATGCCTTATCATGGCAGCTAGAGGTGTCCCTGGGCCTTATCAACAGCACATGAGCTTGGACTGGGCTTTGAATGGGGCAGCCGCCCCAAGGCCCCTCTCTCTACATTGAAGCAAGCCTACCATCAGCCTGGCTCATGTGGCTAGCCATCTTGCAGCAACTCTCAAAGATCAACCACGTCAAAGGATGGAGATCAGCTTTGGTGTAGGGAATGCTCCCACTGACCAGTCATGGATCCTTGAAGTCCCAAGTACCTGCCTCATGGACCTGGTCAGATTTCATTTCTGTGGGCAGAGCCCGTGTCTCAGGCCTCCCTGTGTCTGCCCTCACCCCCAGCATGGGACGCATAGCATGTGCTCAGCCAACACTTGTTTATTGAGACAGAAATACAGAAAAAGACAAATGAGCCGGGAGGAAGACGGCACAATTAGAAGAACCACGTTGGGGATGGGAGGCTAGGTAAGTCCAGACAAAAAAGAACGTTGAAGGGAAATGCGATTCAAGGCCACAAATGTAGGAAAGAGAAGGACAGATGGGATCCAGGCCTTATAAATTCATAGATTTCACCGGATGTTAAAGTGGGGATGGGCCTGAAGGAACATAGATGGTCTGAGCCCTTTATTTTACAGGGGAGAAAAATGAAACCAAGAGGGGAAAAAGGACTTGCCCAAAAACAAGAATGAAGGAACTCTCTTTGAAGCTCAAATAAAGTCCAAGCACAAGGAGTCACTACTTTGGAGTGTGGTGGTGGGACAGGTGGAGAATATTAACAGGTTCAAAGGAGTTTGAAAGAAGTTATGACAGCTACAGTGGTTTATGGGATTCAAGGAAAATTTGTGGGGAAACAGATGTCTGGGGAGCATATCGACCTCATCACCTCTGAAAGGGTCTATTGTACTTACCCTCTAACTGTTCTCCACTCCATCCTCTCTCTACTCAACTGCCAAGGTGGTTTTTCTAAAGCCTAGGCCTCTCCATGCCACCCCAACCCAATGGCTCCTTCTGACCTCCAGGATTAAAGTGGCATCTAAAGCTCTCCATATCCTGGCCCTATACTCCTTCATGAACTCTACGTTCCAGTAATCCTGGATTTGCTGGGGTTTCTCAAGCAGCACATATACCTGCCCTCACCATCCCCCACATTTGGAATTCCATTCCCTATCACATCTACCTTTTAGTTTTTCCCCAACTTTCTTCAAGACTCAGCAAAAAATCTCACCCACTACAGGGGGCCTTTCCTGGTCCCCATGGTCGTTTCTGCCTTCTCTCAGAGAGTCTACTCTGTAGATATTTTCTCTCTGCCTAGATGATGTCTCCCTGGTGCCTGATACATAGTAAATATTCAATAAAGGCTTGTTGACTGACTGATTTCTATAATCTTCCTTGGGCAGGGGTCTGGGAAGTGAAAGGACATAAAACAACTGTGGTCTTCCCAGACCATCCTTTGGTGCTTCTGTCATGGGACAAAATCCTGGGCTGGAAGGGTCATGCCACTTATCTGCATGGTAGTCTTAAAATATAGGCACAGATCAAGAACACAAAGATAAAAGAAACAGAGAGGCTAAGAGACAGAGACCAATGCAGAGACAAAGTGAGTTAGATTAGGAGAGAAATACATTGACTGAGAGCCAGAGAGAAAGGGAAATGAGCTAAGAACCTCACCACCCCCACTGGGTAGTCTGGGCATGGAGCCAGCATCATTCCACCCAGACCATCTGTCTCCCTATTTGATGTTGGAGAACTGTAGGTTGGGATTCATAGGGTGGGTGGAGAAGGCCTGAGGAGGGGGGATGATTACCTTTATCCACCACCTCAAGGTGGATCTTCTTGACGACGCTGGTGTTATACTCATAATTCTCAAAGAAGAGAAGGCGGTAGACATGGCACTCATAGTCACCTGAATGGTTGTAGGTGACATTGGTGATGAAGATGGACAGGTCTTGCAGATCCTTGCTGCCTCGACTCCCATTCCACACCACACGTCCCTCAAACCTCTCATCTTCCTCTAACTGCAGCATTTCATTTTCATAGCGTAGGATCTGGGGGGGTCCAAGGCAGGCTGGTCACCCTGGCTCTAAAGCCAGCTCAAACCCAATCCAATTCCCAATGCCAATCCCCTCCCAAATTATCATTCTTACTGACCTTGAATTCTGGTCCCCCAGATCAAACCCTAACAGGAACCTTGCCCTAACTGTATACCTCTTTCCCCTAATCCCTCCCACCTTGACAAATTCTTCAGTCCCCTTTTGACGGAAAGTCCACTCCGTGAAGGTCTCAGCCACAGTTTCGCTTCGTCGCTTGCATGAGATGCATAAAATCTTGAAAGTCATTCCATAGACAGCCTCTGTTTCTGAGTCCACCTCCACACAGCCCCCCCAGACCGATGACACTGTAGAGATAGTAGGATCAGGTGGGAGGAGAAAGGAGAGGAGATTTAAAGCCCCACCGTAAACCTCAGGCTCTTGGATAAGTGTGGAAAATTTGGACTAGGATCTGAGCTAGATTCCTCAGGGGACTAAGTGTTATTGCCTTGGGCTGAGTGAAGGAGAAGTAGCAATATAGATTTAGAGTCAGAGAATCTGGTCAGAGATCAGAAATTACAATTCTACCACTTATTACCTGTGTAACTGCAGCCAAGTCATGAAAGTCTAAGCTTCATTCAGTTTCCTTATCAGTTGGATGACCTCTAGCTCTAAATCTATGATTCTTTGGTTTTCTATGCTCATTCCCTGGTCCTTCTTGCACCAGCCCTGGTTTTGTGTCGAATTATCTGGAAGTGAAATCCTCTAGCGGTAAATAGACCGAGTTCTGGAATTAACTCTGACACTGACCCCTTGTATGATTTGAAGCAAGCTGTTTTAATCTCTCCAAGTTTGTTTCCTTATATCAAATGGAGATAAGCTCTTCCTCAACCAACCCCATAGGAGTATTGGCAGGACCCAATGCTATCAGGAATGGGGAAGTCCTTTGGAAGATCTGATGTGTGATAAAGGTGAGAGTGTTTGCTCATACAAGAGAGTTGTGACCTGACACCCTCCCAAAGTGCTGAGACTGGTTAGCAAGCTGATAGCATAGTGGCCATTAGACAAAGCAATTCCAGAATCAAGCTTAGAGCAAAGGGGAAATACATTGAGTCGAAAACTAGCCTTAACAACTTGTTAGTCACCATATTTCCGACAAACCTATTGCAGTAGAGAGAATCAGGTCAGGGTCAAATACAAGGGTAGAACTAAATTCCAGAGGCCTAGAACCATCGAAACCTCAGGACTAGAGGCAAAAGATGTGATTATGAGACGGTACAAGATAGCCTGACATCCAGGGGAGGAATAGATAGGTCAGCATAGGAAAGTACTTTCCTCATTCATAGCCAGGTTCCAGGACAGAACTCTAGCAACAGGAGTTCTAGGGGGATAGGGGTGAAGGTGGGTCACACCAAAACATGATAAAGTAGACATGGAATGTAGGCCAGAAGGCGCTAAGATTCCAGAAGTGCTGACCCCAAAACATCCTCAGGTTGGAGTTCATCGGATTGAGAATGAGAAGCACCCAAAGAGATCAACAGATAAACCCCACTCATTTCTATAGATGAAAAAGCAAAAACCTAGAGAGCTGGAGTGATTTATCCAGGAGTGTTACTACACAGAGGTAGTAAATAGCAGTCAGAATTTGAACTCAGGTCTCTGCAAACTGTGCTTTCCTCACATTAGTGAGTTTAGAATTTTTTTTTCTTGGACATCCAGACTGATTCAGAAATTTTTACTCAATGACAACCTTTTCTCTTCATGGCTGTCTATAACAAAAACTTCCTTTCCGGGGTGGTTAGTTTTACCTGAAGAAATTCGAGTTAAAAGTTGCCTTTGAAACATCATGCCCCTAGTGGCCAACAGGGTACAGTAACAGCAGAAGAGCCCAGAGAAGTAGCTGGGGAGATGGAGGAAATTCTGGGAGGGTCAGAGGGTTGGATTAAGACCAAGTGAATGGGTGCCCCCACTTCTGCCCCAAGACATCAATTCCAGGTCAAATCCAACACCTGTATCGCTAGGACTCCCTTAGGCAAAGAGTTCATCTTTCTCTATGCAATGTCATTAACTGTGAGGATAGAGGTTGTTAGCCCTGCCCTAAGGAAGCTACACAAATGAGCTGGTCTCGTTCTTTTGCCTTTGGGGGCTCTCTTTCTCTAACGGACACTGGATACAGTTGGCTCGCCTCAACAGGGACGCTGAAGACAAGGACTAGAGCTGCCTGTTTCCCTTTTTCATTGTGTTTATCCTGAATAAACATGAACGTGAGTATTTTTTTTTTTTTTTGGTGAGTGGAAACCAGCTAGACGGAAAGGGACAAGCTGCTAGGAGCCGAGTCTATCCCTAAGGCAGGGACTACGGAAAAGGAGGTCATAGGGGACTAGGCCTCAGAACCAACATCCAATTCCTCCCCTCCCCCTTCGAAACAAATCTGGCTCCCTCAGCCTTTCTCATTGGTCAGTGTCTCAGGGAGCACGGGGATGGAAAAGTTGCATACCTCACTCAGTTCTGGCTTTTCTTGACTGCTTTTCCTAGTGGTGGGAAGGCAAGGCATTTGCTAGCTTCCCCTTGGGCAACTGGCATGGGCTTTGAAGCCCTGCAGATCAGCCCAGGTGGCCTCTCTGCTCCCAGTGTCCTGCTATGTCAGTATTCCAGGAGAAGGGGGGTAAAGGTGAGGGAAGAGTTGGTGTCTCATCTTCCGGGGGTTATCACTTCTGATCTTCTTTCAGTCTCTAACCCTAACCTTCTCTTTCTTGATCTTTCTCCACCTCCCTCTCCCTCTCTCTCTGTCTCTCCATCTCTCTTCCTCCCCCCTCTCTTCTGTCTATCCGTCTGTCTGTCTGCATCTCTCTCTTTCTATCTCTCCATCTTGATGAGTCTTTCTCCTCCTTCCTCCCCCTCCCCCACCCTTACCCCATTCTTGGGTGTGGGTGTCACATTACAGATTGCAGGACTCCCAGAAGCAGCTGACACCAGCTCTTCTTCCCCCAGAGCCATTCCCGAAGCCCACAGAACTGCTTGTTCGCCCACACTCCCCTTGTCTGCTGCCCTAGCTTTGTCCCGGGCATCTTTCCATTTTCGCCCCCCACCTCGAGAAAAACCTCAACTCCAGAGATAGGAAGGGCAAAGGAAGGGAGAAACTCTGCTCCCTTCCCCCCATTCCAGGGGAAGAAGGGGAGGGCCAGGAAAGAGGAGAAGGTTCTGTCTCTAGTTGGGGAAACCTACAATCTCTCCAGTGACACCTGCCGAGACCCCACTCTGAACCCGGCAGCAAGTCTCCTGCGGGCTGGGGTCCTCCCTTCTCCCACTGAGCCTCATCTAGGCGCGCCTGTCTGCTTAGGAGTTCTTTGCCAAGATGCCTGTTGGGGAGGGGTCTTGCAGTGTGCCAGGGAACCCATCCTGAAGTCCCCGCGGCCACTCTAGGAAGTTTTTAGCCTGGGTCGTGGGGAGGAACTGGCTTTACCTCTGCGCCCCAACCTATTTGGTGTTTGCCACTACCGCCCCCCCCCCACCCAGCACCCTGCTCTCCTCAAACTCACCCAGCGTCATCCAGAGCAGCATCCCCGGGAACAGCCCCATGACGCCCGCCGGCCCGGGACTCGGGCTCGGGGTGTCCGCAGAGAGCGGCTCGGTCCCGCTCTCCTGGGCTCAGCACCGCCCCCGGCCCGGTATTAATAGCGGCGGGAAGAAGGCGTCGGCAGCGCGTGGAATGTCCCCCGGAATGACCCCGGCGGGCGCAGCTGCTGTTGCGGCTGCGGCTGCGGCTCCCGCTCGGGCTTGAGCTCCGCGCTGTCACCCCCTTCAGCAGGACCGGGCCCGCGGGGGGGACGCGCCCCCCCCACTCCCGTTACCGGCGGGGGCTCAGCCCCGGAGCCCGGCGTCCAGGCATCCCAGCTGAGCAGGTTGCCCCTGTCCCCTTGCCAAGGGCTACGGGATCACGCCCCAGCTCCCCTGCTCCCCCCCCCCACTTCGCGACCGCTACTCGTCTCTCTGCCCCGCCCTGGACCGGGGCACATCTAGATGCCAGGAACTCCAGGCAGCTGCAGCCAGATGTTGGGGAAGTGGGGTTCAAGGCATGTCCGTGGGAAGAGAGGCTCCCGGCTCTACGTGCACCTTTCAGAGCCGGGGTTCCTCTGTCTCCTGCGCACTGCAGCGAGAGGAGCGGGGCGAGAGGAGGGAGGGGGAGAAGAGATGAATCAGACCCGCGGAGGGGGGGGGGGTAAGGGGGACGGGCCTGATGCATTGCAGTAGCACTGCTGGGCCGCCCCCCCCCAAAAGGCCTAGTGCTACTTAGGGGACTCAGAGGCTCCGCACCCCACGGGACCTTTTCAGATCGGGGAGGGGCTGACCCCGTTTCCACAAGGATCGACATCCTTATTCTCAGTCATAAACAATTTTGCCTGAGTGTCAGGGGCAAGAAAGAACTGGAGACTGGGGACCAAGAGACCTAGGTCCTGGGGATGGCTGGGATTTGGAAGAGTCAGAGACACCGGACCCCTTGGCCCCTCCAGCAGCTGACTCTGTACCTTCCCAGTGCTAGACGAAATTCTGTGGCAGGAAGTAACCCGACATTTTTCCGGACTGGTTCCCCATCCCTGGGCATGGGGCCAGGACTCTGAGGGCTCCGTGGTCAGTAACCCCTGCCCTTCTCTCGGGCTCAGACCCAGCCCATTTATTTTAGCCTCTCGTCTCCAATCAGTGCTCTCCCCCAGCTCCCATAATTTTCTGCCAGTCAGTTGGACTCCTCAGTCCTACAAGGCCTGGGACAGGGTGTGAAGGTGAATATCACATTGACCAATAGAAAGAGGTATTGCCTGGCTCAGGTAGTTTCCTTCCCTCCCTTCCCCACGGGAGCTGGGGGGAGTGGAAAAAGCCTAGGACAGAATCAATGCGTCACTCCATGACCTTGGAGAAGGCCTCTCTTTTCCCTAGAGCTCGGTTTCATTTACAGAATGAGAGGGATGGACTAGATTGGACCAAAAAAACCCAAAGTCTCATAAAAATCTAATTTATATGACTTAACTTAGACCCTAGACATAGAAGCTGGGGCAGTTTAACAAGAACGAATACTAGGGGAAAGCACTGTTTGTGGAGTTGGATGACATTGGCTCATGGCTCATTTATTCAATTTAACAAACCGAATGACCGAACGAGTCTATTAACCTCTCTAAATTCCAGTTTTCTCATCTTCAAAATGGGCACAATTGGCCCATACCCTGATCAGAACCTGTTTTAACGTTTCCTGATTTTCTCTTATTGTTTGGCCTTCCTTTTCGAAGAGGACCAACGACATCAGGAAGGTGATGTTCTGACTTGCTAGCAAATTGGATTTAAGTGAGGCAGTGCTGTACAAAGTCACCAGCCTCATTGTCTCCTCCAGAGCCATTTGGGTCCAGTGGCGAGATATGGATCAGGATGACTTCAGATGGCTCCAGATACAGTGGGAGACCTTGGCCTTTTTAATCGAAAGTCTTTCCCAGGTCTCAGTTTGTCTGAGGCAACACCCACTCAGTGATTAAGGCTAGGTTAAGGAAAAAAAAAAGATTTTCTCATTTGTATGACAATTGTCTATGACAATGGGAAGAATATTGAACCTGTCATCAGAGGCCTTGATTTTGAATACTGACTGTGCCATCTACTATCTATATGACTTTAGGCAAACTATTTCACCTCTTTGGGTCTCAGTTTCCTCATCTGTTAAATTATGGAGTTGAACTCAGTGACCTCTAAAGACCCCTTCCACTTCCAGTTCAAAATCTACAATCCTAAAAATTCTCACTTCCAACCTGAGCCACCTCCTGGACTGAAGCTGGTCCTGTTCTTTTTTGCTCTCTGAGGATGGAACACCCTCACAGATGAAATCACTATTCCTCCATCTCTGGACAGAGTCTCCTGAGGAAAAGGTGGATGCAAAGTTCCACAGGGTGGACAGGCATGAGGAAGTTATGGTTCTGTCTCCCTGGAAGAAGAGCCCACATGATTTCACAGATCCCTTGAGGTGTAGAAGTAATGTTTACGCACACCTTACCAAATAGGATGGATGACTGAAGGAGAGAGGGTGTGAAGAAGCCCTTTGTAACTCTTAATGTCCAGCGTGTAACTTAGTGTGTCAGACTCATGCGAGGGCCCTCTACCCTCCACTCCAAGGTAGGCTGCTTTGGAATTCTTGGACTCCCCCACTGGCCCTCAACCTGACTGGGCTCCATCAGGCCCAGGTGTGTGGGTGGGAACCAAATTCTTCTTTGCATTCATCCCCAAGGTGGATGCAAAGGATTTAAAAAACAATTTATGGGGTAGCTTGGGATTATCCTCTGCTTCTGGCATTAAAATACTGCCAGTTCGAGAGATGGGAAGTAGGAAAAAAACTGTTTAGGAAGAGTATAGATGAAATGAGAGAGTATGTAGAATGTTTTGTAATTCTTTGAGAACACCATGTAAATGTCAGCAGTCATTATTGGGTGTGTTTCTGGACAATGGACCCCTTTCGGTCAGTAAGGACCCCGCTGGGGAGCTAATGTCTACCCTGTTTCCCTTAATTTGGCCCTCAGGAATCCCATTAGAGGCCGGTTCCTTGGCTCAGGACACTTGGGGTTGAATTTCTGATGGATTTATGAGGCATAGTGACAAGATATCCATGGTGCTAGGAGTTAGATGACCAGGTTCAAATCTGCCTCTATCACTTGACTAGCTAAGTGCCACAGATGGTCTCCTTGAGTCTGTTTCCTCATCTGTGAAATGGGGATAATAACCTATAAAATCTACCTCAGTACTGTTGTGAGGCTCAGCCAGGACCATTGTTGTAAACTTTAAGGCGCTGTGTAGGGTGTCCCAAAATCCAAAATTTAATAACATAAATTGAAAACCATAAAAGTAGCAGCTTATTCCTGTGGTCTACTTTGTCACAGGCGACTTGAAAGAGCTTTCTGTGGGGCCACCCCCCCCCACATGTCCCAGTAGCCTGGCCTTCAAATATACAATGTTCCCTTGGTTGCCTCAAAATCAGCCCACAAGAACATTTCCGACCCTTTATTGGGGCTCCGTTTGCCCCAAATAAATATAATACATTAGACCCCATCTCTGGGGGGGAACACTAGACAGTCAGCCTTCCCCTGTCTGTAGGACTCCCCACCCTAGGTCTGTCCCCCCTCTCAGGGGCAGCTTGACTCTTTCAAAATAAATTACCCAAAGGGAAAAAAGGAGGGAAGGAGCTGTAGAGAAGGCCCTTGCAACCAGCTCCAGGATCATCTCAAGTATCATCTGGGAGAGGGGGAGAGAGACGGTTGTTGGAGGCTGGAGGCAGCTTGAGGGGGCAAGAATATTGTTCTCTCCACCTCGCTACTGCCCCCAGTGTACCCTCCCCAGGTACTAAAGTGCATCACAGTTCTGCAGCTGAAGTCTGACCGTTCTCCACGACATGGGGGGTACAGGGAGTGGGGGAGGGTTGGAGACTGTTTTGCATAGGGAGGAGAGTGTCTTGTGGGTATCAAAGATAAAGGGATTATAGGTGTGAAGTGAGGAAAAGGGGACACAGCAAGGGGCTTAGGAGGGAGTGGGGGGAAGCAGGCATCCAAAGGGTCCAGCACTGGTCCAGCAGTGGCAACTGAGGCTGTCCATCTGTCCATTCATTAGGGGGCAGGTGGAGGGGGAGGGGGGCGGTTCTCAGGAAAACGCATTCTCTCCAAGGGGCTCAGGGTCAAAGGGGGGTTCCGACATCTCGATGCCCTGGTGGAGTTTCTCCAGGGAGAACTTCATCTGCAGGGAAAGCAAACAGGTCATGCATGGGGTGGGAAGGAAAAAGAGGGAGGCCCGAAAAACGCCAGGGAAGGATTGGGAGGATAGGACTTCTCCCACTGGCTCACCTCATCCAGTAGCTCCACCGAGGCCCGGAGAATCTGCCGCCACTTGTGCACCTCCACACTGTGGAACTGCTTCTGGAGGGCCAAGATTTCTGCCCACTCAGCTGCCGTTTGAGGAAACTTCCTACGGGGAGAGTTGGGGCTGAGGCCCAGAGGGAGAAGCAGGTGGAGGCGAGGACACTGCCTCTCCCAGTCTGCTCCCCTCGCTCCTTCTCCCCATTCCCTCCGATCCCATCCACTCCACTTACTCTTTGCCCAGACCCAGGCTGTGCCAGGCCTCAAAGGTGTGGGCTGTCCGCTCCAGGGACCAGAGCCGGTAGAAGAGGAGAGCATTTAGAGCAACCAGGATGACAAGGCTATAGGAGGCAGAGAAACCGTCAGTGGTCAGAACAGGCCTGGAGTCAGGAGCCCCGAGGCAGAGAGCAGGAGGAGAGGGGGTAAACAAAGGTCATAGGTCAGGAATCTAAGCATGGTCAAGCATGAAGGAAGGCCAGGACCAGTCCAAGGACTCCCCCCAGGCCCAAGAGTGGCAAAGAGCAGGGGAATGAGGGAGGGGGAGGCAGGGAATCCAATACTTTACCTTACACAGATCCTAGGGATGCAGGGAAGAAAGAGTGAGAGACGAGAAAGGGTGAGGATCTGTCCACCCACCAGAGGATCATGAAATCTAAGGTTTGGAGCTGGAAGGAACCTCAGAGTCCATCTAGCCCCACCCCCCTCATTTTACAAATGGAGAAACTGAGGCACAGTAGATTAAGTGGACTGCTCACAGTCACACAAGTAACTAAGGGGACTTGAACCCAGGGGATCTGACTGCAAAGCCAGTACCCTTTCCATTGCACCTATATTTCACACACACACACACACACACACACACACCCCTCCCCAACTCACACAACGCTGATAATAAGGAGAATTCCAGGAATGCCTGATCCAGGGCTCTGGTCTAGGGAGGGTTCTGAGAGTCGAGAAGCGATTGAGCCTATGGGGAGAAAGACAGAAGGTGAGGGAGAGGCGAGGAGGCCTGGCCACCCAGGACCCCATAAGGAAAGCAAACTGGACTGGAGGTGAATCAGAGCCTTATTGCTGGAAGAGGCCCCAGAAACCATCCCAGCTTACCCCTCTACTGATGAAGAAACTGTAAGGGCTCACAGGAAGTGAATTTATGAAAGCCAGGATGGGAAGGGGAGGTAGAGAATGGAACTCTTCAGCATTGGCACGCCCTCCTGATCTCCCCAGATCTCCCATCTCTCCAACATTCAGCCTCTGCTCCATCTGTACTCATGTCTTCTCTGACACCTTCCTGCCCCATTCTATTCCTCAGCCTTCCCCAAAATCAGACCCCCCACAAAAGGCCATCAGACCATCAGTCCATATCTACAAGCTACTTTTAGAAGTCAGCTCAAAGCTCCTCCCCGTCTCCCAGGACTTCTAGTACCCTCTCCAGCATCCACAGTGCACAGGATGCCCTTTTAGCTTCATGGCTCTTGATACTCATATCTTTGGAGAACCTTGCTTCTTCTTAGATATATCCTGTCTGGTTGTCCCACATAGAGGGCCTCTTGAGGATAGGGACTACGTTTCCTTTTCTCTGGCCCACACCTTTGAGGCCTGGCACAGCCTGGCTCTGGGCAAAGACTAAGTGGAGTGGATGGGAGGGAATGGGGAGGAGGAGTGAGGGGAGCAGACTGAGAGAGGCAATGTGTTCTCCATCTGATCAGAGCCTCTAAGACTTAGTCAGAACCTGATCCATGGTACTAACTCACTGCCTCCTATCCCCCTCAGGTACCTGAAGGGTGCAGGCCTCCCCGAGTACAAGTGTCCGGATCAGCATGGGCTGGGGTATCCCCGTGGTTCCTCCAGCTCAGAGGCCGTTTGCGTCGTCTGAGGCCTGACAGCAGCCCCCGGGCCTCCTTCCCACCCTCTTCCAAGGACACTTTCTCTGCTTTGGAGAGTTCTCTCTCTGGTGAGGAGGAAGCAAACAACAGAGTTATACCTGAGAACTGGGCCCTTTTCTACTCTCAGCCCCAGGGCTCCCTTTGGAGGATCCATGATGGGGTCACGTAGATCCAGTCGGGGCTGCTCCAGGGTCCACAGCTGTTCTCAACGAACCTTTGAAGACTCCCGTCCTCTCCTGCCCTAACCCCATGGGGTGTCAAGGACTGCTGAGACCACCACCCATAACCCTGGCACCTCCCTATCTGCTAATCCTTTGGGGTTAACTGTGCCATGTTTGGAGTTCTTCTGAAGGAGCCTTTACTAATAGATTAGGAGAAAACAAAACCAAAAAAAAAAAACAAAGAAAAAAGAGCATCACAGAAGAAAAAGAAAGTGTGTGTGTGTGTGTGTGTGTGTGTGTGTGTGTGTGTGTGTATGTGTGTGTGAGCGTGAGTGTGAGCGCGATTTCTATTTCCTTACACTTGGCTACTGAAGGACTTGGTTGGCCCAGCCGAGTACCTCCCACTCATCTCAGATGAACTAAGGTGGAAAAAGGGTTTTTACATGTCTTTCCATTGGAGGGAATGGGGAGGGCCACAGAAGCTGTCTGAGGCCTACGATTCCAGAGAACAGATGTGTCCCATCAGCCTCGGGGCCGAGGAGGAGGTCTGGAACTCTGGTGGGACAGAGGTGGAGCTATGGGAGTCTGGAAGTCCCCCTCGCCATGCCCTTCCCCCTCCTGACCTCTTCTTTCCTCTGACTGCCCCCGCTTACCCAAGTGGTGAAAGTAATCTTCGATACCACTCCAGGAGTTCTTCTCAATGAGGGACTTTACCAGACTCCAGGGCTGCTTCCGATAACGGATCTCTGAGGACACACTGAGTGGGGAAGCAAGGAGAGAAGAAGGGAGCCAGGGCTTGTATGCCAGAACGCCTCCCACCTTTTTTCAGGCTCAAATCAAAATTCCCTCCAGGAAGTCTTGCTTGATTCAGAGATCACAGCTATAGAAGGGGCCTCACAGATGTTGGAAGGGACCCCATTGGCTGGCTAAGCCAACCCTACTTCCCCAATTCTTCATTTTACAAATGAGACTGAGGGAGATTGAAAGAATTGTCCAAGGCCATGGGATGGCAGACCTACAGGAGGAAACAGGCTGGGGGAGGTTGAGAGACTTATGTCTCAACTCTTCTATTCCCCCCATGCCTTGCCTTTTCTGTGTGGCTCTGCAAAAGTCCTTAGGGCAGATTCCTTCTTGCTCTGCCCATCTCCCCTTTCCTGGGGTTCCAGATGTCAGATCCCTGTCCCCCTTGCTCAGATTGAGAAGTCTCTAATGACAAGGTCATGCCTTGTCCCTTGAGGATAGAGAACTAAAAACATCCGCAGGACAGGGACTCTCTTTTTCTGTCCCAACTAACAGAACAGATGAATGAACCTGAAGGGAGCCAAGCTTACACAAGCCTGGTATGAGACCTCAGAGTGGGAGCATGGTAGGGGCTGATGTAAAGAAGGGAAGGGAGGTGGGGTTGATATTTCTGTGGTTACCGGAGGCGGGTCTTGTTTCTGGCCAGGCTCAGGATGCAGTATCGATGAGCGGTGTAGAAATAGTCTTGGTACGGAATGCCCTGAGTGAGGACCTCAGAATCCACCACGCAGCCCCCACCCTGAGGACTCCGTCGGAACAGGGTCTGTTGAGGGGGAGGGGAAGAGAAGAACACGGGTCAGCCTCTCCCCATCCTCTCTCCCTCTGTTTTCACATAGCACCCCACCCACTCCAGGTCTCATGGTCTCTTCATCCTGAGCCCCTCAAAGCCATCTCTGTACCCTACAACACCTTTCTCTCCCAGGTATCTCTTTTCCTGGTTCCTCCTACTCCCCCACCTTCTAGTCCCAAAGTGCCTTCTTCTCCCTTACCTGAGTCTCCACCACTGCTGCACTCTTGGGACCCAGGGGGTTGCTGATGGGGATGGTGTAAGACAGAACTCGGCTCTGGTGACATTTGCTCTCCCCACTCCATGGGGTAAATGTCACATCTGTGGTGGAGGAGAGGGAGTGAGCGGCGGTCTATTCTTTGCCCCTGACAGCCTTCATCCCAAACCTTAGGCCAAGAGAAGGAAGCTTCTTCCCCCAACCCCTCCACCAGGAAGCCTTCCTAAAAGAAGGGTTTCTTTGCTTTGGTCTCTCAGCAGGTTGGAGTCACGGTCCCCTTGGAAGCATTTGGGATGGGAGAGAAGAACAATTAGAAAAAGGAGGGAGCTCTTGGAATTATCCTGGATCTTGGGATCCCTCGATTCTCCCAAATCTGAATCTAGGTCCCTGGCCCTCCCCGGCTCTGCTATTTACCCCAGACCCTCCTCTGCCCTCAGTGCTGACCAGTGAACTTTCGCTGCTGGAGGAAGCCCTGCAGGAAGGGGGAATCAGAGAACAGCATCTGCTGCAGGCGGTCAGCCCCCATGTGGAACACGCAGTTGATGAGGAGGCGGCCAGAGAGGTCCGGTAGGAAGGAGGTCAGGTCAGCTAGGGGAGGGGAGGGAAGGGTAGACGTTGGCTGGGGATCTAGGAGACACGGCCCACCGGGGAGGAGGCTGGAGAAGGGACAGCATTCCTGCCTCACCTTCCTCCGTGGCTGAGGAGGAGGAGTTACTTGTGTCTGTCAACATCTCTTCACTGGGTAGCAGATCCAAGGGGGCCAGAGGGGCTGGACCATCAGGGGGCATCTCGGCTGGAGGGGGCTCAGTCACTGGGGTTACTGTTTGACTGGAGGAGGCATCTGGTTGACTGTCGGCCTGCCTTTCTTTATCCTCCTCACCCTGAGGAAATAGGAACTGGGTTCAATCCTCCAGTCCTCCTTGACTATTCTCCATGTCCATTCCCAGGCCAGAGGGAGGGACACTGGGTCTACCACAAGGGCCTAGGAATGACTGGCAGCAGCAGAGTTACGGAATGTAGCTAGAAGGGGCCTTGGAAATGGTCTAGACCATTGACTGAAGCTCAGAGTCCACACTAGTCCCCCTTCTCTCCACTCACACACACAGCTCTAGGCCAGGCCCTTATCCTCTCTCATCTGAACTATTCCAATAGCCTTCTCATCAGTCTTTCCCTACTCCAATCCATTCTCCACTTGGCTGCCGAGGAATCTTTCCTTTTAAAGCCCATGTCAGCCCCTCGCTCAATAAACTTCAGGGGCTTCCTATCGCCTCGGTTTGCTTAATACGGTAGATGCCCATTGACAGAGTAAGTGATTTGTCCAAGGACACAGAATCTTAAGAGTTGGAAGAGACGTTGGTGATCTGCCTAGTCGAAGTCTTCTGTAAAGCAGGAATCTCCTGATAATAAACCCAAGTATTAGTGAATTAATAACGGAGCTGTGCCTGGACCCCTGGTCCCACACTCTCTCTACCACCATCCATCATGTATATCCACCTGCCTGGCTAGCTCCCTCTCTTCCTGCTTCTTCAGCGTGACTCACCACATTGTCCCCGTCACTGCTGGCCTGGGAGGGGCAGGGAGTGAGCTGGGTCCTCCGGGAAGCTGTAGGGCTGGGCTCTCGGCTGAGGTCTGGAGACCTACGGGGCAGGGTCATGTCACTCAAGGCAATCACATCCCCCACCTCCTTGTGGCCCCTGTCAAGAAGAGAGAGGGGAGATCAGTCTGTGCCTGAGTCCCTGCTACACCCAAGACCTGAGGGGGCTGCCCTACCCACTTCTCCCCTGCCCCCATCTTACCCCAAACCATTCAGCTGTTGCAAAGGGCACACGTAATCTTCATCCTCGCTGGTGAGGCCGAGTTCTGCCCCGTAGCACTGATGTACAAGGTGCCACAGCTCCCGAGGGGACAGAGTCTGAGAATGGACAAGAGTAGAATAAATGGATGGGGGAGGGGTGTGAGAGCCTTCCGCTCTCTCTTGTTCCCAGGGGCAGCACAGCTTTTCTCCCTCCTGCCCCACTGACCTTCTCCTTGTAACCCTTCCCCCCAAGCCCCTTCCCATCCCGCTAATTAAAAATGGTTGCTGCTATTTCCCCTCTTCTCCATCAGGGGGAGCCCTTGGTCCATCTAGTACCAGGCATCTCTTCCCTCAGCCTCCCCCAACCAGTCCCTGGTACCTTGTCCAGCAGGGCATTCTGCCAAAGGCGGAAGATGAGCAGGAAGCAGCGGTCTCGGGCCCCAAAGGAGGTGAAGAAATGCTGGGGGAGGTTGAGCAAGAAATGGTGTGAAAGAAAGTGTGTGAAACCGAGTCTTCCGTCCTGATCTAAGGTTCTCCTAGACCTCTCCTCCGCTCTGTCATCAGCCTGGAGATCGTCCTGCTCACCTATTCAGGGCTCTCCTCGCGACTTCTTCCCTCTAGCCTTCAACACCCCAATCACCCCTTAGACATCTGCTTCCCTATGTCCCTCCCACCATTGTCCACCATTCCCCAACTCCTTCCCCTAACTCATTCCTCTGTTCTTTATCACTCTCCCCAATACCATTCTCCTGAAAGTCCTCCTATTTCCTAGATACCCTTCCCTTCTACTGCCTACCATCACCCACGTTTGGGTTAAGATGGGGTCAGAGGAGAAGTGGGTAGGGCAGCCCCCTCAGGTCTTGAGGGTAGCAGCTTTCCCTACCAATCCCATTTTCCCCATCCTATCTCTACTCTCTATACCCTCCCCCCATCATCCACCCTAAACCAGTCCCCCTCACCTGGATTACCCACAATTCCTTTCTAAATTAGCCTCCCTGCCCCAAGCCTACTCCAATCTGGTCTCCGTAGAGCTGCCAAAGTGACTTTCCTAAAGGGTAAGTCTATGCCACTCACCAATTCATGAAATGTCAGTGGCTCCAGAATTAGATATACACTCCTCCAGCCCATTCCCACATTTCTATTCTTCTTACTCCATCCGCACTATAATCTACCCATAGCAGCTTCACTTGCTGTTCCTCACATAACACCGCCATCTTCTGGGCCTTTGCAGTGGCTGTGCCCCCAGGGCTAGCATACTCATGCTTCTCACCTCCATCGCTTAGAATCCTAAATTTCTTCCTTCAAGACTCAATTGGAGCACCCCATTTTACATAATGCGCTTCTGAATCAACCTTGGTACTGCTGCCTTCTCAGGTTACCTTCCATCTATTCCATACCTATCTGTTATATAGTTATACATGGTGTCTTCCCTATGCCTAACTACTGCTGCCTTCTCAGGTTACTTCCATCTACTCCAGATCTATCTGTTATATAGTTATACATGGTGTCTCCCCTATGCCAGCCTAAATTCCTTGAGCGGAGGAAACATTCTGGCTTCTTCATCAGATTTCCCAGTGCCTAGCATGTCACTGTACACGGCACATCCATTAATGCTCATTGACTCGCCCTGAATCTCCCATGCCCTAATGCCTTCTCCTCCACTGCCTACTTTCTCACTCTCGGTGCAGATCTGGATAGCGTTGGGGATCAGTTTGGCAGTTTTCTCCTTCTTCAGACACGTCACTTCCTTCAGCTGGATTGAGATCTGGGAGAGCCAAGGGGGAAGATATGGGAGGGGGTCTGCTAGCATGTATGTCTCCATATTAATACCCCTCTGCAGCCCGGCCTCCCCTGCCCCTGCCTCAGCTTTTGAGAGGTGCGCCCAGGCCCCAGGCCTCACCGTGGTTTCCCAACGGAAGATATTGCTGTAGAAACAGATCCAATTTTCAGAGAGGTAGAGGCGGCCTTGAAGAAGGATATCCCTCTGCAGGGCACAGGAGTAATCTGAGAGCAGAATGGACAAGAAGATGGCCAGCTTAGTAACCTGAGCCCAGGAACCAGGAAGGGAGAGGAAAGGCCAGAAGTGAGGAGGGCAGCAGCCTGGCAGGGAGACAGGGCACAGCATGAGAAGGGGAGGCTGGCAGGGAAGAAGAAAACCAGATCTGGACAGCAGTGAAAACCAGGCAGACCTTGGACATCTAGGGCAGGAAAGGCAGAGAGGCTTGGGGACTGAGAACCCCAAAGGGCTCCCCCGTCCTGTTCTTACCTACAATGAGCCGCTCAGCTTCAGGAAGTTTACTAAAGAGCTTTCGGAAGTCCTCATTTCGCTGTTTATAGGTGGGACTCAACATCTGTCAGAGAGAAGGGAGACCCAAGGAGTTTGACCAGGGTCACCCCCTTCTTCACCTTCCGAGGCCCAATCAGATAACCAATCAACAAGCCTTTATTAAGCACCTACTATATGCCAGGCACCACATTAGGTACAGGGGATATAAGTAAAGAATGAGTCAATCGCCCAGCTACCTGCTCCCCATTCAGCCCCCTTCCAGGCTTCAATTCTGGCCCAACCCCCAGCCCCACTTCTCATTTTGCATGTCATTCCAGCACCTATACCTCCCTCCTTCCCTTTTTCTCTTTTCTAACAGATCCTTCCCCTCTCTGTTCTCTGAATGCTTTCCAGGTCACACTTTCCCCCTCATTTCTTTCTATAGAGGACTGCACCCAATGGGATGTTTTAATTCTCATCACTCATATTTCCAGAGATACTTACACTGTACCAGCTCTGCATTTTCTACAAGAGAAAAGAGGGAAGTCAGTCTAGGTATCTATCTCTCTGTTCTTTTCCCTTTCTTATACCTCTCCATGCCCTCACTGTGTTTACTGCGCCCTCCCCTTTCTGCTCACCCTTCTGCATTCTTTCCCCAGCCCCCAATATGCACAGCCCAGCCCTGCTCAGACCTTGCTGTTTCTGATGAAGTTTCTGCTACTGAGTGATTGGGTTCCAGGAGTGCTTGCTCCTCCACCTTTCTCTGAGGAGCTGTCGGAGCCCTTCTCAGACCCCTTCTCTACCATGGCTCCGGTGTCCTGTTCTGCAGGTGGAGACCGGTTTGGGGGCAGCAGCAGCAGCCGCTTCCGAAGGGAAGGGGAGCTGCTGGGGGTGCTCCGGGCGGAGTGGGGGGCCGTGCTGAGGAAAAAAACGGGAAAATTGGGTTGAGTTCTTTTGCCTCTTAAATCCCAGTTAAAGTATCTAGATCTCGAACCTGGAACCCAGCACGCGGCCCTCAGTGACCTAAGAAAGTGGAGAAACGCTCTACTGCACTGTTCAATTTTATGACAATAATGGCTTGTATATACATATATATATATATATATATATATACACATATATATATATATATATATGACTTTGCAAAAGCATCTTCCTTCAGGACAACACTGTGAAGCGCATGCCCTTTTACAGATGAAGATGTTGTTGAGGCTCAGGGAACAGTGATTTGCCCAAGGTTTCACAGCTGGTCAGTAGCTCAGCTAATACATGAGCCTAGGACTTCTGATTTCTGGGGCTTCTGTCCACTGTGACACACTGCCTGCCTGTGGGTGCCCTCTGCTCAATATCCTTTATCTCCCAATCTCTGCCCCAAGTCCCTTTTCCCTCTTCCAGGAAGGATCATTTCTCCCCACTTCAACACCCACTCCATAACAACTTCCTCCTGCCAGTTATAACATGGTCATCTGGTGCCCAACTTCCAGATCAGGAAGTCCAGAGATTGGCAATCAGAGAAAACAGTTCTAGTCTGGGCTCTGAACTACTTCATTGTGTGACCTCAGACAAATCATTCTCCCACTCTTACGGCGACACACAGAGACATTCTTGCCACGACCTCCAATGTTACACTTCTACCATGATGAACTCTGAAATTACCTTTTATGATTCTATCTTTCCATCTGCTTTATGACCCCCAGCCCCATTCTTCATCCTCACCATGATCTGCAATCATCCCACCCCTTGGTTCTTTCTCAAGCTATCATTTCTATGTTAGCCACACTCTCCATCCTTCCCTATTTCAACTTCCTGACAAATTAGTTCATACTGTTTTCTAGAGTTGAGTCTCTTTGCCTCCTTCTCCTTCAGCCAAGCCCCAGCCTTGGACCTGCCTCCTTAACTCTTACTCCTATGCTATAGAATAGAACCGAAGAAAACCACCAAACCATGTTGACTGCATCCACTGATAATTCATGTTACATAATTTCAACTGGGTCCTTACTGAGGCTGGGAAATCCTTTTACACCTCTCTAATTGACTGACTATCCCACTCCCCACAATAGTTTTTCCAAACCTTTTCATTCGTCCTCAAGTCTTCCACCCTCACCCCGCCCCCCAGCTGAAGACTGCCTCATACTTCACAGAACAAAAAATGAGGTCATTCATGAAGGGCTCCCTGTTCCTTCCTCCTCATCATATCACTCAGCCGTCTTCCTCCATCATCTCCTCCCTCACCCGTCTCACAAGAAGAGTGGCCCTTCTTGCCTAAGCAAACCACTCAACATGCACAAGTGATTCCATTCCTTCCTGTCATCTCTGGCAGATATCACCCCACTCATTAATCTTCGGTCTCTACTCATCTACTGACTGTTTCACTGTTGCCGACAAACATGCCCGTGTCTTGCCATTCTCAAAAAAATCTTCGAGTCATGTATCGCCACTAGTTATTAGACCATATCTCTCCTTCCTTTCATGGCCAAACTCCTAGAGAAAGCCAGCTACAATAAAATTGCCTCCTGCCAGAAAGATGACGAACTTAATATGCAGAGAGAGATATAACTGTGAGCATAGCCAATGAGGAATTTAAATTGCTAGACTATACATAGTTATAATGAGGGTTTTGGGGTGGGGGCAGGGAAGGGACAGATTACGAATTCATTTAAAATTAAGTAAATATTTTATTTTATTTTAAAAAATAAAAGGTTCCAGGTAAAAAAGAGAGGGAAAAAATCATCTACAATCAGTAATTCCTTTCTCCTCTCACTAGTTTCTAAACCTTCTACAATATGGATTCTGACCCCACCGTTTGACTGAAAATATTCAAATATTCTCTCCAAAGCTACCGATGACCTCAATCCTATCCTTCTTGACCTTTCTGTGGCCTTCAATGGTGTTGATTACCTACTTCTCCCGGAGACATTTTTCTGTCTGGGTTTTCATGACACTGCTCTATCCGATGGGTCTCCTCCTATGTATCCCATCACGCCTTCTCAGTCTCCTTTGCTGGACCTTCTTCCAAGTTCCACTCACAATGGGGTGTTCCCCACGCTCTCCCCTTGGCCCTCGTCTTCCTTAATACTCTCTCGTTTGGTGTTCTCATCAACTCCATGGGTTCAGTTATCATCTCTATGCTGATGACTTTCAGAACTCTTTATCCAGCCCTAACCTTTCTCTTGAGCTCTGGTCTCACATATCTAACAGCCTGTTGGACAACTGGACAGCCCATCTCCAACTCAACAGGGTCCAAACAACTGATTATCTTTCCCTCAAGCCCTCTCCCTTCCCAATGTCCTTACTATTGTTGATGGTACCACCAACCCCTTAAGCATTCAAGCTGGCAACCTCGGTGACTCAAATCCTTACTTGTGTTGACTCCATATATCCAATCTCTTGCCAAACTTGTCATTTCTACCTTTATATCTCTTGTATATGCCCCCTTCTCCCCTCCAACACTGGCATGACTCCAGCGCAGGCTTGAATTACTGGAATAGCCCAATGGTTGGTCTTCTCACCACTAAAATCTCAGCTTCCACTCAGCTGCAAAATTGATCTTTCTGAAGCACAGATTGGGCCAGGTCACCTCCCCACTTGATAAATTCCTCTGGCTCCCTGCCATCTCCCAGATCAAATATAAAATCCAATGTTTTTCTCAGTCCTTCTCTTTCCTGAGACCTCTCCAGCACTGGACACTTTGGGCTACCCTTTCGTTCTAGATACTAGTGACCTGTCACCTCCTGGTTTGCCTACCTGTCTCCTTTACAATCTCTTTAGTGTGATTTCCTTTTTTTTCTTTTTTTTTTCAGAATGGAAATTTTTATTTCGAAATGGCCAATGCAAAATTTGCTTTGCTTGTTTATACATGTTTGTAATAGGGGGAGAGGTTTTTCTCTCAGTTTGACAGGGAGAAATACAGGTGTGGGAGGTAGAAAAGGGGAAATTTTGTGGATTGAAAATATATTTTTTAAAGAAAGAAATTTATAATTCAACCCAAAAATGTCGGTAAACTATATATCCTCGATTGACCTAGTACTAGGATTGTACTGCAAAGGAAGTCAAAGACATAAGACACATAGGTGAGATACCTTTGGTGTGATTTTCATCCAAGGATCCCCAGCCTTTTCTTCTCTACATTTTCTCCTTATCAGCTCCTTGGGCTGGGGTGGGCCACAGATTCCCCACCTCTGTCCTAAGGGATCAACTATCATCTCATATATTTGTTTGCATGTTGTCTCCTCAGTTAGACTGTAAGCTCCTTGAGGGCAAGGACTATTTTTGCCTCTTTTTGGATCCCTAGAACTTAGCATAGTGTCTGGCACTTAGTAGGCACTTAATAAATGTTGATTGATTGAGGTTTAGATGGATGACTCCAGAACCAGTATAGTGTGGTGGGCAGAGCACTCGACTTGGAGTCTGGAAAACATGAATTTGAATCCTTCCCCTGACACTTACTAGCTGTGTGACCCTAGTCACTTTACCTCTCTGGGACTCAGTTTACTCATCTGTAAAATGTCAGGGTTGGATGTGATGACCTCTGAGGTCAATCAATGCTTCTGTGTTCTAGATATTCTAACCCACTTCTTAAAGAGGCCTATTCACTGAATGGGCGTTACCTCCCTCTAAGTGAGACTCTGAAAAGGCCTGAGCCTGAAAGGATGAGAGTCTCCCATTGCATCCTGGGCCATCTCCAGTCGTCCTGGTGAATATCAAGCCACTGGACCCAGATGGCTCTGGAGGAGAAAGTGAGACTGGTGCCCTTGCACAGCCCTCCCTCACACAAATCAAAGTCAACTGCAAGTCATGTCATCATTTTCCTGATGTCATGGTCCTCTTCAAAAACGAAGGACAACCACAACAACAATTCTACGCCGGTCCTGAACTGCAGGCCTGCATCACCAACTGCCTGCTGGACATCTCCATCCAGATGCCCCATGGTCATCTTGAACTCAATATGTCCAAAATGGAATTCATCAAACCCCTAGAAACAACTCCTTCACCTCAAAATACTAAGTATGATCAACCTCTTCAGCTTCTGTCCTCCCAAGTCCTCCCATAACTTTACTGTGGGAAGTCCATCCAATGTGGTAGAGCCTTCTTTGCTTCCCTCTGATGTGGTAAAGATACCAGTGGAGCACACAGTCTACCTGCAGGTTGTTCCCTTGCTCCTCCCACATGACCAGCCCATTTTCTTTTCTAATAATGCTATTTTTTACTTACCTCCTTCACTCTCATTCTTTTTTTTTTCTTGCTAAACCCTTGATTGTTATGCATGGCAACTCACTTATACATGGCAACTCACCTACCATGTTCCTCTTTAACAGCTCTCTGAATTCTTAATCCTCTGGAGATTATATGTAGGGTTCCATAACTTACAGCAATACAACTACAGCTAAAGAATATTGGTCTTAAAAATAATGGGCCTCTGCTTTCATGGAGAATTTCTGAGGTCACTAAAGGAGCTTTGCAATTTCTCAGAAGCAATTTAGTCCCTTCTCCTCCTGTTTAATTTTAGACTCAACTTATGTTCCATATGAGCACTGACAGAGAAGTTCTCTAGGTTGTCCTTGTAACTGAATATCATAGTCTGTACAATGGGTATTTTTCATCTACTTAGTTTTTCCTGTGTGGATGAGTAGGCCAAACTTATATAAGTAGCAAGAAGGCTCATGCAACCACATGACATCATCTGTAAATGGGAGTGTTTGGAAACCCTCATCCTTTATAGAATATCCCTGTTTGCTTTGGATTTTGCCTAGATTTCCTCCATTTCAATGGTGGACCTTACTAATAACAAAAAAACTCAGACCTTGTCAATATTCCCAAAGAGGTGACTAAAAGAAAAGCAATAACCACTGAGCTCTACTCTTACTGTTACATCTATAGAAAATTAGAAAAGATTAGAAGGAAACAGGTAAGGCTTTTACAAGTGATATTGCATAGTAGACCCCATCTTTACCATCACACAAGTGACTGAAAGGTGCAGAGAATACAAGACCTCACTGTGTTTATTATTCTTGATTATGAAAAAGTATTTGATTTAAGAGAACAAGAGTCTACCTTCATGTATCTTCCCACAAGATGGTCTCCATGCCTACCTGAATGCTAGAATAACCAAGATGACCTTGTTCAAGAACCCTCTGATGATCAGTTATCCGATGAGATCTAAAATGGAAACTAGTGTATCACCACCCCCACCCCCACCCCGCCAAATCTCCCTGTTTCTGTGGAAAGCACCATCATCTTCCTGGGGAATCATGTTCACATAAGTTGAGAAACATCCTAGACTTTTCAGTCTCCCTCAACTCCTGTATCCAAGGAGTTACTACCTCAGGTCAATCTGACCTAACATTCAGCCCTTTCTCTCCACTCACACAACCATTCCCCTATTCAGGCTCTCATTGAACCCAGATTGGACTACTGCCATCACTTCTTAATTGGTCCTCTTGCCTCCATTCTTTCCACTTGGGACAATCTAACCTCCACACAGCTGCCAAATTGATATTCCGAAAGCCCAAATCTAACCAACCAAGTCACTTCCTTGCTCAAGAACGTTCAGTGGTTCCCTATTGTTTTGGGGGGAAAAAAATAAACTCCTCCATTTGACGCTTCACAATATAACCAAACTAACTTCAAATTTCTTTCACAGTTCAGCTAAACTGACCCATGTGCTGTTCCCTGAACATGAGCTTCCTATCTCCATGTTTTTGTACATGCTGGCCTCCATGCCTGGAATGGTTTTTTTCTTTTACCTCTGCTTCTTGGAACACCTGGCTCCCTATAAGGTTCAACTCAAGTACCATTTCCTAAAAGAGGCCTTTTCTGATCTCCCTAGTTGTTAGGGCACTCTCCAAACTATCATTTTGTGTTTGTTTTGCATGTATTCTACATTTATTTAATTAAATTCATTAATTAACTAAATTCCCTCAATAAAATGTAAGCTCCCTGAAAGAAAGGGCTGTTTCATTTGGGGTTTGTATCTCGTAAGTTTTGGGTAAGTTTTTGTTTTCATTTTGGGGTAAGTTCTGAACACAGTATCTGGCACATAGTAGGTGTTTTAAAAATGCTTGTCGAATTCAGTATAAATTAACAACACTAAGGTGTACCAGAACTTAAACAAAAGGCAGTGATCAATAGCTCTATATGTCTCTAACTGTCTGTCCCTGCTTCCCTGTCTCTCTCACTATCTCTATCTCTCTTCTCTCTTCATATGTGTCTCTCTGTCTCTGGGCAAAGAAGCAGGAGACTGTGAGTATGTGATGCAGTCGGTATATGTTGTCAGATGTGGTCACTGTGTCCATTGGTTTGAATTCACTGTTATTTCTTGTTGTACAGGAGGAGTCTATTGGGGAATGACTGCTGAAAACATCAATAGAGCATGTTTTTAAAGTCAGCAGAGCAGCAGAAATAAAGGGACCGGATTAGATGACCTGGAAGGGCGCTGACTTGTGCCAATCTCAGAATCCGAGCCTGTTTCCTCATTTGTAAAATGAGGCTGGACCAGATGGCCTCCAAGGTTCCTTCCAGCTCCAGAGCTAAGGATTGCTAGGAGACAGGAAAAGAATTGCTTCCTCGTGGTTGCACCCTGCAGTCTCCCTCCTCCTGCCATTCAACTATATTTTAACCTCTATGGGGAAGAGGAGGTTGAACTTGAACTCTCTACTGTGATTCTTGGGGAAGTGGTACAATGTAAGAGCGGGGTGAGGTAGGGAGAGGAAAGGATGGGAGGGGAGGGGAGGGGACGGGAGGGAAGAGGAGAAGGAGGAGGAGGAGAGAGGACGGGGGATCACTTAATCACTTTAGGACTAAAAAAAGACAACTCATAGGACCTCAAGAGTTCCAGGAAACTTTCTCTTTATGCCATCTAATAAAGCACGTAGTAGGGGCTTAACAAATGTTGATTAATTAACTGAAAAAGAAGATACTATTTTCTTTGGTCTGGTGTGAATGGTTAATGCCAACAAGGACACATTCTTTCCTTTGTAACAGTTTGAACATTCTCTTTCTGTTTTATTAGGTTCTATACCTGCTCTTAATTAAACTGCTTTGTAAGAAATTTATTCTGGGTCAGGTAGTTCAGAAGGAGAGAAAGAAGAGAGATAGATAGACAGACAGACAAACACGTATATACATATATACATACATACATACATACATAGATACATACATGGATGGATGGATGTAGATAGATAGATGAATGGACGGATAGATGGATGGATGGATATATGGATAGACAGACAGATGAATGGACAGACAGATGGATGGATGCAGATAGATAGACAGATAGATAGATGAATGGATGGACAGATGGATGGATGGATATATGGATAGACAGACAGATAAATAGATAGATAGATAGATAGATAGATAGATAGATAGATAGATAGATAGATAGATAGATAGATAGATAGATGATAGATAGATGTCATCTATGGAATTGTGAGATACACATGTCTATCACTCAGTGATGGTGTATGTCACATACTTGAGTGAATAAACTGCATTCTCCCTGTTTGCCTGTATCCTGGGGTGGGTTATTTGGGCAGGAGTCAGTAACGACCCTGAAAATTCATGCATGACCATGCTTTTCTGACTCCACTCACCAACCCTAGGAATTTCCTGGCCAAAAGACTACAGTAAGGTGGTTGTTGTTCAGTTGCTTAGTCACGTCCGACTCTGTGACTCCATGTACATTGTCCTTGGGGTTTTCTTGGCAGAGACACTGGAGTGGTTTGCCATTTCCTTCTCCGGTGTCTCTATTTTACAGATGAAGAACTGATGCTGATAGGGGTTAAGTGACCTGCCCAGGGTCACACAGCTAGCAGTGTTTGAGGCTACATTTGAACTCAGATCTTCCTGACACCAGACTCACTGCCCAGTCCTCATTTACAAGCTGACTCCCCTCATTAGAATATAAGATCCTTAAAGGCAAGGACTGGCTTGCTATTGCTAGCTGTATCTTCAGTGCTTAGGATACTGCCTGGCAAATGGGAAGTGTTTGATAAATACCTTTCAATTCATTTATTGTAAATTTAACAAGCCCTTTTAAACCTTTCTATGCGCTAGACACTGTACTAGGTGCTCAGAACACAAAGATCACAAAAACCAAAACAGTCCCTGTCCTCAGGAATCATCTACTCCATGGGAGAAACAATGTAAACAGATAAGTAATCACAAATGCAGATTAATAAAAATACATCACTGAATAGTTTCTAGAGGTTGGGAAGGCAAGCCCAAACTACTGGAGAAATCAGGAAAGCCCTCTTCAGGGAGCTGGTAGTTGGCTGAGCTGGAAGGGGGGGAGGAGCCAGGAGGATAAGCATTCCAGCTATGGGGGCAGGCTGCAGAAGATCCTGGCCATCAAAGCTGCTCACCCCCGAGGCAGTACTGGGGGGCGGGGCAGGGAGAGTGGAGCTGGGGCAGAGATCTGAAGTATAGGAATTTCAGAAACCACAGAGTAACCTTCAGATCATAGATACTGTAGGCTCAAAGATGGTAGGGGACCTTACGAGATCATTTGTTCCAACAAAGAAACTGAGGCCCAGAAAAGGGAAGTCAGTAGTGGGTCTGTTGGGGTTTCAGTATCAGATTTTGGTGTGGCTGATTGCCAAGGAACTTTTATTTCAGACTACTAAATGGTGAAAATTCCACTGGGATAGGTAATCCAATGATCTGAAATAATGATCATATTTTATCTACATAACAAACCCTTCAGCCTGGCATTCAAGGCCCTGCCCTACCTCTCCAGTCTCCTCTTCTGATGTCCCTCCATAGAGCCCATCCACTCTAGCTCTGCTGACATTATGGATGCTACTTTTGCTCATTTCTGTTGTTAAAATACTGCCCACTTACTAGCTGTGTGACCCTGTGCAAGTCACTTAACCCCAACTGCTTTACTAAATATGAATATATATGTATATATATATGTATATATATATATGTTGTCCAGCTCAAGTGGTCACTTTTGACTACTCTACCCCACCCCCATCCAGGAATGATTTTTTTCAAATCTGGCCTCTGACACTAGCTGTGTGACCCTGGGCGAGTCACTTAATCCCAATTGCCTCAGTTTCCTCATCTGTAAAATGAACCGGAGAAGGAAATGACAAAACCACTCCAGTATCTTTGCCTCGAAAACCCCAAATAGGGGTCTGGGAAGAGTCAGACCCAACTGAAATGTCTAAACAAACATTTATATATTGTCTGAAGTATGCTTTAACTCTACTCCCCTTTCATCCAACTGCCCACAGGTCACAGAATAGTGGGCTCGAGCTAGAAGGGACCTCAGAAGCCAGCACTCCATGTTACCAATCAACCCCAAAGCCAACTTGCCTAAAACCAAGGTTCTTAGTCATCTCCCAGATCTGCTCTATTGAATCTCACTGTTTCTGTCTGGGTTACCACCATTCAGCCAGTCCCCCAAGTCACCATCTTTTGCCTCCCTTTTCCATATACAACCCATCAGGCCTGTCCACCCACCTCCCATAGAAAGTCCTCCCCTTCTATTCTCGCTAAGGGATAGCTTAGGACAGGCAGGCACTCATTCTGACCTCCCTGCACCTCTGCAAAAACCTTTGAATGGGTGTCTCCACTTCTGGTGTTCTCTCTGCTCCAATCTAGCCACATATCTGGCCACACCACTCCTCTGCTCCAAAGGCTTCTGCAGCCCCCAAGGCCCTGGTAAGCAAAGATCCAAGTTTTCTGGCTGGCCCTTAAGGCCCTTCACAATCCCTTAATGAGCATTTAATAGGTAACTGTTTGGGAGGACAGAAAGCCTTTCTATTTAGTTCATGAATCAATGAATAAGCACTTAGTAGGCACTTACTTACCCTTAGTGCTTCAGCTCAACTAGTCAGTCCTCTGAGCTCCTGTCCATCCTTGTCCCTTCCTCCCTTTGTGTGCAGCATAGGCAATAGGAGGGCTGTTCTAAATGACTCGTTACTTACTTAATTCCTTCCTCCTTTAAAATCTAATACAAACGGATGTCTCCTAAGACATCTCCCTGAGCTTGACTAGGGAACAATGAGAACATTGAGTCAGAAAGATCTGGGTTCAAATCCAGCCTCAGACACTCACTAGCTACATGACCCTGGGCAAATCACTTAGTCCCTATTTGCCTCAGTTCCTCCTCTATAAAGCGGATGCACACTAGAGAAGGAAATGGCCAACCAGCCCAGCATCCTTACTGAGAAAACCCCATGGACAAAGTCTCTGGGGTCACACAGAGTCACACAGGTGTGAACGACAAGACAACGCCCTCCTTTCTATGGCCATTTTTAAAGCTCAGACCTTCCATCGTCCCATCTTCCACTTAGGGTGGTATTGTGGCTACCCGGGTTTGTGCCTCTTGGGAGGTGAAGGGGCCCAGATATGTGACATCATCGGGACAGGAAACTCCCCAATGAAGAGGCCCCTACCAAAGCACAACCTCCCTGCCCTGCCACTGAGAGGTCGGAGCGGCTCCCCGGCTATCACACAGCCAACCAGCGGGACTAGAACCCAGGCCTTCCTGGTTCCCGGTCCTGGTGTCCCTCTACTATGCCATGAAGCCCTCTCCTAGCCTCTTAACAGATGGCATGTCATATGTTAGGCTCGAGAAAGCCTCATCTCCTTCGGTCCCTTACGGCAACCCAGGGAACTGAGTCTCAGGCACGGTCCCAGAGGAAATGTCAGAGACAGAACTGGAAACCAGGTCTAGACTCCTGATCACAGGACTTTTCTACTACAGCATGCTTCTCTCTCCCCACTCCCTCCATAGCAGAGTAAGCTCCATCATGAGGATGAGAGTGATAAATTATTATAATAATAACATTTAACTATGACTAACGATCATAATAATAACTAACATACGTCTACTAAGTGTTAGGCATTGTGCTAAGTATTTTACTACCGTTATTACTACTATTACTAGCTAACATATAGTACCTACTATGTGCTAGGCATTGTGCTAAGTACTTTATTATCCTTACTACAAATGATAATAATAGCTAATGTTTATATAGTACCTACTGTGTGCTGGGCATTGTGCTAAGTACCTTATTACTACTACCACTGGCTAACATATAGTGCCTACTATGTGCCAAGCACCTACTAAATACTTTACTGCTACTAATGATAATAATCATAGCTAACATATAGTGCCTACTATGTGCCAGACATGCTAAATATTTTACTATTACCACTACTACAAATGATGATGATAATAATAGCTAACATTTATATAGTGCCTATTGTGTGTCAGGCACTGTGCTATGTGCTTTACAAATATTACCTCACTGGATCCTCACAACAACCCTGAGAGATAGATGCTATTATTATCCCCATTTTATAGATGAGGAAACTGAAGCAAATAGAGGTTAAACGACTTGACCAGGGTCACACAGCTAGGAAGTATCTGAGGCTGGATGAGAGCTCAAGTTTTCCTGACTCCAGGCCCAGCACTCCATCCACTGTGCCTCCAAGCTGCCCCCATTAGAACATGGATCACGTCTTATCTAAACTTTAGATACCAACCCTCCCCGCCCCACCCCCCATCTCCAGCCTTGACAAATAGAACAGTCTGACCGTGTCAATCCCCTGCTGAAGAAAGCTCCCTAGTCCCTCCAACACAAACTACAAACTCTTCAGACTGGCATTGAAGCCCCTCACAAGCTGACTCTCTCCAGCCTTTGCTCCCCTTTCCATAACCTCCATTCCAGCCTAGGCTCTGTGTTCCCCATAATTCAGCTCACCTTAGAGGCCACAGTTCCCTCTAAGTTCAGCAGCTCTACAAGTCACATTGGTCTCAGTACTCTTTCCCTTCTGTCCTGATCATGTGATCTCAGATCTGTGTGACTTTCCAAGGAGGTGGGACTCCTCCAGGGCAGACCCTGTTTCTCACTGACCTACACGCCCTGTGCTAGGCACTTCGAAAATGCTCCTCAGACCCTATCTGGAGTGCTATGGTTCGTCCTAAGTAGCACCACATCTTAGGAAGGCCATTGGTTAGCAAGAGAGTCTAGTCCTCAGCCCACTACCATAGGAGAACTACTTCAAAGCCCTGAGAGCTTTTAGCCTGGTTAGGAGACATAAGGGAAGCTTTCCTCAGGTCCCTGGAAGAGAGGTCAGGTCATCAAATCCAGTCTGCACATTTTTTAGATAAGGAAACTGAATATTGGAGAGGTTAAGCAACTTTATAACAGTCACACAGGAAATAAGAAAGACCTATCCTCTGAAAAAGGAATTGGCTTCTTCTGTCTAGCCTGCAGACACAGAGCAAAGGGTAGAATTTGCAGAGAAGCTGATTTAATCAGAACAGGACTTCACATATGGTTGTTGCTGTTCAATCCTGTCCAAATCTCTGTGACCCCATTTGGGGTTTTCTTGTAAGGACACTGGAATGGTTTGCTATTTCCTTCTCTAGCTCTTTTTACAGATGAGGAAACTGAGGTAAACAGGGCTAAGTGACTTGCCAGGGTTACACAGCTAGTAAATGTCCAAGGCTGGATTTGAAATTATGAAAATGAGTCTTCCTGATGCCAGACTTGGAGTTCAGTCTACTGACCACCTAGCTGCCCAATAGACAGTTGGCAGTTAACAAATGTTTGTTGGATCAGGGATACGAACCAGTGCAGGCCTCTGGACTCATGGAGAGGATAGAACAAAAGGTCTTCAAGTAAGGCATCTGCACTTGGTTACAAATCCTTCAACCAGGACCATAAGGTAATCCTCAGTTTCCTAATCTGTTGCTTTGTTAACATGTCTCCCCTTCCCTCCTCTGGATCCCACCCCAGAGAAAAATTGAACTTGGAGAGAGTGCCCTTCTGAATGCAAGATACCAGGCTAAGCTGAGTCCCTCTCATACTAACCTAAAACATTCTTTCTGTCTGGTTTCCATCTCTTCTGGACATGGGATGTATATGAACTAGAAAGAGTTCCTTTCCCTTCCGGCCCTGAGTCAGTTAATCAATTCAATTCAATGGGCATTTCTTAAGCACATATACACACAAGATAGATGTGTATATAGAGAAGAAGAAGAAAGAGGAGGAGGAGGAGGGAGAGAGAGAGAAGGGGAAGGAGGGAAGGAGAGAGAAGAGGGGGAGAGAAGAGAAAGAAAAAAAGGAGAGAGAGGAGAGAGAAAGTGAGTTACAAAATAATTGGGGGAGAAGTGATTAATAATTGGGGGCACTAGAAAAAGCCTTATATATGGTAACCCTTGAACCTCCAAAAGGGGCTTGGGGTATTCCAAAAGGCAGAGGTGACAGGGGAGTGCATTCCAGCTCTATCTGGAGACAGTCTGGGCAAGGACAAAGTAAGAGATGAAGGGCTACGTACATGGAAGAACAAATAGGCCAGTCTGGCTCAAACACAGAGCATGTGGAGGAAGGCTGTGGAGAGGGGAGGGCAAGAACAATATGAAATTAATCTAGAAAGATGGGCCGAAGCCAGGTTACAAAGGCAATAAATGTCCAAAAGAAGAATTTGTATTTTATCTATAGGGCCATAGGGAGCCAGTGGGATTCTTGAGTAGGGGAGTGTCATGGCTGGTTCTGTGCCTTAAGGAATATGCATAATAACAAGAAAGGTCTTAATAAATCAGTAGGGAAAATGAGAAGTAGGAAAATCACTCATCCTAGAGAAGTGGCTCTGATAGGAAAGAACTCCACGACCCTGAGCAAGTTCCTTTACCTTCCTAAAGCCTGTTTCCTTCTCTGTAAAATAGGATTAAAAATTGAAAAGATTAAAAAAGTTAACATCTGCAAAGTGCTTGGTAAACCTTCAAGCTGTGTAAATATCAGCTTTTATCAGGACAGAAATTCAAACTATTATTTATTTGTTTGGGGCTGGAATTTTTAAATTATTATTTATTTTGTGATTTCATGGGTGTAGTGGTACTCTGAGATAAGGAAGGCTAGTCTGTGCCTTTGAGAGCCACCCCGGGGCACTGGAAAAGGGCTTTACAAAGTCTCTCCCTCTCCTTCCCGGACTCCATGGCTCTAGCCACCTGCCAAGGCCAATGGACTCCGCCTCTACGTCCTTGGTCCTCTCTGCCCCTGCAGCCACCACCCATCCCTTCACCTCCCCAGGCGCTAACTGGTCTTTCTGCCTCAGACCTCTTCCCTCTTTCGGATCCAGCATCACCCAACAAGGTGATCTTTCTAAATTGCTGATCTGACCATGTCACCCCACCCCACTCCCTTCCTCTGTAAACTCCAGTGACTTTCTACCACCTCCAGGATCTAAACTGTTCCCTCTCTCTGCACCTGCACCTCTAGAGATCTCCTTACTTCCTCTTAAAGACTCAATTCAAACACTACCAGCCTTCATGGATCTTCCCAGACTAGTGCCAAGCTCCTTCTTCTCTAAGTTTCCCTGCATCAGATCTGCATGTTTCTTGTGCATGTGTGTATGTATGCATATATCCCATCTCTCAAACTGGAAGGTAAGCTCCCTGAGGGCACAAACTCTTTCACTCTTGTTTCCTATCTTCAACCACTAATATGGCGCCTGGGGCATAATAGGTGTTTAATAAATGCTGACTGAGGTTCAAAGCATTCTCTAGTCTGTCCTCAGCTTATCTTTTCAGCCTTATTACAAATTACTCCCTTTCATATACACATATTCTTTTTTGATCTGGTCAAACTGACCTTGTTACTAATGCTGGCCCTGGAGCCAGAAAAGACCCGAGTTCAAATCCAGCCAGCCTCAGATACTTCCAAGATGTGCGTATGACCCTGGGCAAATCTCTTAACCCTGTTTGTCTCAGTTTCCTCACCTGTAAAAGGAGGATAACACATACCACCCAGGGTTGTTGTGCTGATCAAACAAGATTGTATTGATAAAGTGCTTAGCACACAGTAGGCTTTTAATAAATGCTTCTTCCCTTCCTTCTTTCCCCATGCTTCTACACTGGCCTTTCCCCTGACTGGATTGCTTTTTCTTCTTAAAAGGATTTTTTCCCCCTTTATAGAATGCTTAGCTTTCTTTAGACATTTCTTACATGAGACTTGCATGTGTTGTGTATGTGTGTGAACAAAAGTGTTTGTCTCTCCTGATATGATTGAGGGGATAAACTGGTTTTTGTACCCAATATGTAGATGGTACTTAATACCTGCTCATAAATTGATTTTCTGACTCAAAGGCCTGCTCTCTACCCACTATGCCACATTGCCAATAATAGTAATGATTGGTGGCTATTGTTATTATAAAATCTGGGGCTCTCTGGGATTAGGGATCAAGCAGCCCCAGGTGAAGGAACACAGGGTTTGCACTTCATGAAAGGCAAGTCAACATGGCATGGCATCTAACCAGGTAATATATTTTGGAGGATAGCCTCTCATCGTACTCTCCACATCCAGTGTCTGAACCCTCCAATTAGGCCTACACAGGCTTCACTATTAATCACAGCTCTGATCACCCACGGATCACATTATTCTAGGAACATACTGGAGCTTGTCTGAACTTCTCAGGCCTGACATTCAAGGTCTCCACAACAGCCTCTAACCTACCTCTCCAGCCTTATCTCTTAAGTCTCCCCTATATATAGACACACACACCCCTTTTTCTCTGAAGTCTACCTTCTCCATACCAAGTTCATTCAAGGACCAGTGGTTCTTTTACCCCCCACCCTACCCCCTTTTATTTCTTTCTAAATCTACCCATCGTTCAAGGCCCTTCCTAGGAGTTTTTCTGTAGCCCACACAGACCTCTTCATCCTCTGACCTCTTGACCTTTTCTGGCCTAGTTGGGCAATAGGTTTTGGTTTTCCTTTTGTTCTCTAAACCCTTCAAGGGTAGAGAAAGGTAACATATGCCTCCCCAGCATAGAAAAACCATGGTAGTCAGCTGGACCTTGGATAACAGTTGCTGAGTACCCTAGTGGACAACACCAATGACCTCTCTCTGATAAACAGGCCCAGGGTTCAAGCATTCAGCTCCTCCCACAACAGGTGGGGGGGAGGGTCCCTGTTCCCCCCCTCTCCCATGGGAGCCAGCCTCTTATGTCCTCTTCCACCCAGGAGGTCCAGAGCCCTCTTCTTACTAAGGAAGATCCAGCTCCCTGGACAGTGGATGGGTTAACTTCCCCCAGATAACAACTCATAAATGCCCTAGAGAAGCAGAGAGGGAGATCAGCCTGCCTAGGGCAAAGGCAGAAGGTGAATGTGCTTCCTGGAGTGGGATGGAATTCCCGTCTGAGGAGGGGGATGGGTAGCGTGAGTAGTGTGTGAACATTAGTGTTTTGGGGCCCTTGCGAAACATGGCAGACTAGTGATGGGGAAAGGGACAGGTTGTGGGCAAAGAGACCACGATAGGACCCAGACTTCCTGTTCCTTAGAGCCTCAACAGGCCCAGAATAAAACTATTTCCTGTCAGAGTCGCAGGTACATACATATGCTCAGCCACTGAGAACTTCACAAACTCAAAACCCAAGGCTCCCTCTAAAAAAGGCAGATCTGTCTGAAATGTGTTACTATAAGAACGGGACAATGTAAGTGGGCCCAAAAGGCAGGCCTCCTTCCTCCCTAACATCCATCATGATGCAAGGACATGGAAAGATGGACCCTGAGACAGAGAGGAGGGAAAAAACACACAATCATACCGTTGGGGAGATCCAGGCATATGCACACAAGATCCCACATACACACATCCTCCTCTCTTCCATGATCGCTACCCACCCTCAGGCTTCCCTGCAGTGCCCAGGACACAGACACAATGTGGGGCTCTCTTCTCACCCTCTTCCCAGTAAAAAATGCCCCCATCCCCTACCACAGCTGCCTCCTCTCCCGACAGCTGCTCCCCACTCCCACTGCTCCCCTTTCCCAGCTGCTACGCTGCCCCCCTCCAGGGGCTCTGACAGCAGCCTCAGCTCCTAATCTTCCATTCTCCTCTCCCATTTCCCAGCCCCCCACCCCCACCCAGGACAAACCACCTCTCTGCCCTCTCACCCCCACCATTAACCAAAGCCCCGCCGTTAAGGGGGCAGCTGCTCTCAGGCTCACCCCACGGATCTCTGCACGTCTCCCCGAAAGGGCCCCCCAAGGGGTCTTTATCTCTCAAATCATTCCTGATCCCTCCAGACTGTCCCCCCCAATCCCCTCCGGGGATCCCGGACACCATGCCACAGGTCCCTGCCCCCTAAATCGCTCATAGCCCCCACCCCCCCACAGGCCCCGGCCCTCTAATCTCCAGCGAAGGACCCCTTCGGTTCTCGGCTCCCAGATCGTCCTCCTCCCGTCCATCCTCCCCAGCCCCTCACCCCACTGTCCTTACTCAAACATAGCACGGAGCGGCCGGGCCGGGCGGGGCTCCTGGGTGCGTGGGGAGTGGGGGGCCCGGAGTGGGGTGGGGTCGGGGCGGGGAGGGGGGGACGGGACGCCCGGGCTGGGAGGGCTCCGAGCCCCGAGGCCCCGGGGAAGGGGAATCGGCGCCCCGCTTCCTCCGCCGCCCGCCCTCCCTCCCGGCAGCACAAAAGGCCGCGGAGCCGGCGGCGGCTACACCCCCCCCCCAAGCGTCACCGACCCCCCCCTTTCTCCCTCCCCCTCCTTCTCCTCCTCTTCCTCTTTCCCCCTCCTCCTTCTCGCGTCACCAGCCCCGCCCCTACGGCCCCATCATGGGGAGGGCCGGGGCGCCCTCAGTGGTCCTGGACACCTGAGTCTCGGGGAAAGGGGGTGGGGGCAAGACCTGGCCAGGAACTGGGGGCCCCTCCGGGCCCCTCCCTCCCCTCTCCCCTGTCCCCGCTGGGCGCCACACCGGAAATGGAGGGTGAAGAGATACTCCGGGGGCAGGAAGGGGGAGGGGAGACCAACCCGCCCCCCCCCCTTCCATTTCGCAGCAGACACGCTTTAGCCCGGCTGTGTCTGTCTCTGTCTGTCTGTCTGCCTGCCTGCCTGCCTGCCTGCCTAGGCGTCTCTGTCTGTCTGTCTGTCTCTCTGTCTCTTTCTCTCTCTCTCCCTCCCTCCCTCCCTCCCCACACCATGTCTTTCTCGCTGTCTCTCTCTGTGCTAGTGAATCTTCTCTTTCTCGATCTCCAACTCTGTCTGCCTCGTCTGTCTCTCCCTTTTGCCTTTTTTTCTGCCTCTCAGTCTGTTTCCGTCTTCGTCTTTGTCTGCATTTGTTATTTATTCTCTGTCTCTGGGTCTCTCTGTCTTTGTCTCCCTCTCTGTATTTCTCGGTTTCTGCCTCTCCGCAGTGTTCCTCTGTCTTTCTGGCTGCTCTGTCTCTCCTTCTTCCCCGCCTGTGTCTCCCTCCCTCTCTGTTTTTCTATCTCTGTCTTTCTGTATCTCTGTCTCTGTTTCTCCCTTGGTTTTTTTTGTCTCTCTCTCTTTCTCCCTTTCTCATAGCTCCCTGGTCTCTCTCTCCAGCTGGGCTCTGGAAGTACTTTGTCTCTTTCCCTGCCAGCCTGGCCTATCTCTTTCCATCTCTGTTTCTCTCCAGCAGTCTCATTTGGGTGACTCTCCACGTCCATTCTCCCAGGCCATCCAGTTCTATGACTCTTGTCTTGGGTCTTTCTCTTTCCCATTTGACTGTCTCTCAAGCCATCCTATCTTTGTGACTATTTATCCCTGTATTTTTCCACAGCCATCTTGCCCCATACCATACCCCAACATATTAGGGGAGCAATGACAAATATCTCATGTTCCCTCCCCCCACACACAAATTGCCCTTTCCCTTAGCTCAAAGTGGGAAGCCATGCACAGGCCCCTATCAGTCTCACCTTTCCCCAGCTGAATTGTCTGTGTCAGGGGTCCTTGGCCTGCGGAGGTGCCTGGGTGGTGGAGTGCATGGAGGTGTCTCCCCTTCACTGGAGGGTGTTACCTGTATGGTGGGCACAGGCAGGAGCTCCCAGTGGGCCAATGCCCTATCCTTTACTCCACTGCCACCATGATTCCTCTGGTGCTTCTTGGCTGGAGGGGTGGGTGAGCTCTGGGCTGAGGAGACCTCTGCCTCACCTAGCAAGGGTGCCCAGGGCAGCAAAGGTAGGAGATCTGCCATGGGGGGAGGCAGGGGAGAGGCTCTGCCGTCTGTGGTCTCCAGGGGGAAGGCCGAGGATCTGAGGGAAGAAGAGAAAGTGCAGAGGATGGCTGAGCTTCATGAGGCAGAGATAGAGAGCAGTATAGAACCCTGTTCTATACTTTTTTTTTTAGTCCATTTATTTATTTAATTTATTAAATATATTTAGTTTTCAGCATTGATTTTCAGAAGATTTTGAATTTTGAATTTTCTCCCCATTTCTACCCCGCCCCCTCCTGTTCTATGCTTCTGATAAGGAAAAAGAATTTCCCACCCACACTTCAGGTGCTTCCACTGAGCAATATGGCAGAGTGGAAAAGACACTGAATGTGGAGTCAGGAAGACATATTCAAATCTTATTTTACTGTGCGACCCTGGACAAGTCTATTAACCATGATGGGCCTCAATTTCCTCATCTATAAAATAAAAGTGTTGGACTCAATGTCCTCTTCCCCCGTCCTGTGCCAAGCCTCTTCCTTCATCTCCATCACCCTCCTCTTCCAGTAAGCCTTACCTGCTTCTTAATTGCACCCTCCTGATCTTGTTTCCTGAGGGCTGTGGTCACCAAAAGCTTGTTGACGTCTGCTGCAACCAGAGATCCACCAGGACCAGGACCTGGGAGCCCTTGATATTGAATGAACACAGAAGGGGAAGGGGACAGTGATATGACAGCTCTCTTCCCACTCCCAAATTGGGTGAGATCTCAAAGTCCCTGGCAGAAGACTTGGGCAGCTCCTATAATGGAACAGGGCTGGAAAGCTAACTGTCAGGCCTGCCTGAAGCTGGGGATGTCCCTTCTCTGTTTGCTCAGTCATACAATAAACACAGGGACTCTTTACATTCCAGCTGTCTGCCCTGGTTGCCCTCCCTACCTCTGGGCAGCCCTGGGAGGTTAGGCATAAGAGGGGAGGAAGGGCAGTCTCCTCTACCTGGACACACCAATTTTATCTGAAGGTTTCTTTGGGGTTTAGGGGGTTGCATTAGTTATCTCAAAGCTAAGGGGAAACGGTTTGATACAAGCTCCTCCTGGATTTCTGAGGCTAAAAGTATAGAAGGCTATCGAATGAGCTTTTCTGTCTATCCTCCCCACCCCAAGATTCTCCAGCCACCACTATTCCCTCAAGGAGGAGTTAGTTCTGACCTTTGTTCTCACAGGGTCCTGGTTCCCAGCAGCTATCTAGAACAGAGGGAGAGGAAGAGAGAGAGAAAGAGAGAGAGAGAGAGAGAGAGAAGTTCCCTCTGTCCGTGAACCAAGAAGAAAATCTTTGGCATTAGGATTAGGGTGACCTTGAAGGCCCAGAAGAGCTTCTCTGGGGTCGTATTACTCTCCAAAAACCTCCCCCCTCCACATACACACACCTGTTCCAGAGAGAATCTACCAGCTGTCTGTCTAAGAAGCAACAGACCTCGGGGAGAGGGAGAGAGAGATAGGGACAAGGTTGGAAGGGACTAGGGTGGGGGAACCTGAGTCATCTAGACTCTGAGCAAGAGGTTCCCTGCCTTGTAGAGTAAGAGGATCGAAGTTATGAGGAGCAACTTAGAATCATAGACCATGGGAGAGCTAGACCTAATAGGGGCCTCCCTCATTTACAGAGAAGGAAACTGAGGCAGACAGAGGCTAAGTGACTTGCCCAGGTCCACACAGCTACTAAGTGCCTAAGGTCAAATTGGAATTCAGGTCCTCCTGACTTCAGGGCCTGTGTTCCACTGTACTACCCAACTGCCCCTTATGTACCTTAAAATCCACTTCGATCAGAAGTCAAGATATTATCCCATGATGTCATTGATTCTGTTTGAAAACAAACAACTACAATACCAACACCACTACCATCATCACTACCACCATCACAATTGCTACTCCTTTTTTTAAAAGAAAGATCTAGTATACACTCAGTTTGGCATCCAGAGTCCTCCAAAATTTAGCCCCAACCTGTTTTTCCCATCTAACATTCCACTATCCCCTTCACATATTCTAAGCCTTGGAATCAGAGCCGCAACTAGGACAAGACAACGAGGGTATTGTCCCCCGAGAATTGACTTTAGAGACCCTGACAGCACTCACAAACCTCTGACACAGCACATAGTTACTAGGAGTGATGCTGCCAGTTGTTCATCCCGGTTTGGAAGAGGACCAAGGACTTTATGGGGTAATGTCTTGCCTTGCATATCTATAGGCAGTTGCCAGATATCAGACTGAGATGAACTCCTCCCCAGGAGGGTGTGGTGACCTTCTCAGAATCGACCCCACCCTGAAGTGCAGTCTCTGGGTTCTCTTCTTCCTCACCAAGGAGCAAGGCCTTGTTCTTTCCCTCCACTAAAGGTGTATTCTGTCCCCCTTGCCTTGGTTATGGTTTGTAGAACTCGCTGTGGGCCCCAAATCTAGTTACGATTGCCTGGAATTGGATTACTTGCTGTTTCTTGGAATATGCCTTGTGCTTTTCCCTTTGCTTTTCTCTTCCTCATCTGTTCAAGACCTTCCAAAGCCTACCCAAATTCAAATGTCACCTCTACCATGAAGATTTCTCTGAGCCTAGGTTTCCACTGCGCCCTGCCTCCTCTGAAATGCTGTAGCCATCCATTTGTCCTGATTCCCCTTTATCCTTATTCCTCCCACAGAATTTCATCTCTAATTGCCTGCTAAACAGTTCCACCTGAATGGCCCTTCAAGCTCAGTAAATCCCAAACTAAACTCATCATCTTTCCGTCAAAACTATCCCTTCTCCCAACTTCTGCATCCCTATTGAGGACACCACCATGCTCAGGTTCACTCCAGGTTATTCTTGACACTTCCTTCCTTCCTACCCCACCATATTCAACCAATTGTCAATTTTATATTTGTGTCTCCGCCACTTGGCAAATAGTAAGCTCATGATAAATGCTTTCTATTTATTCTGTTAATTCTGTCTCTACACAGCCATCTCTTTCTAATGAAATCCAATTCACTCCCAAGTCAAGACATCACCCCATGATGTCATTGGTCCTCTTCAAAAACAAAGGACCAACAAGTCACCTTTTTCTCACTTACAGAGATCTCTCTAGTTGAAGCCCTCCTATCTCCTCTACCCTATACTATTGAAATAACCTCCTGATGAGTCCTCCTGATAACCACTCTCCCCTCTCCAGTCGCTCCTCCTCACATATCCAAAGCATAGGTCAGAATGTGTAACTCTCCACTCAAGAACTCTAACAGTCTCTCTAGGTTCTAGTATAGAATCCAGCCTCCTCTTAGGCATCTAAAGCCCTCTATTCTCTGACTCCAACCTGCTTTCCAGCCTTATTGGACATTGATTCTCTCTACTTACTATGGCCTGGTTGTTCCCACATCTCCTATTTCTGTGCTTTTGCACAGTGGTTCCCAAAGTGGGTGATACCTCCCCCTGGGGGGTGCTGGAATCGTGGGGGGAGCAATAGTAGCCTTAGGTGCAATTGTACACCTAATCTGAGACTTCTTTCCTAGTTTGTAAGATTTCCAGGGGGGCGCTGAGTAATTTTTTTTAAACGGGGAGATAGGCCAAATAAGTTTGGGAACCTCTGGGACTTTTGCCCATGATTACAATTCACTCCTTCCCCATCTCCCCCTGTTAGAATGCCCCAGCTCAGGTACCATACAAGGCCTCTCCCAATCTTCCCAGGTGATAGTCCTTACCATAAAATGACCCAAGGACTTGGACTGACTTGGAATTCACTCATCCGGGTAACTGTTGTTTCCCACCAGGAGAATGGGAGATCCTTAGGCTCAGGAAGTAGTTTTGTTCTTGCCTGTGTATACACAGTGCCAGGACACGTAGTTGGTGCTTAATAAATGCTTAGTGATCTAATGAGGACAGGGAAGGCGTCTTTGTGTCTTGCCAGCACCTAGTATAGGGGCCGGCAGGAAGTCTTCAAGGAACTGGATTCCACATTTATGGAACTGAGAATATAGAGGGGTGTGTGTGTGTGTGTGTGTGTGTGTGTGTGTGTGTGTGTGTGTGTGTGTGACAGAGACAGAGAAAGAGAGACAGAGGGAGAAATAGAGACACAAAGAGAAAGAAACAGAAGGAGAGAGAGACAGGGACAGAGACAAAGAGAGAAAGAGACAGGGGGAGAGAGAGAGACAGAGAAAGAAAGAAAGAAAGAAAGAAAGAAAGAAAGAAAGAAAGAAAGAAAGAAAGAAAGAAAGAAAGAAAGAAAGAAAGAAAGAAAGAAAGAAAGAAAGAAAGAAAGAAGAAGGAAGAAAGAAAGAGAAAGAGAGGAGAGAGATGGAGGAGAGGGAGGCATGTGTACTGTATTGACATATGGGATGTCAGGGAGTTGGGAGTGTGGGATAATAGCCAAATCAGAGGTTGGAGAGTTAGGAGGGATCTCAATGGCCATCCATCTAGTGTCGCCCATACATCAAAGGGGTTCCCATTCTAATGTACCTGATAAGTAGCGGTACTGTTTCACTTTGAGACATCTCTAATGGTTAGTCAGGCTTTCCTGCCATCAAGCCTCCATTGGGCCACTTTGTCATTTCTATCTTTTGTTCCTGGTACTGACCTCTGGGGCCAAGTAGAATAAAGCTTAGCCCTTCAACAGAGGGCAACCTTTCAAATATTTGGAGCACGCATCACTTGAAATCTCAATCCTCATCCTGATTGGCTCATTTTTGTCTACATAACACACTTGCCTCTCCCCTCTAACCCAGGGCTGGAGGATGAAGCACTAAATTCCTCCCAAAGCCTTCCTTTATGGAGTGCTCAGAACTTTCAGCCCTTCTTGGTTTCAACTTCAGGGAACATCCTGCCTCCCTTGCTGCTCATCCCCTAGCTTTTCAGCCATTCTTTATGTGTTGTGTTCTTCCACTAAATTATAAGCTCTTTGTGGTAAGGAACTGTCTTTTTCTTATTTGTATCTCCAGAGAAACCAGCCTCAGACACTTACTAGCTGTGTGGCCCTGGGCAAGTCACTTTACCCTGTCTGCCTCAGTTTCCTCATCTGTCAAATGAGCTGGAGAAGGAAATGGCAAAACCATTCCAGTATCTCTACCAAGAAAACCCCAAATGGGGTCATAGAGAGTTGGACAGGACTGAATGACAATCCCCAGCATTTAGCACAGTGCCTGGCACATGTTAGGTCCTTGATAAATGTTCATTGAATTGAATACTATCCATAACACCCCATGAGTCTTTTTTCCAACCTGAACAAACCCAGTTCTATCAATCTGACATGAATTCAAAGCCCATCACCACGCTGCTGCCCTCCTCTGAACGCTCCCCAGTTGATCAATTTCCTCCGTAAACCGCAGGACCCAGAACTCAACAAACAACCTAGTTAAGATCTGACAAAGCGAGGCTTTCCCCCCCTCCCTGGAACCTGTTGTTCAGTTGTTTTCAGTCACATCTGACTCTTTGTGACTCCATTTGGGGTTTTCTTGGCAAAGGCACCAGAGTGATTTGCCATTTCCTTCTTCAGCTCATTTTACAGATGAGGAAACTGAGGCAAACAGGGTGGAGTGACCTGCCCAGGGTCGCACAGATATAAAGTGTCTGAAACTCGATTTAAATTCAGGAAGCTGTCTTTCTAACTTCAGGCCAGGCACTCTCTGCACTATGGCGCCACCTAGCTGCTGCCCTAGAATCTGAGCCTCTCCTAAAAGCAATTGGAAACTTCGTAAGGCTTTTTTTGGCTGCCACCCCATCTCTGACTCATCTTGAGCTTACAGGCCACCAAAACTCCCAGGTCGTTTTCAGAACAACTACTGTTTATCCATTCCTTCCTCGTTTTGTATTTCTGGGGTTGATTTTTTTCCACCCAAGTTCAATATTTTGTCCCTTCTGGCTGGTCCCCTTGCTTCAAGCCTCTCTGCACTCCATTCCATCCTTAACTCAGCTAGCAAAGTGATTTTACAAAAATACAGGACTGATCATATTCAAGAAACTTCAGCAGCTCCTTAGTACCCCCAAGATCAAATATGAAGTCCTCTGTCTGCCTTTTAAGACCCCTCATAACTTGGCTTCTTCCTACCTTCCTCATCTTACGCCTTACTCCTCTCCAAATGCTCTTGGCATCCAGAGACACTGTTGTCTTTGTTGTACTTTGTTGTACGCAGGACGCTCTGTCTCCTGACTCCATGCATTTTCTCTGACCGTTCCCTATGCCTGGGATTCTCTTCCTTCTTGTTTCCATCTCCTGGCTTCCTGCAAGTCTCAGGTAAAAATCTCTTCTTCAAGAAGCCTTTCCTGACCTCCTTAATTCTAGTACTTTCTTTCTCTTAAGTATCTCCAATTTATCTTGTGTCAATAGCCTGTTTGTACCCATTTGTTTGCATGTTGTCTCCCTGATGAGAGCCTCTTGTAGACAGGGACTCTCTTTTGCCTTATTTTTTATCCCCAACACTTAGCATAATACCTGGCACATAGTAAACGCTTGATAAATATTTGCTTACTTCAATTATTGACTGAATTTCATCTTAATCAATTCAGCCCAAGGGTCTTGCCTCTTAAGATCCGTTTGGATCCTGACTCTGTCATCCAGTGTATTATCCTAACTTTGTGTCATCTGCAAATTTGATGGACAAGCCATCCATGCCTTTAAGTCATTGATAAAATGTTAAACAGCTTAGGATCAGGTACAAATTTCTAGGATTCTCTACTGAAGACTTTCTGCTATGGTGACACTGAATCATTCACAAATGTTCTTTGAGTACAGTTCTGAAATCATCTGATTATATTCTTGTCCAATCCATATTTTCCCCACAAAAAATAGTATATAAACAAGGATTTGCTGGAGCCAGCTCAAACCAGCTCACAAGAGCTGATTGTTAAATGTTCAGCGTGAGCACTTACACCTTGGAAATCAGCCATTGCTATAAATAAGGCCTTGGTTTATCGTTTTGTTGATTTCTAGACTTAAGAAAGTGATGAAAAAAATCTTAATTTTAAATTAAAATTAAAAGTGTGTCCTGAATATTTTTCTTGGGAGGAAACCAGTTGTTAAACATTTACAGTACACCCCTGAGTATGAGACACTTTAACTGAAGCTTTCCTAAAATCTAGCATTCTCCTCATCTACCAGCTTAGTAGTACTATAAAAAACAAAACAAAACTGAAACAGCATTGGTTTGGCATGATATATACTTGATGAAGCCATTATTGACTTCCCTTTCTAGATATCCTTTCCTGAATTCCCCCAGGAATCAAAGGGAGGTTCTGTTGAGGGAGAAAAACCCAGGGATTCAGGAATTCCAAAACTAAAGTTCCCAGGACTGGAGTTCCCAGACAGGGCCACTGAGGGGGAGTGCCCCTTTAGGACCCGAGTACTGGAGAGGGTCGGGCTGTCTGGAATGAATTCACCATTTCAAGCATTCTTTAAGTCAAAGTGGCAAAGATTTATTACACTTTACAGTGGGCAAGAGTTCTTAAGGAGTGCAACCTTACAGGGCTACAGGGAAAGTTTTTATAAGAGATTTGGGGGTGAAACATGTCAATTAGGTGTTTTGGGGCGAGATTAGAGAGTGGTTAAGGGATGGTCAGTTCTTAAAGGAACATGCACCTTTCGTATCTACGGCGCAGGCATACTACCCAGAGTTCACTGGGAAATAGACCAATGCAGGGGGGGCTACTAGGAGGTATGGTTTTGACCTCGAAACATCACTAAGTTAACTAACTGTCAGGGCTGACTGGGAATACCTAGGTGGCTCTCGTCAAATGTCTTGTTAGACAAAATAAATGTAAGAGAGTATACATTTGACTATGTCTAGGATACATATCAGTAAGGTCAGTAAGTAGTAAATATTGTCCTAACCCAGTGCACAGGGAGTAGATAGGCACAGTTGCCTACTGTGAAAGGAGTAGAGATAAGTGTGTTGCTAGGGCATGCTGCCCTTGAGCTAGAGAGACTATTTTGAAGCTAGGGAGAGATGTGATTTTAGAACTGGATGTGGTTTTGGAATTGGGGTTCAGGCGCAGGCACCCAAGCAGAGGCTGTTAGAATTAGGGTCTGAAATGCCCCTTGCTCTGAGGCATGCAGCACCCCACCCCCTTGCGCAGGGGCGTGCAGTAACACTCCACTTACTGGACCCCAGATCAGACCCAGCTCCCTGCAACAAACACTTTGTGTAAATCCCCGAGTCTTGCCCGGTGTGGCCCCAGATGGACAAGCCTAGACACGCTCACAATACCCTGCTTTTGTAAAGGCTTGCTTGCACCTGCTCAAGGCTCACGTATAAGAAGCCCTAGATTCCTGAGCTCAAGCTCCTGGCGGCTCCCTTCTATGGGACAGTCGCCAGCTAATAAATGATGCTCAATATATTCTAATTTGGCTTGGTCTGTGTTTCTCGGTCCGTCCATTTCAGGTCCAAGCACAAGCACCCAAGCACCCCATCAGTTCTGTAATATAACTAGAACTGAAGTATGTAAGATCATACAGTCAAAGGGATAGAAAAGATTGTGTCCAGTTCCCCTCATTTTACAGGTGAGGGAACTGAAGTCCAAAGAATCATAAGTTATTAGATTTAGAGCTGGAAGTGACTTCAGAGGTCAAGAATTAGGTTCCAAATAGCCTCTGAAACTCCTAACTTATCAGAGCCCAAGGGAAGGTACCTTTCAATGGCAAAAGCTGGCTCTTTAACTGCTGGTTTACTGGCTAGATTTCTTCCTCAAAGACCAAGCCTTAAACCCAATTCACTCTGGAGCTCATAGATTGGACAATAGGTACCTGCCCTCCTAGCACAGAGTCAATGTAAATAGTAAATAGAAATTGTTTCTCTTTTGGCCAGAAACCCTGAGGATCTTCCCCTCCTAGTTTGACTTTTTTTTTTTTTTGAGTTTTTGATTAAAGGGGCCATCCCTTGATTAACTTCTTAAAGAGGCCTATTAACTGAATGGGTGTTACCTCACTCAAAGTGAGAACCTGAAAAGACCTGAGCCTGAAAGGGCCAGGGTCTCCTAAGGTATCCTGGGCCATCTTCAGACATCCTGGTGAATATCAGGCCACTGGACCCAGATGGCTCTGGAGGAGAAAGTGAGGCTGGTGACCTTGCACAGCCCTCCCTCACTCAAATCAAAGTCAACTGCAAGTCATGTCATCATCTCCCTGATGTCATGGTCATCTTTGAGAAAGAAAGACAAAAGCAACCTGTGAGTATCCTCTCCCTCTCCCTCCCCTTCTCCCTCCTTTGCCTAAAGGAAGGTACATTTAGATGGCCCAAGGCTGCCGCTTAACTTTGAGTTTACTGGCTAGATTTCTTTCTCAAAAACCAAGCCTTAAACCAAACTCACTCTGGAGCTCATAGATTGGACAATAGGTACCTGCCCTCCTAGCACAGAGTCAATGTAAATAGTAAATAGAAATTGTTTCTCTTTTGGCCAGAAACCCTGAGGATCTTCCCCTCCTAGTTTGACTTTTTTTTTTTTGAGTTTTTGATTAAAGGGGCCATCCCTTGATTAACTTCTTAAAGAGGCCTATTAACTGAATGGGTGTTACCTCACTCAAAGTGAGAACCTGAAAAGACCTGAGCCTGAAAGGGCCAAGGTCTCCTAAGGTATCCTGGGCCATCTCCAGACATCCTGGTGAATATCAGGCCACTGGACCCAGATGGCTCTGGAGGAGAAAGTGGGGCTGGTGACCTTACACAGCCCTCCCTCACTCAAATCAAAGTCAACTGCGAGTCATGTCATCATTTCCCTGATGTCATGGTCCTCTTAGAGAATGAAGGACACAACATTGCTAAGTGCAGAAGGCCACACTTAAGGACCTAGAAGGCCACATGTGACCTTAAGCTGCAGGTTCCCCACCCCAGTTAGACATGTATTACATAGTGTAGCCTCCATGCTGAATAACTGGCATAGTAGGCCAATAGATACTAATACTGAAAAAAAATCATACAATCAAAACTACACCATAGAAACTGGTTTAACTTGTAAAGCAAACAATACACTGCAGAAAACTTTTTTAAAATTTCAAAATGTTTTCTTCTCTAGTGGATACCTATGGAACATCCAATAAATCCTAGACCAAAAACAAAACAAAACAAAACAACTCTACAACCAATTGAGCACAACAGCTGTCCCTCTGATTCCTCATTGGCCAGCAAGAACCTTGACAATTTGGCAGCTATGTTAAAAGGATGTCCAGTTAACCTACATGTTGGCATATTTTTGTATGAGCGTCTTCCAAAATGGGAAAGTAAAGATCATTGCAAATGACCAGAGAGACACAACCAACCCAGAATACAGTTGCCTTTGCCAAACACCTAACATTTGATTGCTTGATGCTGCAAAGAATCAGGTTGCAACAAAGCCAACTAACAGGGATTTTTTATGCCAGGCATTTGATTGGTTTCAGATTGGATGACACAATTGTGTTTTCAGACAGGAAGCACTGTATTAGCACTGTATTTCCTGGTAGTAAATGGCATAGGTGGGCCTGAGGTCCAAGAGGAAAACAATGGAGAGACCAAAAGCTTCTGTCCAGAGGAAATACCTTCTATGGTCTTGATACAGAGGCAAGAAATCTCGAAGCATGTCTAGGGAAGACTGTTACAAATACAAATGATTCCAACATCAGGCCATCAAAGATGCCAAAACTGTAGCTGGTCTCAATGTGCTCTGAACAATCAATGAGCCAGCTACTGCTGGTATTGCTGATGATAGGTGCTGAGAGACATGTATTGTTCTTTGACCTTCGAGGTGACTCTTTTGATATCTCCATCCTCACCACTGAAGATGAGATCTTTAATTCAAGTCACAGATGAGGACCTCCTGTGTGTCAATCCAAGAACATTAGTGAAAACAAATAGGTTATCCTTCACCTCCATATAGCTTGGGAATGTTTAGAGTGCATCCTCTCATCTAGTAATGAGATTGGTCAGTATTGAGATTGGCCCTCTGTAGTTTTTGACTTCTATCCCAGATATGATATCCATTTTGAAGAGCTAATCATTGACATCTCCCAAGGTACACTGGACCCAGTGGGAAAAGGGACTCCAAAGGCTGAAGAGAGGTCAAGAGAATTTTTTTTTTAAGATTATTGGATTTGACAATGAAGAGAGCAGCAGTTTGGGTTGACTGATGAGGTTAGAAATCAGACCACAGAGAGTTAAGAAAAGAGAAGGAAGGAGGGAGATTTTGGCCTTCTCAAATTTAGCCACAAAAAAGAGAAGAGAGGACAAATGTAAAGAAATAATTATCTGACTCTAAGCTGGGAAGGAAGATCCTAGACATCAGCAGGAAGGGTTGGAGAAGATCTGCAACCCTGTCATTACTAAGCTGTATCAGAATGCAGGGGATGTCTTAGTAACAATGTCTGGTGGATTCCCAAGTGATAGAGCAGCCTCTTGCTCTAATCTCTCTTGCCCTTGGGTTCTGTGGTCGTTGACTCCAGATCTTCTGATCTGGCTTCCCATTATTCTCCTGCTTCAAAGTAGTGATGATGAGAAACCCCGAAATCCACCTTTCCATCTTGTGTAAGAACTATAATTATTTTGCAGTAGTCCCGTAATCCCCAGAGGGTTTTTTGTTTCCCCAGCAATAAATTACAAAGTCCTGAAAATAGTCATATTCAAATTAGTTTTTTGCAGGGAAATGCATTTCTCTTTCTAGATGTTCATCAAGGTCACAAGCATCCTGTGAGTGTCCCACAGGACTCTATCCTGGGCCCTTTTCTCTTCTTTCTCTCTACTCTTCGCTTGGCGATCTCAGTAGTTCTCATGGATCCATCTATCACCCCATGCAGATAATTCTCAGATCTATTTATAATAATAAAACTAATAGCATTTATGTAGCACTTTAAGGTTTACAAAGCACTTTACAAATACTATTTGAATACAGATATTTGTCCAGGCTCAAAACCTAGATGTCAGCCCTGACTCTCCGTTCTCTTTTACCGGGTCCAGTTCAATCTGTTGCCAAGGCTTATTGATGTTACCTTCACATCATCTCTTCTATATGCCCGCTTTTCTCCTCTACACCACCACCCCTTTGGTGCCAGCTCTCATCACTTCACAACATCACCTTGATACCTCATATAGCTTTCCTATACTCTATGATCTAATACTACCAGCTTCCTTGCTGTTCTTCCCATCTCCCTAGCCTATTTACCTGTTTATCTATCATTTATCTATCCATCTATCATCTATCTATCTGCCTATCTATCTATTCTATCTACTTACCAGTCTATCTATTTCTATCTATCTGTCTATCTATCTATCTACCTATCTATCTCTCCTCTGCAGATATTATCAGTGGCTGGCCTCTATGGCTGGAATTCTCTCCCTCCTTACCTCCATACCTTGGTTTCCTTCAGGATCCAGATAAAATCCCACCTTTGAGAAGAAGTCTTTCCTGATTCTCCTTAATACTCATGCCTTTCCTCTAAGATTATATACAATTTATCCTGGATATATCTTACTTACCTATCTCTCTCTAAGTATATATATATACATATATATATATATATTTGTTTTCATGTTTTCTCCTCATTAGACTGTGAGTTCCTTGAAGGCAGGACCTTATTTTTTTTTTTGGACTTTGTATCCCCAGTACTTATTAGCCCAATGCTGGGCATATAGCAGGTGTTTAATAAATGCTTACATCTCTTGCCTCTAAGCTGCTCTCAAATAGGTCCTTTTAGGACTTATATGTACAAAAATATTTATGGCAGCTTTTTTTGTGGCAGCAAAGAATTGGAAATTGATGGGATGCCTATCAGTTCGGAAATGCCTGAACAAGTTGTGGTTTATGATTGTGATGGAATACCATTGTGCTACAAGAAATGACAAGGGGGATGATTTCAGAAAAACCTTTCCTAAACTGATGCAAAGTGAAGTGAGAAGAACCAAGAGAATATTGTACACAGTATTTTCAGCAATACAATGACTCAAGACAATTCCAAAGGACTCATGATGAAAAATGTTCTCCGCCTCTAGAGAGAAGTACAGATTGAGGCATAATTTTTTTTCACTTTCTTCAGTTTTCTTATGCCCCTCCCCTTTTTTGGCAACGTGGCTAACGTGTAAAGGTTTTGTATGATTTCACATGTATAATAATCACATTTCTTACCTTCTCAATTGGTGGAGGGGACAGGGGCAGGAGGGAGAGAAATTTTTTTTTTTAAAAAGAATGTTAAAAATAAATAATACATTTTTAAAAATATAATTGGTTTCTTTTGTAGAACAAAACCAAACACAAATAGGTCCTTTTAATACATTTGTCTGAGGAGCTGTTTTCTCTCAAGTCCTCAGAACTGTTTCAAGCTGCTTTTATCACACACATTTTCTTTTTCTTCCCTTTTCAGTAGGTAAGAAAGAAGTCCACATTAGAAAAGGAGCAGTACCTTGCAATTCTATTCCCAGACCCAAAAGCAATACTTTCTTGAATACAGTAGCTGTCTAATACATATTGTTTGAATTTTCAGTTTTCCTTAGACTGGGGTCCAGAAAAACCTGGCAAAGGTTTCCACGCCCCCCCCCATACATACAGTACCCTTTCTCCTAACCTAAGCCAACAGGAATGGTAAGAAGGATGGTATTAGTCACCCAGGGGATGAGCTCTCATAACCTTTTCAGCATCCCAGGTTCCTACACCGTCCAAGTCAAGGTAATAAATGTCTATTGGATGTGCCCTCCAACTACATCTCTTTGAGGACAGTCCTAGCAAATACCTATGCAATTCAAAGCCTTATGAATCATTCCCTTAACTGCATTAGGGTCTAGGATATATGGGAGGGGGGCTTCTCTTGTGTGGGGAGGAATCAGGGATGTAAGGGAATGGGATGTGAAGGAGAGCTGGGATATGAGGAGTGTGTAGGGAGGGGTCAAGGATATAAAAAGGGTCTGGGACAAGAAGGGTATGAGATATTGGGGGGCATCAGTCATGTGTGGGTCTGGAATGTGAGGGGCATGGGGAGGTCAGGGATGTGTGGTGTGTAGCATTTGGCAGAGGGAGGTGTGATGAAAGGTGTGGGGGTCAGGGAAGTGAGGGGTCTACAATATTAGGGGTGCTCAGGTATTAAAGATATGAGCGGTGTGGGCCATCAGGGATGTGGAGGATGTTGGAAATCTGTGGTGGATATATGGGGAGACCCAAAGACGTGAGAAGTGAGGAATCAGGCGTGTGGTGTGTTTAGGGTGAAGGAGGTCTGATGGATAAGAGGAGTTGGGGGGCTTCCGTAGCCTGTGTGAAGAGTTCAAGGAAGTGAGGGGTTCTTCAGTGTGCGGGGTCAGGAATGCAGGAAGTGTAGAGGACGGGTTTGTTTGGGCAAGTCTGGCAGGTGGCTCGTGAGGGCTGGGGAGGTCTGTAGTGTGGGTGGGAATCGTCTGTAGTTCAGGCATAAAGTTGTTTACAGGTGACTGCATGGCACCTATTGACTCTTCTGCTGTCTCAGACCTTAGGTAACAAACCTGCAGCTGCTTTTCTGACAAACAACAAATAAGGGGGCTACAGAAACTGTTCCCTTTTGGGCTAGGTGCAAAAACAATTCTGTGTAAATGGACAGTTGGGCCCTGATTTGGAAATCCTGAAAATCAGTCCACACTTGTTATAAAAATTGTTCGTACAATTCTAATTATATTGATGTTCATATTGTGTAAGATAACTCATTTAATAAAGTAGTACTTTGATTTTTAAAAAGGTGGCGCAGTGAATAGAACACCGGCCCTGGAGTCAGGAGGACCTGAATTCAAATCCGGCCTCAGACGCTTGACACTCTTACTAGTTGTGTGACCTTGGGCAAGTCACTTTGCCCCAATTGCCCTGCCTTCCCCCCTCAAAAAATGTGGGGTGCAGGCTAGCTGGAGGTCACAGGTGTGCATAAGAGATACAGATGTGGGGTATCTGAGGCTGGACACCAGGGATGTGAGTCTGGGAACAGGTCAGGAATGGGGGTGCAGGTTCTCTGGGATGGAGACTGTGAATTTGGGGGAGTCATGAATGTAGGGTGTGAACTATAGGTGTGTGTGTGGAATCACATGTGGGGTTGGGGGTCAGTAATGTAGGCTGGAGGCCATGAGGGGGAGGAGTCTTCTAAGGGGGTTAAGGAAGGTTAAGTTTCAAAGTCTCACTTCGTGCTTTTGTGGGGAAGGGACTGGGGCCACCCCACCTCCATCCCCTACGAGGATTGGCCGGCTGGGTTTTGGCGGGAGGACGCTGTCTCCTTCCCCCCTACTCCTCCCTTTTCTGCCCCACCCCCCCAGCCCGTGTCGCGAGGCTCTCAGAAGTTTTCATCCTCTCCCACTCCCCAGCGCCGATTGGTCAGCTCTCGGCCGCCTCCGTCGAGGATTGGCCGGCTGGGTTTTGGCGGGAGGACACTGTCTCCTCCCCCCTACTCCTCCCTTTTCTGCCCCACCCCCCCAGCCTGTGTCGCGAGGCTCTCAG
>CM053622.1:791940620-791953125 GCA_028646595.1 Phalanger gymnotis | reverse complement strand
AAGAAGGAAAATATAGTCTTTCACAACATGAGTATTGTGGAAGGGTTATACATAACGATATGCATGTGGCCCATGTTGAATTGCTGGACTTCTTAGGGAGGGTGGGTGGGAAGGGAAGAGGGGAGAGAATTTGGAACTCAAAGTTTTAAAAAATAGATGTTCAAAAAAAAAGTTTTTGCAAGCAACAAGAAAATAAAATACACAGGCAACGGGGCATAGAAATTTACCTTGCCCTACAAGAAAGGAAGAGAAAAGGGGATGGGAGGGTAGTGGGGTGACAGATGGGAGGGCAGACTGGGGAACAGGGCAACCAGAATATATGCCATCTTGGAGTGGGGGGGAAGGTATAAATGGGGAGAAAATTTGTAATTCAAACTCCTGTGAAAATCAATGCTGAAAACTAAATATATTAAATAAAATTTATTAAAAAAAAGATTTAGCACTACAATGACAAAAACTTCTACAGTTTACCTGCCCTAATTATATAAATTTGCAATGAATGGAAAAAGAAGCATGGTTATAATTAATATCTGATATAATTAGTATCTGATATAACAGAGAGAAAGTTCCCTTAGCTTTGTTTGATTCCAGGTAAGAGTTCTAGTTAGCAGCCAGTCATGCATGCAAAGTTCCACATTATTCACATGATATCATAGCCAGGCTCAGAATTAACCATGTGGGAACACTTCCTGTTCAGAAAGGAAATAGCACGATGGGGAAACTGAGTCAAGAAGCTCCTACCTTTGCCTGTGCAAGGTCATCCCCTCAACCTTTCCAGGTACAAACATCCACCTGTAGCAATTTTCAGACTCCATTCCTTTTGAATAGCACAAGATCTTTCCCTTGAATGGGGAATATTGGCTTAATGACAATTTTGACAGTCATACCTGAAATTGAAACTCAGAACAAGATCAAATTATAGTCCCAAGAGATTTTACCTCGAATAGAAAATTTCTCTAATTGCAGGTTAGGGTTAGGTTATTGCTTTTTTCATGTTGCAATAACAATGAACAAGAAACACATATAAGGTGTTATCTCATTTATCCTTTCTAGTTTAAATCTATCCTGGAGCAGAAATCATTAGGAATTAAGAATAAACACATTCTGGAATTTCACACATACAGTAAATACATGATAGTTCATTAGAAACCCAGAAATATACTAGCTTCCAGATTAATGGATGTCTATATTGACCATTAATCCTCAAGGCAGAATAAAATCTTTGAATCTAAGATCTCTTGCTGCTAAGTTGATGTTGCAACAATTTGGCTAGCAGCTGCTTTGGGGGTGAAAGACCAACACAAGCCCAACAACAAGAACGCTGCCAGCACAGGTTCTTTTGATCTGCTTTACTAAGGAAAGTAATGTTAAGGGGTTAACAATCTATTTCAATCCAACATACAAATATCATTCACTTAGTTCAGGGGGAAAAGCCAGCACCCTGAACTTCAGAGCAAATACAAATTATAAACATACATTTATAAACAGACCAAATACAATTCATAGTTACCAAGAAACCATCAACATCTGAGTTCAGCTGGGAGGCCCTTACAGTGGCTGCCCAGAGTCCCAAGCCTCCCGGAGTGAGAGCCTCCAAGAGAACGCCAGCCTCTGGGTTTATGTATCTTGTTCAGGGTCAAAGGTGAGCCACACATGCGACTCAACCACGTGACCTAAAAGCGTCACAAAAATGACTTAAACCCATTGGTCTAAAAGCCTGTGATGTCACAAACATGTCACCCAAACCCACGTAAACTAGGCTTTCCCTTGAGGCAAGGAGGTCATCAAGGACTCAAAGGCCAAACTCTTCAAGGGCATTTGATTGAATAAGTGCTAAAAGCCCATCTTAATTGCCAATACAGTTGACTCAAAGATGTAACTTCAATACATACTATTTATTAACAGGTACAGTTTCATAATTTTCATAAGCAATCAGAGAAAACTCAGTCTTTACTGCAAGGAAACTCGTAAGTTCTTTAGAATTTTGGAACCTGTTGTCAGCAGCTTCTCTCACAGGTCAATAAGATCTTATGACCAAATAGAAAGTGCTAAGGAACCTCACAGAAAAGCACAACTTAAGAGGTCTACAACACTTTTTTTACCCTCCAAACAGTAAGTTATTATCCATTTTAAAGCAAAATATACGCAATTAAAGGCTTAACAGTTTTAAACTTTGTGACCACATTAATTAATAGTTAATTCAAACAGCAGGTAGACTTAGAAATGTGAAGTTTATTTTCTAATGATAGAAATATATCACCCCATCAGTGATGCCAAAAAAAAAAGGAAAAGAAAAAAAGACATTGAAAATTTTAAGTAAGTATTCAGAGGAATACAGAAGGTAGTTCAGAAGGAAACAATCAGGATAGTTTTGAAAGTAATGTGTAGAATTTATTATATACTTTAAAATTTCAACTCCAGTTTCTCTCCCTAGTTCTAGTTCTGCATCCCCGATTATCTGTTAAAACTTTCAAACTTACTGTCCCAGAGACATCTCAAACTCAACAGGTCCAAAACTAGAAGAACATCTCATGTTGAATTTGCATCTGTTCATCATTTTTCTCTCCAAAACCAGCCCTCTACCAAAATTCTCTATTTTTATCAAAAATGCTGACATCTTTCCAGTCTCCCAAGTGCATATCTTTTGTGTCACCCTTCATTTCTCACTCTCCCTCATCCTGTATATCCAAGAAGTTGCCAGATCTTGCTGTTTTTATCTCTCTAACATCTCTTACGACTTACTCCTCTCTACTCAAACAGCCATCACCTTAGTTCTGGCCCACATCACCTCTCTCTTGGATTACTGCAGTGGCCTCCCAGTCTATATCCTTGTCTCTTTCACACTATCCTTGTATGTCTACCAGAGTGACTTGGGACAAAGAGTAGATGTGATCATTGACTTTACTCCTTATTGCTTCTGTAATGAAGTGTAAATTCCTTTTTATTTCTACAAGCATTTATTATCTCTGCTTCTATTGTCTTCTCCCTCCCAATTGAATAATGAACAAAAGACAAAACCTTCATAACAAATATACATAGTACAGCAAAATAAATTCCCACATTGGCCATGTCCAAACATGTATTTATCATTCTGCAGTTTGGTGCTACTAAGAGAAGAGGTGCTGGGGTATAGACCTGATAGTGATACAATTGAGTCAAAAGGCAGGCATCATTTAATAACTTTCTGAGCATATTTCCAAATTGTTTTCCAGAATGGCTGCACCAATTCACAGCTCTACCAACAGTGCATCAGTGTGCCTGTTTTCCCATATTTCCTCTAACCTTTGTCATTTTCCTGTTTTGTCATTTTTGCCAATCTAATGGGCATGCAATGGAATCTCAAAGTTGTATAATGTACTTTTTAAAAAGCAAGCAGTATGGAATATAGATTAATGATTTCATGTATAATCTTCTTTTTTGTGTTCTGCTCTGTATATAGAAATGCTCCTAGGTTTGGTTTGGTTTTGGTCTTTTTAAATTCACAACAACAATGCCACCCCCACCCCCAACCTCAAAAAACAAGAGTGGTTGAAAGGAGAAGCTAAACTTCTTTCCCACCTCAAGCCTGGGGCTCTGAGGGAGCATAACTGGAGTGACTTCTGCCAATTCTAGGCCAAGGCTTTCTGCTCTTCCTGAAAGAGCACAGCAGTATCCTAGCTAAGGATTGTAACTGACATGGAGGTGGTAGAGACTATAGCTGCTCATATAGGGGCAAGCTGAGAGAGAACTGTGACTGACCCATTCATCAGAGATGCTGTGTCCTAGGAAGACCAAGCCTAGCTGAGCAGCTGGTACAGATCTTATGCCCACTGCTGAACTTCATTAGAACTCTTCCAAGAGAGCTGGCACACTGAGGCCCTGGGGTTAGGGAGAGTTGCCTTGGTCCCCTGGGTATCTCACTTTAGTTTTATACTCACTCTCCTCATGGGCATGGGATATATTTATGAGAGAATTTGTCCCAGTAAACCTGGGGGATGTTTGTAACTATGTTCTATGGCATTTGAATCAAGGCCTTTGGTAAGAGCTAATTGAATCTACTTATGCCTGATGGAAGCTCTGCAACTATAGTTTTAGGAAGGTGGTGCCATTTGGTATACCCTTAAATACCCTCTAGGGGCCCAATAAGTGAGTATGAGTGCAAGATCAGTGAGTATGCCATGAAGGGGAAGGGGTGTGGTAGTAAAGCTGTCCAGAAGTGGAATGCACTTCACTGGAAGTGTTAAAGTAGAGGCTTGGTGTTTCCACAATCTGGCTAGCAGCTTCTGTGGGGGTGCAAGATCCACCCACAGCCAGCACCCAGAAAGCTGCCGGACAGCACAGGTTCTTTTGATCTGCTTAACTAAGGAAAGCAAGGTGAAGGGGTTGGCAAGCTTACTTTAATTCAGCACACAAATATCATTCACTTAGCTCAGGTGAAAAAGACCAGCACACTGAACTTCAGAGCAAAATACAAACAAATTACAAACATCAACAGACCTTGTCTGATTCAAATCCCAATACATAGTTACCAGAGTTCAACAAAGTCTCAGCATCCAGGTTTACAAGCTGGAGGGCTCCTTAGCTACAGCTGCCTAGAGTCTCCTCATCAACACCATCTCAAAAGCCCTTAAACAAATTACAAACAGACCCAATACAATTCATGGTTACCAACATCTAGGTTCAGCCCGGGAGCTCAGAACTAGGGCTGGCCCATAGTCACATACCACCACTGCTTCGGCAAAGAGTTCCAAGGAAGAAGAGGCCAACCCCTGGTTTTTATATCTTTTTCAGCATCAGGGGTGAGTCACACATGCTACTCACCCATGTGACCTAAAATCGTCACAAAGAGGCAGACTTAAACCCAAGTGGTCTAAGAACCTCTGCTGTCCCAGACATGTAAACTAGGCCCTCCCTGGAGTTAGCCCCACCTTGGGCCCCACCTTAGTTGCCAATCCACACCCACATAGGTTTTACACCTAATAGGTGTTTGGGCCTGGGTCTTAGCACTTAGTAAGACTCAATGAAATACACTGAACAAAAACAAAAGCCAAACTGTTCAAGAGCACTTGTTGAACTAAGTGCTAAGGAGCCCATTTTGCTTACCAACACACTTGGATAATAATTTACCAGGAATAGATGGCTTGTCAGGGATATTGGAAATGGTATTCCTGTTCAAGCATGGGTTTGACTAGATGAGCTCTGAGTTCATTTCCAACTTGCAGATTCTGGGAAATATAAGAAAGGAAAATGGAAGGGAACCAGAATTTATTAAGCTCCTTCTATATGCCAGGCACTGTGCTAAGCACTTTACAAATATTATCTCATTTGGTCTTCATAACAACACTGGAAGGTAGGTGTTATTATTATCCCCATTTTACAGATGAGGAAACTGAGGCAGGCAGGTCAGACAGCTAGTTGTGTCCAAGAGTGGGTTTGAGCTCAGGTCTTCCTGACTCCAAGTCCAGCGTACTCTCTGGTGTTCCACCTAGATGCCTCAAAAAAGAAAGAAAGCAGTAAACAGGTAAACCCCATCATCAATATGCTTTTATCTTACTGGTCCTGGTGCTGCTCCCAGCTTTTGTCCACTTCTTTGCTGCTTATGATGCCCCAAAGCTTTAGAGGACTCCATGGTCACAGGCAGGGAATTCTTCCCAATCCATGAATCAGCCAGCATTTGTTGAACACCTACTGTGTTATGCTATACCCTGAGGATACAGAGACTAAAATGAAACAGTCTCTGTTCTAACATTTTAAGTGAGGAGACAAAATGTACATGTAAGTTCATACAGAATATATACAAAAGGAATATAAGCTAATTTGGGGAGGAGCAGCTTGGGGCAACAGGAAAGGCTTTACATAGAAGGTAGCACTTGAGCCAAGTTTTGGAGGAATTCAGGTATTCAAAGAGGCAAAGGTGAAGAGTTTCCAGGCATAAGGGACAGCCATTTCAAGGACCAGAGATGGGGAATGGAATATCTTATGTGAGGAACAGCAAGTAGGCCAGTGTGGCTGGCCCTGGGAGTGATGTTAAAGAAAGGTCAGGGGTCAGGTGTGTTTCCTCCTATTAAATAACTGTGTATGGTGGCGGGGCATGGAGAAAGGTGTTGGGGTAGAGAAAGGAAATCTTTTGGTTCTTGCCTGTAAGGGAGTCCTCAGTCTGAAAGGATAAACGTAGGTCCCTGCCCTCAGTTGAATAACTCCTGGTCTGCCAGTGAAACGTCTCCACCTTCAGAGAATTCCAAGTAGAAGACAGGTCAGACATGAAAATTACTTAACACTGAAGCATAATCTCAATAAACTGCAGAATAGAGAAGAGAATCAGTAAGTTAAAGTTACATAGTAAACCAAACCAAACCAAACACTGGCTTCGCAGTCAGGGGACTTGAATTCGAATCCCAGCACTATTCTTTAATGAGCAGGTCATTTCACCTTTCTCATACTCATTCTCATCTTTAAAAACTAGGAGGTTGGACTATCTGATCTTGAAGGTATCTGCCAGCTCTGAGTGCTATGATGCCATTAGGAACGTCTTTCTGAGAACGTGGAGCTTCAGTGGAATTATGAAGGAAATGCATCGACAACAGTGCTTCTACTCTATTTTGTTTAAATGAACTTCTGAGAACTACCTCTCCAGTCTCTAGCCTGCACTCTCCCCTCTATGATCAGTTTCTGTTGTTCCTTTTATATCTTTCTCCAGACTCAGATTCATTTCTCTCTTCTGGTTCTACTCCCTCCTCCTACCCCTAAATCCTTATTTAACTGGCTACCCCTCCACAACTTCCCTTCCCATCATGAATTTCCACAAATACCTGGTTCTTTCTTTCTCTACTGAAACACCTACCACCCAATGTTCTCCATTTCCTCTCACAGGTTTTGATGAGTCCTCACATATTGCCTCTCCCCCAGCCAACTCCCCCCCCCCCATGTTCCTCTTCAGTGTTCTTAAAAGGGGATAGAGTGGATAATGAATACTAAAGAGGGGAGTGAGATGAATATTTTGTGTTTCCCTCAGAATAAGAAGCTGCCCAAGGAACCAGCTGACCCCAAGGTGGAGGGAATGATGGATTTATCTGAGGAGTTGAAGATAGTTGTCATGAATAACCTGACTATCTCAGAAGTGAAGAAACAGATGGGTCAAATGGATAGAAGCTGTACCATGAACCAACTGACAGAGGGAAAATTGGGTAAGAGGAAGAAATTCGGAAACTAATCCCTCTGATACCCCTTTCTGAATTCCCTATTCCTGCCTTGGTTGAGATCTCACATGTTTGTGACAGGTTTAGGGCACATCTGGAACTGAGGCTGAGCTTAGTGAGGATGTCTGTAGCCAAATGAGAACAGATGGTCAAGGATAAGTGGTTGTCCTTTTATGAAGGAAAAGGATTAAAAATCTGAACCTGAGAGAGGCGGGGTAGCCTGTGCCTGACAATGGATCATGAAATAGCTATAGACAATCAGGCACCATTCTTGCCCTGCCCTTGCCCCTTCCCTTCTTAGAACTGAAAATAAGAGATCCCTGGAGGGAATTTGGGAGAGAGGTATGTTTTCTTATTTGACAGAGACCACTTCTTTGCCTTTACTTTATTCCCACCACTGCTGTCACTGACCCTGTTCCAGAGAGCAGAAGAAAGGAGGTTGAAGTCCATATCTATAATTTGAGGGAACGAAAGTATCAAGTGTACCAAGAAATCTGGGACCCTCAGGATGATGACTATCTCTGTGAGTAGCCCTCCCATTCCCCTCTATCAAACATTTACCTTTTCCCAGTGCCAGAATGCCAACCCTTCCCAGGAATCAGCCCCATGCCAGATTTCTCAGGGTCAGGATAAACATTGAGTAATGATGCCATCTAGTAGCCTGTACTTCTTCCCTCCCCAGGGGATTGTGGGCTTCCAAACTAATACTTAGTTTCAGCTGTTCCTAATCCTAGTCTCCATTGCTTGCCTTCCCCAGTCTGTGAGGAGTGTCAGACTTTCTTCCTTGAAACCTGTGCTGTCCATGGGCCCCCCAAATTTGTCCAGGATAGTGCCATGGTCAAGGGACATCCTTACTGTTCAGCCATCACCTTGCCCCCTGGGCTGAGAATTGGGCTTTCAGGGATCCCTGGTGCAGGACTTGGTGTATGGAATGAGGCTTCGAATCTACCCCTGGGTCTGCACTTCGGGCCCTATGAAGGGCAAATGACAGAGGATGATGAGGCTGCCAACAGTGGATACTCATGGATGGTAAGATTGACTTCCACTCTTGCCCTTTGGCCCTCTTCTTCCTCTCCTCAACCCAGTCCCTATTCTTGTAGGGCACTGCTTATTATACGAATGTAACTCAGGCTGATGATGCCAAGTATGGCCCACCTGGGTCTTTAAGGCTCTGTCCTAGGTAGTGGTTAGAAGATACATAAGAAGGAGAAGACCAGGTCCCAGCTGTCAGGTAGCTCCCGATCTGATGTGGGAGACATAGCTTTCACCAAGTGGGGATTCCTTTCTCTCTACCCTGTTTCCACAAGGCAAGACAGGTACATGCAAAAGACCAAGCACCATATCAACACATTTAAGCTATCAAAGTATAAACTGAGTCGGTCTGACCTGAAAAGATTCAGAGTAAAGGGATGGCAGTCTGCATTTGATAATACATAGATTTAATGTTATTCCCTGAATTCCAGATCACCAAAGGGAGAAACTGTTATGAGTATGTGGATGGGAAAGACAAGTCTTGCTCTAACTGGATGAGGTGAGAATGCTGGACTCTAAAATCTAAATAGGTTGGCCTCCAGGGAGGTGATTTGGCTCCCTACCAGACTGACCTCTATCCTATCTGCTTTTCCAACTTTGGCCACCTCCAGGCCTTTCCTTTCTTTACCCAGTAACCTCTTTACTTATCTTGGGTCTGGAAAAAAAAAATCCTATCCAGTTAAAAAGTACTGAGTGCATGTAGCCTGGGGCTTCTGAGATAGTCCCTGCCTTCCTGCCCCCCACCTCCACCCCCATCCCATCCCACCCCCCACCCCATACAAGAGTCAACAGTTAAAGAGCCTCAGTGGAGTATATGATTAAGCAGAGGGAATAGCTTGGTGGTGTGAATGTATGGGGCATGTGTGAATATCAGGTGACAAAGGTCCATTGGGGTGAGACCTTTATGGAGGGTACTGAATGTTTGGATGGGGAATTAAGATTTGCCATGGGGGTGGCATGAGAAGGTTGTGTTCCAAGCCAGTGTTTCCCCTTCCCCACATGCCAACCTCAGGTATGTGAACTGTGCCCGAGACGAGGAGGAGCAGAATCTCGTGGCATTCCAGTACCACAGAAAAATCTTCTACCGAACCTGCCAGGTCATTAGGCCTGGTTGTGAACTCCTTGTCTGGTACGGAGATGAGTATGGTCAAGAACTGGGCATCAAGTGGGGGAGCAAGTGGAAAAGGCCCCCCACTGCTTTGAAAGGTGAGCAGCTGTATCCTTTCCACACAGGACCTTGGGCACAGAAGTTGATAAAGCATAAGTTATATTAAAGATAATAAGCATCTTCAGATTTCCTGCCCATAACAGAGTAAGACCTGATTAATCCAGATTCTGTTGATTAGCAACAATTTGGATGACAATATATGACTTGGGGGCTGGGGAACAGAGTCCAAATCTGTGATTTCATCTCTGTAGAGAACCCCCAATGTATAAACTCCTTCATCCAGGGCACACTGGTGACTTGTCTGTAATTTATGTCTTGGTTGCCTGAGGACCGTGAAAGGTTAAGTGACTTGCTTATGATGTACCCAAGTCAGAGGTAGCACTTGAACCCAAGTCTTCCTGACCTCAGTTCTCTTTCTCTGACACCTCTTATATGATTTTTATTCAGCCAAAATATTAAAATAACTTTCCTCTGAATTTTCCTCTTCATAGATCAATATTCTTTCCAACCAAATCCTCAGAAAATTAAAGATTCCTCCTACCTCCAATCTAGGAATTTATTTTTATGTAAAAAGACTTATATTTCTAAGGTAGGCCCCCCTGAATTGCCATTTTTTCATCAACTTCTTTTCACTTAGAGGTTATTTACTTTATAACATACTCAAAGGTATCCAAGTTGCATTCCTTTTGAAGTTTTTATAATTCAGATTCAAACTGGTTTTCTCCGAAGCCTGTTCTTCATGGCCTATTATACACTGATTCCCCTTCAGGTCCTCTTGGGCCCAGCCTTCTCCCTAGCCCCTTTCCCATGCTTGGAGTTCGTCCCTTTCTGACTCAGCCTCTGAGAATCATTAGTTTCCTTCAAGATTCATCTCAGGCACCAGTTGCTACATGAAGCCCTTCCCTGGTCCCCAGCGGCCAGTACCTCTCACCCCCAAATTCCTCTGCATCCATCTTGTAGAAAGTTGTCCTCGAGCCTGTTGCCTCTCCCCAGTCAAAGTTTCTTGGTAGATGTTCTACCTTTGTCTTTTTTTCCAGCACCTAGAGCGCCTAGCACATAGTAGGTTCTTGAAAATACTTGTTGATCAACTATGAATTAGTGAGGTTTGTACAGATGTTAGAAATTATGGCCATGTGCTTATCAACAAACATGTACCCACACATCAAAAAATCCAATTGAATTGATTTTCCCACATAGATGCATGCAGACTTTTGACTTAACTGTATGTTCTTGGCTATCACAGATGTTAGCTGTGGGTGCAGGAATGGTAGCCATTGCAAGGTAGTATCTCCCACACTGCACCCCTGTAATCGGGCAGACTCCTAACTGCTGAAATCTTTTTTTTTTTTTTTTCAAATCAAGGCCATGGTCACAAAGTTTGAATACTGGTATTTCAGTATTTCAGAGCACTCTGATTTCCGTGTGTACTTCCTCCACTGCTGCAGATTGTTGCCTCACTATGACTTTAGCAGAAGGGACACACTTTGCAGCCAATCTGGTTATAAGCCCATCAGGACTTAGCTTGGTTGGTCCAGTTTAGAGGGCACCCAACAAGCCAAGGCTTGTGCTCTGCTGGCATAATCTTTGAGAAGCCATGAGGAAGCAAGCATCAGTGCAGCATGCTAATGGAAGAATCATAGGAATAACTCAAATAGGATGTTACAATTTATAAAATATAATTTTTGCGAGCCTAATTTTACAGATAGGGAAACTGAGGCTCAGGGAGGCTAGATGTGCCAAGAGCCAGAGAGTCAGGATTTGAACCCAAGTCTTTTGACTTCAAGGACTTCAAAGTATTTTTTGACACAGCACGTCAGTTCAGACAGCTCCTACTGAACATCACATGCAGCCTGTTGGAATTCTACTGCAGTTAGTACTTCTTCAGTGCTGTATTTCAGGACCTCTCTCTAGAGTATCCCACTCATTGTCCAGTAGCAGTCACTAACAACACTGAAGAAATACTACCTAATGTGCCCTTGGATGTAAGGGTAAAAGACTATAAGCAGGGTCCCAAAATGGCTGGGTCCCATGGAGCAGGTTTCCCTCAAAAAATAATTCAGGTTGTGCCTTGTCTTAACCTTCCAGAGGATAAATGTCAACTTTATCCAGACCAAGTCCCATTATGGTAGCTTAAGTGAACTCTGTTCTAGGAAGGCTGGGCGAGGGGACACTGATCACCAAAGGTAAGAGTTGTCTTAGCCCCACATGGCTCCTCAAGGAATACAAATAGGTGACTCAGAGATTGCAAGATGCAAAACATGTTGTCTATCAAGACATTTTTTCAAAGGAACATGAGAATGACAAGGGACGCAGGACACGACGGGGGGGGGGGGGAATGGGAGGCTCTGCAAACTTGTCATTAGGCATTGAGGAATGGCTCTGGCTCAAATTTTTTTTTACTTCTTCAGGGGAAAGCCCAGGAATCCATCTTTGCCCTTCCTGCCCTCTGGGCTTCTCCACTCATGCCTTCCTCAGTCAACACATGCTGCTCAAACATCCCCCTCAAGTATTCCTGGATTCGGGGAAAGGAAGTAATTATGGGCTGGGCGAGTTTCATCCAGAGCAGCTGATTCCACCTGGTTACAGCTGTGTAAGTCACAAAGCAGAAACATCACGAAAAGAGCATCCTAGCTCCTTGTGCAGGAAGACGAAACAAGTGGATCTGGGGGAAATGCTCAGCCTACCTCAGAGTCCACAAGCGAGGGAGAAGGAAAGCAGCTCTGAGGAGTGGGATCTCAGCAGGATCCAGGGGAAGAGCACTAAACAGACCACACAGGCATTCCAGGAAGGAGATATAAAAGGGTTTAGGCCATACAAGAGTGGTGAATACAAGCAAGGATTTATGTCCAAGTCAGTCCTCATCACACACAAGCAGACACACTCAGGAGAGAAGCCTTATGTATGTGAGGAGTGTGGGCAAGGATTTACACACAGTTCAAACCTCATCACACACAGGAGGACACACTCCAGAGAGAAGCCTTATGTATGTGAGGAGTGTGGGCGAGGATTTACACACAGTTCAAACCTCATCACACACAGGAGGACACACTCCAGAGAGAAGCCTTATGTATGTGAGGAGTGTGGGCGAGGATTTACACACAGTTCAAGCCTCATCACACACAGGAGGACA
>CM053622.1:791921276-791940520 GCA_028646595.1 Phalanger gymnotis | reverse complement strand
GGACACACTCCAGAGAGAAGCCTTATGTATGTGAGGAGTGTGGGCGAGGATTTACACACAGTTCAAGCCTCATCACACACAGGTGAACACACTCAGGAGAGAATCCCTATGTGTGTGGTCAAGGATTTACCCAGAAGTTTGACCTCAGCATATGCAGATGAACACACTAAAGTGGGTCATCTTCTAGACATGTCAAGGACTATGAGCAACAGTTCACTAATTTGCCAAATCTTATCAAACATAAGCATAGTCAGCAAACATAGCCTGTGAACTAGGTGACACACGCAGGGAAGAAATGGGACCACTCTTCTCTGGTCACCCTGAGACAGCATTCAAAAAGCCAGCCTGATTACTGCCTAATCATTATTCTGAGTAGGGGGGAAAGAGTAACTGAATAGGCACAAGGCTCCCAGCAAAGGGATTTGAAGAGTTAGGGACTAGTCTGAGGTTTAGTTTGGAGGGATTATGCTTTTCCCTGTGCTCCTGTTAAGTGTTTTATTACAATAAACTTCAAGTTTTTATGCCTTATCACTAAGAAAGGAAGGCAACTGAGGGAAGTTTGGTGGAGGAGACAGAAACCAAGAGAAAGACAAAGAGAGATGTTAGCCTAGGCTTAATACCTCATTGGGACTTGGCCCAAGTGTGGATTCAATCTTGTACGTTTATTGAAGAAAACAATTCCATACATGGAGAAAGAAGGAGACTGGCCCCTGGGAACTGTAGATGTACCTGGGGAGAGTAAAACAGAAGAAGCCCCTGGACCTAATCAGGGGTCACTTGTAGAATTCATGTTCCTGCTCGTCCTTCTTAATGACTGTTTTGTATGCCTTCTCAAAATCTTTGGCCAGCACAATATATCGATTCTCACGAACAGCTAACATTCCACCCTGGAAGAACAGGGAACCTGGAGTTAATACATGAGTCTTCCTCAAACCACACCCAGATCTCAGACATGTATGTTTGAAGGGAAAGGATGAAAATACTTTCTCTTTCTCTGCACCCTGAGACCTGGAGAAGCCATGCTGACAGCTAAGAGGTACCACAGTGCAGAGTTCTGGGCTTGGAATCAGGAAGATGAGTTTAAATACACTTACTACCTGCATGAACCTGGGCAAGTCACTGAATTTGTTTACCTCAGTTTCTTCAATTGTAAAAATGTGGATAACAACAGTAACTACTTTGCAGAGGATTGTAAGGATTAGAGATTATCTGTAAAATACTTAGCACAGTGCCTGTCACATAGCTGGCGCTATATAAATGCTTTGGAGAAGAAAGGGCAAACCACTCCTGTATCTTTGCCAAGAAAACCCCAAATAGGGTCACAAAGAATCAGACACAACTGAAAAGGAACCGAGCCAACAAAAACATAAATGCTTATTCCCTTCTCACCCTGTCTCATTTGTGTGTCTAACCCTGAACAAAGCATAGCAATTAACAAATTATTTTTGAATTACTGAGATGAGGGAGAACACGGAAGAAACTAGGGGTAGGTGATTTAAATACATCTGTTAAGGCAGAATAAGGGTTTTGATGGGGACAAAAGTCACTCACCTCCTGACAGATAGAATTAATATCAGCTCCAGAAATCTTATCTGGGCGGGCTACATCTAAGGGAGGAAGAGTCAAGGAAATGGTTCTTTGAGGAATACAGAGGTTGGCAATTGGTTCCTGGTTGGACTGCCCTTCATCCCCATTTTCTCTATGTAGAATCTAGGGCATAGTGGTAAAGATTAGGTGACTTTTTACCACCAAGGGTGGCAGGTGGGGAGCAGGGAATAGGATGTACACAGGTAAAGGGAAAAACTTCCTCCCCATATCTGTCCTTAGAACAGGATACAATCTTCCAGATCGACCTCCTCTGAGAGGTTCATCTTGCTGGTGATAGTAGAAAAAATTAATCTTTTCTGTCGACGGTCAGGCAATGGAAACTCAATCTTACGGTCAAGCCGGCCAGGCCGGAGTAGGGCAGGATCCAGAGTGTCTGCCCGGTTTGTGGCCATGATCACCTGGTTTTGGAGAAGACGTCTTACCCCGTTATCCTCCAGACCCCTCCCTTCCCAAAATTCCATATGGCCTCTCAACCACCTTTTTGGCCCTTTTCCAATACCCTTCCTGTTTCCCATCCAATCTTCTAACCTTGACATTGACATTCTGGTCAAATCCATCCATCTGATTCAAAAGCTCAAGCAGGATCCTCTGAACCTCCCGGTCAGCTGGAAAGAAGGTCCTACAGTCAGTTCAACAGCCTTCAATCCTGGCTTGGAGTCTGGATCCCAGCTCCTAGTCCAAGTTCGGAACCCATCCTCCCTCCTGGGCTCCTGCAGCAGATTCACTTACCCCCTGTTTGGGCATCAAATCGCTTGGTGGCGATGGCATCAATCTCATCAATGAAAATGATGGCGGGTGCATTCTCTTTGGCCAAGCGGAAAACATCCCGAACCATTCGAGGTCCCTCACCTAGGTACTTCTGCACAAATTCTGAACCCACAACCCTGATAAATGCAGCTGGGGGGCAAGAGGGAACAAAATCACACCTTTTCCTAAACCTGGAATTCCCATCCTCCCCTGTGTTCCCCTACCCTAGGAGAGGAGGTTCCAAGCCTAGTTGTAGCTTCTGACTAGGGGGAAGGGGAATAAGCATTTATGAAGAAATCTACTATGTTCTAGGCATTGAGCAAATACTGTAATTTGATCCTCACGGCAGCCCTGGAGGGCAGTGCTTATTATTATCCCCATTTTACAGTTGAGGAAACTGAGGCAGGCAGAATTAACTGACTCGCCATGGGTCACAAAGATATTTACTAATACCTAGGGCTCGATTTGAACTCAGGTCTTTCTGACCCCGAGCCTGGCACTCTCTGCACTGTGCCACCCAGGCGCCCTATAAGAACAGGAGTAGGAAAGAGAAACCTATTGGTCATAAAATTTATAGGGCTATCATGCCAGAACAGAGTATTTTTCAAGTCTCATAGTGCCTCAGGTCCAGAACTGTTGAATCAGAGTCTGGCTGAAAGAAGAAGGGAAAAAGGATAGCGGGTAGAGAGGAATCAGAAACTTTCAAACTCCTTCAAGGCAAGAATTGATTTCTACCTCTTCTGTCCACCCAGCACCCCACCCCTAATACCCAGCACAGGTACCTGATAAGTGCTTGCTGTCAAAATGAGGAGAGAGTAAATCAAAGGGATGAAATCAGATAAAAGAATTCTCTATTTGTGGGTGAAGGCTTCTCACCTGTCGTGTGATGGGCTACTGCCTTTGCCAACATGGTCTTTCCACAGCCTGGGGGCCCGTACATGAGGACCCCTCGTGGTGGGTCAATTCCAATCTGAAACCCCAGGGAAGAGCAAGTTAAGGAGTCCAAGCCAAGGTTCCAAATGCTCTGCCTTCCCTCTTTTCTCTTCATTCTCCTCACCTGCTTATAGAGCTCAAAGTGGGTCAATGGGAGTTCCACAGCCTCTCTCACCTCCTGCTTCTGAATATCCATGCCCCCAATATCAGCATACATGACATCAGGCTTCTGGTCTGGAGGGACACATAGCCTTAAGACTTGGCCCTGTGTAGCCAGGACTCTGTTCTCTCAGAGCCTTTCACAGTACAAGGCAAAGAGAGCTGGGTTCAAATCTCAGGGCTTACCTGGGCAAGTTATTGAAACCTCTGTAAGAGAAGTGGACTACATGGCCTCTTAGCTCTCCTCCCGCTCTAGCTCCATCATCCCTTGGCCTAAGGGGGCAGGCTGGGTCAGAGATCAGCAGGGGTAAAGGGAGGCTGCTCTTCTCACCTGAGGTCAGCATCATGATGCTGCTATCAGCTTCTGGGGGCAGAACGTCCACCAGAGCATTGCTGTGTTTGTGGAGGGCCACAGAAGCATTAGGTTTCAACAGCTCCCTGTCGATGGTGCTGAGAATACGGACGTAGTAATTAGAACCTGGAGAGAAGGGTAAGGAGGCAGGAGGGGAAAATGAGGCAAACAAAGACCCGCTAGGCAACAGGGTAACTTGTACTGGGGAGAAGTTTCCCACTGGCACCACGAAGGCCTCAAGGGTTCCCCTCTGGCTCCCCAAGGGGCCTGGGGAGAGGCAGGACAGTCCAACTGATAGAGGGGTCCCTCAGCTCTAGAACTCCCCAGCTGGAGGGCACCGGGCCCAGGGTTACCGGTGGTGGAGCCCACGATGGCTGTGTTCTGGTCCACGGCCTCCAGAAACTGCCCGATTACCAGGGGGATGCTCTGGATGCGTTTCACCTCCTCCTGGGCGTGCAGGAACTCCTTCTTGAGGTTCTTCTGCTCGTCCTTGATGTACTCCTCCTGCACCTCCAGGAATTCCAGCTCCTGCTGCAGCTTCTGTAGGGACCACCAGGGCGGCAGCGGCTCTCAGCGCCCAGGCGGTGCGCGTGGCCCGGGGGCTTACCCTCCCCGGGGGGTGACAGGGGTCCCCGCGCTCACCTTGTAGCGGCTGTACAGGTCCTCCAGGTCCTCGGGCTCGGGCCCCAGGAAGGACAGGCCGGTCTGGGGCCGGGAGATGGACAGAGCCGGCAGCTCATCCTGGGGGCCGGGGAAGAGGAACGAGGGCGGTCACCCGGGGTCCCGGCCCACGCTCCTCCGTGCCCTGACGCCACCGCCCACTCCCGCCCCCTGCCCCGTTCTCCCCCCGCTGAACCCCTTCCCGGACCTGCGCCTTCTCCACTAGAATGCCGATCTCCTCCATGGCAGGCGGGACGAGCCTGAGCCTCCGCCGGAACTGCCACAGTCATTGCCCCAGCCGCCGTTCCGTCACCGGAAGTCCGGCTCCTCCGCAAGGGCCTGTGGGAAGTGTAGTCCGTCCATCGGCCCTCCTCTGATGGGCTGCCACCTGGGAGTCGGGAGGGCGTTCGTCTGTGACGTCCGTTCCAAGCCCACCCCCGCCCGGGTCAGTCCGCCCTCCCCGGCCTTCCGCAGCGGGGCTTTGGGACCTCTAGTTCCCCTCTCGCCCCATCCGCACCTCTGGAGTCACCGGGAGGTGAGAAAGAGCTCTGGAAAAGCTCCAGTTTCCCCACGGGGAGGAGGGGGCGCTGCGGCTGGTGCGTGTGTGGGGTGGGGAATGGGAATTGCTGAGAGCTGTAGGAAGGCGCATGCGCGACCCCAGGGGTCCCGCGGTAGAGGCGGGGGCGAGAACCCTGGGCCTGGGCCCGGGTCCGGAGACCTAGGTTCGAATCCCAACCTCGGCACTTTGTAGGGGGGCGACCCTAGGCAAGGTCCTTAATCTCTCCAAGCCTTCCGTTTCCTCCTGTGGCATATAAGGCTCAATGATAGCCCCGGTGCTCCCACCCTCCTCCGGGAGGACCCTAGGAGCGCGGTCCCTGCATCCCGCATCCCCACTTACTGTGTGTAACGAAGGGAGCTGACTGCTGGTCCTACACCCTTCCCCCAGAACACTTAGTGGTCCTCCCAGGTTTTATTTTTTTAATTTGCTAATTGGACTGGGACAAAGCGTTCTCCACCTCACCCCCGCCCCACCCCCTTGCCCCGGACCCAGGCGGCCCAGCGAGGTCACTGACCTCCCCCAGCGTACAGCGGCACCCCCTTCCAGGTCCTGGCCGAAAACCTCCCCCATTTTCCCTCCCACCCCTCAGTGCCCCCCCCCTCTCCCTGGGACCCTGGCGACCTCCACCCTTCCCAGTACCGGCTGCCATTCCCCAGGTCCTAGTGGGTCTGCTGATGACCCCCACTCCCAGGGGGTCACTGCTAATTACAGCCAACCCTAATGGGTTTCCACTTTCACTGGTCCTGGTGGATCTCTCCTTGCGTCCACTTCTAGACCCCTCCTCCCTATTCCTTGTCCTTTGAATGTGAGGTCATGTGGGGGCATATGTGACCCCCACACCTGGTTCCTTCTACTCCCCAACACCTCTCATTCTCTAGTATCACACCCTCTTCCTTCATAGGGAGACAAAGACGGGTAAACACACGGACTCCACCATTTGTGGGTCAGGAATCACAAGAGCGCTCCTCACTCTAGCAGGTTCCCTCTCGATCAGGTCAGATGGGAAGACAGGAAGGGAGTCATAATAAGGGGTTAAAGAAGCTTTCTTTATTCTAGTCTAGTCTTCTCAGGAGGGTTTGCTGGTAATGGGAGCACCAACTCCTCCAGTATTCCCTAATCACCCTTCTAAAAAGATGAGGAACAATCCCTACATGTTGATGGGGCCGGTGGGGCTGTTGGAGACAGGCGCAGCCTTCCAGCTTGTGCACTCCCCAGAATCTCCCAAGCCTCACTGTGGGCCGATCAAGGCAGGCACATGCATTCCTCCACACATTACCCAAATCCCCACTCGCTGACCAGTCTAACCCTTGATTTATAGGGCAACAGACAGAGGGCACATTGCCAACAATAGCCTCACAGGTTAACTTTAGCAATGTCATTCAGTACAAGCGTAGTCAATATCACTTTGGGTTATCCCCTATCTCCCTGCCCAAGCGTGGTAGAGATGTTTACATCCCGGATCCTGGGAAATTATATCTAGGAGCCTTGAAACTATAATCTAAAAAGAATAACAAAATCCTCCTTACTTAGTCTGCCTATCTCCCCCTCACTCTGGGGGTCCTTGGGCCCTTCTCTCCCTGTTTCTCATCCCCAGGCAGCACCCTGCTTTATGGATTAGCTACCAATGAAACAGGAGGCAAGAGAAAATCAGGCCTCTGGTAAATGAGAGACTGAGTCACGAGTCCTCTGGGAGGATGCCTGAGCACTAGGGATGGGTCTAGGAGATGGCTTTTGGGGAGAATTGTGGCATTAACAGTGCTGCATCCCAGAGCTTAGAAAAGACACTTACGGAGGGAAAAAAGCACATGCACGTGATAGTTCTTCTCAGGAGGTTGGTGTTTACTGGACAGACATCCAGGAAGGCTTCACAGAAGACAGGCCTCTGAAGATGGGTGGGAATTTAGCAGCTAAAGAAAGGGTGAGTGAAGGCGGGCGTGCCTGGCATGGAGAAGGTACAAACAAAAGTACAGAGTCCGTGTGTTAGGGGTATAGAAGAAAAGTAGTCATCCTAGCTAGCATTTACTTTGGTGCTTTTTAAAATTCGCAAAGCATTTGACAAATGTTACCTTGCTTAATCTTCACAACAGCCCTGAGAGGTAGGTGAGGAAACAGGCAGGTGGGGTAAGTGATGGCTGAGCTTACACAGATAGTAAGTATATGAGGCTAGATTTAAACTCAGGTCTTCCTGACCCTGAGTCCAGTGCTATGTGCACAGTGCATCTAGCTGCTACCCTGCCCCCAAAAAATCAGCATTCTGCATTTTTGGCACAAATTTGTCGGACATAAACTTATTAATTAAATTATTATAAGACTCTGCTTAGAGATAGAAAAATCCAAAAGAATAGAACCCCATACTGCTTTTGCAAATCTCTCTGGCTCAAGCCTTTGTCTAGTTACAATGTCTAGGGTCCACAAATAAAGACAAAATTCCATCATCAAAGTAGGAGTACAAAGTTCAGGTGGTAGTTTTGTTTCAAACTGGTTAGACCTTTTATAAGAGTATAATCTAAGTGCAGGACATGGTCATTCACGTCAGACCGAGGACCTCAGACAAACATATTGAATATATATACATGTATACATACACACACACGCATATAAATGTGATTTCTTCATATTTCTAAATGGAGATAACCTTAGAGGGTGCCTGCTGTCCCTGCTAGATCAGACATCCCTTCTAAGACCGCCAGGGCTAATTATTACAGAGCTCTCATATTAAGTCTAAATATGCTTCTCTGTGCCTTGTGTTCATTACTCCTAGTCCTGCTCTTTGGGCCCAAGCAGAACTGGCCAAATTCTCTTTCCCCAGGACCCCAAGTCAGACAGGCCCATACCCCTCACCTAATTTTTATATCCCCTTGTCTCCAATTCTCCCACAATCATGGCCATCTTCCTGTGGACTCACTTCTCCCCTGTTTGTCTCTGTCTTTCTATCATCTCTTTACTGTTGCCTTATCCAAAATCATGATTGCAAATCCTGCTTTAAAAAAAAATCACCTGAAGCATTTTATACCATTCTCTGTGTATCTTTATGTGTTAAATATATGTTTGTTGTTTTGGGGGTGAGTAGAGAGATTTTTTCCTATCCACAGGGACACCTCTGCTTTTAACAGAAAGGACAAGGTAGGGCTGCCATTGTCCACCTGCCTCCCAGAGGTGGGGCTGGAACGCTCAGAGTACCGGCACTGTGTGGGCCTCCAGGTGGCGCTCTAGCACTACCAGAATAATGGCCGACTTCCTTGACTTGGAGCAAAGGTTCCTAACTTTTTTTTTTTCTGGTGAGGAGTGGTTATTCCTTGGCTTTTAGTAACCCTGACTCAGTATGAAAGGAAATAAATTCTCATGTTTGCCATGCTTACCCACGAAGCAAATAAAAGTTTCTCATGAATAAACCTTTATTTTGTTCACATTGACAGATTTTAGTATCATAAAATTGTGAAGTGTTTGTCAGAACAGTCATGTAAATTAGTTATCCCATTGACCCTGTTGCTTGTCAGCCGGTAGTCTTATTTTGTTTGAGTTTTTAGAAAATATTGATGAGCGGCCTCCATTTTGGTCCTCCCTTCGGATCTGACAGAGGGAAGAACCAAGAATTCGGATTCACAAAGCTAAGTTTTTAGAAATAGAATGAAAACTTCTGGAATACGTTTAGTAAGACTGGGAAATGCTTCTCCAAGGTTTACAGTTTTGTAACTTTATTCATCAGAAGTCAAAAGGTGTCCCGGGACCCATTGAACAAGCTCTTTCTGCTTGTGTGGTGGGAACTCCAGGTCCAGGGTATGGATACAAAAATTGTCAAAAAGCCATCTACCAAGGTGGTTTGTCTTCCACCACCTCCACTCTCCACCTCCCATCCTGTTCTCAAAGAAATTCTAATCCCTTTTCCAACTTCAAGACACTTTTAAAGATTACACACTCATTTTATTGGTCAGAATGCCTTTAATGAAATCAAAAGTTAAAAAAAAAAACCTAAAATTTCTCAGTGGTTGTGGTCAGAAAGGCTTGAAATTTCAACAACTTAGTATTTGCAGCCACTAACATTTAGATTTGCAGTCTCAGTCACCTTCCCCAAGGCAACAGACACTCTCCGAGGTCAGGGACCGAAGGATTTCAAGACACACCCAAGAAATAAAAAAGAGTTACAAAGTGAGAATCACAGAGTTGTAAGGGGTGGGGTGGGGTGGGGGTGGGGCATGACTTAAGTCATCCAGTCTAATCCAGACCGGGTGCAAGAATCTGTCCAACATCTCTGACAAGTGGTTATCTAGGTTTTACTAAAATAATAAGATTTTGCATTTATACAGGGTGTCCCAAAAGTCTCAGTGCATTTTAAAAGCTTTAATAGTTTTAAATTTTTATGGTTTGCAAAGTGCTTTACAGGTTAAGCACCTTGTCCCTTTTCACATGTAAGCGTCTGAGGCTAGATTTGAACTCAGGTCTTAGTGTCAGGTCCAGCACTTTCTATCCACTGCACCCCCTAGCTGTAGTTCACCTTCACTGAATGATGTGAAATCACCTTCCCTCTTCCAGTAACCAAATCATAATGCTATAGAAGGAAGAATATATTTTTTTAATCTCCTTTTCAGTATTCCTAGAAATATTAAGAAATAAATACTTCTCTCGTCCGAAAATCCCTTCCTGACTTTTCCCTGTTTGAAAGTATTCAGAAGGCCAAGAAAAAAACCTTTCTTAGGGAAATGGACTAAGAGTAGAAACTAGACTTTGTATGAAGTATCTCTTGCCTGGTTAAGAATATTACCTCCCCCCAAAAAAAATAAAAAAAAATTAAAAAAAAGAATATTACCTCCCCTTCACCAAAAGACGTTGAGACATCTAAAAACAGGCTCCTTTACCATCTTGAGAAGCAGTTGCCTTGAGGACTTACCTTTCTCCATCCTAAAAAGTATTGTGATACTGAAATTGATAGGTGAAAGGATTCCCTTTCAATATCTGAGGGGAATGATCCAAGAAGGAGTGTCAACATCAAATTATGTTTCAACGAACACACTGATTTTTCTTCTGCAAGATTCCTACAAAATTAACCTCGGCTGATCTTGGAGGAGGGGAATGTTCAAGGACATGGCCTGGGGGAGGAGGAGAGAAACTATACCAGTTTGAACATTTCTCTAGACTAGAAATGACTTGAATATTAGATTCGTGTCAAATTGAACAAAATTGTTTCTGGAAGATTTGTGCCTCAATTCCGAAGAGTATTAATATTTTTTCTTTGACAGCAATGACATTTTGGGATACGAAATGCTTTTTAACTCAAACTTCTATCTTTTCTGAAGGAACAAGGAATTCTACACAATTTGGTGACAGGAAACTACCAAATCTGAAACAAGAACCTTTATTTAGATTAAAAGCCACTGGTCCATTGGGGGCAGAGGAAACAATCATGGAAGTAAATAGCAATCCTAGCTGGAGCAGGTGGCAACCCACCACCCTGGTATCTGCAGGAATGTGTGTGTGTGTGTGTGTGTTGGCAGAAGTCTTGGAGACATGATGGGATTGCTGTGCTGTATTCTGGGGGTCTGGTTGGGTCTCCACCACATATATGGAGGTAGAGTCCTATAATTTCAGATTTACAGGTGAGAGGACAGCTTCTAGGATTCCTAGTCAGAGAGGGTACAAGACACAAGATCAGTCTTCACCAACTATCTGGGCAGCACAGAGATGTGAGATCTCAGATCACTTCATTGGATGCGGCAGTTCCCAACTGGTTCGTAGGTCAGTCAGTCTGCCAATAAACTTATGTGGCACCTGGCATGTGTCTGGAACCAATAGTAATGCCTGGAAAACATGGAAATAGCGCTGGCCCTCAAGGAGCATACAATCTACTGGCACACAAAAGGAAGCTGAGAGGGGTAGCGGAAGCGACCCAGTGTGGGTTACTTGATGGATTCCAATCCAAAGGAGTGCGGCCAGGTGGGAAATGAAGTGGTCCTTGGCCTGGAAGTCCTCTTTGGGAGGAGTTCTTTGCTTCACCCTCTGGCTCTCCAAATTGGGTGGGGGGCAACTTTTTATATATATATACACATGTATATGTACACACACACACATATATACAAGAGGTCCCATTTCTGCATGTATAGGTAATGCTTCACAGTTCTCAGGGATTCTAGGGCAGACTAGCTCAATAGGTGGCAGAAATAAGACCAAAAACTTATCTTTGTTACCTGTTGTCATAATTTTTGGAAATGGAAAAAATCTGCAATTTAGGGACATCGGGCAAAATAGTGCTAAGTAACAAATTACCTATGTAACATATGAAGCCATTAGTAGGATCACCTAATAGAGCTCTTTTGTCTCTAAATAGCTTGACTTCTGCCAAGGAAAATGACCTTGAGGCATGTTCTTTTAGTGAAAGAATAACAGAGACTTTGCTTTAAGGAGTCGGTTTTCTCTTGTTACATTTGCAGAAAGCACTATCAATACATTGTTTATGAGAATTTTTTTTTTCAGTTCACTAAAAGTCCTCTAACAAATGCTTCTTTATGTATTATGAGAATATGCTCCAACTCTCAACTCCTCTCTGGGTTGGTTCATTTACCCCACCTGTATCCACTCTGGCCAAAAGAGAAACAGTTACTATTTATATTCACTCTGAGCCAGGAGGGCCCAAAAAATGACCATTAAGTGGTGCTTGGGCAGGGACCTTTTGTCCAATCCATGAGATCCAGAGTGAATTCGGTTTGAGGCTTGGTCTTTGAGAAAGAAATCTAGCCAGTAAACCCCAAAGTAGCTAGTTAGCTTTCAGCCATCAAAATTTACCTTCCCTTGGGCAGAACACCCTCAGGTTAAGGGAAGGGGTGGAGAGGAAAGAGGAGGACAAGCTAAGTTGTCCAACTGGAACTGGCCAGCTGGGTCACCATTCAGGCAGCTCAGACTACTCGCAGCTTATGGCTTGTCCTTCATTCTGGAAGAGGACCATGATATCAGGGAGATGATGACATTGATTTGGGTGGGAGAGTGCTGTGCAGTCACCAGCCTCACTGTCTTCTCCAGAGCCATCTGGGTCCAGTGGCAAGATATAGATCAGCGTGGCTGGAGATGGCCCAGGGTGCAGTGGGAGGCCTTGGGCTTTTTATGCTAGGGTCTTTTCAAGATCTCACTTTGGGCGAGGCAACACCCATTCAATGAATAGGCCTCTTTAAGACCTTGAGGGTCTTCCCTTCCCAGTTATTTATTAAAGGGGCGGGCCATTCTTTGACACTATTAACTGTCATGAAATATTTGGTAAACAAGAAGGCAAAAGCAAGAATAACTTATAATTCCTCCTTTGAATCTGGGTCACGCTCCAATGCACACAGTATCCATGGGGGATAGTGGGCACAAACTTCTAGACATTTAACAGGGAGAGAGGTGAATAAGGAATGTCCCTGAGCTAACTCATGACTCTGTATGGGACACCCTGATATCTTTGGTCTTCATAAAAAACAATCTACATATTACCTGCTGTGTGGGACCATGTCTGAGCCTCTCCACTCTCCTGATGGTGGAACGGGATGCTACCCTTCAAGCAGCTTCAAGGTCTTTTAGTGACAACAGAGATCCTAAGCCTAAGGTCTTCAGAGACATTCAGGTATTTCCCCTCTTAGCTGGGCAGTGAGACATCTTTAGTCCTCTCAGCCAAACAGTTCTCAGTCGGAAATCTCCAGGACTACTCAGGTCTGCTCACTTGGTTCTGAGGCATTTTCCCATTTCAGGTTATATTACGTTACATAACATATGATCATGTTATATTGCATTATATTTTACATTATAGCAGGGTAGCTTAGGCTCTCTTTTCCTCAAACTAATCTTTAAATTCTGTCTCCTGTCTTTGACTAACTCTTGCCTCAATCCTAGCTTCCCTTTTGTGAAATGATTCAGCCAGTGAGAAATTCCTAATCTTCCCATAGCTGGCAGAATGTTCTAGTGATCCTGGCTTCCTCTTCCAAGTCCACACAACAGTCATAAGAAGCAAGTAAGCTTCTGGGAAGCAAATTACCTGGGCTACCTTTCTCTGAGAGGCCACTGTCTTTCAGCTGTCTGCATTCTGCCCAAATAATGAGGGGTTGCTTTTCTCCTCACACAAATGTCTTTTCCTGCCCCCTTCCAATATATAAAAATGTCCAGCTAAGAAAAAGGAACTTTTTTACACTTGGGTGCATTATGCAAAGGGACATAATAGAGACAGTCCAGAGAATGCATTGAAGTAGTCAGAGGCTTGTGGGCACTGACCTAGGTGGGGTTAACTTCCTCACTGCTCAGCAGTGAAACTTTTCCACTTCCTTGGACTTTTTGAGATTGCAGAGAATTAGAAACAAAACAGGACATCGTTGCTTGGGAAATGGATTAAAAGTGTATATGAGTGTGTGTGTGTGTGCGCGTGCGCGCGCGCACACACACACGCATGCACCTCTTGAGTGCCTGTGGCTCCTTTGTTGCCTGTACACACTCCCATGTCTCCCCATCCTCCAAAAACCTTCATTTGAGCCTACCTTCCCTGCTAGCTATGACTATTTCCTTTCTTTCTCTTTTAAACTCCTTTAAAAAGCTCATTGTTACTGCTGTTGAATGCCCGCCCGCATTTTCTGTCCTCTTGCTCCCTTAACTTTTCACAGTCTGGCTTCTGACCTCATTATCCCACAGAAACTTCGCCTTCTGAAGGCACCAACAATGTCTTCTTTGCCCAATCCAACCTCTTCCTCTCAGTCTTCATCCTTCTTGATTTCTTTGCAGCCTCCTCTGGTCCTCTCCTCCTGGGACCTCTCACCTCTCTGGGTTTTCATGACACTATTCTCTCTTGACTCTCTTCCTCCCCATCTGACCTCTTCTCAGTTTCTTTCTCTGGATCATCATTGTTTTCAGGTCTCCTGTCTCTTTTCTCTGAGAAGGAAAATTATTTGGGCAGGTGAAAACAAATGGCTTGTGGCAGAGTGTTCTTGGTCAGCCTGGGTCACCAAGCCAGCATGAACTACTTCCCAAGATACAGAGAGATCTGGTGGGTGAGATTGGTAATCCACTGTTTTCAGTAACTATGAAAAAATTGCATGAGAACAAAAGAGTTGCAAAATATGGAGGACAAATAATCCATTTTTCCAAAACAGAAGATGGAGTCCTCTAATTATAGGCCAGGGGTGGGGGGCTGGATTTTTTATTCCTAACAACACCCTAGCATGTTCCTTTCTTTTCAGGGAAGGATTTGTGATGTGGTATGGCTTTGTCCTTCCAGACTCACCTCATTTCCTTTCCGATCAAGTTATCAGGTTGGGGAATCAGGAGAGTGCCAGAGACATACCTGACTTTGAGCAAAGTATTAGACAAAGGCTGTCATGCTGGCCACATGAACAAGAGGAAAGAGTTGGGCTGGCCTCAAGTGAACAAACATAGACAACAGGGTTTGCCTTCAGTGACTTGATACATACACACACACACACACACACACACACACACGAGCTGAACATGGAGGATCTCAAGTCTAACAAGTATAGAAGATAGGTAATTTTGCGATGATGTGTATAGTGAGAATATTTACTTTCCTGCCTTTGTGGAGTAATTCTTGTGCATGCACAAGGTGGTTGGCAGGCTTGGCTTCCTCTTAAGAGGAAGAAGTGAAAAAGCTTAAAGACCATCTCTCCCTCACCATGTTTTCAGGGGGCATGAAAGAATAAAAGAAGCCATTTAAGGTCAAAGAAAGAAAAGGAAGAAAGGAAAAGAAAGAAGAAAAAGGAATCCAATAGAGAGGAATCCTGATCTCTGTCATTAGATTAGAGTGAAGAGTGTGGCAGAAAAGAGGAAAGATTACGGATTTAGATCTGGAAGAGACCATCAAAGCCAACACTCACTTTACAAATGTAGAAACTGAAGCAGAGAGAAATTAAGTGATTACACAGTGTAAGTTTCTGAGGTGGAGTTCGAAGCCATGTCTTCCTCACTCCACATTTGGTTCTCCATCTACTGCACCAACACGATCTCTCAGCAGAAAGGATGGCGGAACAGATGGAGCTAAGTAATAGGCACAGATACTCTGTTAGGGAGATGATGTCTGAGACTTCCATTACGAGGGAGGGAAGATGGTGTAGATGGCGCGGTGGATAAAGCGCTGGGCCTGGTCAGACTCATCTTCCTAAGTTTAAATCCAGCCTCAGACGCTTACTGCCTGTGTGACCCTGGGCAAGTCACTTAACCCTGTTTGCCTCAGTTTCCCTAACTGTAAAATGATCCGGAAATGGAAACAAAAAACCACCCCAGTATCTTTGCCAAGAAAACACCAAAATGAGGTCATAAAGAGTTGAACATGACTGAAACAATAACAGCAACAAAGATGATATAGTAGATAGAACAGCCATTTAGGTGATCAAGGGCCTGAGTTCAAATCTCTCCACCGCTGAATAACTTTAGGCAAGTGACTCCATGCCCTGGGTCTTGGTTTCCTCCTCTTTAAAATGAGGGCGTTGGATTCAATGGCCTCTGAGGACCCTTTCAGCTCTACATCTCTATGATCCTACAATTTCTGGATCGTGGGATAAAATGAACGTAGGGGGTTCTGCAATCATCAGATGGGATTACTAAGGAAAGATATTGCATTGAGGTGGGCAAACTGGCTGCTTTCCATTTTGGCTTGTCCCTGGTCATGCCCTTGGGAAGGACTTCTAGCCATGATTCCTCCCTATCGCACCTAACTTTTCTCTATCCAAGGGATGGGTGGCTGCTGCCACTGCTGCCTATCACAATTGAGCAAAATGGAAGATGACCAAGTTGCTGGAGTGCTGCAGCAGAGATGGGGCCATTGTTGAGGGTGCAAAATGGATCCACCATTTTGGAGGCAAAGACAGTATGAAGTTGAATGGAATGGAGAGCTTGGTAGCATGTCCAGATCCCTGGGTTCTCCCTTCAGAAGCCCTTGGGCTCCAGAAGCACAAATTCTCCTTTTAAGCTTCTCATGCCTTTCAGGGTAGAGAACTTAGTACTCTGGTCATGTGGCATGGCTATATCAGAAATACATTTATTGATTATCTAAATCTAAGCATATCACCACCACAACCTTCACCATTTATAATTTTATAGTAATCATAAAACAAATGTAAAATTCTAAAGTCAAGATTGCACAGGGGTTTAAAGTTTAGATGAAGGATTTTGAGTAACTCAAAGATAGTAACTTAACAACAGTAACTTAACATCCAAGAGTTCCACCCTAAACTTTGACTTGGTTTTCCTTTACTAACTATTTAAGCCTTTGAAAGAATGTTACAAAAAAGGATTTTAGATTGGGAGAGAATACTTGTATCTCAGTCAATAGGTATTTATTAAGTCCTTAATACTGAGGATACCCTAAAAAGGGTAAAAATACAGTCCTCAAGGAAATCATAGTCTAATTAAGGATTCAATATAGAAATAACTGAGTACATACAAGATAACTAGAGTATAAAGAAGTTCATTTCAAAGGGGAAGACAGTAGCAGTGGTAGACATAAAGGACACAAGGAGAAATCTCTTGGAAGAGATGAGATTTGAGTTGGGTTTTTAGGAAAACTAAAAAAAGGCAGAGATGAGGAGGGAAGGAGTTTTAATATAGGAAGCACAGAGATTCAGATGGATTATTATATGGCATTGTAGCTAGATCCCAGAGTGCATAAAGGGAAGTAAAGAATGCAAAAAGACTGAAAATGTAGGAAGAGGCCAGGTTATGAAGAGTTTTAAATGCCAGAGAAATTTGTATTTGGTCCTGAAGGAAATAGGAAGCCATTAACGTTTACTGACCAGAGAGGTAATGTGGGCAGATCTCTGCTTTAGGAAAACCACTTTGCCAGCCAAATGGAGGATATATATATTGGAAGGGGGAGAGGGGAGGGGCAGGGAGGCAAACAGTCCGCATGAGAGCTTGTACTGGGGAGGTGGTTGTGTGACTGAAGAGAAGGGGGATGTGTGGGAGTGATGTGAAAGTGGAAATTAAAAGATTCGGGATAGGATTGTGGATGTGGCGTGAGTGAGAATGAAGAATCAAGGAAGACCTTTTGGTTGTGAGCTTGGGGTATTATCAGGTTTATACCTCCAGAAAAGTGCTGAACAAGGGTGAACTTAGTAAGAAACATGAAAAATCCTGTTTTGGACATGTTGAGTCAGAGTTGTCTATGGGACATCCAATTTGAAATGTTCAAAAAGCATTACTGTATTTGGCGATGTGGAACTTGAGCTCAGGAGAATGGTTAGGGCCGGCCATGAATAGCCATGAGAATCATCTGCCTAGAAATAATCATTGAACCCATGGGAACTGAAGAGAGCGCCAGCCATAGAGTATAGAAGGAGAAAAGGACCAGGACAGAACCTTGGAGGACACTTGGAAGTACAGTTATGAAACATGAATGGCTTGTGATTATGCCCCCAATTACAGAATTTTCACAGTGGTCTGTTCTCGGAAAGGCTACCTTCTCCCATGTGGTTCTCAGACATGTCCTGAAACTTTATACCACAAACAAAGGGACACAAGGAAATATGTAAGATGTACCAAAGGTGTTTAGGAGTAATTGGATCAGTCATATATAGTCTTAGGTTTTTGGGGTTTTTTTTTTTATTTTTTGAGGCTGGTTCTCCGTATATCATCCAGGCTGAAAGTACAGCAGCTACTCATGGGCCTGATTCCAGTACTGACCAGCATGATGACTTCAACCCACTCCATTTTTCTGATGAAGCCCAGTTCATATCTCCTTAGGCAGCCTGTTAGCCCTCCACTCCTAGGGCTTTATCATATACAAATATGCATAAACTTAGTGCCAAGTGTAGTATGGGCACCAGAGTGACTTTAACTCTCCTGCAGCTTAGAATTCTTACACTCATCCCCAGCTCCAGATGTAATCTTTAACAGAACAAAAGAATAGATCAGATACAAGTGTCCATTATTCTTAGCTGAGGTAAGTCAGGGAAATGGGATAAAAACCATGAATTTTTCCCTAGCTCCCACAATGTATCTAATGTGTTGCTTTTTCTGTCAGTACTCTTAAACCAGTGCTTCTCTGGGTCTCGACCCCATATGGAGTCGTGTAACTAAATGTGGGGGCCATAGTAAAAGGTTTCTGCACACACAATAACCAAAAATTAATTCAGAATCAAACGTGTAATGAATCCGAGGTGTTTCCGGCAGCGCTTGCCCGTGTTGCATCGAGAAACTTCACTGCAGCCTTGGTGCTAAACATACAACATGCGTACTTTCTATCATGCCACACAACCCCAACAAACACTGCCAGAAACACCTCAGTTCAAATTCGAGACTAGTGTATGTTAGGAACTGCAGTGTTTTTACTGTACATACAAAATTGTTAAATGATTTTGGTTTGAGATTAGGACAGAATTTTTAACAATTTCTGAAATGGCCCTAAATATACTTCTGCTGTTTTGTACTATGCATTTATGCAAAGTGGCATTCTCAGAATTGACAATTGTAAAATCAAAATATCGATCAAATCTGAAAAATGCTGAAGATGCTCTGTGTCCAACAATGTCAAATATTCTGCCAAGATGTAATTCTTTATGTAAAAATAAACAAGCATATACTTCTCATTAGTATGTCAATTTGCTTTAATCTTTAATAGTAAAATTATATGTATGCCAAAGAATTGTTTGAAAATAAATTTCTTTACAATTTATGATCAGTGAATGTTTGATTTGTACATCTATTTTAAATACCTATATACCCAGGGTCATATAAAAATTTTTTCAGGCAAAACGGGATTGCTAGTAGAAAACATTTAAAAAGCCCTGCTCTAGACACTTGAGTAAACACCTGCAATAAAAAATATCTTATGCCTTGCTGCTTCCCCATTAACTTTTGTCTTCCCAGAAGTGTGAATTTAAGGAGGGGAACTCATGATGTTCCTACAACGGCAGCTGCTGCTCCACATAGCTGGGGAGAAGCCCTGCTACCCCCTCTTCCTATGTACTCTCCTTTTTACTTTTTGTCAGGGTTCCTCTTTTACTTCTACCCCAGGCCCAAACTATATATTCCTTTGTCGAAGGAGAGAAGCAAAAACTTCCAATTCCCAGAATCCTATTCAAGTCTAGACCATTCTTCCCCCTCCCACCCAATTCTCCAGGAAGAATGACATTCCTCCTCAGAATTGGAATTTTTCAGTCCCTTGCAAAACCATATTTTTTTATTTTAATTTATTTTTAATATGTCTAGTTTTCAGCATTGATTTTCACAGGCGTTTGAATTACAAATTTTCTCCCCATTTCCACCCCCCCC
>CM053622.1:791885184-791910869 GCA_028646595.1 Phalanger gymnotis | reverse complement strand
AATGAGTTTTAAGGCATTTACTGGACTTCCAGCTTGAGATGTCTGGAAGGCATTTGGAGATATAAAACTGGAGTTATGGGTAGGTCCACTTCGTTCAAATTTTTGTCATAGTTTCAGTTCAATTCAATACACATTTATTAAGTGCCTACTGTGTGCCAGATACTGTGCTGAGTGCTAGGGATACAAATAAGAAAAAAATAAAGATAGTTCCTGCCCTTAAGCAGCTGACAATCTAGTGGGAGAAAGAAAAAAAAAAACCAAAGAAGCCTGAAAGTCAGGGGGGATGGGTGAGAGGAGGACACCAGTGGCTGTTGTTGTTCAGTCACATCCTAATCTTCATGACCTCCTGTGGTCATGACCTTTTCTTGGCAGAGATCCTGGAGTAGTTTGCGTTTTCCTTTTTCAGCTCATTTTACAGATGAAGAAACTGAGGCAAACAAGGTAAAGTGACTTGCCTGGGGTCACACAGCTAGTAAGTATCTGAGGATAGATTTGAACTCAGGAAAATGAGTCTTCCTGACTGTAGGCATGGTACTCTAGGCATTATGGTGCTATCTCACTGCCCATGCCAGGGGGTACCAGGTAGAGCAGCAGACACAAAGAGGAATGGACTAAAGTCCAATTCCTGCCCTCTGTAAAGGAAGGCTTTGGGAGGCGTTTGTTCTTCCACTCTCCAGTCCTCCAATCACAGGGGAGAAGAGGCTGAGGGAGGTGGTGTCAATCAAGGCTGGAGATGAGATTAGAGATGAGCTACATCTGGGAGCGCTATCTTGTTCTATGGAGCTGAAACCAGGTGGAGCAACAGATGCAAAGTGGAGGTGAGTCTTTATAGAGCTGATCTTTTGTTCCTTCAGATAAATTTTCTTATTGTTTTTTCTAGCTCTATAAAGTAATTTCTTTGGTAGATTGATTGGTACAGCACTGAATAAGTAAATTAATTTAGGCGGTATTATCATTTTTATTATATTGGCTCAGCCTATCCATGAGCAATTAATATTTCTCCAATTAACGTGGAGCATTTTGTAATTGTTATCACGTAGTTCCTGTGTGTCTTAGCAGGTAGATTCCCAAATATTTGGGAACCTTGTAAGATTCTGCAGTTGTTTTATTTGTCTGAAGTTATTTTAAATGGAACTGCTCTTTCTATATTTTTCTGCTGGTGTGTATGTGTGTAAATATATACACTTATATTAACACACATATACATATATACGCATATATGCATACAGATATATACACTTATATTAACACACATATACATATATACACATATATGCATACAGATATATACACTTATATTAACACACATATACATATATACACATGTATGCATACAGATATATATACACTTATATTAACACACATATACATATATACACATGTATGCATACAGATATATACACTTATATTAACACACATATACATATATACACATATATGCATACAGATATATATACACTTATATTAACACACATATACATATATACACATATATGCATACAGATATATATACACTTATATTAACACACATATACATATATACACATGTATGCATACAGATATATATACATGTATGTGTATAGTGTGTGTGTGCTGATGACTTGTGTAGGTTTACTTTATAGCCTACAACTTTGCTGAAGTTGTTAATTCTTATTTCGACTAGTTTTTTAGTTGGCTTCCCTCTCTCTAGGGTTCTCTCAGTATACTATCATATCATCCTTCAGTTTCTTTTTCTTATCTTATTGCTTATTGCTATCAGTATTGCTAATATTGTCATATTGTTATCTTATTACACAATATTGAATAACAGTGGTACTATTGAACATCTTTGTTTAACCCCTGATCTTACTGAAAAGGCTTCTAGTTTATCCCAATTACACAGAGTGCTTGCTCTTGGTTTTAGATAGATATTATTTATTATTTTAAGAAAAGCTCCATTTATTCTCATGCTTTCTGGCATCTTTATTAGGAATTTTCCAAAAAAGCTTTTTCTGTATCTATCGAAATAATCATATAATTTTTTTTGTTGTTTTTTGTTATTGATATACTCAATTACACTGATAGTTTTCTATCACTATTACTGAACCAGCCTTGCACTCCCAGTACAAATTCAGCCTGTTCATAATAAAACAATAAGTTTTGTGATATATTTCTGTAACCTCCTTGCTAATATTTTTTTACATTAATATTCACTGTGGAAGTTGGCCTATTTTTTTCCCTCTCGGTTTAAGTATCAAAACCATATTTGTGTCATAGAAAAAATTTAGCAGGACTTCACCTATTTTTTAAAAACAGTTTACATATAACATTGTAATTAATTGTTCTTTTTTAAAAATTTAATTTTATTTATTTTTGTTACATTTTAAGTTTTGAACTGTCTCCCTGCCTCCTTCCCTCCCTCCCCACCCTGCACTGGAGAAGCCACCATTTGACACAGATTTAGAAATATATCTAAAATCATTTTATACATACTTCTGTTTATCAGTTCTTTCTCTGGAGGTGGATAGCATCTTCCTTCATAGGTCCTTTGTAGTTGGTTTGAATATTTTTAATACTCAAAATGACTTACTTGTTCAAAGTTGTTCTTAGAACAACATTGCCATTACTATATCCACTATTCTCTTGGTTCTGCTTTTTTCACTCTTCATTATTTCATATAAGTCTTTCCATGTTTTTCATCATTTCTTGCAGGACAGTAGTATTCCTTCACAATCATATACCACAACTTATTCATCCATTCCCCAAATGATGGGCGTCCCCTCAATATCCAGTTTTTGCCGCCACAAAGAGATCTGCTAGAAATATTTTAGAACATATAGGTTCTTTCCGCTTTTTCGCTGATCACCTTCAGAAATAGACCTAAGAGTGGTATTGCTGGGTCAACGGGTATTCACAGTTTTATAACTCTTTGGGCATAATTCCAAACTGCTTTGCAAAATAGTTGGATTAGTTCACAGTTACACAGTGTATCAATGTCCCAATCTTTCTACATCCCCTCTAACATTTGTCATTTGCCCCTGTCAACATGATAGGTATATGATGATATTTCAAAATTGTTTTAATTTGCATTTCTCTAATCAATAATGATTTAGAGCATTTTTTCATGTGACCATATATAATTTTAATTTCTTCTTTAAAAAAAAACCTGTTCATATTTTTGACCATTTATCAATTGGGGAGTGACTCATAATCTTATAAATATGAAAAAGTTCTCTATATATTTGAGATATGAGACCTTTGTCTGAGAAACTATGTATATAAAATTTTTACCAAATCTTCTGCTTTTCTTCTAATCTTGGCTACAGTGCTTTTATTTATGCAAAACCTTTTAATTTAATGTAATCAAAATTATCCATTTTATATCTCACAATGTTCTCTATCTCTTGTTTATTTATAAATTCTTCTATCCATAAGTCTGATAAGTAATATGTTCTTCTAATTTTCTCATGATACTTTACTTTATATCGAGATTATGTATCCATTTTGACCTTATCTTAGTAAATGGTGTAAGATATTGGTCTATACCCAGTTCCTCCTAGATTGCTTTCCAGTTTTCCCAACTTTTTTTTTTTTACCAAATAATAAATTCTTATCCCCAAAACTTAAATCTTAACATTTGTCAAATACAAGGTTACTATAATCACTTACTGCTGTGTATTGTATGTCTACTCTGTTCCATTGATCCACCTTTCTGTTTCTTAGCCAGTACCAGATAATTTTGATAATTACTACCTTATAACATAGTTTAAGATCTGGTACTGCTAAAAATCCTTCCTTCACATTTTTTTTCCTCTAATTCTCTTGATAGTCTTGACCTTTTGTTCTTCCAAATGAATTTTACTATTTTTTTCTAGCTTTATAAAATAATTTTGGGGTAATTCAATTGGGATGGCATTGAATAAGTAGTTTAGGTAGAATTGTCATTTTTAGTATATTGGCTGTGCCCACTCATGAGCAATTAATACTTCTCAAATTACTTATATCTGACTTTATTTGTATAAAAAGTGTTTTATAATTATGGGGTTTTCTTGGCAGGTGTACTCCCAGGTATATGCCTGCAGTTATTTTAAATGGGATATCTCTTACTATCTCTTCTTGCAGGGTTTTGTCAGTGAAATATAGAAATTCTGATGATTTATATAGGTTTATTTTATATCCTACTACTTTGTTAAAATTGTTAATTGTTTCAACTAACTTTTTAGTTAAATTTCTAGGGTTTTCCAAGTATATCGTCATATCATCTGCAAAAAGAGATTGTCTTATTACCTCATTGCCCATTCTGATTCCTTCTATTTCTTTTTCTTCCCTTACTGCTATTGCTAACATTTCTTTTTTATTGCTAGCATTTCTAATAAAACATTGAATAATTTTGGTGGTAATTTGTTTCACACCTAATCTTATTGAGAAGGCTTCTCGCTTATCTCCATTACAAATAATGCTTGCTGATGGTATTAGGTAGATGCTTCCTAGTATTTTAAGGAAAAATCCATTTATAACTATGCTTTCAGGTATTTTTTAATAGGAATGAATGTTGCAGTCTGTCAAAAGCTTTTTCTGTGTCTATCAATATAATCATATGATTTTTGTTACTTTTGGTTTTTTATATAATCAATTATGTTAACAGTTTTCCTTTTGTTAAACCATCCCTGCATCCCTGGTATAAATCCCACTTGGTCTTAGTGTATAATCTTTGTGATATATTGTTGTAGTCTCCCAGCTAGTATTTTATTTAGGATTTTTGCATCCATATTCATTAATGAAATTGGTCTATAATTTTCTTTCTGTTTTTGCTCTTCCTGGTTTGGGTATCAGCGCCATGTTTGTTTCATAAAAGGAGTTTGGTAAGACTCCTTCTTTGCCTATTATTCAAAATAATTTAGAATAGTCCCAAATATTAGAATTAGTTGATCCTTAAATGTTTAGTAGAATTCACTTGTAAATCCATCTGGTCATGATGCTTTTTTTCTTAGGAAGCTCATTTATGACCTGTCCAATTTTTTTCCTAAAATAGGTTTATCTAGATATCCTACTTCCTCTTCTGTTAATGTAGGCAGTCTATAGATTTGTAAATATTCTTCCATTTCACTTCAATTGTTAAATTTATTGGTATATAACTGGGCAAAATAACTACTAATAATTGCTTTGATTTCATCTTCATTTCATTTTTGATATTAGTGATTTGCTTTTCTCTTTTTTGGTTTATCTATTTTATTGTTTTTTTTCATAAAACCAACTCCTAGTTTTATTTGTTAATTCAATATTTTCTTACATTCAATTTTATTAATCTCACCTTTAAATTTTTAGGATTTCCAATTTGACATTTAATAGAGAATTTTTAATTTGTTCTTTTTCCTGGTTTTTTTTTTAATTGCAAAGTCAATTCATTGGTCCCCTCTTTCTCCATTTTATTGACATAAGCATTTAGTGCTATAAATTTTCCTTTGATTACTGCTTTTGCTGCATCCCATAAGTTTTGGTATGTTATCACATTATCATCATTCTCTTTAATAAAATTATTTATTGTTTCTATGACTTGTTCTTTATCCCACTCATTCTTTAAGATTAGGTTGTTTAGCCTTCAGTTAATTTTTAATCTGTGTTTCTATGGTAACTTATTAAATATAATTTTTATTGCATTGTGATCTGAAGATGATATATTTAACATTTCTGCTTATCTACCTTTAACTATAATATTTTTATGCTCATATATGGTCAATTTTTGTAAAGGTATTATATGCCACTGAGAAAAAGGTATATTTCTTTCTATTCCCATTCAATTCTCTCCAGATATCTATTACATCTAGTTTATCTAAAATTCTATCCATCTCCTTGACCTATTTCTTATTTATTTTTGGTTAGATTTATCTAGTTCTGAGAGGGGAAAGGTTGAGGTCTCCAACTACTATAGTTTTGCTATCTATTTCTGCCCATAATTCATTTAGTTTTTCCTTTAAAAATTTGGATGCTATAGCATTTGGTGCATATAGGTTTAGTGTTGATATTACTTCATTATCTATGGTACCTTTTTATCATGATGTAGTTTCCTTGTTTGGCTCTTTTAATTAAATCTATTTTACCTTTAACTTCATCTGAGATCATGATTGCTACCCCTATTTTGTTTTTGCATCAGCTGATGCATAATAAATTCTACTCCAGCCCTTTATTTTTACTCTATGTGTATCTTTCATTTTAAAATGTGTTTCTTGTAAACAACATATTGACAGATTCTGGTTTTTAATCTATTCTGCCAACCACTTCTGTTTTATGGGTTAGTTCATCCCATTCAAATTCAAAGTTATAATTACAGTTATAATATATAATAATATTATATAACAATATATTATTAATATTTATAATATTATATAATAATATATTATTAATATTATATAATATTTATAATATTATATGATAATTATAATTATAATATGTATAATTACAGTTGCACATTTCCCTCCATCCTATTTTTCCTCACTGTTTATCCTTCTCTCCAATTTTTACCATATTCTTCCTCAAACATCTAATCTGCTTCTGACTACTGCCTCACTATTCTGCATCATTTCTAAGAATTCTTCCTTTATCTTCTCCCCTTACTCTCTTATTTTTCAATTTGCATACCTTTCTAAAAGTCCCTCCCTTATTCTATCCCCTCACCATTCTATTGCTTTGTAAGTTAAGAAGACTTTTATACTTTTCTAGATGTATATGTTATTTCCTCTTTAACCCAATTCTGATGATGTAACGGTTCTTCTATTCAACCTCTTCATATAAATTAATTGTTCCATTTTACCTCTCCTTACCCAATTGTATTTTTTAGGATTATTCCATCATACTTAACTCAACCTCAAGCTTTCTATTTATGTACGTTCTTTCAAATTACCCAAATAATAATGACATTCTTAAGACTTATAGATAACAATTTCCCATATAAGTAAAATCATTCCATCATACTTAACTCAACCTCAAGCTTTCTATTTATGTACACTCTTTCGAACTACCCAAATAATGTCATTCTTAAGAGTTATAGATAACAATTTCCCATATAAGTTAACAGTTTGACCTTATCGATTCCTTTATAATTGGTCTTTAATGTTTACCTTCTTATGTTTCCCCTGATTCCTGTAAGCCAGATTTTCTGTTCAGTTCTGGTCTTTTCCTCACAAATACCTGAAAGTCCTTTAATTCATTAAACATCCATTCTTTCCATGCAGGATTATACTTAGCTTTGTTGGGTAAGTTATTCTTGGTTGCAAACCCACCTCCTTTACTGTTTGGAATATAATTTTCCATGCTCTTCAGTCTTTTAACGTAGAAGCTGCTAAATCTTATGTTATTCTGACTGTAGCTCCACAGTATTTTTTTTCTAGTTGCTTGTAGCATTTTTTCCTTGACCTGGGAGCTTCAACACTTAGCTATCATGTTCCTGCGAGTTTTCATCTTGGTATCTCTTTCAGGTGTAATCAATGAATTTTTTCCATTTTATGTTCTAGTTCTAAAACTTCAGGGCAATTTTCCTTAATGATTTCTTGAAGTATATTTTCTAGACTCTTTTCTAAATCATAACTTTCAGGCTGTCCAACAATTCTTGTGTTGTTCATCAATCTGTTCTCCAGGTCAATTGTTTTTCTAATGAGATGTTTCACATTCTCTTCTAATTCCTCATTTTTTTTTCATTTTGTTTTATTATTTCTTGGTATCTTATGATATCATTAGCTTCCCCTTGCCCAATTCTAATTTTTAAGGAGTTATTTTCTTCCATAAGTTTTTGGATCTCTTTTTCTAACTGGTTAGCTTTTCATAATTTCTTGATTTTCTTGCATTACCCTAATTTTTCCTCAACCTCTCTTATTTGATTTTCAAAGTCCTTTTCAAGCTCTTCCAAGAACTCTTTTTGGGCTTGTGACCATTTGGCATTTTTCTTTGAAGTAGAAGTAGTTGTTTTACCTTCACTATCTTCTGAGTTTAAAACCAGATCTTCTCTTTCACCATAGTAGCTATCTACGGTTGAGTCCATTTGCTTTTGCTTACTCATTTTTTAGTGCCTTATTTCTTGGCTGTTAACTTTTGTGTTAGAGTCAGGCTCTAGTTCCTAAGTGTTGGGGATAATATCTCAGGCATCAGGTTTTTCATACTGTTGCTTTCTGAACTCTATCTGGGAGCCTAACCTCAGGTATTCCTCTTGGCCTCTAAGTCATACCAGGGCTCCCAGCAATGCTTCCTTGCTCTTGCTCCCTGTGGTCCTTTGTGGTCCCTGTGGCTGCAAGCTTTTGTTCACCCCTCTTCCCTGGAACCAAAACCAGAGACTCTGCTCTCCTCTGCGTGCCCAAAGCCAGTGGAGTCCCTTGACCTCTGAGACTGAATTCACCAGTATGTTCTCCCTTCTTGCCCACAGCCACGGCCTGGAACCATGTCTAGTCAGCACGTGTGAGCCCCACATCCAGCACCACCAGAGGGTCCAGCAATCTTCCCCTGATCAGCTGTCCAACCCCGATACTGTCTGTGGAGTGAAAGCTTCTGAAGCTGAGGCTGCTACACAGGTGCCCCCATGACTTGTTGTTTGTTAATTCAGAGGGATTTGTTTGGGGGTACGTGCACTTCAGGACATACTAGCACCCTGGGAGGTCAGGTTTTTCCTACTGTACTTCCAAGTTTTCTTAGGCTAGACAACTGCTTTACCCTGACTTTTAATTATTTCTGCCACTCAAAATTCATTTTGAGGCATTATTTTTAATTGTTGGTGGGGGAATTTGGCAGAGCCAGGTAGCTTCCTACCTTATTCCATCATCTTTCCAGAATCCCCTAATTAATTGTTCTTTAAATGTTTGGCAGAATTCACATATAAATCCATCTGGTCCTGGATTGTTTCCTTCTTATGATTTTATGAGCTCCCTCGGGAGCAAAAAAAAAAAAAACACAAGACCAGATGGCTTAAGCTTTATGGCTTCTTCAATTCATTTTTCTAAGATAAGGTTATTTAAATATTTAAATAATTTTATCTTCATTGGTTGTGAATTCACCCTTTTCATTTTTGATACTGGTAATTTGGTTTTCTTTTTTAAATTAATTAATTTTTAGTTTTCAATATTCACTTTTATAAGATTTTGAGTTCTAAATTCCCCCCTCCTCCTTTTTCTCCATCCCCAAGACAGTATGCAGTCTTATATAGGCTATACATGTACAATCATATTAAACACATTTCCACGTTAGTTGTGTTGTGAAAGAAGAATCAGAACAAAAGAGAAAAAACATGAGAAATAAAAAAAGAGAGAAAATAGTATGCTTCAATCTGCATACTTCTTTTTCTGGATATGGATAGCATTTTCCATCATGGGTCTTTTGGAATTTTCTTAGATCATTGCATTGCGGAGAAGAACTAAGTCAATCAAAGTTGGTCATTGCACAATGTTGCTGTTACTGTATACAATGTTCTCCTGGTTCTGCTCACTTCATTCAACATCAGTTCATGCTAGTCTTTCCAGGTTTTTCTGAAATTTTCCTGCTCATCATTTCTTATAGCACAACATCCATATACCACAACTTGTTCAGCCATTCTCCAATCGATGTGCATCCCCTCAATTTTCAATTCTTGGCCACCACAAAAAGAGCTGCTATGAATATTTTTGTACATGTAAGTCCTTTTCCCTTTTTTTATGATCTCTTTGGGATACAGACCTAGTAGTGGTATTGCTGGATCAAAGAGTATGCAGAGTTTTATAAGCCTTTGGGCATAGTTCCAAATTGTTCTCCAGAATAGTTGGATCAGTTACAACTCCACCAACAATGCATTAATGTTCCAATTTTCCTACATCTTCTCCAACATTCATCATTTTCCTGTTTTGTCATGTTAGCCAATCTGATAGGTGTGATGTGGTACCTCAGAGTTTTTTAATTTGCATTTCTCTAATCAATAGTGATTTACAGTTTTTTCATATGACTATAGATAGCTTCAATTTCTTCCTCTGAAAACTGCCTCTTCATACCCTTTCACCATTTCTCAATTGAGGAATGACCTGTATTCTTATAAATTTGACTCAATTCTCTATATATTTTAGAGATGAGGCCTTTATCAGAGACACTGGCTATAAAAATTGTTTCCAAGCTTTCTGTTTCCCTTCTGATCTTGGTTGAATTGACTTTGTGCAAAAACTTCTTAATTTAATATAACCAAAATTGTCTATCTTACATTTCACAATGTTCTCTATCTCTTGTTTGGTCATGAATTCTTCCCTTCTCCATACATCTGACAGGTAGGTTTTCTTTATTTTAAAAAAAATCAAATTAGTCAATGGTTTATTTATTTTGGTGTGTGTGTTTTAATAAAATCAGCTCCTAGTTTTATTTAATAGTTCAATTTTTTTTTTTTACTTTCAATTTTTGTTAACTTCTTTGATTTTCAGCATTTCTATTTTGGTGTCTAATTGGGGATTTTTAATTTTTCCTTTTTCTGCTGGATTTTTTTTTAGTTGCATGCCCAATTCCTTGATCTACTCTTTCTCTCTTCTGAATATCAGAGTTTAGAAATATAATTTTTCCCCTAAATACTTCTTTGGCTGCATCCCACAAATTTTGGTATCTTGTCTCATTGTTGATACTTATCTTTAATGAAATTTTTGTTTCTGTGGTTTGCTCTTTAACCCACTCATTTCTTAGGATTAGATTTCTTAATTTCCAATTAATTTTATCTGTGCTTTGAAGGTGCTTTATTGAATGTAATTTTTATCAATGCATTTAATTAAAGTATGCATTTAATATTTCTGCTTTTCTTCATTTGTTTGTGAGATTTTTATTTCCTAATACGTGGTCAATTTTTGTGAAGGTGCTATTCACAGCTTAGCAATAGGTATGTTCCTTTCTATTTTCATTTAATATTATCTAGAAACCTATCATATCTAACTTTTCTAAAATTCTATTCATCTCCTTAATTTCTTTCTTGGTTATTCTATGATTAGATTTATCTAGATCTGAGAGGGACAAATCGAGGTTCCCCCATCAGTATAATTTTACTGTCTATTTCCTCCTGTAATTCATTTAACATTTACTTCAATAAATTGAATGCTATGACATCTGATGCATACATGTTCAGTATTGCTTTTAATTCATCGTCCATTTTTATACCAATTCATTGTCTTTTAACAAAATGTAATTTCCCTGATTATCTCTTTTAATTAGGTCTATTTTTCCTTTTGCTTTGTCTGAGTTTTGCTGCATAGGTTATTCTTGGTTGTAATCCTAGCTCCTTTGCCTTCTGGAAATATCATATTCCAGACTTTCCATTCCTTTAATGTTGTAGCTGCTAAATCTTATGTGATCCTGACTCTGGCTACATGATATCTGAATGCTTTCTTTCCGGTTACTTTCAATATTTTCTTCTTGACCTGGGAGCTCTGGAATTTGGTTCTAAATATTGCTTAGACTTTTCATTTTGGGATCTCTTTCAGGAGATGATCAGCAAATTCTTTCCATATCTAATCTGACCTCTGGTTCTAAGATATTTTCTTCATTATTTTTGTGCCTCTTTTACCAAGCTGTTAGTTCTCTTTTAATAATTTTTTTGCATTGCTTTCATTTCTTTTCCCAGTTCTTCTTCTACCACTCTTACTTGTTTTAATTTTTTTTTTGCTCTTTCTTAAATTCTTCTAGAAATTCTTGTTGAGCTTGGGTCCAATCTGTATTTTTCTTTGAGGCCTTGCTTGTAAGTGTTTTCAAGCCATTGTCATCTTCTGAGTTTGTCTTGAGCTTCCCTTTCACTATGGTGTATTTTTATGGTCATATTCTTTGTCGTTTTTGTTTGCTCATTCTTCCAACCTATTTCTTGACTTTGGAGTGGATGTTAGACTTGGGCTTCTCTCACCTCAGGGGTAGGGGGAATGTTTGGCATGATCTTATGACTTTTATGTCCTGCTGTTTTCACAGCACTTCAAGGTGGTGTGATCCAGGGAGATGTCTGGTCACTGCCCTCCTTATTTGTTCTCCGGTCCTTTCCTAGGCAGGGCCCTACTCCCTTGTGTCCACAACTACTCCTCTCCACTCTGGAAGTGTGACCCCAAACTGAGTTGGCAATGGGGTTGCCAAATGGTACCCAATCCTATCCAGAGAATGGTCCCCTGGAATCTCTTTCTGACCAGGTGTTCAGTCTCCTCACAGACTCCTCACTTAAGCACTGAGCTCTCCAGTTCCACTTCTGCTGCTGCAACCATCACACCATGGTCCAGGCCATCTCTTACCCCTGTGCCCACAGGCCTTTCTTTCTATCTTGCTGAGCTGCCCTAGGATAGAAAAAAAAATGACTTGTGACTTTTCATTGGTTTTCCCATTCAGAATCCAGTTAGACAAACTTTTAAAATGACTTAAGAGGATGCTGTATGGGGGTAGGCTAGAGACTAGGAATATGACCTCAAGTCTCACAGTTAATGTAAACTATCTTGAGTCAATGTAAACAGCAAAAGAAGCTCCAACTATCCCATGGGAAAACTTATGTGTGGCCCTGGACCATCCCTGGCACTATGCCTTCTTTGTTCTGGCCTAGGTTTGGTGTGGGGATCCATAATGTTACTTTGTCCTGCTGCTGCCCAGGACAACTAGCCTCTTGTGAGTAAACTCCCTTAACCAACCTGATTAACCCTAATAAAATCTACTAATAACCAAGCTGGTATGAGCCCCTCTTTCTCTGGTATCTCAGTATTCTCTTGGGGGAGAGAGTATGCCACCCTACGATTGGCACAATTAGGGCAGAACAGATCTGCCTCTTATTTTGCAGGATATTAGAGAAAGGGGATTGGGGAGTAAGGCTTCCAGAAGGGGAATACTGGCCATCCTCATCCCTGAGGGAGAGTGGCATGTGGGCCACCCATATATGTGGGAGGTTTGGCCTGAGCTGCAGGAGTATGGGGACACCTGGAAAATGCACATTGGCTTGCGCCTTAATAGGCTTCCATGTGATGCTGGCTATTTGTGTTACTTAATGAAAGATTGATAGACTAGGTGAAGATGAGAACTTCCAGTGCTGTTAAGAGATACCTTGAAGTGGCAATTGCCTTCTGTATATAGGATAAAGAAGAGAGATAGTTTCTCTCCTCCCACTCTCTCTCTCTCTCCCACCCCCCTCCTTCTCTCCATTTCTTTCTTTTTTTTTAAATATTTTATAAAAAAAATTAACCTTAAAATGGAAAACAAAAGAAAATAATGTTCTATAAATGAGAAATTTTCAGACTGTTTCTGGATGTATCAAAAAAAAAAAGCCTCACACAAATTTTTTTACTTTTTGTTGAGTAGAATGGCTCAAAAGAGTGACTAAGATTTCCTATAGAAGACAATTTTTAATTTAGTAGAAGTATTCTGATACAATTATTACTAATTTTAAGACATAAATAAGAAAGCAAGTACTTTAAATGCTTTCTATGGCCCTTATCAGATTTGAGATTTATTATTTCACTGAACATACAGTACAGATCTAGCCCAAATAACTGGGCGACAAAGGTCTCAAACAGCGAGTGCCCAATGAATCCATTTATACATATGTTCACACCAATATTTGAACAAGAATTTTATTAAGTTAAATTTTATTAAAGCTCAAACAGTAAGTGCCCAATGAATCCATTTATACATGTGTTCACACCAATATTTGAACAAGAATTTTATTAAGTTGGTCTACAACCTGCCAATACCAGGAACCCACTTAAAATAATTAAATGTTTCATAAGTTTTGAACTCTACTTTTAAACTGACTGAATTTCAGCTGAAACAAAGAAATTTTAAGTGTATCCAATCATAAAAATTTCCTTTTTTGCTTTCTCTTTAAAGAGCCGCAAAAATAACTGTACTCTGTAATTACAGAGTACGTAAATTGCATTTTTATAATTTGTTGTTTTAAAAGTTACTGAAGTTACTCTTTTGTTCAATCTGAGGGTGATTTGTGTCAAATATTAGAGGTATTTAGATATATATTTAGAATATAGAGAGAGAATACTAAATTAGTGGATTTGATACAGCTCAATACCTGCATATACCAGTTATATATCTTTAGACATCTAAAAGCCACCAGATCAAGTTGTTTTAAAAAAAAATCATTTGTATGGATCAATTGATCTATTTTCGACATCTTTAAAAAAAGTTTGAATTTCTGGCAAAGAAAATAACTGTTTCATTGCTAAAGACCTGAAATCCAAATCAATGAAACATAGGAATCATCATTTCACAGTTATTTTAATTAGTTTACATATAAGCAGCAAGATTACTGTCAGTAGGCTCTGAAAGTTGAAAATGGAGGACATAGTAAGACCTCCGATAACCCCAACTACATCACCCTTCTGGGACAATGAGCAGAAGACGCCCCCCCTTTCTGACTGCTCATCAGAGGGACAGGAGAGAGGCAGAGGAGGAAAAACTCAACAAAGTGAAAATTATTTGGGATATGATTGATAAAGGAAGCGTCATCAAAATGTGCAAGAAACAAGACAGGTGCAACTTTAAACAGGTAATTATTTCTTGGGCTATGTGTATTTATATACATGTGTATGACAGTATGGCCTGGAGATATCTAGTAAGGCAGGCAAGGAGAAATAACTTTTGATATTGGGGCCACTGTCTCACAGTTGTAAATCTGTTTGTGTTTTTTTAATGCCTATATTTGTGTCTCTCAGAGTCTAAAATTGTGCGCATGATGTTTAAAAGGAAAAAAATTACTGGTAAATCTGTCTCTCTGTATCTTGTTAACCAATGTGAACCTCTATATGTTTTCAGAAAGATTCTTTCTCTTTTACATTTCTGAACTGTGGCCAGGTTCTGGAATATAGAAGAATAGATAAGAAAAAAAAAGGAGAGGGAATTTGCCCCTCAGACCTATATTGTAGTTTGAATTTTTTTTTATATGCATTGAAATAAATGCTATCAAATATTTGTTTAAAATTTTTTAGAATTTGTTTTAACGGAATTAGGAGCATTCCCCACCCCCCCCAGAATGACTAGAGAAAAAGTTCATCTTACTATAGAGAGATGTGTTTGAGGGTACCAATGAAGTTTCAGAGAAAATAAAATTAGACCAGCACTTAGAAACTGCCTGCTTATATTATAATTAACACTTTCCTGGCTCCAAAACCAAAAAAAAAACAAAACAGAGAAAGGTTTTGTGAATCAGAAAATGACCAAAAAGTAATTGAGTTTGATTTGAACATTTAATTAGATATTAAAGGAGTCTTACGAACTAAAATTAAGTACTGATCCATTTAAAAATAATATTTTGAAATTGATAACATTGCTATAAATTATATGAGACTTCCACCCATTTTTGTAATAGATTATGTTCAATTTGAATTTTAAGAACTGCCTTGCTTCATCCCCACAACAAAAGAAACTTATTTAAGAGAACAGGAGGAAAAAGCCCTCCTGAGAACTCCCCAATAGATGAGCTACAATGGCTTGGGGAAAATCCTCCCAGTCAGGTCCATTACTGAGTAATGAGACTATACTAAGGACTGGAAAAATTATGAAAAGGGGAGGAGGTGGGTATTAGGAAAGGTACAGAGTTTTCTGCCTTCATCCATCTTCTTCAGCTCATCATAGCCTATGAGTGCTCAGTAGGGGGGATCCCAGCAGCATGGACATCAGAGAAACCCAGTTGGAAGCACAGCCCTGACCTTTGGTAAAGCTCTTTAAAACCTGCAGAGCTTTCTGCAAAGAAGTGTGGCAAGCACCAGCCCCACAAAGTGATACAAGGCAAAGATCCCCTGTACACAAAGGGGAAAAGGCAATATGATCGGAAGCAGAATGGTTATCACGGTCAAACAAAACCAATTTTCTGGGAAAAGGCAAAGACCATGAAAAAGATTGTACTGAGGTTTGAATATGTGGAACTCAACTGCTGGTCTAAGAAGATGCTTGCCACTAAGAGATCGTAAGCATTTTGAACTGGGAGGAGATAGGAAAAGAAATGGCCAAGTGATCCAGTTCTGAGTTTCATCGTTTTCATCTTAATGGGGAAAAAACCGTTCCATTCCGTTCCTTGGTTTTGTGTTTTCTGTCTTGGAAAGGAAGAGGCTTGAGTAAAACCAAGTCTCATACTATGTGAAGCCTTTCCCATGTAGGAAAAGTTCTTGAGGATGTGGCTGAGTGTTGTAACTTTAGTCATTTACTTAATGAAATTTAATCATTGACTTAATATCATGGAGAGAAAGCCCAGCTGGACATTTCTGGGGCGGGGCTGGAGAGTCTTGGTTGTTAGTACTATGACTAAAATAGTTACTGACAGCCTGGATTCCCAGGCAAATTGGGAGTGGGGAAATTAGGGATACAAAGTAATAAAGATAGGGCAGCTAGCCCCTATTGTATAGGCTTTCAGCAAATTAAAAGGAATTAATTCATCACCTTCAGGAGTTGTCCTTTTTTCAAAATATTAATGAAGTGGTTCCCCATATCTATTTGGGTTGTTAAGGTTCTTTGTGGAGAACTAATTAATAATGATTGAATTGCCTGGTAATTAAAGGGATGGCTTATTAATTGAAAACATATTTGTACCATGTTTTCAAAGTATTAATGAAGTGACTTTCCATATCTATTTGGGTTGCATTAACCCTCTGTGGAGAACTAATTAATAGTGATTGAAATACCTGATCATTAAAAGGATGGCCTGTTAATTGAAAACTGATATTAGGTTTAAGGGTAGATAGGAATGACAGCTGGTCAAGACTTGGAACAGTAAAGAATGGAGGTCATTGTTCCTTTATTTCACATCTTTTTTTTTTGTATTATATAAACTCCTATTAGGCTTTAAGCCCTCTCGAGGGCAGAATGTTTGTCAATCTTTGCATCTTGGCATGGTGCCCAGCACCTTGCCTCTCACACTAAAGGAGTTTAATAAATATTGAGTCTTCCGAAGGAAGGAAGGAAGGAAGGAAGGAAGGAAGGAAGAAAAAGAAAAGAAGGAAGGAAGGAAGAAAAAGAAAGGAAGAAAGGAAGGAAGGAAGGAAGGAAGGAAGGAAGGAAGGAAGGAAGGAAGGAAGGAAGGAAGGAAGGAAGGAAGGAAGGAAGTATTCAAAAAAACCTTGTAGAATCCCCTTTATATCTGTAAACTGAAACCATCGCTTTGGGCAAGGTCATCAGCCCTGGGAAAAGAGCTTGTTATGGGTTATAGAGTTCTTAAACAATGAAATTGGCTTACTGAGAATTTACAAGTTTGTGTATAATGTGATTTTTAGAAGGGATTTTTAATGATTGATCTTTATAGCAGAATGTCTAAGCTCAAGGAGAAGAAAAACACATGTAGAATGTTAAGTGAAATTTCTTATGTGTGTGTGAGTCCTGATAAATTTTTATTGCAAGTCCATAAGAACAAAAATAATTCTGTCTAACCCTAAGCTATGATTGCCATTTGAGGTAAAAGCTCTTGGGGTGTAACTGATACTGTTTTGAGTTTGAATTCAGGTATAGTTGTCTGATAGATCATTAAGTCAGTAATCTATTCCCCATTCAAGAGATATGTCACAAACTACTCAGAGAAAAGATGATCCTGAACTGTTACAGGTAGAGATCTGTATCTGGGAAGACTGAGGGGACAACTTTGGCATAGCCAAAGATTAGAATCTTCTTGGCTTTGTTTCCCCATTGTATTACTTCCTTTTGGTTATGAGGTAGAATCGTTACTGCATAATTGGTTGTCAGCTGTGACTCTTACCTTAAGTCAAATAGAACCAAGGATGCTTTATCCTGCCATATTGAGTCATTAAGGACTAGCTTTAATGCTATTATAATCATTTCCTTGTTTTTTTCCTTTTATAAAAAATTTCTATAATCAGAACAAGTGGTCAGTAGAAATTGTGAGCACAGTGCAAGAATGTAAGATTTTACTGTTTTCAGCCTAAATGTGTCATCCTATACCCCAAACAGCTAAGTTAAATTAGTACTCAGGCTTGTCATCTGCCTGCCAATACTCACATAGTCTTATATAAGATTAAATCCCTGAAATAACTCATTCTTTCTGAATGCTATGAAATAATTGAATAAAGGTTTAAAAAAACTCTTTGTGAGGTTAAAATTAAAAAAAAAAACTCTTTTGTTTTAAGGAATAGAATTTCAGTACCACCAGCCATCTTAGTGGAAAGTAATGTTTGTCTAATATCTATTCCATTCGAATATGATTAACAACCAAACATGTTCTATTACAAGGAACTCAGTTGACATACACTGTTTTATATATATAAAACAGTTGTTATACACTTACGTATATCTACACAGACCATCCCAAGTCTTTTATTATAATTGAAGTCAGCCTCTTGTAGGTAAATTCATTTGTGTAACCACTGAACCTAGGGGTAGAAAACCTTTGCCTACCAAGAGTGTTGTTACCTGTGTTTTCATATATAGGATTAGATCCTCAATAGCATCTGATCCTCCTAAAGGAACTGGAATTAATTAGAGTGGAAATTTTTGAGAAAGCAGCCAGATCAGACAATCCTGTATGTCAAATGAAAGTGATTCTGTGAGGGCTTGTAAAGACCTAAAACCTCTGAAGTTTCAAGTGAAGCAGATTCCTAATTTGATATTCCCTCTTATAATTCTATTGTTAATAACGTTAGAATTATCAGGTTTGAGCTGGTTTTCACCACGTGAACTAGTTATTGGAGAAATAAGATTTGAGAGGCTGTGGCAGTTTGGGTTGTGATCTATTTTGTAAAATATTTTGGCACTAACATTTAAGGATTCTCTACAAGTAACTTGGAACCAGAGAAGCAAATCTACTTAAGAGGTTCCCCTGAAAACAAGACATTTTGCAGAGTGCCCCAGAGACCAGACAACTACATGGGACGTCTGAGATCCAAGATGCAATGTGTTGATTAAATAGACATTGAGACTGGGTTAATGATCATTATTGCGCTGTTTTGGCTTTTTGCTTCACTGTATCTGTATACCAAGTTCTTTTAGTTATCTTGGTGCTGTGGAAAATTTCCCCTCTAAAATTGGTCATAGCCCTAGACATTCTTACTATGGCTTGTACTGTGATTTTTATATTAACCCATCAGGAAAAATTGGGACAAGTCTCCCATTGACAAAAAGGGGAAATTGAGGAAATCAAATGATTCTGATCCCATTTCGTAATTGATTCTATTTCATATCACCCCCAAAGTGTTGTAAAATTGCCCAAGCCATGTTTCTTTATCTCTAAACTTAGTTCAGAAATTCAGCCATCCTGTACTAAATTCAGAAATTCAGTTCTCCCACTAATCACCAAATGCCATTGATTCTTCCTTTGCCTCCCTAGGGTTATGATGGAAGAAAATTGTAACAATTGTGGTGATTTTCTCATCAGTCACGTTGTTTCTATGCTTGTGCTCGTATAGTTGTGGTAGGCTCTGCTGCTGCCTACATGTTAAAAAAAAAAAAACAAAACCAAAACCACTCATGCACCTCTTAGAGTACTTTGCAGAAGGTATTATCAGAAAGTTTGTATGAGCTGGTCACCAGGTGTGGAGTATACACAGTAGGCCAGAGCCTAGGAATGTGACTTCAAGTCTCACAATTAATGTAAACTATCTTGAGTACATGTAAACAGCAACGGAAGCTCCGTCTGTCCCATGGGAAAATTTGCCTGTGACTCTGGGCCATTCTTGGTGCTATAACTTTTTTGTTCTGTTTCTATATCATACCTGGCCTGGGCTTGGTGTAAGGATCCACAATGTTATTGCTTCTGCTCAGGACAACTGGCTCTTGTGAGTAAACTCCCTTAATCAACCCAATTAACCTAATTAGCCCTAATAAAACCTACTAATAACCAAGCTGATAAGAGCCCCTCTTTCTTTAGTATCTCAGTATTATCTCGGAGGGTATACCACCCTATAATTGGCATAATTAGGGCAGAATAAACCTGCCCCCTTACAAATATCCTTCAGCAAAAATGCTCACTTTCACTTTGCCATCTTGGCTCCACCCACCTCCAATAATATATTTTTTAAATAAAAGAAAGTGTAAGGGGAGATCATCACAGATCTAGGAGGGATCTCAGAAGCTAAATCCAGCCCACCACTTTACAAACAGAGCAACTGAGACCCAGAAAGTTTAAAAGACTTTCCCAAGGTTACATAGACAGTGTTTTTATCAGAGGGAGATTTGAATCTGGAACTTCAGACTCCAGAATTAATTTAATGAATTTAAGCTCAATCAGCCTGATGAGATGATAGGATGCCAACTTCTGCCTAGGCTTGAAGAATGTGAAAACTCTCCTCTCTCCCCACACACCCACATTAGCTCCCAGTGACCCAAAGAGACTCTGTGATGTTGGTGACTGTGAATGGTGGACACACCCAGGGACCACCCCAAGTCATGGCCAATAAAATGCGCACAACTTCTTTTGCTCCCCCATTATCTTTCTTTTCCTTTCTCCCGCCCCAGGATGGGGATTTCCTTTTCCCTCCTCAGACCCAGGATCAAAAAATGAGAACATGACTGGAGGAGAGTGAGAAGGAAATTCCTGGAACCCTTGCTCCTGGCTGTCTTTTTCCACCTGTTTATTTTTCTGAGCCTAGGTCTGGGACTATAGTTCGTTTTCCCTATCTTTGGAAATTACCCCAGATTTGAAAGTTTCCAGATCTTGGTATTTGGGCACTGGTCTCCAAGAGAGAGCTTTCCTCAACAGCAGCTTCCTGGGGGAGCCAGGGGTCATGGGATGGGGCACTGGGGGAGAGGTGTGATGGTGTCACAAGATCGGTGTCTTCCAGGGGTATCATGTGGAAGAAGGATTGTCTACCTGACCTCAGATGTCAGAACTATGAACAACAGTTGGGAGTTGCAGAGAGAGAGTTTCTATCTGATGCCCCGAACCCCAAAATTTCCTTTTAACATTATCTATTTTTATTTTGAGTTTCAAGTCTCTCCCTCTCTCCAGCCCCTCCCTGCAAACCCTAACTTTTAACAATGGAAGGGGTTGCCTGGAGAGGTCGTGGGTTTCCTTTCTCACAGAAGAGGCTGGTTGCCCACTTTGGGAGACATCGTGGGGCTTCCTTTTTATGTATATATTGAAACAGATGGCCCTCCTGACTCTGAAATTCTGTGATTTCTAACTCTAGTGCAAAGAACCATAGAATTGGACACATTCTGTATAGGATGAGGGTGTTGTCTATATCCTAGGTCTCTTATGATGAAAAATGTTATCCATCCTTGAGGAAAAGAACTGATGAAATCTGAATAATGATCGAAGCATACTTTTTTATTTTCCTTAGTGGTTTTTTTTGGTCTGTGTTTTCATTTACAATATGACATTTATGGAAATATGTTTTGCATGCTTACACGTGTATAACCTATATCAAATTGTTTGCTTTCTCAATGAGGGGGGCAGGGAAAGAAAGAGGGAATTTGGAACTCAAAATTTTAAAAACGAATATTAAAAAATTGTTTTTATATGTAATTGGGGAAAAATAAAATACTGAATGGAAAAATGAAGTTATAGAAAAAAAATATTTTAAGCCAGACAAATAAATGAATCCTAGGTCCCTGCCTAGAGAAAGTTCTAGGGCTGAAAAAAGCCCCAACCCCACCCCCTTCTCTGGCCCCCTTGCTGGAGGGAAAGGAAAAGAGAATGTGACCAAGGCCAGAGGCTCTGGGGTCTGTTGGGGGCCAGTTGTAGTGGGGTACACCAGAGCAGACACTGCCCCTCCTCCCCGCCTTGGCTTAGGGCTCATGCCTGGGTGAACAGGTCTTTCTACTTGAGGCTGCCTCGTCAGTCATGATGACAGGGCCGGATGTGGTCTCCTTGACCATAAGGAAATATCCTGGGCCTCTGTATCTGAGGCGGCTGGGGGTTGCTGTTCCTGAACCCAAGTGTGATTGGGTGGGGTTGGGGGAGGCCTGCAGGATACAGGCCTTCCCCATCCCTGCCTTTCCCAGAGGTCCTGGGCAGTCAAGAGCACATTGTCTTTGGACTGGGCACCCTCACTCAGATACAGGGATACTAGAGGCATTTGTGAGAGGCCTGGATGCAGGTGAACATAAGGAAAGAGAATTCTGGGATGATGTTGTTCTCTTGGATAACCCCAGAAGCTCCCCTGCCTTTTGTTTTCTGTTATCTCTGCTTCTCTCAGCGCTTTCCTAAGTATTTACTTTACCTTATTTTCCTCATTGACTTTGGGTCCTGGTCAACTCTGGTCCTTTATCAGTAGCTGATGGAGACCCACCCCAGGGTGTGGGGAGGGAGCAGCCCCAGAGGCCAGGATTCCTCAGGGAGAGGGAAGCCAAGATGCCTACTTCAGCTAATGGGTAATAAGTGGGGAGGAGCCCCTGGGGCTGCAGCTGCCAGGGAGTTTTCCAGTATTGCCCTACCTTTCCAGCTGGTCCCTAACCAGAAACAACTCCAGCAAGGGACCCCTCCCTTAGGAAACCCCCTGGTGTCCAGACAAGGCCTCTCAGGACCCCAATGTTCCTGGCAGCCCCTTCCCACCCTATGGTTTATAATTCTCTTTTTCCAAGATCATCCCTGTTCCCAGGAGGCTGGAGCAGGTCAGGGAGCACAGGAAGAAGGAAGAGGGGGTTTTAGAACAAGCAAGACCAGTTCTGTTGGCCACAGATGTATGGGGTGGGCCTGAAATCCCCTCCTTGGGGCAGTTTAAACAAGAGAGATCTCGGAACAGGAACTAGCTGCACCCCAGCTTAGGGCAGACCTGTCCACCCTAGGGTCTGAGGACCTGGGAAAAATCCAGATCTGGAAGCCATAACTAGAAGTACTGGGTGGGTGTAGGGGTAGGGGGACAGACAGAGACACGGAGACAGAGATAGATAGAAACAGAGTGAGGAGGAAGAGGAAGAGACAGAGATAGAGAGAGAAGGATGTATGTGCTTGGGGAGAAGATGGGCAACTCTATAGACCAGGGATGAAAAAAAAGCCACTGGGCCAAAATCTGCAAAGCTGTACCTGGTCAGGACCTCCCATGTAGAGTTTCCAAGTCTACTCCCCTCATTTCTCAGAGGAAGGAACTGAGCCCCAGAGAGGTTGGCTTGCCCAGCCAACCCAACTGGTGCAGAGGTCAGATTTGAACCCAGGTCTTCCTGACCCCAAGCCCAGCAACCTTTCTGGGGTTAGCCAAGAGGCCAAGATAGATCAGTCCCAGGTTTGTCCTTTGGTTCACCAGCCTCTCCAAGGATGCTGGCAGGTCAGGAACGGGGTGAGGAGAGACAGTTGCAAGGATGCCCTGACCCCTGGCTGTGGGATACACGGGCCTCCCCGTCACTTTGGTTAGAGCCTGTGCCTAGCTCCCTAAGTGCACCGAGCAACACTCCCTTCCCTATACAGCCCCTCTGGAGAGCCCTGGTGCAGCAAGAGTCAGCCTCAGTAAGCCCAATCTAAAGGAAGGGGTTCAACCCAATTCAATTCAATTCGGTTCAGTTCAATTCTAATCAGCAAGCGTTTATGACCAACTCTGTGCTGGGCACTGGGCTAGGTGCTGGGGATGCAAGACAAAAATTAAGCAGCTGGTGCCCTCAGGGCGCTTATATTCTGCTGAAGGCAAACGATAAGCAAATGCAGACAAAATCAATACCTGGTAATTTTAGGTGTGAATGCTAAATAGGGAGACGAAGAGAGACCTCTTGTTGATGACTTTTGAGCTGAGTTTCGAAGGAAGATGAAGTTTCGAAGAAATAGAGGTGAAGAAAGAGAAGAGGAGAAGAAGAGGGGATGGGAGAGGAAGGGAGGGAGGGACCAGTGGAAATAGAGAAGGAGGGGGAGAGAGGAGAGAGAAGAGATAGAGGAAGAGGGAGGGAGGGAGGGAGGGAGGGAAAGAGGGAGAAAGGATAGATGAGAGAAGGGAAAGGAAGGGAAGGGAAGGGTCAGAGAGATAAAGAGACAGAAAGGGAGAGAGAGAGAGAGAAGGGGAGGGAGTAGAGGATCAAGGGGATGAGAGAGGAAAAGAGGGGATGAGAGGGGAGGGGAGAGGAGAGGAGAGGTCCTCAAGACAGAGCCCAGGTTGAAGACTGTAAGACCTGGTAAAGTGCCAGAACCCGGATATAAGATGTTGGTATTGTTACTGGCAGAAGCCAAAGGAAGTTGTGTTGGGGAAATGGGCGTAGGGCCAGCAGGTAAACAGGGCCCATCACCCACCTTCAGCCTTTCTCCCTCCTCAGCCCAGGACCCACCCAACTCCCATCTGGCATCCTGGTCTCGAAGCATCTCATTCTCCATTCCCCAGCTGTCTACTTCAGACTTAGATTCAGCTTCCCTACCTTCTTAGGCAGCTGTGGCAGCTCTCCTGCCTCTCAGCCCCAATATCCCTCCACCTCATCCTTCCTAGGACCAAGGTGTGTGACTTATGCTCTCCCTCCAGTCCTTAGCAGGCCCCCTCCCTCCAAACTCTTCCTCATTCCCATCCTTCCCCAAGATGACCTCTCCTCAACCTCCCACCCTAGACCTAAGCTCCTGCCTTGGCCTTCACCTCCATGCCAGGATTTTTGCTTACCACACCCCATCTCCTGTCTCTGCCCTGCCACTGACCTAGCATCCCCCTCCAGGAAATTGGCACTATCTCTGGGACAGCTGACCCAAGGTGTGGTCACCAGGCTCCATTATAAAACCCAATCGATGGAGTTACTATGAAGCTCCTGGGACCTGAAGGTGAGATTGTCCTGTGCCACATTGGACCCCTGCCTTCTTCTGCTCTCCTTCAGGGACACAAACATCCCATTTTCCAGTTCTCTCTTCCCTCTGGGGTCAAAGCATCCATTCCCTGAACCTGCTGTGGACCCCGGTCCAGCACTCCCTTTGCCTACATCTTTCCCACCTCAGAAGTTGGCTTATGGTGGCAGCTAGGTCTGCAGCTCGAGAAAGAGAGGGTTCTCCTTCAGTACTGAAAGTATTATGCATGTATAAATGACTTTCATTCTCCCTTACAGAAATGGGTGCCCAGGGAAGCTGGTGGGTGATCTGGGCTGGAGTCAGCTTCTTGCTGGGTGAGTATAAGCTGGTCTCTTGGGATCAATCTATGTTTCCTCCCTGCTCCCCTCTTCATTCTCCCCATGCCTGCTGTCTGTCTGTCCTTCATTATTGTCTGTCTAGAGGCTGTGCTGGCTTTTTTCAAGGTTGCCTCATTGAGAGACACCTTCACCCCTTATCTCCCTTCCTTTTTCCCATGGAATACTCCTCTATCTGCACCCTGTAGGTGTAGGCCGGGCCTGTGCCTGGTCTCTGCAGGAGGAAGTGGTTCTCCTAGCCATGTCCTAGGGGAAACTGAGGTACCATGGATGGGTTTCAATTCAATTCAATAAGCATTTAGTAATCACAGGATTGCAAAAAGCAGAGGTAAGAAGAGAGAGTATTCCAAGCATGGGGGACCTTTATTTAACTGAACAAGGAATGTGCGATGGGGAGGAATGTGTGAACTGCCTGAAAACAGAGGCTGCATTCGGCTGTGGTGTTCCAGAAAGGCCAAAGAGGTGAAGTTTTATCTTCCCTGAGAGGCAGCAGGTACCGCGCCCTTCCTCCCTGCCCCACGTAGAGGAGGCCCTGAGGAGATCTAACCTTTAGAAATTTCCATTTTTCGACTGTTTGGAGGCTGGGTCTGAGAAGGGAAAGGCTGAAGCCTATGGAATAGTGTTGGTGAGAGGTGAGAAGGAGCTGGCCTAAGCTGGGGGCGGTGGCGGGGGGGGGGGGGGGGGGGGGGGGGGGGGGGGGGGGGGGGGGGGGGGGGGGGGGGGGGGGGGGGGGGGGGGGGGGGGGGGGG
>CM053622.1:791840603-791885084 GCA_028646595.1 Phalanger gymnotis | reverse complement strand
AGGAACAGGAAAGTCAGGAGGAGGGCTAAGTCTGGGGGAATGATAATGAGTTCAGTTTGGGCCAGGATGAGTTTGAGAAGCCTATGGGACTTCCAAGTGCAAATTCCAGCAGGTACCAATTCATATAGGAAGAGAAAGAGAGGCCACATAGGTAGCCTTGGGAGTCATCTGTATGTTTACATACACGCATGTGCATACACATGTATGGATGGGCCCACATATATGTGTATTTATATTGTATGCATGCTGTGTATAATATATTTATATACCTGTCTATATGAATATACATACGTATATTTAGATATCTATATATGCATCTTATGTGTAATATGTTTATACACATGTATGTATGAATAGTACATATTTTATATGTGTGTATATGCACACTGTGTATATTTATATATATATATATGCATGTATGGATACACATATACATATGGACAGCTTTTCTTGGGTGTTTGGCTGTGAAAGAGACAAAGGGTGACAATTCAGGGGGAAGTTTTATTGTTTTGTTTTGTTTTGTTTTTAAGAGCAGGGAAATCTGGGCATATTTATAAGCAGCAGGGAAGGAACCACTAGTTAAAGCAGGATGAAAAATCAGGGCAATTAGGAATCAGCGACATTGTGGAGTGCACTATGAAGGCACTGGCAAATCCAAACAACAACCTCCACCCCAAAAAAGTCCTCAAACTCAGGAGCTCCTAGCATTTATTAAACACTTACTTTGTACCAGGCACCGTAGTAAGCTCCAGGGATACAAAATAGGCAAAAGACAGTCCCTGCCCTCAGGCAGCTTATAATCTAACAGACAGTTGAGTTGGGGTTGGGAACAAAATAAAAGGAAAACCAGCTATATACAGGATAAATTGAAGGATAGTCTCAGAGCAAAGACCCTAAGATTAAGCAAGGGAAGACTCTTCTTGCAGAAGAGTCAGTTAATAAGTATTTAAGTACCTACTATGTACCAGGCACTGTGCTTGAGGATACAAAGAAAGGGAAAAGACAAGCCCTGCTTTCCAGGAGCCCACAGTCTAATAGAGGAGACAACGTGGCAGCCAGCACGTACCAACAATCTCTACACATGATAAATAGGGCGTAAGCGACGGGTTAGGAAAGATGTCCTATAGAAGTCCTGATTTTAGCTGGAATTTGAAGGAAGCCTTTGAAGGAGTGAGGAAGGCAATTCCAGACTTAGGGGACAGTCAGGAAAAATGTCCGGAGGCAAGAAGAGATGGAGGGTTTTGTCTGTGGAGCATGGAACAGACCAGAGTCATTGGATTGGAGGCTAGGTATATGGAGGGGAATAAAGTTTGAGAAGATCTGAAAGGCAGGAAGGGGCCAGGTCACGAAGGGCTTTAAATGCCAGAGCATTTTACGCTTAATCCTGGAATCACTGGAATCTAGTGAATGGGAGTGGGGAGAGGGAAGGTAACAGGGGTAGACCTGAACATTAGAAGATTTGAGAACTAAGGGGAGGATGGGCGCGAGTGGGGAGAGACTGGAGACAGGCAGACCCCACCCCCCCAGTCCAGAGGTGAGGTGATGAGGGCCTGCACCTGAGTAGGGCCAGTGTTAGAGGAGAGAAGGGACATCCTCAAAAGCTGTAAAAATTGGCAAGACCTGGCCCCAGATAGGATATGACTTAGGTTGTCCTGAGCAACTGGGAGTGTAGTGTTACCCTATACAATAACAGGGAAGGGAGGGAGGGGTTTCTGTTTCAGAGGAAAAATAGCAAGTTGTGTTCTGGACATGTTGAATTTAAGGCTTCTAGGAGACGTCCCATTTAAGGCAGTTGGAGATTCGAGGCTGGACTTTGTCTTCCCTCAGTCTGTCCCCGTGGGGTGACCCCAAACCTTGAGGCTGGACTGTCTTCCCTCAGTCTGGCCACATGGGGGACCACAAATCTCTCTCCCACTCCCTAGAGCAGGCTGCTAGGACTTCTGAAGGGTGGGTAACTGCAACTGGACAGAGACTCCTCACCGCCTCCCTGCAGAATTATGAACCTGGCTGCAGCTCAGCCCTCCTCTACCTCCTTCTCTCCAATAGCCCTGCCACTGTTACCATCCTAAGCCAGGTGACCAAGACCTCAAAGACTGTCATTGTGAGTACAGGATAGATAGTCACAGTCAATGTCAGCAGTGTGGCTGAAATGACCAATAATGCACCTTTCCATCAAGCTGTTGTAATCGTCTCAGACCATGCCATCGCAGCACAAGTGGTCACTGCTAAGCCAGATACAGCTGAACTGACAATGGTCTGCCCTGTAGAAATGCTGGGCACTGAGTACTTGGTGCTCACCCCTCCAGAGACCTTAGTTTACAATGTCTAGCTAGGAGTTTGCAGTTCTCGCTGGTGCCTCTGTCAGCATCAAGCCGAAGGACGTGGCCACTTTTCAGGGCTGGTTTCATCCAGCAGGTAGCACTCTGGCTATGGAGCTGGGCCCCTATGATGTAGCCCAGGTGTAGAGCCGACCTCAATGGCTCTCGGGTTGTGGCCAATACCCCCATGGCCATGCTCTCTGGCCATAGCTGTGCCCAGAAGCACACGTCCTACAATCATGTGGTGGAGTGGCTGCTGCCTCAGGCTCACTGGAGAGTCTCTTATGCCGTCCCTGCCATGTCGTCCTGGGCTCACTATGATGTGACCTAAGTAGTGGCTGGTGAGACCGCACAGTTGACTTTCAACCACGGGGGCACCACTGGCTCTCAGGGGCTCCAGGCTGGTGATGTGGTTGAATTTGATCTCTACCCATCCTACCCACTCTGCAACTCAGCCAATGCCGGCATCCAGGTCCAGTTCTTTGGCACAGGGGCCAAGCAAGGGTCAGTGACCTACAATCCCTTCCTGGTTGTGATCCATTCATCCTATGTGATTAATGGGCACCTGGGACTGAGGGCATTGCCCTACTGGTAGCAAAGACAGCCATTGTCAGAGACATCACTATAGATGGTTGGACTCTGGGATCAAAGATCAATTGGGCATCTGTGCCCAGCAGTGAGTTCTCCTATGCAGAGGTCAGTCTTGGGACAGACAGATGGCAGGACACACAGTGCTAAGGCTGGAACTGCCTTTGGACTGCTGACTCTTGGGTTGGCTCCTTCTGTGGGGTTTGGGACAGCAGCTACACATGGCCAGGGTGAGTGATGGGACTCCCTAAACTAGGCTCTCATCCCTTAGTGGTGGTGGTGGAAAGGAGTCTAACCCATCAGCTGTCCTCACCTTCGTCTCCTCAGGCCTTTGTCCATGTGACATCCTCTCTCATCACTAGCAGATTGACTGCCTGGTGATTGGTTTTTCCAGACATAGCAATTCATCAGAGCAGACGATAGACCACTTGGACAGAAAGAGGAAATAGATGAGGAATCTGGCAAGCAGATCACATGTCTGGCAGATAGGTGTGGTCTAATAGTGATAGGGGATTTCAATTTTATAGACATTTACAAAAGCAGCTTCTTCTTAATTTACCTTAATGATTATTTGATCCTTTAAAAGGTAGAGGGGAACCAATAAGGCAGAATTCTATATTGGATTGGATTCTTATCAGTCAGTGGTGGGGTAGAAATGATAGCTAACAAACTCACCACTGCCTCCTGGAGTTTGTGATAGAAAAGGAAAAGCCAGGCACATTCTGGCATGCAACCTAAATTTTATCTTATTTCTTTACACTTTTGAATTTAAATATTTTTTGAGATTTCCTATTTTCCCAATATATCCTTTTAACCAGAGAGTTACCTACCCCTTGTGACACAGATAATATACACAGTGTTCCATACCCATCATTCTCCATCCTAGATTCAAAGAGAGTAGATTTCAAAGAGTCCAGAGGAAGGACAGGTAGGGTTCTGCAGACTAAAATTCCACAGGGGATATCTGGCTAGAAGAGATAGGAAACTCTTAAGAATGAGATTCTAAAGACACAAAGGAATGCAAGATCCAGTGAGAAGATAAGAGTTATTTGAAAAGATCAGTGTGGCTGAACAGAGAACTTACCAGCTAACACATGATACACACATGCACACAGACATGTGTATGTGTGCATATGTGTGTATATACATATATGTATGCAGTGTGCATGTGTATATATACATATGTGTATGCTTTGTGTGCATGTATATGTACATATATAATGTAGAAGGAATACCAAGTAAAAGAGGCCTGAAGTGAGAGAGGATGAAGACTGACGCGATAATAATATAGTGTTGAGAGTGTCAAAATTAAGAATTAAGAGACTAGTGAGGAGAACTAAAAAAAAAAGGTTATTAAAAAGGTTTTGGAAATCTTTTAAAGCTAAATTTAGGGGAAGGGGAAGACCAAAGGAAAGAAGGCTGCCTGGGATGGAGAGAAGCACTGACAGATTCAATGAAATTCTCCTCTCAGTTCTATTTTTTGCTGCCAAGGAGAAAGAGTCTGGGACTAGAAGGCAGGAAATGGCCAGTCGGAAGCTGGTAGCCCAGATAAGCAGTGGGCTCAGCACAAAGCGCCCGCTGCCCTCCGGGAGCTTGAGTCATCATTCCCAGGTGAATGTGTCCCTGGGGGGCTGATAGAGCTGGGATCACCGACCTAGGTCAGCCTTCTCTGAGAGACCATGCACCTAGATGTGGTCAGACCTGGATGGCTGACTAAGTCATTAATGGTTCAGTGTTAGCTTGGGAGGTCTCTAGTGGGGCGTCCTGGGCATCTCTGTCAGGCCTTATTTTGGTTTAACAGTTTTATCAATGCCGGGGTTCAAGGGCATGGGTTCTCTTATCAAATTATCACTTATCAAGTTTGCAAAAGACAGAATACTGGGGAGGATAGTTAAAAACGATGGGTAGCAGTCGAGAACTAATAAAGGATAGTTAATTATCCCATTAATAGGAGGAAATGTAGAGTCTTCATTTGGGGTCTAAAAAATTCCCACACAAGTACAACAGGGTCGAGAGCTGGTTAGACTGCAGTTTATTAGACTGCAGAGCTGAGGGTTTAAGTGGACCACAAGCTCAGTGTGAGTCAGCAGTGAGATGTGGCAGCCACAAAGGTTGGGCTGCACTGACCAGGTAGAATGTTGGGCTGAACTGAGTAAGATCACACTTAAAGAGGCAAATGTAAAGTCTTACCCTAGGGTCTAAGAAAATCCCTCATGGGTAAAGATCTGGTGAGAAAGCAATTTTCTAAGAAGAAAGAACTGAAGGTTTAAGTGGACCTCAAGCTCAATATGCATCTACATTGAGATGCAGCAGCCAGGAAGAGGTTTCTGAGATAAGCAAAGCTTCCAAAGATAAGGAAGCACTGCGGCTCTTCCCTTCTCAGACCAGGTCCGTGGTGTGGTGGTCAGGCCTGGATGCCATAGTTTTAAAAGGATGTTGACAATCTGGAAAGTGTCCAGGGGAGGGCATCCAGGATGGAGGAGGGCCTCTGATCCATGGCATATAAGAATTGACCGAAGGCCCCACAATTTGGAAGAGAAGCTTCACAGCAGGGACTAGTTCTGGTTCGTTTTTGCTTCTGTAGCTCCAGCCTCAGTACAGTGCCTGGCACACGTTGATGTTCATAGAACACATTTCATTTTCTCCTTTCCCAACTGTTTCTTGCCTCACTCCTCAGCTGCCCTTCTAGATCTCACCCTTCCCATGTCATCCCCAATCGCTCCTCCCCAAATTCTCCCTTCTGCCCCATTCCCTCTATCAGCTTCTCCCCCACCCTCAAATGTCATCTTTTTCTCCTTCTCTCTCTTTCCAGTCCCCGTGACCACCACGGAGTCCTCTTGCTCCAGTGTCAAGTGTGGGTCCCAAGAGCGCTGTCAGATGGTGAATGGGAAAGCGGTGTGCTTGGCTGCCTCGACAGCCACGTGTCGGGCTGAGGGGGACCCACACTACACGACCTTTGACGGCCGTCACTACGACTTCATGGGGACGTGCTCGTACACCATATCTGAGCTGTGTGGCTTTGATGAGACCCTGCCTTCCTTCAGTGTGGAGGCCAAGAACGAGCATCGTAACAGCCAGAAGGTGTCCTATGTGGGCCTGGTGACCGTCAGTGCCTACAGCCAGGTGGTCACCTTGGCTCGAGGGGAACGGGGCTTTGCCCGGGTAAGCTGAGCACCTGGAGATGGGGCGGGAAGGGCTGGTCGGGGCCCTGTGCCAGGCATCCTATCTGTGGTATGCTCCTTGAATCCACCCCTTGGATGATTCAAGGAAAGAGAGAAAAGCACAAAGTAAGGTCTCAGATTTAGAGTAGGAAAGCATTTCAAAGGTCATGTACCCCAACTCTCTCATTTTACAGAAAGCGAGACTGAGGACAGAGAAAATAAAGCAATTTGCACAAGGTCACACAAGGTCCTCTGGTTCCAAAGCCTTCTCACTGTTCCACACACACCCAATAGTCCTGCACCTGGTCTGAGGGGGGAGACATGGTTCCCCTTCCCCAGCCAGGAAAACACGATCCTATCCTTGGGGGAAGCCCCAGTCATCCTTGCCCTCACTATACAAAGAGGAGCTCATAATTCCTGAGGGGACCTAGTTTCAAGGAAAGGGGAAGAGTTACCCTGGGTGACTTTGTGCCAGCAGTGGCATGAATATATGATGAAGTAATTGACACAAAAAGACAAAGACATGGGGCTAGGCGAGTCATATAGTCAAGCTATAGACTGATTTTAATGGAGTTATAGACAGCATTTTATACAGGTTAATTGCTGAGTTATCCTGACTTCAAAGAAGAGTACGATAAAGCTTTGATTAAGTTTTTCGTCTCCTTGTTCCTGGGAGTGAGACACTATTTTTCCTCAAGGCTAACCAAATTGAAACATTTATGTTCTCTCGCATATAGATAACCAGACTGAAACATTTCTGTCATCTCCCATATAGATAATCAGCTACAAAGGCAGGTCTTCTTTGCCAAGTCTTTTTACCCTAAAATTGGCCTTGCCATGCATAGACCCATTCTCAATTGACCCTGCCTTGCAGAGGTCTAAGAGGCCTAAACAGGATATAGCTGGCTTCCCACATCACTTCCTGGAGGAGGGGAGCTCTGACCTGGCTTAAATGTGAGGAGGGATGTTGTGGGCAGCTGTGGAGCTGACCAGTCCCTGCTTCCCTCTACAGGTCAACAACCAGAAGTCTCTGCTGCCAGCATCCCTGAATGACGGGAAGCTGAGGGTGTTCCAGAGTGGGTCCCAAGGTGTGATAGAGATGGACTTTGGTCTCCGCGTCACCTATAACTGGAACGGCCAGCTGACTGTGACCCTGCCATCCCGCTTCCAGAATGAGGTCTGTGGTCTCTGCGGGAACTACAACGGGGATCCCTCGGATGACTTCCTCACCCCAGACGAGAGTCAGGCGGCCAATGCAGTGGAGTTGGGCAAGAGCTGGAAGCTGGATGATGGTGACCAGTTCTGCTCCAATGACTGCCAAGGAGGCTGCCCTAACTGCACCCCCGACCAGACCCGGCACTATGAGGGTGACCAGGTCTGTGGGATGCTGAGCCTGGCAGAAGGCCCCTTTGCCCTCTGTCATGATATCCTGGACCCAGAGACCTTCTTAAACGACTGTGTTTATGACCAGTGTGCCACTGGTGGTGACCGGCCCAGCCTCTGCCGGGCCTTGGATTCCTATGCTACAGCCTGTCGGGAGCAGGGGGTCTCCATTGGGGACTGGAGGACTCCTGCTGGCTGCCGTGAGTGTCTGGGGGAAGTGAGAGGGTATGGGAGCAGAGGAGACAGCAGCCGAGGGGCTGGGCAGCAGAAGGCAGGGAAGAGCCCTGCGGGCAGGATAGTAAGTGACATCTTCCTGCCTGCGTGTCTAGCCCCAGCCTGGCTCTACATTCCCTAGGGTCAGGCTCTCTAGGAACAGACCATGGTGCCTGGCACCATGAAGGCCACGTCCTGGCTTAGAAAGTTGATTGGAGAGCTATTACCTCACCCTGAGTCCAGCTCAAATTTGGGGGGAGGGGACAGGGGGCAGACAGACATCCAATAAACACCTACTATGTGCCAGACACTGTGCTAAATGGGTTTTCCCATTTGATGGCACCTGAGATAGCTCTACTGACACCCTCCCTACCTTCTCTTGGCAGCAATGACCTGCCCTGCCAACAGCCTCTACTCGGCCTGCAGCAATGCCTGTCCAACCACCTGTTTCGAAGCTTCAGCGCCCTCGGATTGCGATTCCCGGCCATGTGTGGAGGGTTGTGTGTGCAATCAGGGTTTTGTGCTGAGCGGGGATGCCTGTGTGCCCACCTCGGATTGCGGCTGTCAGTACCAGGGTCTCGTGCTGGCTCCCGGGGGCAAGGTCTGGGGAGACAACTTGTGCCAGCAGCTGTGCGTGTGCAATGGGAACACCCAGCAGGTGCAGTGCCAGGACACGGGGGGCTGTCCTACTGGGGAGCGCTGCCAGGTCCAGAACGGGCTCCGAGGGTGTTACCCACAAAGCTATGGGACGTGCCAGGCCTCGGGGGACCCCCACTACACCAGCTTTGACGGGCGGCATTTTGACTTCATGGGCACCTGTGTCTACCTGCTGGCGGGGTCTTGCAGGCAGGATGCGGCACTGCCCGACTTCAAGGTCCTGGTGGAGAATGAGCACAGAGGCAGCCAGGTGGTGTCCTACACCAGGGCTGTGCGTGTACAAGCCCGAGGGGTAGAGGTCGCTGTCCGAAGGGAGTATCCTGGCAGGGTCCTGGTGAGTGGAGGGCTTTAGGGAGGGAGGGAGGGACAGCCTCCATGTACACAAGGAGCTGAGGAGATAGATGGGCCCTGGTCTTAGGTGATTGCTTCAGTGAACCCTGGCTGGGTGGGGGTGCTTGGATTTGGGGTGTTCTTGGCTTGGGTTTGGGTCTGGGCTGTATAGTTTGCTCAGAAGTTTGACATGCTCAGAGTGGAGCTTATAGGCTAATTCATTCATTCATTCAAGAAGCATTTTTCACATGCCAGGCACATGCTAGATGCCAGATGTGCCAACAACAACAACAAAAAAAAACCAGGCCCTTTTGCCCTCAGGGAGCTTACACTGAATTGGAGGAAAGGACCAGAACCGATGGGCCATGATTCTGACCTCAGTGGTCTCATCTCTTCCCCCTTCCCCTGCATCTAGGTGGATGGGGTGCTACAGTACCTGCCTCACCGAGCGGCTGAGGACCAAGTTCAGGTTTTCCAGAGTGGCTCTAATGCCATGATCAGAACTGACTTTGGCCTGACAGTCTCCTATGATTGGAATGCCCTGGCAAAAGTCCAGGTTCCAATCAGCTATGCCAACGCTCTCTGCGGCCTCTGTGGGAATTTCAACAATGACCCCAAGGATGACTTCACCCTGCAGAATGGGAGCCTCACTGCTAATGCCTTGGACTTCGGGCAGAGCTGGCAAGAGGAGACGCTCCTTGGGTGCGGGGCTGTTACTCCAGGAGAATGCCCACAGCTGGACGATCTGCTGGCCCAGCAGGCAGAGAGCAAGAAGGAGTGTGGGCTCCTGAAGGACCCAGAGGGGCCCTTCCGGGACTGCCAGGCCAAGGTGGACCCTGAAGACTTCTTCCAGGACTGTGTATATGACAGGTGTCTGCTGCCTGGTCAGTCCGATGTAGGCTGTGATAACCTGGCTGCCTATGTAGCTGCCTGCCATGCTGCTGGGGCCACTGTCCACTCCTGGAGGAGTGACCAATTCTGCCGTGAGTGAATAACTCTAGGGAGGGGGCCCTGGGGAGAGAGAAAGAAAGGAAGGAGACTAGGGGGAATCCATGGGGTAAGAGTACTAACTCCAAAGATCTGGGTTCAAATCCTGCCTGTGACACTTTGTACTGTACAACACTGGCCACGTCAGCATACTTTGGGCCTCAATGTCTTTCTCTGTAAAATGAGCAGTTTGGGCCGGACGATCTGTGAGAGTTCTTCTATGATTCTGTGAGGGAGAAATGATCACCACATCCACGGAGAGACAGAAGCTAAGCATCTAAGGGACAAGAGATCTGATGTGAGGAGATCCAGGGCCCCAGACCCAGGTATAGGGGAGAGACAGATTCAGGCCTCGGGTGACCCCTTGTTTCTTCCCCTAGCTCTGACCTGCCCTGCACACAGTCACTATGAAGAATGCTCCCGAGGCTGCCCAGCATCCTGTAACGACGTCTCCGTCCCTGGGGGTTGTGGCTCCGAGTGCCAGGAGGGCTGCGTGTGTGATGATGGGTTTGCTCTCAGCGGTGAAGACTGCATCCCCCTTGCCGAGTGTGGCTGTCTGTTTCAGGGTTCATACTATGTAGTGGGCCAGTTCTTCTACCCTGGCCCTGACTGTGACTACCTCTGCCAGTGTGGGGAGGCGGGCATTGTCACCTGCACTCCCTCCACCTGTGGGACCCATGAAGACTGCCAGGTGGCCAATGGTGCCTTGGGCTGTGTGGTTGTGGGGTCAGTCACCTGCTCGGCCTCTGGGGACCCCCACTACACCACCTTCGATGGGAAGAAATTCGACTACATGGGTACCTGTGTCTACACCCTGGTCCATACCTGTGGTTCTGAGACTGACTTAGAGCACTTTGAAGTCCTGGTGGAGAACACGGCCTGGGGAGATGGCACTGTCAGTGTCACTCGGGCAGTGACTGTCATTGTGGCCGGTGTCACCTTGGTGCTGGAGCAAAATCAATGGCAGGTCAAGGTGAGACAGAGTTCAGAGTTCCCAAAGAGGGGAGGTCAGAGGGAAGAATGCCTTGGGTTGGGGCTAGGGAAGCAAGACATCTCTATTTATGGTTGGCATCACCCTATCATGTCCCAAGGCCAGCCTCTGCCACTGGGTGTCTGCCTTTCTTCCGGGCAGTAATATAGGATGTGGGATGAGAAACCTGCATTCTACAGTGGATCCTGAGGCCTTCTTCCCTCAACCCAGGTAGATGGAGTGGCGCTGAACTTCCCTGTGGTCCTGCTCGATGGCCGTATCCGAGCCTACCAGAATGGAATGGACGCTGTGATTGAGACCGACTTTGGTCTGAGAGTGGCCTATGACCTCGCCTACTACGTCCAGGTCACTGTCCCTAGCAACTATCACAGCAAACTCTGTGGCCTGTGCGGGAACTACAACGGGAACCCGGAGGATGACTTCCAGAAGCCTGATGGAGAGCTGGCCACTAACCCTGGAGCCTTTGGAGACTCCTGGGAGGTAGCTGTCCCCGGCTCCCCCTGCCTTCCTGTCTGTAACCCTGACTGCCCTAGTGATCCCGAGTGCAAGCCTGAGCTGGCCGAAACCTATGAGCAGGAGCGGTACTGCGGTTTCATCACCAGCACTGAGGGTCCCCTGGCCGCCTGCCACGCCCTGGTCAGTCCCAGCGGCTACTTCGAAGACTGTGTCTTTGACCTCTGCCTGGGCGGGGGTGGTGAGGACATCCTATGTGACAACATTCATGCCTATGTGTCAGCCTGTCAAGCTGCCGGTGGCACCGTCCAATCTTGGAGGAGTGACAAGTTCTGTCGTGAGTGATCTGGGCTGGGTGGGGGAGGGGGGAAGGATGGGCAGACTGAGGAAGCCAGGAAGAACGCTGAGGGACAAAGGGGAAGGCCGAAGGTCGGAGGTGGAGAACTGAGGGACAGAGAGAAGGGGCAGCTAAGCTATAGGAAGTGAGACTGAGGCACAAAGGTGGGGAAGACCGAGGGAGAGAGAATTGAACGATGTAAGGAACAGAGAAGTGAGGAGAGGCCACAGCCCTGTTTCTTCATTCCTCGAGCCCTCGGCGTGCATTGGTGATGAGGACCCTCGGGTAAGGCCAGATTATTTCCTTCCAACCCCTCAACTCTGATCTGTCTGTCCCCAGCTTTGGAGTGCCCTCCCAACAGCCACTACGAGCTGTGTGCAGACACCTGCTCCCTGGGCTGTGCAGCCCTGAGCGCACCCCCCAACTGTCCCAGCACCTGCTCAGAAGGCTGCCAATGCGATGTGGGCTTCGTCTCGGATGGCCAGGCTTGCATACCTGTCCAGGACTGCGGCTGCTACGTGGATGGCAGATACTATGAGGTATGTCCCACACCTGCTCTGGAGCCTGCCTTGAACCCACAGACCTCCTGGCCCAGCCAGCCCCTACGCTTGCCTCTGCCCCCGCCCCAAACAGCGGCTCCTCCATGCCCTCTGCCAGAGCTACCTCTGAGCTGAGGGATCTCGGGCAGAAACGGGCCATGGCTTCCCCTGGGTACATGTGAAATCCCCATGCCTTCATCCTCCACAGCCCAACCAGTCTGTGCTGCTCCACAACTGTACCCAGCAGTGCACGTGCCATCCTGGGCAAGATCTGCTCTGCCAGCACCATGAGTGTGCTACTGGCCAGGAGTGTGAGCCCTCAGGAGGCCTCCTGAGCTGTGTGACCAAAGGTGAGTGGCCTCTTTACCTGGAGGAAGACCCTGAATTCACTGGACTCCCAGGAAGGTCAGGGGGATGGATGTAGGGGCTCAGTGAGGGCTGGAGGCTGGACCCTGCAACCTTAGAGGCAGAGAGGGACTCTCAGACACCAGGGATTAGGCTGAGGGCTGGACGCTGGGCTCCCAGGGGTAGTGGGGCCAAAGTAGTTAAAGGAAATGGAAACTTGGGGGCTCTGGAGGGAGAGCCAGAGGGTTTGGAGGGGACTGCCTGGGTCTCTGTTCTCCTCAGTCTCCTTTATACCCCTAGATCCATGCCAGGGTGTGACCTGCCTGGAACAGGAGACATGCCAAGTTCAGAACGGCCAGGCCGTCTGCGTCCCCAACTACCAGGGCACCTGCTGGCTGTGGGGTGACCCCCACTATCACTCCTTTGATGGCCAAGAATTTGACTTCATGGGCACCTGCTCCTATGTCCTGGTAGTCCTGTGTGGGGGGTCCTCTAGCCTCCCCAACTTTACAATCACCACCAAGAATGAGCACAGAGGAAACCCTTCAGTTTCATACGTGCGCCAGGTCACTGTCTCTGTCTATGGCACCGACATCTCTATCCACAGAGACGAGATTGGCCAAGTTCGGGTGAGCACCTGGCAGAGGGAAAGGCTCTCCCATCCCTGCTGGCTCTCTGAGCAGTGGTTAGAGAGACCTCCAACACCAGAGCACACAGTCAGTAGAATCTGCTCAGGGATATAGAAACTTTATGCCCAGTCAGAGCAGACAGAGGGCTGGACTGGTGAGCTAAGACCTGTGTTCATGACTCACTTTTGTTGCTGAGAAGCTGTGTCACCATGGGAGGATCATAATACCTGAGACTCAGTTTCCCTCATCCGTAAAATGGCAATAATGCTACCTGTGCCTCATGGGATTGTTAAGAGGTTCAAATCAGAGTCCTCTAGAAATGTCAGCTATTGTTAATGGGATTATTGTAGGTCCCAGGGCCCCAGGGCCCGAGTCAGGATCAAAGGGGAAAAAGTACTCGGAGTCATGGGGTCATAGATTTAAAGCTGGAAGAGACCTTAGAAATCATTGAACACAACTGTCTCATTCTATAGATAAGCAAACGGAGGCTGAAAAGGTAGAATTTGAGTCCTTTCCAAGCATTCTCTCCCTCTCTCCCAAGCACGGCTTTCCTTGGGGTAGGGAGTGAGGGGCTTGGCTAGGAAGCCTACTGCCTGGCCTGATGTCTCCTCCCCACTCTGTCCACTGCCCCCTAGGTGAATGGTGTGTTGACCACTCTTCCAGTGAGTATAGCTGGAGGGCGCATCTACGTGTCCCAAGGCCCAGGCGTGGCTGTGCTGGACACCGACTTCGGCCTCCGCGTCACCTATGACTGGGACTGGAGAGTGGAGGTGACCCTGCCCAGCAGCTACCACGGGGCCGTGTGTGGGCTGTGCGGAAACTTTGACGGCAACCCTGCCAACGACATGGCCTTTCCCAATGGGACCCTGGCACCCTCCATTTCCAGCTGGGGTGGCGGCTGGCGGGTCCCCGAGTGGGACCCTTTCTGCTGGGACGAGTGCCAAGGGGACTGCCCCACCTGTGAGGAGGATCAGCAGGAGCTGTACCAAGGTCCTGACTTCTGTGGGCCCTTGGCCCCTGGAGCTGAAGGCCCCTTGTCTGCCTGCCACGCCCACATCAAGCCTGATAACTTCTTCACTGGCTGTGTCCTGGACGTTTGCCTTGGGGGTGGCTCTCGGGACATCCTCTGCCAAGCCCTGGCGTCTTATGCGGCCGCATGCCAGGCTGCTGGCATCACCATTGGAGACTGGAGGACCCAAGCTGAATGCCGTGAGTGTGAGGAGTCCCCAGTAGCCAGCCCCTGGCCCCCATTCCCTGTAGAGACCCAGTCCCTCTACCCCCTGCCCATCTCTCCAGTGCCTACCTTCTGCCCCTCTATCTCTCTGCCCAAACCCCCCCCTCCAACCACCACCGTTTCTGTGTCTCTCTTACAGCTTACCCCTGTGGGGCAAATAGCCACTATGAGCTGTGTGGTACAGCCTGCCCACCCAGCTGCCCAGGTCCAAATCCCACCCCACCATGCTCTGGAAACTGCTCCGAGGGCTGCCAGTGTGACGACGGCTTCATCCTGAGTGGCAGTGCCTGCGTGGCCCTCGAGGGCGGCTGCGGGTGCTGGGCTAATGGTACCTACCACGAGGCCGGGGCTGAGTTCTGGGCCGACGCCAGCTGCTCATCTCTGTGCCGCTGCGACCCTGACCAAAACCAGCTGCTCTGCTCCCCGGCGAGCTGCGGGACGGGGGAGGAGTGCGCCATCCTGTCCACAGGCCTCCTTGGCTGCCGCCCCCTCAGCAGCGTCGTATGCCAGGCTTCTGGTGACCCCCATTATACGACCCTAGATGGCAGGTTCTTTGATTTCCAGGGCTCCTGCGAGTATCTCCTGAGTGGGACCTGTGCTGACCCCGAGCCCGGAATAGAGACCTTCTTTGTCACTGTGGCCAACTCCCACCGTGGGAACCAGGCTGTAACATACACCCAGGACGTCACGCTGCATGTGTATGGCCACACCTTTGCCCTCAGCAGCTCCTTCCCCCGCAAGCTGAAGGTCAGTGATATTCGGAGGGCACCAGCCTGGGTGCCCAGATCTCTTATGTCCCTTCAGCCGACGTCTGTGCTAGGCACTATGCCAAGCCCTGGGGACCCAAACGTAGAAACTTTAATCTAAAGAATCCCACCCCACCCCTGACCTCAAAGTGCTTACATACCGCCGGAAGGATTTTTTTTTTTTGACCTTTCAATTTCATTGCTGTAAAAACCCTCTTCTGAACCAGCTCAGCAGTTACTTAGTCTTAGAATTAGTTTCCAAGGACACTGAGGAGTTAATCTACCTGCCCGTAGTTAGCTAGCAGCAGCTAGACTCGAACCCAGGTCTACCAGCTACCTCTCCGTTGGTGGCTCAAAGGTTAGCAGCACACAACATATAAATAAATGGCAATCCGATGGGCTAAAAGAAGACTTGCTGACTGAAGGGGTGGAGATCAGGGAAGCTTCGAGAAGAAGGTGCCTCTTGAGCTGAGCCTTGAAGGAAGATGAGGATTTTAAGAAATGATAGATAGGGGGCACATCCCAGGAAGGGAACCCAACTTGTGTAAATGCAGGAAGGCAGAAGACGGACCGGACCGCTGGGCTCAGGGAGCAGCTCGGAAGACAGTTTGATTGGACTGAAGATACTGGGGAGGGGCAGGGGGCAGGATCGAGAAGGAGGGGTGGAGAGGAGAGATAGAAAGGGTCTTGAATGCCGAGCTAAGGTGTTTGTGCTAGAGGGTGGCCTGGTCAGACCTGGGCATTAGGAAGGTGATTCGGAATCACTCCAGACCCGCGCAGTCTCCACCCTGCCGAATCTCTAACATGGCTCTCCCGCTAGCCGGCTGTGCTGACTTCTCCTCTTCCTCCGGCTCACGTCCACTATTCCACCCTGACCCCAAGCTGAGCTTCCACGCTGACTAGGGATGCTGACCCTGCCCCACAGAGTCCCTCCCCAGAGTGGATCTCCAATTTGCCACACTACCCTCCCCCCACCCCCACTGAATGCCCAACACTTTACACTCTCCACTAGCGGTCACACTGACCGCCCCCATGGACCTCCACTATCAGCATTAACGTGGCCATCTTCATTTCTCACACGCCTTCCTTCCTTTTCCTCCAGGTGGATGATGAGCTGGTGTCCCTGCCCTTCCAGCTAGACACAGGCCTCCAGGCATACCTCAGTGGCTCAGACGTGGTGATAGAAACTGCCTTCGGCCTGAAACTGATCTTTGATGGGGATAGCTTGGTCCGGCTGCAGGTCCCCTCTCAGTACGCCGGCGCTTTGTGTGGGCTCTGTGGGGACTACGACGGGGACCCTGAAAATGACCTCACTCTCAAGGGTGGCGAGCCAAGTGATGACCCCGTGGCCTTTGGCAACAGCTGGAAAGTGGGAGGCGATGAGGACTGTGGTGTTTGTTCTCCCAGCGACTGCCCAGACACCTGCAGTGAGGAGGATCAGGCTCAGTTTGGAGGCCCTGAGGCGTGTGGGGTGATTTCGGCTACTGATGGACCCCTTGCCTCTTGCCATGACCTTGTGGATCCCACCCCCTATTTCAAAGACTGCTTGCTGGACACCTGCCAGGCCCAGGGCCATCTCAGCGGCCTCTGTACTGCCTTGGCCACCTATGTGGCCGCCTGCCAGGCTGCTGGTGCCCAGCTGGATGAGTGGAGGCGGTCAGACTTCTGCCGTAAGAGCCCCCTCCTGCCCCCCACTTTCATCTTTGGACACTCCCCCAGAACCCACCCTTCTTTTCCTTCCCCAACATTGTCTTCTGCCCCTGGCTCTTTGGATCCTCATGTCTTCCCCCCACCTTAAATCCCCTGATCTTTTCCCCTCTCTGCCTCTGTCACTCCTGACTCCCTTATTCCAGCTCTGCTCCTCCCACTGATGCCCCTTCCCCCTCCTCCTCCTCCTCATTCCTTTCTTCCCTTCCTCCTTCTACTCTCCCTTCTTCTCTCCCTTATCTCCTCCTTCCTTCCCTCTCCCCCCTCCCTCTTCCCCCCCCTCCTCTCTCCCTTCTCCTCCTCCCTCTCTTCCCCCTCCCCCTTTTCCACCCCCTCCTCTAACTGGTTTCTTTATCCCCCAGCCTTCTCCTGCCCTGCTGACAGTCACTATGAGCTCTGTGGCGACTCGTGCCCCATAAGCTGCCCGGAGCTGTCCGCCCCAAAAGGCTGTGTCTCAGCTTGTCGTGAGGGCTGTGTGTGTGATGCCGGCTTCGTCCTCAGCGGGGACACCTGTGTGCCTCTTGGCCAGTGTGGCTGCCTCCATGAAGGTCGCTATTACCCCCTGGGGGAGACCTTCTTCCCAGAGGATGACTGTGAGCTGCGCTGTGAGTGTGGCACCGGTGGCGTGGTCACCTGCTATGAGGGGTCTCCCTGTGGGCCTTATGAGGAGTGCCGCCTGGAGGCCGGCGTCCAGGCCTGCTACCCCACTGGCTGTGGGCGCTGCCTGCTGTCCAGCAGCATTCACTACGTGACCTTTGATGGCCGGGTCTTTGATTTCTACGGCTCCTGCTCCTATGTGCTCACCAAAGTGTGCCAGCCCCTGCCTGGCTATGAGAACTTTACCATCATCCTGGAGAAGGATGCCAGCGGAAATCTAGAGCGCCTGCTGGTGATCGTGGGTGACCAGACTGTGAGCCTGGGCCGAGGCCTGAAGGTGAGCGGCCCACACAGCCAGCGGAGCGGAAGTTTGGGGAGGCGGGCTCCTCCTTCCCATAGATGAGAACAGAACTCAAGACCCAAGGGACACAGAACAGGCAGACAGGAATGGGCTGCAAAGATATTAGCTATCTGATACAATAGAAAAAGCGCTGACTGGGAGTCACTCACAAGCCCCAGGTTCAAATCCTGCGTTCCCCATGGGCCTGGTAAGCCTGGGACTTTAAGTGACCCTTTGCTTCCTCCCCTCCCACAGGAGATCAGACTAGATCCTTCTCTGTTCTAAAACTTTGAGTCTAGAGACCCCAGAGACCATCATTTTAGAGACAAAGAAACTGAAAAGCGTAACTTAGTAAATAGCAGACCCCAGCCCAGCCATTTGTCTAGGGTTAAGTGGGAAAGGCTCCCAAGAAGGGGAACAGAGCTGAAAGGCCCCTATGGGTACTCTGTGTCTGCAGATCACTGTGGATGGGGAGCTGGTGGCGCTGCCTGTGACTGCTGGTTCGGTGACCCTGACCTGGGAGGGCCAGAATGTGATCCTGCAGACGACCCAGGGGCTGCGGCTCCTTTTCGATGGAGATGCCCACGTGCTGCTTTCCGTGCCCAGTCCTTACCACGATCACCTCTGCGGGCTCTGTGGGGACTTCAATGGCAATTGGAACGATGACTTCCTCCTGCCAGAGGGCACCGTGACCTCAGATGTAGACACCTTTGGGGCAGCCTGGCGCGTGCCAGACTGCTTCAGGGACCGGACCTGTGGGGAGGGGGCAGAGGCAGGTTGCTGCCCTGTGTGTTTTGCAGAGGAGACAGCTCCCTATGAGAGCCTTGAGGTGTGTGGGCGGCTCAGAGACCCTGAGGGCCCCTTTGCCGCCTGTCATGCAGTGCTCAGCCCCTCAGAATATTTCCGCCAGTGTGTGTATGACATGTGTGCCAGCCAAGGTAACACCAGCTCCTTGTGCCGCAGCCTGGGCACCTACACTGCAGACTGCCAGGCCGCTGGGGTCGCTCTGCAGCCTTGGAGGAGCGTTAGCTTCTGTCGTGAGTAACCGTGGTCAGGGATCTGGAGCAGGGGGGAGGAGAGTATGGATGCCTAGCAGGCCCTTGGTGAGGCAGGGGGTACCCAAAGAAATAGCTCTTCTCTTTCCAGTGGTGAAAATGATGAGTAAGAAGGCTTCATATGTATGAGGTAGGAAGGCAAAGCTAGGCAGCAGTGTGTCTGAAAAGGCTCCAGGGCTTTCAGTGGACTACAAGCTCAGTAAGCACCAGCAGTGTGATGGGACATGCCAAAAACGCTTCCTGGGGTCCCACTGGAGGGGCAGGAGGAGCACCCAGGCCTCACCATCCTCACATTTCTCTCGTTTAGCACTCTGCTGCCCGCCTCACAGTCACTACTCGATCTGCATTTACGGGTGTGAGGCCTCCTGCTCTGGGCTCTCTGGCCTAGGGGGCTGCACCACCCGCTGCTTTGAGGGCTGTGCTTGCGACCAAGGGTTCCTGCTGTCCCAGGGGGTTTGCGTGCCTGTGAAGGACTGCGGCTGTGTTCACCAGGGCAGCTACCTCCCGGTAAGGCTCGCGATACCTAGGTCCTGGGCAAGGGCAGGAGAAGGGGGACAAGACACCCGGGAGAACGCCCCAGGCCCCAGGGGCCCGTGATGGCTAATCTGAGCCCCTTGTCCATCTACTGACAGGGTAACTCATCCTTGGTGTCTGAGGACTGCTCTCAACAGTGCACATGTGCGCCAGGAGGTACGCTGAGCTGCCAGGCCATGAGCTGCCCCTCGGGCAGTGTGTGCCAAGTCCAGGAAGGATCTAGAGGCTGCAAGAGCCCCGCTGGCATCAGCAGCCATAAGACACCATCACACTCCTAAGATGTTTACTGCACCTGGTGGCTGAGGGAGGGGGTTGGGACAATAGACCCCCTTCTCCCAATGAGACCATTTCTGAGAAATGTTAATAAACTTCTAAATACAGTCTGGAACAAGTCCACATTTCAATGTGTGTTTCCTCTCCCCAAGGCATTGAACAAGCTTCACCTCGGTCCCATAATGACTTTTGTCTCTGTATCTCATCTCATGGTCCTCACCCAAGGCTAAGGAAATTCCAGGGGGAGAATCTATGGTAGCAAACTCCCAAAGGAGACCTCATCCTATGGCCCACTTGCCTTTCTAGGGTCTGCTCTTTCATCTACCTGCCTTGGAGGAGAGAGATAGATTCTGGGAAATTGGACTATGTCCACTTCCATATCACCTTTCACTCAATTGATCTACCCCAGGAACTGTGATTCCTAGTTACAACTCCACCTTTACCATTAGACCTCCATAGCAGAAAGGTTTCCCAACCGCCCCCCCCCCCACATTGTGCATAGATAGGCACACTCATACACGGTGGTTTCATCTAACCAGTCAGTCAACAAGCATTTAGCACTACTTATGTGCCAGGCACTGTGAATACGTGTTAGAGGATGTAAAGAAGGGTAAAAAGAGTTTCTACTGACATTCTAGCACAGTAGACAACAGACAAATAACTACTTGCAAGATACATACAGGATAAATCAGAGTTAATCTCAGAGGGAAGGCGCTAACATCAAGGGCGACTGAAAAACGTTTCTCATAGGTTGGCTTTTAGCTGGAACGTGAAGGAAGTGAGAGAAGATAGGAGATGGAGATAAGAGGGGAGACAATTCCAGGCATGAAGTACAGCTAGAGAAAACGCCTGGAGTCTGGAGATGGGGAGTCTTGTTTAAGGAATGGGAAGAAAGCCAGTGTCAGTGGACCTCAGAGTACAGTTTGTGGAGAAGAGTGAAAAGGTGGGACTAGGATATGCAGGATTTTAAGAGCCAAACAAAGGATTTTACATTTGGTCCTGGAAGCAATAGGGACCCACTGCTGTTTATTGAGTAGGGGAGTTCATAGTCAAATCTACACTGTAGGAAGATCACTTTAATAGCTGAGGGGAAATCATTCTGGAAAACATTGGTAAGGTGGTGACTACAATGTCTATGTCCTGGAAAGAACAGATAATCACCAATAATAATAGAGTTTGAAGGTTCACAAAGCATGTACTCGCTCATCTGGCATTTATTAGCTATGTACTTAAATGCCAAGAATTATGCCAATGTCATTGGGGAAAACCTAGTGGTTTTTAAATATCACAGAGACATCCGCCATTGCCCTGTAAGGAAAAATTATTGTATTCCTAAAACAAACTCCACTAGTAATTTTTGGTTCACGTTTGATTAAAATAAAAATAAGACATTCAATTTAAAATTCATTCAAATGGTAACCGATTAATCGTTCCTGAGTTATTTTAATTTTTAAGTTGGAGATGTTTCAGGAAGCCAGGTCATTGAGAAATATAGAAGATACTGATGCCTTTTTAATGTCCTACACAAAGATCATTTAACTTCGTGTTCACACAATTCATGTGAAAATGCAGCAAGCAGCTAGATGGCCCAAGTCATCTGTGTTATGACCCCATGCCAATTGGCTAATGGCCACAGCAGTAGATTACATCCACGTGGAAATTTGTCCAACAGGCACCAACACCAATTTGACCTCGTTTGTGCATGCACTGTATTATACAATAACAGAGCTGCGTGCAGTCCCTGTCAGACAGAGCAAATTCATCAGGACTGATCTCGGTTTTGTTGGCATTGGTTTTAACTTTTTTCCATAAAAAAAAAAAAAAGCGGATGTTGGGGACAGCTAGGTGGCTCAGTGAGTCAGCCCTGGAGTCAGGAGGACCTGAGTTCAAATCCAGCCTCTGACACTTCACATACTTACTGTGTGACCTTGAGTAAGTCACTAAATCCCAACTGCTCTGCCTTACCCCCTCCAAAAAAAAAGTGGATGTTTTTTATGTGAGAATTGAAGTAAAAAATATTCAATAATGTTGACCATCACTTTGCACTTTGTGCCTGGCTCCCTTTTTGACCCTTCCCCATACTGGGAAGACCCTGCAGTTTGGAAAACTATGCTTTATGGGCAATGAAAGAAAGTGAGAGTGTTGGGAAGAGGTTGTAAATCTCATTTGAGATTGAAGTTACATGCTTGGACTATTTAATTTTTTTAAAATATACTTCTGAGGTGAAATTTTCTTATGTCCTAAAGCCTAACATTCTGGTTTCAGAAACACGCTTCGTCAGATTTATTCACCAATTTTGGACATCTCCCACAGGACCCCTCCCCCCAACCAGTGTTTCCTGCCTGGGGACACAGCACCTCCAAGTCTCTTTCTCCCCAAAGAGCCCAACCTGCAGAAACTCAAGGCAATTCACTCATTTGTGATTCACAAACTTTATGTCTCCATGTCCCTTCCCCACCAAGTCTCTTCCCACCACTCAAATCCATTTAGTCATGACTCAGACTTTTGTCAAAGGGAAACTCAGATTCAGCTCTGGATCTATTTAGGGAAATTAATGTAGCTGGGAGTGTCATGTGTGGCTCACAGGGAGGCAAGAATAGACAGGGTCTAGTGTCTCTTCCCCCCACCCTTCTCCAAGAGAGACTTGGAATCTTGCAAGAGATTGGGGCCACAGGCTGGTCACTCTGCTCTTCTAAGAGACAGGGAGTACTGGGCTAGAATTCTCTCTCTCTGCTCCCTTAAGTGTTGTTAGTCTAGACCAGAGGTTCCCAAACTTATTTGACCTACTGCCCCTTTAAAAAAAATTACTCAATGCCCCCCAGAAATCTACTTTCTTTAATCCTTTAACAGTGTTTTAAAATTTGAATCATTTCAAAAACATAATTTTTAAATGACACATCTTAAATTTAATAATTTATTGTAAATTTGTGGGATTTTTCCTGCATCGAATATGACACAATATTGCATCATATAACCATATTGTATCATATTGTAAACAAGTCATTACACACACATATTCCTGCCAATGTATGCTGGACTTACTGACAATAGGTAACAGGCTCACCTGCCAACACTTGCTTGTTAAGGTCTATAAGCAGACTTGACCACTGATTGGTTATAACTTGCATTTTGTATATTTGAAAAATAATGTAATTACTCTGACTTTAACTCTGTTACACAATTGTATGAACAGTTTTTCAAAATTTTCTTCTCTTCTTTTTTCATGCTTCCACCACCCCCTTATTTTTATTCAATATCCCCCAATTGCACCCAAGGCTACTACTGCCCCCCAATCATTCCAGTGCCCCCCAGGGGGGCACCCTTGCCCATTTTGGGAAGTTATGGGGCCTTTAGAGATGCAATTTTTAGGGTCAAGTTAACCTCCTGATCACTACTCATCAATGGGGAAAAGGAGAGTCCAAGCTTTATAGCTAATGCTTGACCCCCTTCCCACCAAACCCCAGGTCCATAATCAACACTCACATTACAAATAGCAAAGAAACCCATATACACAAGTTGGTAGCAAAACAGAAATCAGAAAAAGTATACACATGAGAATATATATCAGACAATAAAGACTGAAGATGCTCTCCTGCTGGGAACAAGGTAATTCAGCTCAACCAATAGAGAGTCCCAGATCTCACCCAAGAGGAATAATGTGTTTTAAGTTTCTAGTTTAGAAAACTGTGGATGGTGTTTCAACAATCTGGCTAGCAGCTTCTGTGGGAGTGTAAGATCCACCAACAACCAGCACCCAGAAAGCTACCAGCACAGGTCCTTTTGATCTGCTTTACTTAAGGAAAGCAACATTAAGGGGTTAACAACCTTACTTTAGTCCAGCATACAAATAACATCCACCTAGTTCAGGGGAAAAAGCCAGCACCCTGAATTATAGACCAAATACAATTCGTAGTTATCAATATCTGGGTATACAGCTGGGGAGCTCATTAAAACAGCTGGCCCAGAGTCACAGGCCACTTCTGCTGTGGCTCAGAGCTCGCGAAAGCTAACCTTTGAGCTTATATATGCTGTTCAGGGCCAGAGGGCCTTGACCTCACCCAGGCTGGGCATGGAGAAGTTCCCCACCCCCAATATCACATCAGATACAAATCAATGGCTCCCAATTGTCTCAGTGCTAAGAAATACAAAAACATTCCACTTTATCTGCCCCATTCAAACAAAGGCCAGAGTCATTAAAGGTCAACACCAAAAAGTCCCACTTTAATTACTATTACAGATGGGGATATAATGAAAACTGCCAGCTCCTCTACTGTTGGCTTCTTCTCAGTCTTTCTCTCCCTTCGGGAACTTGAAGAGAAGTTAGAATGACCCATCTTCTTTCTCAGAGGTAGAACCCAAAGAGACTGAAGACTGGACCTCTCTTCTTTCTTGGGCTCACCAATTCCACCCTGCCCTTCACGTAAGTATAGCACATTAATTTTCACCAGTGAGGAACGGGTCTCATACCAATAGGCTTTGGGGCTCAGGCTACATTCATAAAATATAATAATCCATAAGTCTGTCACATTACTCTCATTAATACAATGACCAAGCACAATCCTAGAGGACTGTGATGATGAAGTAGGCTACCTGCCTCCTGACAGAGGCGATGGAATCAAGGTGCATAATGAGATACAGTATATATTTTTCAACACTGCCAATGTGGGAATTTATTTTGCTTGACTATGCACATTTGTTACAAGGACTTTGTTTTTCTTTCTTTTTAAATTTGGTGGAGAGGTAGTAAGGAGTAAAAATTACGTTTTTTTTTTAAAAGATTCTATCTTATTTAGCTCAGATGACCCCAAGCTGGATCAAATCCTGGCAATTTTTGACTAAGGTCCTGAACCTCTGAATCTCTCTACTTATATATGTATATAGATGGCATATAGATGTACAATGCCAGCTACTATCTCGCCCAGGTTTCACAGCTCCCCAAACACAAATCACAAAGCATGTTAACCAGTATTTGTTGTCATTTTTGTTAAGTTGTTTCAGTCGTGTCCAATTCTTTGTAATTCCTTTTTTTGGGGATGTTTTCTTGACAAAGCTACTGGGGTGGTTTGCCACTTCCTTCTTCAGCTCATTTTACAGATGAGGAAACTGAGGCAGAGTGAAGTGACTTGCCTAGGATCACACAGCTAGTAAGTGTCTGAGGCTAGATTTGAACTCGTAAAGATGAGTGTTGCTGATGCTGAACCCAATGCTCCATATAGAAGTTTAATTTTTTCCTTCCGTTTTTGCTACGTTCAATAAACTAGATGATCACAGTACACAGAATGACTCAGTCCTATGAATGTCGGTTTGGGGGCTAGGGGATCATAACCAGAGACAGTCCAGCTATGATATTGGCACTCTATAAGTGGATTTTTTTAAATACGTTTAACAAGATCTCATTTCATCCCCTAGATCAGTGGTTCTCAAAATATGGCCTGCACGCTCCTCAAGATTGCCCAGGACCCCTTTCAGGGGATCCACGAGGCAAAAATTATTTTTATAATAATATTTACTTATTTAAAAAACCTGTCCCTTTTCCAGCTACGTATCTGGGTGAAGACAAGTTTTCTTCGTATACTTCAACCAAAATGAAATATCAAAACAGACTGAATGTAGCTGATACAGAAATACAGCTGCCTTCTATTAAGCCAAATATTAAAGAGATTTGCAAGTATGTGTGTGTGTGTAAAATAAGGCCACCTTTCTCCCTAATTTTTTTGGAAAAAATAATTTTTTCATACAAATAGTATTTTTGATAACATGTAATGGGTTTATTACTGCACTTCTCTGGACTTCATCATACTTAACACCAGGTACCTACTCCCTCCCCCTACTATTCAGCTTCCTTTTGTGTGTTGTCTCCCCCATTAGATTGTGAGCTCCTTAAGGGCGGGGACTGTCTTTTACCTTTTTAGCACTTAGTAAAGTGGCTAGCACATAGTAGGCTCTTAATAAATGTTTACTTATTTTTTTAACTTATTTGCTTATTATACTATATAATATATAATAACATATTATAAGTATTTACTTATAAGTTGACTTATATTTAAATACATATTTTAAACATTCAGCAGTTTAAATTAATAATATGGTAAAGACAGGTAGATCTGAACCAAATCAACAAAAGTTCTTTGGGGTGCTCGATAATTTTTAATAGTGTAATAGTGTACAATTTGAAAATCGCCGTCCTAGATAATTCCAAGCCGCAATAGTAGATAGAGCTTAAGGCTGTGGGCCCCATTTGGACCGTGGCAGCAGGTATTTGCAGGTCTAGAGCCCTCTGGTGGCCTATGGAGAATACTAATGCCTTTAAGAAGTCGACCTCGTGCCTGATGGCTCAGGGAGGCCACTAGGAGCGCAACTCAGACTAACTCCCTTGCTGAATAATTAATATAAGACATACTGCCTTTCTCTAGTGGGAAGAAAGCAGTGAGAGAACCGTTCTGCACTGCATAATGACGTCCCACCCTGACACAAATTCAAGTTCTTCGCGTTCCACTGGGATGACATTCCTTTGGGATTTCATCAGAGACAAAAAGAAGTGGGGCCGGTTCTCCAGGCCAGGTTGTCAGTGGACAGCTCGCGTGCTTTGGGTGGGCTCCCTTGCTGCAGATTTGCAGGATCTGGCCACAAATCCCTCGGGACAGGCAGGCACAAGTGGGTTGTACCATCGCCCAGCTGTGTTGTGAATGGAGAGTAAGCTCCTTGAGGGCAGGGCTGGCCTTTTGCCATGGTCTCCCCAGTGCCTAGCACAGTGCCCGGTACCCAGTAGGCGCTTAATACACGACCGTGGAATTTAATTGAATGGAGAGTGGCCCTCCTAGAAGCAGAGGAAGAACGGAAGCAGGTAGCGAGCGAAAGCGCCACCTTGCGACCACGCACTGCGGCAGGAGGCCGTCTCCACCTTCAGGAGTCCACGAGCCACTCCCGGAGCCGTTCACTACGTCTGCAAGGAGACAGACTGGCACCGGCCCGGAAGAGCATCTATTCAAAACTACACTTCCCATCAGGGCGCCCCGGCCTCCGGGGGGTGGGGTGCCCTCATGATGTCATGACGTCCCACGTGCCCCGTCCCGCCCCTCTTCTCTTTCCTCACCTTCTCGACCCCGGAAATGCTGCGGCCGCGGCCTGGGACTCCGTAGGACTACTTTTCCCAGGATTCCACCGTCCCCCGCGATGTGACGAATGGGACAACCGGGGAGGAGGAGACAAGGGCGAGGGTACTGGGTAAACCCAGCCCGCGCAGGCGAGGCAAGACCCGCCTCCGGAACGCTAGCGCTCGTGATTGCGTGCGCGCCACGTGCGTGCTCACGTAGATACACCCGGTGCCGCCGCACGCCAATCCCCCTTGCGTCACTTGCAGGCTGTAAACGGAGTGGTGGAGGCCCAGGGAAGCGTGGGAGCCTCGTGTCCGCTGGCGGCCACCGTAGGGGCCGACCCCGCCACTGCTTCCGTTTCTTCCGGAGAGCGAGCCGCGTGCCATGAAGCCAGGTGAGCGCCGGGGCCGAGCCAGGGAGGTTTGGCGAGCCCAGATTCGGGCCCAGCTTGTCTCTTCCCCCTCCTGCGACTCAGTTTACTCGCCTGTAGCAGGAGGGCCGGGGGGCGGGGAGTCATACTGACCCCGGTAACTCCGGCCACGGTCGCTCGCTCGCACTGACGTAGCGCCTTCTACGTTGTCTCATTTTCAAACCCTCACCGCCACCCGTGGGGTGAGGGGTCAGCTCTGTTATCGTTCCAGTTTTACAGGCGAGGAAACTGAGGCAGGCAGCCGTGAAGTGAGTTGCCCATGGTTAGGTATCTAGGAAGGATCTGGGGCAGGATTTGAACCCTGGTCTCGCAGAGTCCGGCGGTCCCCCCTCAGCTTTAAGAGCCCCGAGGACTGGATTTAGGGGGCCCCCGAGGAGGTGGGGAGGTCCGACGCGCCCCCTGCGGGGCAGAAGACGGAGCTGGTCTCTGACTTGGTGCATCTCTCCCCCGGTTTGCCCCCCGGACTGGCCTCGGGGAGTGAGAGCGTGGAGGGCTTGGCCTTCCTCGGGCCCCTCCCTCTAGAACCAAGATTAGTGCGCCGGGAGGGGGTGCGGGTTGTGAGTCATGTGCCGGGCTCCTTTTCCTGACCCCTTTCTTGGAGATTCTCCCTCCAGGTGTAGGAACCCTAATGGGGGTGGGGGGAGGGGCCTCCAGCCTTGTCCCCACCCCCCAACCGCAGGCTTGCCCTTCCCAACTTCTCTGGGCCTCAGTTTCCTTTTGCGTGTTCATTGCCCTACAAGGTGTCTCGGGAGTAGGGGGTTGTGGTTTTTTCTTTCTCATCTCTCAGGTGCACTGACAGCAGTTTGGGGGGTGGGGAAGGGTCTTTTCCTTTCCTCCCCCTGCCCATTCACATAAACTCTGGGATCCCGTGAGCTGGTGGGGGGAGGGCAGAATCTTAAGCCTCTAATTATTTTTTTTCCCCTTTTGTCTGTAGGGTTCAGTCCCCGAGGCGGGGGCCGGGGTGGGTTCGGAGGGCGCGGAAGAGGTGGTGACCGAGGAGGCTTCGGGGGCCGAGGCGGCTTTGGGGGCCGTGGCCGTGGCGGCTTTGGAGATCGCGGTGGCCGAGGAGGGGGCCGAGGTGAGTTGGGGCTGCCGGGCTCTCGCCTGGCCCGGGCTTGCAGGGAGGGAGCGGTTCCTCGGGTGTCTGTACCAGGGCCTGTCCGGTCAACAAGGAATCTTTGCCTCCTGCAGGAGGGTTCCAGTCACCGGGAGGTCGGGGCAGAGGCACCCCCCGGGGCAGAGGCACCCCCCGGGGCCGAGGCCGGGGCGGTAGAGGAGGTTTCCAAGGCGGAAAGAAGGTCACTGTGGAGCCTCATCGACATGAGGGTGAGTAAGGACAGAACCAGTGCCATTTGTCTTAGTGAAGAAGACAGCAGCAGAACAGCCAACATGGGGTGCCTTCTCCACTACCCGTGTTCATTCTTTCAGAGAGGGGTGATGCAGGGAGCAAGGAGATAAGGGGTGCTCGTGGGTCACACTGGCCCTTTTTTTTTCCAGGAGTTTTTATTTGTCGAGGAAAAGAAGATGCTCTGGTCACAAAGAACATGGTGCCTGGGGAGTCAGTCTATGGTGAGAAGAGAATCACTGTGGAGGTGAGGAAGGGAGCTTGTGGTGGGAAGGGAGGTGGCTCTCAGTCGGTCAGTCATCAAGCATCTCCTGAGGCCGAGCTCATCGAACACAGTCTAATGGGAGAGATGGCACACAAACATACCACATACAGAACAAGTTAGAGATGATCCTGAGGAAGGTAGTGTGGAGGGGCGTGGAGAAAGGCTTCTTGTAGAAAATGGATTTCAGGTGGGGCTCGGAAGCCAGGGCAGGTAGGAGATAGATGATCATCAGTGAAAATGCCCAGAGTTGGGAGATGAGCATCTTGTGTAACAGCAAGGCCACCAGTGTGGCTGAATCCCAGACTATGTTGGGGGAGGGAGTAAGGTGTAGCTGACGGGGAAGGTGGGGGGCGGGGCGGGGCCAGATTATGAAGGGCTGACTTGCTTTCCTCCACCCCTTCAGGATGGTGAGGCAAAGTTGGAGTACCGTGCTTGGAACCCCTTCCGGTCAAAGCTGGCCGCAGCCATCCTGGGTGGAGTGGATCAGATCCACATCCGACCTGGGGCCAAAGTACTCTACTTGGGAGCAGCATCGGGCACCACCGTCTCGCATGTCTCTGACATTGTGGGCCCTGTGAGTCTGGGGAAACCTTCCCTGCCCTTGGAAATAGAATTAAGAATAGGGAGGATCTGCTCCCAGCTCCTCACTGCCTAAATAAAAAACCCAAAGAACTAGTGATGAGGTATGTGAAGGAGATTCTTCAGCTGTCCTCGAACTCTGAACAAAGGAGTTTGAGGGCAGGGAGTATGGTGCAGAATGATCCCTGGTGATTTTAGCTTGGCCCCGGCCACTCTCCAGGTCTGTTCTGATCAAGTGTTAAGCAGGTCCTCTGGGTCTTAGAATGAAGGGTTGGGTGGTGGGTTCTTGGTCATGTGACAAGCAGGGACAGTGAATTCTCCTCTGCTGCTCAGGAAGGTCTGGTCTATGCTGTCGAGTTTTCTCATCGATCTGGCCGAGACCTCATCAATGTGGCCAAGAAGAGGACAAACATCATTCCTGTCATTGAGGATGCCCGACACCCCCACAAATACCGAATGCTCATTGGTGAGGGCCCGAGGCATCCCTGCTTTCGTAGACAGGGCTACGTCGCAGTGCACACTGAACCGTAGGCAGAGGAAGCTTGAGAGTGGGGCAGGAATGATCTTCCTTATGGCTAGAGAAGGGGATTTAGTTGGGGCTGGAAGGTCATGAGTTCAAATTCCACCTTAGACACCGACCAGCTGTGTTGCCCTGGGCAAGTCACTTAACCTGCAGGGGCCTTGATTTCCTCATCTATAGAAACGGAGATAGTGGGAGCACCTTCTTCCTAGGATAGTTGTGAGGATGAAAAATATTTGTCGAGCATTTTGCAAACCTTAAAGTGATATGTAAATGCTATCATTACTTGTTAGAAGGAAATGGGCCTTTAATTTCTAGGAGGCAGCTGGCCTCAGAGTTTGGCCTTTATCTTGTGGACCAGGGGGAGCAAAGGAAGGTTTTGGCCGAGCCTAGGGAATGAATGATGTGTTCAGAGCCGTCCTGAGACGTTGGATCTTCAGTCTGCAGGGTGGAGTGGAGGGGTGAGAGATGAGATGGGGTGCAGCATGCGCCTGAAGTGACTGGTGCCCTTCCTTCCTCTGCCTCCAGGGATGGTGGATGTGATTTTTGCTGATGTGGCCCAGCCAGACCAGTCCCGAATCGTGGCTCTCAATGCACACAATTTCCTGCGCAACGGAGGACACTTTGTGATCTCCATTAAGGTAAAGTGCCCTGGCCAGATTCAGGAGTGGGGGGAGGAGGCCCCTGAGGCCTCAGCAGAGGTTGGTGGTCTTATGATCACTACCTCTCCCAGGCCAACTGCATAGACTCCACAGCCTCCCCTGAAGCCGTGTTTGCCTCCGAAGTCAAGAAAATGCAGCAGGAAAATATGAAGCCACAGGAACAGCTCACCTTGGAGCCTTATGAGCGAGATCATGCAGTGGTGGTGGGCGTGTACAGGTGAGCCTTAGGAGGGGCCCTGGGCAGATCCAGGTGAGGGCCCCATTGATCTCAGGGGTATCACCGGAGGTGAGGGGAGGGTCCCTGGGCACAGCAGGGGCCCCATGGGCCTTTGGAGGGTTATCCAGGTGTTAACCTGGGCTCTGAGGTCTTCTTTCTCCCCACAGGCCACCTCCCAAGCAGAAGGAAGTAGCTGCCAAGTAGCTGTCATCTCTCCTGTGCCCACCCTGTCCCCCTCGTTTTCTACTCTAGCCGTTTTGTGTCAGATCTTTGTATTTTCTATTAAAAGGTGTGACCCCATGTGACTCCTGGATTCTCAAAGGGTTAAGGGGGGCCGGTGGAAGGAAGGCCAGGCTACGCGCCTGCGCACTGTGGGGAGCCACTGATGTTAGCTCTGTGGTTACCCAGAGAGGTCGGGCGTCGACCTTTGCGACGCATGCCTTGTCTCGCTGCCTTCTGCGCGCCCGGGGCGGGGCTCAACTTGGATGTCGCGCATGGCTCTTCCGAAGCTGGCGCAGGCGTACTGGGGAGCAGCCCAGTGCCTGAGTCACGTGTCGAGGGAGGATGGGAGGGGGTAAGGGGCGGAGTCCAGGCCGGGGGGGCCGGTTTGTTGTGGTCGCCATTTTGCTGGTTGCATTACTGGGTAATTGGGGACCCCGGGCCGCTGCCGATCTGACTGGAGCTGCCCTCCCGCGCCGCCGCTGCCAGCGTTCCCGCGCGGGGATGAACCCGGGGCGCTGAGCCGCCGCCGCCTGCCCCCTCGCGTTCCGCTCTGCCCCTCCCCCTACGGCCCGGCACCCCCCCCTCCCGCCCACAGGTAACGGCCGCGCGCGCGCCCGCCGGGGCTGGGGGAGGGGAAGGGGCGCGTGCCCGTCTATCCTCCGGCGCGCCGCTCTCCATCCCCGCGCCGAACGTTAGCCCCAGGGAGGGGGTGGGGGGCGCGGGACGCCCGTTACGGCCGCCCCTCCCTGGGCGGTGGGGTGGGGCGGAGCTGGGGGGGGGCGCGTTGTCCCGGGGCCAGGCGGGTTGGGGGAGGGGCGCCGGGCCGAACCAGGTGCGGGGGGGGGGGGGGGGGGGGGGGGGGGGGGGGGGGGGGGGGGGGGGGGGGGGGGGCGGGGCCGCTATTTATAGCCGGGTTCCTGGAAGGGGCCGGCCCCAGGGGAGCGCGGCGCGGGCCGGGGGCGGAGCCGCGGCCTCTCCGGCCCCCTCCCCCCCTCCCCCGTTTCCTTCACTCTCCCGCTCTTTGTTTGGGCAAGAGCCGGCGCGGGCCCCCACCCGCCGCATCGCGGTCGCTTGGCAACAGCGGGCCGGCTCCCCGCCATTGGCCGGCTCGCCGAGCCCCTCGGGCCAATGGCAGGCCTGTTGCCATGGCAGGGGTCATGTTGCAGCCGCCTCGTGCGCGCCGCGGGGAGCGGGAGCCCGAGCCCAGGAGGCGGGAGGCGGGGCGGGGCGGGGCGGGAGCCAGAGCGGGCGCCCCTCGAGCTCAGCACCTTCTCCCCCCTCCCCCGCCGGGGGGGGGGCCAGGGGAGGGGGGGCCCGGGCCGGGCTGGTGGGGTGCTATGGGCGTCGGAGGACAGGCCTCTCTGGCCCCCGGTGCGACCCCAGGGTTCATTAGCAGACAGGCGGGGCTGGAAGTTGGGGGGAGGCCGGTCCCAGGCCCAGCCCAGCAGCTGTAGGGTTAACCCCATCCTCCCTTCCCCTCCCCCTCTCCCCCCTTCCACCTGCTCAGCTTCCCCCCCTCCAGGCAACCTCGGCTGACCCCCCCTCCCCCCTCCCAGCGGCTGCTGCTGTCACCCAGCGGACGGGACAGGGCAGGGCAGGGTAGGGGCTGGGGGGCCTCCCCTCCCTCAGACGGGTCACCCTTCCACCTCCGTGTCCCCTCGGGGCTCCCACCCTCCCTGCCTGAGATGCTGACTGCCCGACTGCCAGACTGGGGACCCCGCCGGCCACCTGCCCGTGGCTCCCGACAGCCCCCCAGCGTGGGTATGAGAGAGGGAGGGGCACGAAGGGGGGCTTACCAGCCCCCCTTCTCACGTGGGTGCAACCTTAGGGGAACTTTCTAGTGTCAGACGAGACCCCCCCCCATGCCCAAATGCCTTTCCTTTGTGCTTCCCCTCCCCCCCCATGGAGAGTGGCTATCAGCTGGTGAGGAGTGGGTCGGAGGCTCTGTTGTTGGGGGGTGGGGGAAGGGCTGTCCCAGGCCCCTGCCCTGTCTTGCCCTGTACCTCCTTAGCTGCCTTTGCTCTTTTCTGTCTCCCTGACATTCCTGGCCTGACCCCCTCCCTTCTGCCGTGCCGGCCCCCACATCCCATGTCCTCTACTCCCTCCCTCCAGGTCCCGGCGGTGCTGGTGGCAGCAGCTGTGGTGCAGGATGCGAGAAGTCGCCCCCCAGCCGGGCTCCTGCTCCGGGCCTTGCTTCCCTTCGGCCCTCTGAGCCGGACATGGCCGCCCCTCCCAGCCATGGTCCTTTCTCAGGCTTTCCAGCCCCCCAGGAGCATACACAGGTAGCACCTAATCTAGCTCCTGGAGAAAGATTGGGACCAAGCACCCTACCCCTGGGTCGAGGTGGGGGTGGGGCAAGAGGACAGGCCTTAGGGGAGAACACAAGGTTGAAGGGTCTGGGTCAGAAAAAGGAGATCCTAGCGTAGGATCCGAGGGTTACAGACTTAGAGTTGACCGGAACTCTCGAGGTCATTTCCTGCTCGGTTTGCAGCTGAGGCCTGGATGGAGGTTAAGCCCTTTGTCCAGGGTCACACTGGGAGGAAGTAGCTGAGCTGGGATTTGGGCCCAGGTCCTCAGGCTCCATCCAAATCCAACCCCCTTTCCACAGTATCTGCCCCAGCTTTGGCCGTCAGACACCCCAGGGTCTGTGGGGAAATGGTTCAAGGTTAAAGGTTAAGAGGCAGAGTGTGGCAGGGAGGTAGAAGGGGATGCTTTCCTCTCTCTCAATCTGTGCCTGGTTCTGACACGCCTTCCGGGAGGGGCGTGGGTAGGAAGGCTGGACTGAGAGCCGGTCGGTCAGCTGTATGATGGGCAGAAAGTCACAGAGAGGGCTTCAGCTTTGTCAAGCGGGTAATGGCCGTCCTCTCTAGAGCACAATGGGACTGTGACGGTGGGAGGGGTTGAAGGGTCCAGCCCCTTCTGTGTCCTCCTCCCTCCCAGGTGGTGCCAGATGTCAGACTGCTACAGCGACGGCTCCCGCTGGCCTTTCGGGATGCCACCTCTGCCCCACTCCGAAAGCTCTCTGTGGACCTTATCAAGACCTACAAGCACATTAATGAGGTAAGTTGGGCCCTGGGCAGGAGCTGGGAGTGAGCTGGGGGGCGGGGAGGGACTTGTAATATTTCTCCTTATCATCTTCTACGCTGCCCCCTCCCAGGTGTACTACGCCAAGAAGAAGCGTCGCGCCCAGCAGGGACCCCCAGAGGACGCGAGCACGAAGAAAGAGAGGAAGGTTCTGAACCACGGATACGATGACGACAACCATGACTATATCGTGCGCAGCGGGGAACGGTGGCTGGAGCGCTATGAGATCGATTCGCTCATCGGGAAGGGTTCCTTCGGGCAGGTGAGGACCAGAGTGAGACCCCTGGGGCAGGGGAAGGCCATCCATCCTTGGAAAGCAAGAGGTTACTTTCCTCCCGTGCACCCTATGTCTCGAGGCCTACGTATACCCCTGAGTTATCTTGGCTGCCCCCAAGTCATACCTCCTGACGCCTAGGCTAGAACATTGCCTGACTGTGTTTTTCCCTTGGGATCCGTCTTGAGGCCCAAAGTCTTGCTGACCCCCATCCACCCGCATCAGTCCTGGGCCTCTTGTCGCTCCCAGGTGGTGAAGGCCTATGACCACCAGGCCCAGGAGCTGGTGGCCATCAAGATCATTAAGAACAAGAAGGCATTTCTGAACCAGGCACAGATTGAGCTGCGGCTGCTTGAGCTGATGAACCAGCATGATACGGAGATGAAGTACTACATCGGTGAGGCCTGGGATGGGAGTGAGGGGTGGGGAGTGGGGGGACGGGCAGGGAGTGGAACTAGATGCCAAGGTTCTAGCTGCCACCGCCTGTCCCTGCTCCCTCTCCTCCAGTGCATTTGAAACGACACTTCATGTTCCGGAACCACCTGTGCCTGGTCTTTGAGCTCCTCTCCTACAATCTGTACGACCTTCTGCGCAACACCCACTTCCGAGGCGTCTCGCTGAACCTGACCCGAAAGCTGGCGCAGCAGCTCTGCACGGCCTTGCTCTTTCTGGCCACCCCTGAGCTCAGCATCATCCACTGCGACCTCAAGCCTGAGAACATCCTGCTGTGCAACCCCAAGCGCAGCGCCATCAAAATCGTCGACTTCGGCAGCTCCTGTCAGCTGGGCCAGCGGGTACGAGGTGCCCGTGGCCAGTGGCGGAAGGCTCATGGCTTGATTCCACAGAGGGGAAACTTGGGTCACTCACCCTTGGGGAACCATCTCCCCGTCTGGGCTGGGGGCAGGCAGCAATAAGGTGCCAAGGAGGCCCTGACTGCTTCCTTTCTCCCTAGATCTATCAGTACATCCAAAGCCGCTTCTACCGCTCTCCTGAGGTGCTGCTAGGGACACCGTATGATCTGGCCATCGACATGTGGTCTTTAGGCTGTATTCTTGTGGAAATGCACACAGGAGAGCCCCTCTTCAGTGGTTCTAACGAGGTGAGGCTCAGGCTGGGGGGCCGAGGAGATGGGCCCAGGGACGCCAGGTGTATGGAGGGCGAGCCTGACAGCTATCTTGCCCTTTTCCCAGGTGGACCAGATGAACAGGATTGTGGAAGTGCTAGGACTACCCCCGGCTCCCATGCTGGAACAGGCCCCCAAAGCTAGGAAGTACTTTGACCGGTTGCCTGGAGGGGGCTGGACCCTCCGGAGGAGCAAAGACCTCAGGAAGGTAAGCCACTCTGCTCTTGCACCCCTAAGCCCTGTCTAAAGGGCCCTTCTCTCAGTGGGTTTGTCTGCAGTTACTTCCAGTACCCTGTTTCTGCTCCCTTCATTCCTCCTCTTGTCCATTTCTCCCATTTGTCTTTCCTTACTGTACAGTTAGGAATTCTTCATTTATTCCCATCCCATTCTCCTCACTCTGCCTGGGTTCCTTTCTGTGCCCCCCCACCCATGACTCCTCTACTCCTCCCTCCTAGGAATACCAGGGCCCCGGCACACGGCGGCTGCAGGAGGTGCTGGGTGTGCAGACAGGCGGCCCCGGAGGCCGGCGGGCAGGTGAGCCGGGCCATAGCACAGCCGACTACCTCCGCTTCCAGGACCTGGTGCTGCGCATGCTGGAGTATGAGCCGGCCGCCCGGATCAGCCCCCTGGGTGCCCTACAGCATGGTTTCTTCCGTCGAACTGCCGATGAGGCGACCAACACGGGGCCCTCGGGGAGCAGCACCTCCACCTCACCTTCTCCAGCCCCTGACGCCTCCCACTCCTCCAGCGCGGCCAGCTCCGTCTCCAGCTCTGGTGCGGGGGGCTATGGGGACCACTACAAGTGGGACTGGGGGAGAGAACTCAGCTCCGGGCCTGCCATAGAGGCACATGCGCTGGGGCGTAAGCACTCGATGCCTGTGTGAAGCAGGAGAAAATCTCTTTTTCTCTCAATCTCACTCTTGTAATCTCACGACTGATCCGTTCCTAAGTCCTGTGAATCCGTGGTCTCTGACCTTGAACCGAAGGTCACTCTCCTCCCCCTTTGGGCTCTTGGAGGGTCAGAGGAGGAGATGCTTTGCCAACTTACTGTTTCCCACCTTAGGTGGCTCGAGTGGATCATCCAATGACAACCGGAGTTACCGCTACAGCAGCCGGTACTGCGGGGGTCCTGGGCCTCCCGTGACAGACTGCGAGATGCACAGCCCCCAGGTATTGGCCTGGGCCAGAAGGGTAGGGGCTCCCTCCAGACTCTCGGGACCCGTTTGAGCCTGATCGTAGCCTGTGCCTTTCTTCCCCTGGCAGGTCCCACCTTCCCAGCCGCTGCGCCCTTGGGCAGGGGGAGATGTGGCCCACAAGCCTCCCCCGGGCCCGGCCCCAGCCTCCTCTTCCTCCTCCTTCCATGGGGCCAGTGGCCGGCCTCCGGCCCAGGCTGGCTCCTCTTCATCCTCCTCACCGCCTCCCCCTGAGCTGATGGACGTGAGCCTTGGAGGTGGCCCCCTGCTGCCTCCGCCTGCCCCACAGGACTGTGCCCCGCTCCGCCCCGCTCCCCCTCTCCAGCACCCGGCCGCTTCGGCCTTCCGGACTCGGACCACAGGGGGGGGCGGCCCCAGGGGCGGGGGCCGGCCGCCGATCCCCCCACCTGAGGACCCGGCCCTGGGCCCCCGCCTGGGCCTCTGTGGTGTCCCCCAGAGTACGGCCGCCAGCTCGTGATCCCCTGCCCCCCTGGGGCCCCCCGAAGCCATACCCCTTCCCCCTTGGGGCCCCTGGGCTCATGCCTTCCTTCCCCCAGCCCTCCTCCCCTCTCAACTGGAATTGCTGCTACCCAGTGGGGAAGGGGGGGGCACCTGCACTGACCTGACTGGGGGCTGGGGCCGAGAAGAGGAGGGGGTATGACCCCTGCCCCCCTTGTCCCCCCATGGACTGGCTCCTCGGCCCTGCTGGCCCCTTTGTTTTCTATTTATTGTACCAAAGACTGGCAGCCCTGGGGTGGCTCCCCTGCTCTCCACCCTGGGGCTGGGGGGGGTGGGGTGGGGAGGCATCTGCAGGAGTCTGGGGCGCCCTGTGCTGTACCCAAGTAAAGAGCTTTCTCACACGCCCGACAGCTCCTTTGCAGGGTCGCTCGGCCACTCCCCCTAAAACAGTGAAATCCCAAAGAGGGAGGAGTGGGGAATGATGGAAGAGAGGTGGTGTGCCCTCACTGTTATTGGAGACTTCAGCAGCCTGGGCTTGGGCAGGGAGCGTGGGTAGAGGGCGACCTTGACATGGCCAGGGCACCCCAGCCATTTGTCCCTGGATGCACCTCCTCCCCGCAGGACCCTGGGTCTGGCCTGCCTGATACCCAGCAGGCAGCTTGTGGAAATGGAAAGGAATGCCCAGTTTAAGGCTCCAGGCTAGTGCCCAGCAGGGCCAAACCCTGCACCCTTGGGCCCTGGCGCATATTCCTCACTGGTATAAAGTGGGGAGGCTACTCAGTGCCCTCACTGCCAGGAATGAACTTGAATGGGGGTGAGGGAGTCATCCCAGGTAAGTGCTCGGGTCTTTTCCCCCTCCCCATGATGGTTTCCATAGTGATTAGACAGGATCGTAGGGACGTGCACTCAACCCAAATGAAGGAGCAGCTGTTCCCCAGAGGGCCCTAGACCAGAGGCAGGCAAGGGTTCGGGGTGGGGCTATGGGCTGCGTAGGCAGCCCTTACCCAGAGGCCTTTGCGAAGGCTGTGGCGCTTCTCGTGCAGCCCCTCAAGCACCTGTCGTCCAGGCGAGGGGTGTAAGGCGGGTGCTGCAAGCGCTCCATTTTACTGCGAAGGGCACGGAGGGGAAAGCCCTACCAGCTAGTGAAGGTGTAGGCGGGCCCTGGCCGTTCTCAAGCCAATCAGGAGGTCCGCTTTGGCGAGGCCAGGGTGTTCCCGGCGTCATTTTGGAGTTTCCGAAGTACAGGGACCACCAATCAATGTCCCACCTTCTCTGAGCTGACCAATTGCGAGCCCGGAAAGGGAAAACGGCGGGGGTGGGGGGTAGCGAGATTAGAGGGATTGGCTGCTGCAGACTCGGCGGGGGGGGGGGGCGGGGCGCGGCGGGAAACGGAGCACTCGGGAGTAGTGGATTGGCCGGAACAGCGGTCCGCCTGTGGGGTGGGAGGGACGGGTCGAGCGGGTTCTCGCCCCCGGCTGCACGCCTCTCCTGGCACTTGGGCCTTCCTGTCTGCCACGCTCATGCCCAGTAGCGCACGGAGATCCCGGGGAGATTCCCTATGCTGGAGCCACACCCCGACCGGGGAGACCCGGGCCCACGCCGCGGGGGGCCTGAGCGTGACCCTTTCCGGTCGTCTAGTGCTTCAGCTCCCCTCTGTGTGAAATGTGACGGGCACCTCAGCGGCCGCCGGGGGGGGGGGGCGGGTGTTGAAGATCAAATTTACAGCATCCTCTAGCTTCCGTTGTCAAGCTGGACGGGGCCACAGTTTGGGGCGACTTTGTTCAATCGCCTTCGGTGCTCCCCACCACACACACACACCTGCTGGGCTGGGGGACCCTGAGGGTGGGCGGAGGGCGCCCGGTCACATGGGTGAGGCCTTCCCTGCCCTCCCCCCCAAGTCGGGATCCCCTCTGTACGCGCCCCGGCCCCTTCCAGCGCAGGAAGCTCCGTGACGTCCTATTTAGACCCACGGCCCAAGAGGATCATTTCCACGTCCATCTGCGCACCACCCAAAAAGAGGCCCCGTGGCGCGTCTCCACCTTCTTGCCGCCTTTCAAAACTGTCTGGCGAGCGCCCCCTGGTGTATGAAGAGTAATAATGTTGCAATGGCTGGGGAGAGGAATCACTTCAAAAGCCTCCTCCCCTCCCCACCCGCACAATGAAAAATCAAGAGAAAGAATTTTGAAAAACAAAACCCTCGCAATGAGTACAGGCAAAGGGACCCACACAGCTGCCCTGTCCGAAGACGTATATCCCGGTACCCCGAGTTCCCAGAGATGGGCAGCACGCTTGGTGACAGGCCCTCCGGCATCCTGACAGCTCCCCAAGGCCCTTGTCTTTCCAATGGTGCTTTTCTTAGATTAATTCTTCTCCCAACCTCTCTTCTTGGTACTACCCAAGATTCTCGGAAGCTCTCTATTACTTGGGGCAAAATGATATTCCATTATATTCACATACCACAATTTATCAGCCTTTTCCCCAGCTGTGAAGAGGAAATTTAAGAAAGCCACCAAAATTCTAGTTCCTTGTTTTTCTCCGCCTTCATCCCACCTTCAAAATCAGGAAATGTGTGTTGTTTGGAGGCAATGCTCCGTGTTATCCTCCTCAACCTTCCCCCCCAACCCCCACACCAAATCCTTGCTTGTTTCTGTATCAAGTTTGATTTCTTTCTCCACCAAACCCTCTCTTGTCCATTTCAGATAAGGGTGAGGTTCATCTGATGCCCTTTCCCCGTGTTTGTACTCTTCTCATTTACTCCAATCATGAGAAATAGCAAGCTTCGTCCCTTTCTTCCTCCTTCCTATACTTACCTTCCCTCTCCATTTACCCTCCCTTCTCTTTCCTGCCTTTAAACTCTCAGAACTATTCTATCCCTCCAGAACCTCTGTTTTTCTCAATTACCTCAACACCCTTCTAAAGGGACACTTGTTTCCTCTTCCCTTATTAGGATGTTAGCACAACATCTTCATACAGCTCCTTCAAGTTGCTCAGGTATGTTTACCTTTCCAAGTTTCTCTGGCCTCTTGTGTTTGTGGTTCAGAATTCCTACTCACCTCTGGTCTTTACAACAAAAATGCTTGAAAGTCTCTATTCTAACAACCATCCATTTTTCCTCTGTAGGATTATAATACTTTGCATGGTAAAAATGATTCTTGGCTGTGAGCTTATCTCTTTTGCTTTTTGTAATCTCTTATTCTGAGATCTCTCTTGGTATTTAGTAGAAGCTGTCAGGTGTTCTGAGCTCTGGGTGCTTGCATTATTATTATTTTTTTTACATGGGAGTTCTGGATTTATCTATGACATTAGTGGGAGCTTTCCTTTTGGGGTCCCTTTAAGGAGATGATTGGTGAATTCTTTCTAGTTTCACTTTGCTCTCTGGTTCTAATAAATCTAGGTAGTTTTCACACTGATAGTTTCTTGAAATATAGTCTAGACTTTTTTTTTTAATCGTGGTTTTCAGGAAGTCCAAAGATTCTTATTTATCTCTACTTGACTTGTTTTTCAAATAAATTATTTTATATCAGATATCTTACATTTTCTTCTATCTCTTGATTTGGATTTAATATATATTGCTTTTTCAGTCATAGGTTTCTTTCTGGTCTATTATTTTTTAGGAATTCCATTTCTTAGGTAAGACTTACATTTTCTCTTCTAAGCTACTTATTTTATTCACCTTCCAATTTTTTCCTCTAGAACTTTTACTTCTTTAAAAAAAAAAATCTCATTCTGAGGTCTGTGAACTCGGTTTTTAAAAATATTTTGATAACTTTTTCAATGTACATTTCAATATATTGGTTTCTTTTCAAATAATTTTATTTTATGCATTTAAAAATGTTATTGTGAGAATGGGGCAGCTAAGAGGCACAGTGGATAGAGTGCCAAGTCTGCAGTCAGGAAGACCTTCGCTTAACCCTTTTTGTCTCAGTTTCCTCATCTGTAAAATGAGCTAGAGAAGAAAATGGCAAATCACTCCAGTGTCTTTGCCAAGAAAAACCCAAATGGGGTCATGAAGATCCATAGTCTTCACCAGACTGCCAAAGGGATGAACAAAGTTTTCTGGTGGAACTTTTGTAGAAAATCCATTGAGGAAGGAAGGAAGGAAGGAAGGAAGGAAGGAAGGAAGGAAGGAAGGAAGGAAGGAAGGAAGGAAAGGAGGGAGGGAAAGAAAGAAAGGTCCATTTTTCCCTTCCAGTCACTATTTGCAGTTGTTATGGAATTAACTTATTTCTGTTCTCGGGGTAGGTTGGGGGTCTTTTAATCTGTTATATTGGTTAATGTTTTCTCTGATTTACTCATCTTTCCAGCTTTAATTCCTGAATTGGAATTCTGTGCCAAGGCCAAGCTCTGCCCGCTGCTGGTGCTTTGGGTGGGATGGTTCCATTTGGTCTCACCCTAGTTCTGTGCTTGCTTTCCTCTCCTGAGGTTAGCCCCACTTCCCACCCCTGGATTTTTGAGGTTCAGAGGACTAAATGGATCTTTAGGGCCCTCTCAGAGAGTCAGGATAGAATGTAGGGCCTTCAGAGCCATGGGCCAGGGCTATCCCTCAATGGTCATTGATTTCTGCCATTTCCTGGGGCCTTACTCAAGGGAGCCCTCAGCTTATGCTGCCTCCTATTTCAGTTTTGCAGGTTTGTCTTGCTGGAGCGGATTCTTTGCCTATTGTCTTTGAGCTTTTGGCTGACTTTTTTGCAGTTCTTGGAATGAAAAAAGTCCCTGTAAATGCTCATTGGATTTCTTGATCATAGTAATTGTTGTCCAGCCATGTCCAGCTCTTTGTGATCCCATTTGGGGTTTTCCTCGGCAAAGATCCTAGAGTGGTTTGCCATTTCCTTCTCCAGCTCCTTTTACAGATGAAGAAACTGAAGCAAAAAGGGTTAAGTGACTTGCCCAGGGTCACACAACTAGTAATTGTCTGAAGCCACATTTGAACTCAGGATGATGAATCTCCCTGACTCCTGGCCTGGAAGTTTATCCACTATGGCACCCCCTGGCTGCCCTAATAATAATAAGTAGCATTAATATAGTGCAAACTATCTGCCAGAACTTTACAATTATTATCTTATCCAATCCTCACAACAACCCTGGGAGATTAATAATAATAATGTTATTAATTATAATATTAACAATAAACCCACTTTCCAAATGAGGAAACTGCAGTAGGTAGAGATTAAGTAATGATAGTAAGTAGAGCACCAGCCCTGGAGTCAGGAGGATCTGAGTTCAAATCCTCCTCTTGCCTCAGACACTTGACATACTAGCTGTGTGACCTTGGGCAAGTCACTTGACCCCAATTGCCTTGCCTTCCCCCCTCCAAAAAAAAAGATTAAGAAGTGATAGTAATAGCTAACACTTATGTAGTGTATACAGTGTGCCAGGCACTATGCTAAATGCTTTATAATCATTAACAACCCTGGGAGGTAGGTGCTGTTATCTTCATTTTATACATGAGGAAACTGAGGCATACTGGAGGTCAAATGACTTGCCCAGGGTCACATAGCCAGTGTCAGGCGATTGACCATCAGGCCCAGCTGGCTTTTCCTGGAGTAGGGACCCAGCTAGATCTGCCCTCTGAAAATTCAAGCATCCACTTTGGCCAGAAGTCCAGAGCTATGCTCTTGATACTTTCCAGAGAGCCTGCCCCCAATTTGATTCGCCATTCCACAATCAATGGGCATCTACTTTGTTTTCAGTTATTTGCAATTACAAAAAAAGGTGGGTGGGGGACTGCTATCCATTTTTGTGGTATATAGGAGTTTTCTTTTTATCACTGATGTGTGTGGAGTATATGCCAGGCAGAGGCTTCTCTGACAGTCTAAATGCCTCTTGTGTGCCAAGCACTGTACTAAGCTCTGTGGATAAGAGAGGCATATCATCATCATCACCATCACCATCGCCATCATCGCCATCATCACCATCACCACCATTACCATCACCATCATCACCATTACTATCACCATCATCACCACCATCACCATTACCATCACCATGACCATCATCACCATCGTCATCATCATCACCACCACCACCATCGCCATCATCACCATCACCACCATTACCATCACCATCATCACCATTACTATCACCATCATCACCACCATCACCATTACCATCACCATGACCATCATCACCATCGTCATCATCATCACCATCGCCATCATCACCATCGTCACCATCACCATCATCATCACCATCACCACCATCACCACCATCACCATCATCAGCACCATCACCATCACCACCATCATCATCACCACCATCACCATCACCATCACCATCACCATCATCATCATCATCATCATCTCTACTTTCAAAGAATTCACATTCTAATGTAAGAAATGACATACCAACAATCTACAGCCTGGATAAATTGGAAATAATCAGTCCAGATAGGGAAGGCCTCATTAGCATCACATGGGATCAAGAAAGTTGGGGTTTTTTTATTTTTTATTTTTGCAAAAGGTGACTTGAAACATAAAGGAAACAAGGAGGCAGAGATTAGGGAGAGAATTCTAAGCATGAGGGACAGTCAGTGAAACCCCTCAGAGAAGGGAGAGAGAAGGTTGTGTGTGAGGGACGTCCTCAAAGGGTGGAGAAATGCGAGTCGTTTTCTTAGCATAATTCCAAAGTGCTTTTCAGTATTGTTGGAACCAATTAGGATCCTGCCCACAGTGACCAGAGGCTGCCTGTCTTCCCATGACACTTCCAACATTGACACCTTATACTATATGCCACAATGAGCCCAAATTGAATATGTGGCCTGAATATTAAAAGTCACAGGAGATAAGCACCAGACCTGTGATTTCATTGGCACAGAGAACTCCCAGTGAGGAACCTCCCTCTACCAATGCAGGTGGACACCTTCTCTGCAGGTCAGTTTAGCCCTAGAAAGTTGCTTGGGAACATTGACAGGTGTCAAAAGAAGGACTGCAAGACTTCATGACTCTTAAACTATCTCCCCACTTCACTACGTTGCCTCTCATTAAAGGTAAGACCATAACAAAATGAAAAGAGAACCAGATTAGGTACCTATCACAGCTATGGCAAAGAGAAGAATTCTTGGCCAAAAAAGGGCTGGAGGTGGTCACACATGACAAAATTGGTAGTGAGGCTTTTCCACAAAATTAACACAACTAAGATAAAAGGAAAGCAATCATTTTGACAGCAATTTTCCCTGCTTTCTAGCTATTATCTATCTATCTATCTAAGAGAAATATATAAGTAGTTAAAGGATACGAAGTCTTCAAAAGAATTACAAACTATTAACAATTGTATAAAAAATGTGAAAAACTAATAAAAGAGATGCAAATTAAAAAAACCTCTAGGGGGTGGAGCCAAGATGGCAGCTGGAAAGCAGGGACTAGTGTGAGCTCCCTGCCAAGTCCCTCCAAAAACCTATAAAAAATGGCTTTGAACCAATTCTAGAACTGCAGAACCTACAAAATAACATAGGGAAGCAGGGCTGTAGCCCAGGACAGCCTGGATGGTCTCTGGGTAAGGTCCATCTCGCACAGAGCTGGGAGCGGAGGGGAGCGGAGCTGAGCGGAGCAGAGCCCAGCGAGGGCGGCGCGGACCGACCAGACAGGGAGCCGGGCGGAGC
>CM053622.1:791724142-791834142 GCA_028646595.1 Phalanger gymnotis | reverse complement strand
CTGGTGCTTGGACGCTTTTAAGTTCCCGAGGCCCTGAAAAGCGGAGGCCAGGGAGCCACTCTCGTGAGCCCGGAGGTTGTTGAGTGCGTCGGCTGGAGGCGGGGTTGGAGGGGCAGGGTCTGGGGAGGAAGGAAGGGGCCGCGCCCCTGGATTCTGCCATCGGGCCCGGGCTCTAAGCAGGAGGGCCGCACCTCCAGCCACGACTGCCAGCAGTAGAACCAGAGCGAAGGGAAGCCCCAAGGCCTGGGGCAGTACGTGCCGGCTTCGAGCGGCGTCTGGGGGCCCGCGATGGGGTCCGGGCGGGGGCGGGGCGGGAGCAGGCTGGAGTTCCGACCCTTCCCCGTCAGTGAGTCCGGGACTCACGGGGAACTCACAGCGCACGCCCATGTAGCCCGGGGCACAGGAGCACACGTGGCCGGAGAAGTGCGCATAGCAGCGGCCACCGTGCGCGCAAGGCTGGGGATCGCAGGGGTCTGCTCGCTCACGACAGTCTCGTCCCCCGAAGCCCAGGGTGCAGGAGCAGCGAAAGCTGTGCGCGCCGTCCACGCACGTACCCCCATTGGCGCAGGGCCGTCCCGCGCAGTCGTCCAGGTCGCGCTCGCAGCGCGGCCCCCCGAAGCCGGGCCTGCAGCGGCACAGTACAGCGCGGCCCAAGTCCAGGCAGAGACCACCTGCGAGGGAAAGAGCCCCGGGCGTCACGTCCGTCTGTCACATAGACTTCTCCGGCAGCAGCTGAGCCTGGGACGCACGGAGACTGCATTCCCAGCCCGCCCCGTCCGTTTTGTAGATGCGCACCAAGTCTGAGAAGCCACGGAACCAAAGGATGCCAGAGTTGCAGGGGACCTCGGGGAGCCTCGTTTTCTCTCTTCCAAGTCATCCCATTCCTGTCTGTTCCTCTCCGCTTTCCTTTCCCTCCTTCCCCCTGAATCTGCGGCCTTCTTGTCACATGTCCTTGCCCCTCCCAGCAGACCCTCGCGTGGTTTCCTTCAGCCTTACTCTCCCTCTCCCTCATCTTCACTCCCCAGAAAAGGAAAGGGTGAAGGACTTGGGTCTCTAGGTCCTTCTGAGCGAGCCTCACAGCTGTCCTTGTACCTCCTCCCGGTCCCTCTGCCCCAGAACTCCACCCCGTGGTGCAGTGAAGTCAGAAGACCTGGATTCAAGCCCTGTCCCTGACACCTACTACCCATGACCTTAGGAAACTAGCTCAACCGAGGTTCTCTGGGCCTCAGTTTTCTCATCGGAGAAACGAGAGCATAAGACTAGATCGTTTCTAGTTTCAAGCCTATCATCCGGTCATCTCCAGGCCTCAGTTTCCTGTCCTGTTAGATGAGAGCAGTGGTCTGCATGATCTTGAGGGTCGCTCTTGAATCCGGGGATCCCCCCCCCTCCCTGAGGCTCACCATTGCGACAAGGCCGTAGGCTACAGCGATCCACCTTTTTCTCACAGTTGGACCCGTGGAAGCCTGGTGGACAGCGGCAGGTGTAGCCAGCAGGAACTCCGCCATCCGCACAAGTACCCCCATTGAAGCAGGGCCCATCAGCACACGTCATTCCAATGACCTCACACCGCTTTCCATAGAAGCCCTGTGGACATGTGCACTCAAAGTCCCCGGCCACCTCCTGGAAGAAGAATGGGGTGGGGGGGAGTGTTAAGAAAAATCAGAGGTTACAGTTCGAATCTTGGCCCTGCTACTTACTGTGTGCCCTTCCCTTCTCTGAACCTCAGTTTTCCTCATCTGTAAAATGAGGGGATTGGGTCGATCCTTGTCCATATGGCCACAGCGCTGATTCTGGCTCTTACATTCCCTTTCTGAACTGTTAGGATAGTCTCCCAGTTAATCTCTTTAAACCATCTAACACGTTTCTGCCAGAACAATCTTCCTAAAGCACAGATCTGATTGTGGGTGGCCCTTCTCTGCTCAGAAACCTTCAGTGGCTTCCTCTTGCCCCTAGGATAAAATATTAACTCCTTAACCTGGTACTTCCATATCTTTCCAACCTGAGATATTTCCCTTCAAATCATCTTTCTGGACACTGTCCTCCGTGGCATCTTTCTGGATACTGCCCTTCCGAGATTCTGAAATGAACCTCTAGCTCTTCCCCAGACTCGGAATTCCACCCTACCTCCACGCCTTTGCACAGGTTACCTGGAAATGCAACCCCTTATCTCCGCCCCTCCAGAGCTTGTCTTCTGAGGCGCCAGCACCACCTCCTGTCCCAGAACCACTTGCCTCACCCTGTGGTGCTAGTGCTTCGCCCTGCTGCAGCTTTGTCCTGTTAGACTTGTTTCTCTGCACTCTGTATCCATCCCTCAAGTGTAAGCTCCTGGAGCGCAGCGACTCTGGGCTTTGTCTCTGTCTCCCCAGAGCGTAGTACAACGACTTGCGTCCTGTAAGGGCCTAATGAAGTGCTTGCTGAGTTGAACTGAGCCTAAGCGCCTTTCCCACTCTCCGTCCTGCTATCCCTTATAATGTGTCCTCTTGTCTAGCTTCTGAGGGTGACTGGGATGGATCACAGAATCATGGCTCTCAAGCTAGAAGAAACGTGAGAATTGTCTAGCCGATCCTGCCCATTTTACAGATGAGGAAACTGAGGCCCAAAAGGAGGTGAAGCGACTCTCCCCTTCCACTGTCCCTAAGGTCTTTCAGCCTTGTCCTCTGAACTTTGCTTCTTGCGCATCCCTTTCTTTCGATCCATGGCCCCTACCCTAATCCAAGGCCTGAGCCCAGATCCAGCACAGTCCTAGACTAATCGGAGCACCTGGAGACAATTGGCTGATGGATTGACACCAGGGATCATCACGATGACATAAAAAGCGCCCTGAATTCCAGTCAGGCAAACTGGGTTCAAGTTCTGACTCCCCTACTAACAAGCTGTGTTACCCTAGGCAAGGGACTTCCCCTCCCTGAGTCTGTTTCTCTGTCTGTCGTGGATAATAATTCATGTAATAGATGGACTGTTGGGAGGAGTGACTTTAAGGTTTCCAAAACACTTTCTGCACAGTGTCTTTGAAGTATTATCCTCATCCCCATCCAATAGATAGGGAGAACCACTTGCTAGTCACACAGCATGTATCAGAGGCAGTATTTGAACCTAGGTCTTCCTGATTAGTTCTAGTACCAGGCTACTCCATTAAGGGAGCGTTTTGTAACCTTAAAGCGCTCTAAGGCATTAATTTTAGGGCATATGGGAAAGGACACCGGAAGGTCAAGGTCAGGGGATGTGGACAGAAGGAGGGGTAATCATCTGGGGACAGAGGAAGACCTCAGAGTCAAGTACTGACACTGCAGCTGCCACCATTGGTACACGGGTGCCCATCACACAGTCCGGCTGGGAAGAGGCATCGGCGGCTGGAGAATCCTGGGAGGTTGGAGCAGGTGGCTCCATTGGTGCATGGCTGGAGGCTGGAGCAGTCACTGCCAGGGACTCGGATGGTGCAGAGAGGGCCGGTCCAGCCTCGATGGCAATGGCACTCACCCGGCCTCTCACAGGAGCCGTGTTCAGCATTGCAGCCTGCCTGACATATGGCTGTAGGGGGAGAGGTGAGGGACCCCAGGCAGAAGGAGGGAGTGAAGGATGGAGGAGACAGAGAGATGGTGAGAAACAAGAGTGGAAAGAGAAACATTTGGGGAAGAAATGTTAGAGGAGTTGAAGGGAAAAGGAGAGGCGGAGAGGAAAAGAAGGTGGGAAGACCCAGGAGGGTATCAAGCAGAGACATCGGGGGAGACGGGAATAGGGCAGAAATATGGAGTTTGGAAGAAAGGTTTGTAGAAGATATTGAGGGACATGGAGTTTGTGGGAGAGATGGGGAAAAAATGAAACAGGAAGAATTATGGGAGACATAGTGGATATATGACATTGGTGGAGATCATGACAAGAGAGTCATTGAAGATAGGTGTGAGAGATTTGAAGGGAGAGGTGGTAGGAGGTTAGCAAGAGAAATGTTTAAGGGAACACCACGATATTTAGGGAACAGAAAACAAGGAACAGCAGACAGTGGGGGAGACCCAACAGGGGAGGCGAGAAAACTTGGTAAGCTATTTGGTAACTGCCAAGCTCAGACTGACTGCCACCACCTCCACCACCCTGCCCCGAACCTGGGAATAGCTTTTGGAGGGGCTGCATCCCAAGGATTTCTCAGAGCCCTGGGAGGGGAAAGGATTGGGGAAGGGTTGAACTCTAAAATCAGGGTGTTTAAGGCTGGGGGGTTTACATCATGCTGGAGAAAAGAGAATATGGCCTGTCCCTGGGTCGGAATGTAGGGTCCTGGGTGCCACCTTCCCCTGTCCCACTAGTTCACTCACGCTGGGAGCAGGTGTTCCCCAGCCCAACAGTCCATTCACATCCTTCCGGCTCTACCCCCGCCACCAGCCCAGCCCTCTCACTCACGCCGGGCACACATGTCTCCAGCCCAGCCGTCCATACACACGCGCTCCCCATTGGCCCCGCAATAGAAGTGGCCAAGGGGGTCGTCCCGAGGGCGGCAGAGGCGAGCACAGGCAGGACCATAGTAGTGAGGTTCGCAGCGTACACGGTAGGAGAAGAGGAGCTCCCAGCCCCCGGCCTGCTTAGCGTCTCGGGCCCAGGGGCCTCCGACTGCCAACCTGTGCCGCCCAGCCAACCGGCTCAACAGACTTCGATCCTGTCCTGCAAGCGAGAGGAATATGGTAGCTATGGGACCTGTGGCCCCAGCCAGCCCCATCTTTGCCTGGAGGTGAACCACAGATCTCCCCCTTTCCTTGATTTGGGAGCTCTTGAGAACCCAGCCCCCCCTCCAATATGGAGCTTTTGAGGTACAGCCCACCCCATTCTCCTACCTGTGATTCAAGACCACAAGTTCCTTCCCACCCTGATAATGTAGGCCCTCCTTTCTGACAATCTGTAACATGGTGGCTTGGAACCACAGAAACTCCTGCTACACATGAGATCCTCAGGGCCCAGACTTCCCCCGCTCCTCCTGCTCCATCCCCCACTCAGATGCAGTTCTCGGTACCGTGTTCCCCCCGACCCCTTGGAACTCATAGACTACCTGCTCCAATCTAGCTCCACCCACACCGTGAGTGCTTCGCCCACGTTGATACCGGAGCCCTCCTTCCCCCTCCCCCTTCCCCTCCCCTCCCCCTCCTCCCCCCGTCCTCCATCCCCACCTCCCCGCCTCCGCCAGACCCTCACCTGGAAGCTTCTCCTCTGGCTCTTCCTTACTCCTGGATTCAAGGTCCTCTCTCCAAGACTCGATGATTAGAGAGAAAGTCCCCTGGAGGAGGGGGCCAGAACGGACATGGGAGAGTGTTACAGGCGGTCAAAGAGAATTGAGCAAGGAGATGAGATGTGGAAAAAGGGAGCTTTCCTAGTTAACGGGAAAGGTTCCAGCTCAGGGGAGGAATGCATTGGAGCAAGGGAAAGAGGGGTACCCAAAGGCTTTAAAAAGAGAGAGTGAAATATAGAGGAAACAGATGTTACGAGACTGAGAGAAGATGCTGCTTGTATAGAGAGAGGATCTGAGGGTCCCTGGAGTCAGCAGTGAAGGTTGGGGTGGGACCATGAATCCTGGGGAAGTCTCAGAAATGGGGAGAGGATGCTATGTCTGGTTCTCCCTCAGGGAACCGGAGGCCATTAGGAAAAGCAGCCCATGGTTAGGCTGTGCGGTCTTCAAAGACAGCAGTTTCTGCAGGGGATGGGAGTCCCATAGGGTCTGTTTTTGTTGGTTGGGCGCGGGGTGTCTGGCAATGGAGGTGCCTCAAAGTTACTGAATTGGAGTCTGGGGAGGAACGGGGACGGAACGTTCTGCAGTACTGCAGCATCTTAGAAGATGAGAGTCTCATAGCTCTGGGGCTGGGCTTCATCCCGCGTTCAAGGAAGGAGGTTTCACGGAATGTACGGGGGATAAAAGGCATAGGCATGGCATTCCTGGACATCTGAGGAAGTGACTTCTATAGAATTGAGCGGGAATGGGGGATGAGAGGACCCCGATGGGGTCTCATATGGAGGTCTTCACGCAGTCGTGAAATGGGGGTCCAGGGACTAGAAGTCCCACAAGGTCCCAAGCTGGGGGAGGGGGGTGGGGTTCTGGTGGCTCAAGGGGCTTCTCACCGGCCAGGCCGTACGGAAAGGAACACGGATGAGGCCGTCAGCCAGGGAGAGCTGTGGGCCGGGATCGGTGGGGTCCCCGGGGTCGGGGGTTCCCGGGGTACCGAGCGCAACCCCTAGGGCACACGGCAGGTCCGGGCTCCGGTCGGGCAGCGCCGGCTTCAGGCAGACACGAAAGATGAGACGGCAGGAGCCTCGAGCTCCACACGGGGAGTCTGGAGAGCTCGGGGAACCTGGACCGGGCCGGAAAGAGTGGATCTGCAGTTCGAAGACCCCGGCGCAGCGGACCTTAGGGAGCAACAGGGGATAAGAGGTCAGAGAGTCCCGAGAATCCCACCCTCCTGCCCTAGTATCCTGCCGGATCCCGTCCCCTCGGGCCGCCCCGGTGGCCTCACCTTGGGAAGGCACAGTAGAGAGACCAGCGCGGTCAGGAGCAGGACGGTCAGCGGCCGCCTGGAGGCCATGGCGCGCAGAGTCTGGAAGCACCCGAGGCTGAGAGGCCAGCTTTATAACCCGAGGCGAGGCCCCGCCCCCAAGGAGACCCCGACCCAGCTTAGGCAGAGGGAGGAGAGTGTGTGTGTGTGTGTGTGTGTGTGTGTGTGTGTGTGTGTGTGTGTGTGTGTGTGTGTGTTACTAGGTGATGGTTTGTGTGCAAAGCTCCCTGCCAGCGACTTGTCCATTCATGTCACTAAGTCGGTTTGTGGTTGTGTGATCTTGTAGGCATCACTAGTTGTTAGTCAGACGTTACTGTTGTCTCCCTGTGTTTCTGGGTCATTGCTCGCGAGTGTATCCAGGTCTCTCTGGTTTCACGCCAAGCGTGGTAGTTAACCTCACCCTCCGTTCGTGTGCAGCCAGAGGTGGCAATCTCAGTATGTTTGGTGGGAGCCCGAGAAGAGGCACCCAAGGTGGGAAGGCATAGAAGGGAGGTGCCCAGCGAACAGAGATAATGGACTCTCAGGAACCCGGAGTTTTGAGTGATTGGGTGTCTTTGTGGATGTTTGGATGGGCGAGGGAGGTTATGTCTTGGGGGTTTGTGTGGCGAACGTGTCTGTTTAGTGCCAATGGCTGTTTGTATAGCGGTGCACATTGATCAACGTTTTCCTAAACTCCTTAATTCCAACCCTCACCACGAAGCCTTCAGCGCTGCGGAGTTTGGTCCCCTCCCTGAGCAGCCGCACGCCCAGTCACAGTCTTTCGGTTTGTCGATGCAACGTGGTGGGGCGGGGGTGGGGGTGGGGGGCAACGCGGAGAGGAGCGGAGCAGAGATCTTCCCCCAGAGCAGAGGCCAGCCTGCCACCAGGCTGGGGCTTACCAGCTGTATGTAAATCTGGCCATCTGCCTCCCAGGCTGCCCAAGCCCAGTCAGCTCCTTCCTTTCGCGGAGGCCCCCCTTCCTTCTTTGGTCTTCCCCCCTCCGGCTTTATGACTGGGGGAGGGGTGTCTCCATTTGCTCCGGGGAGGTGTGAGCAGCAAACGGACAGGAAATGTCTCAGCAGAATTACGCTGGCAAGCACCTGGGTACCAGCTGGTCAGGGAAGGCAGTGGTTAGCCCCAGGTCATCCTAAGCTAACTCGAGCTCCTCAGGCGCGCACCCCCACCAGACGAGCCTCACCTTCCAGACTCTCTCCCCTCCTCCATGACCATCACCACACACTCAGCATCTTGGGATCTCAGACAGGAATGTTTGGAACTATCTGGCCCTATGGCTAACTTGGAGCAGGAACACCCATTATAACAGTTCAGAGAACTGGCCTCTCTAGGCACTCCTCCAGAAACAGGGAGATCCGATCTCTCTAGCCAGCCTGTCCCGTAGTTATGCCCAGAGATAGGAAGCCCTTTCTTACATGGTACTGAAATCTGTCTCTTGTGGAATCCTCCAAATGGCCCTAATTCTACTCTCTGGATCCTTACAGAACACACTACACTTAACCCTCTCCCCCATGGTGACCTTGCAGTTGCTAGCCATATTCTCCCCCCCCCCCCCCCAGTCATCATTCCTCCAAGCTAAATATTCCCAGTTCCCTAGGAATCCCTGCGATCACAGACCTAGGGAACTGGGAATATTTCCAGTCAACCCCTCCCCCCAACCCCACTATAATTCTGGCTTCCTCTTTCCACATGTCTCCAGCTCGTTGCTCTATGTAGATCTCTCTGTGTCCCTGATTTTTCTCTCCATATTCCCATTTCCACACTTCCCAACTTTCCCTTTTCTCTCTTCCATCTCAGGCCATTTCCTCAGTTCAGTTTTGTCTATTTTTGTTTTCTTCCTTCCTTCTTTCCTTCCTTTCTTCTTTCTTTTTCTTTCTCTTTCTTCATTCTTTCCTCTTTCTTTCCCCTTCCTTCCTTCCTTCCTTCCTTCCTCCCTTCCTTCCTTCCTTCCTTCCTTCCTTCCTTCCTTCCTTCCTTCCTTCCTTCCTTCCTTTCTTTCTTCCTTCCTTTCTTTCTTTCTTTCTTTCTTTCTTTCTTTCTTTCTTTCTTTCTTTCTTTCTTTCTTTCTTTCTTTCTTTCTTTCTTTCTTTCTTTCTTTCTTTCTTTCTTTCTTTCTTTCTTCTTCCTTTCTTACTTTTCAACATCACTGTCATTTGCAAATCTCCCTCCATGCCAGGATGCTCTCTAGTACAAAGAAATTACGCCAAACAGACCTGTTGATCACACCTGTGCCTTATTTCCAGAACATCATCTTTTAACCTCATTGTGTTTATAGATCTAAAGTTAGGACCCTCAAAGGTTGGTTAAACGGTCAACAAATATCTATTAAGCACCAACTAGGTGCCAGGCGCTGTGTGTGCTAAGCACCAGAAATTCAAAGGAAGCCAAAACAACGGTCCCTGCCGTCGGAGTTCATCACCCTATGGGCCATCCAGTCCCATGCCCTCATTTTCCAGGTAAGGAAATGAATACTACAAGAGGTTCAGTGACTTAGCCCAACATCCCACAGCCGGAAGATCCTGGTAGAACCAGGATCTGACTCCAGACCTATTTTTTTTTTCCCATGCCACCACACTACTTCTTACTATGAATGCTCTGGGACCAGAGGCAGCTCCTGCATGGCTGATATGTTCAGGACCTGTGTCCTCAAAACCAGTTTGGGGGCAGAATCAGCTGACCTGTCCTTGAGGGAAGTCAGAGGATAGCAGTCCTCTCCAGGATCATACTGCACTATCAGGAAAAGGCACTAACCCTAGCTGGCATCAATGTCTCACTTTTGCTCTGACTTTCTAGGGAGCAGATCACCTTAAGGGTGAGGAAACAGGTTCAGAGACAGGCAGGGACTAGGCCAGGTCATAGCCAGCATTTAATTGCACTCGGGTCCTCTGATTCAAAATCTAGGACTCTTTCAAAGAATCCTACCACAGCAGGCTCTCTCTCCTTGTCCTCCTCACCCCAGCCGTGCCTTTCCAAGGACACACACGCGCGTGCACGTGCACACACACACACACACCCCAGCTGAAATGATCTTCCTCCTCATAACTAGGGGTGTAGTGGAGAGAATGCTGGAGTCAAGAAGACCTGACTTCAAATCCAGCCTCCAACAGTTACTAGTTATTTGATTCCAGGCAAGTGTTTGCCTCAGTTTTCTCTACTGTAAAATGGGGATAATAACAGCCTCTACTTCAAGGGGCTGCTCTGAGGATCAAATGAGATAATCAGCTTGGCACCGTGCCTAGCACATAGTAGGCACTTTATACATTATTATTCCCTTCCCTTTCTTCTCATACCTCAAACATTCTAGTCTGTGCCCTCATCACCCCTTGCCTGAACTACTGCAGTACCCTAAGGAGTCTCTGCAATCAGCATCTCGATCAATAAACAGTAAGTGCCTAGAAGGTGCTGGGTGCTGGGATGAACCTCTCCCCTCTCCAGTCCATCTTCCACAGATCTGCCACAGAGATAACTCTAAAATCCAGGTCTATGTGGCAAGAATCTTCAGGGGCTCCCTACAGCCTCAGGGCAAAGTACAACCTCCAATTCAGGGCATTCAGTGTTCTGATCTATACTGGATGGCTCCACATCACCTCCTCCCCATCCTCCAACTACTACATTCTCCCCCCAGGCTGGCTTACCTGCTATTCCCTGTACACAAATTCCATTTCCTGTTTCCATATTCCCCAACCCTGGAAGGCTTTGTCTCCTTGCCTCTGCCTTCTGAAATCCCTCACATCCTTCAAGGATTAAGTGTCACTTCCTTCAAGAGACTTTCCCCATTATGATTTCATTTCTTGTCTATAGCCTATATATACTTATTTGTGAACATGGATCCCTCAGTAGAAAGTAAGGTCTTTGAAGGCAGGGACTGTCTTCCTTTTGTACTTGTATCCTCTGTGCCTAGTACGGTGCCTGGCCCATAGTAAGCACTTAATAAATACTTGTTCCCTTCCTTCCTCCCTCCCTCCCTGTAGTCCACCCTCTTTACTGAGAGGAGGGAAGTATATTCCATTGTTAGTCATCTGGAGTCAAGACTGACCATTCCACAGACCTGAGTTCTGTCATCTTTTACAGTTATTTGCTTTTCCTATTATTGGAGTCACTAAGTATATTCTGGTCAGCTTCCCTTACTCTGCATCAGGTCATACAAATCTTGCTGAATTTCTCTGATTTCTATTTGTTATTTCTTACAGAACAAAAATATTCCACACACTCATATGTAGAGATTTGTATGGCATTAGACTTTGGAGTCATGGGCATCTGGCTTCAAATCCCACCACTGATATTGACAAGCAATAAGACCCTGGGCAACTCATTTAACCTTCCTCTCCATGCCTCAGTTTCTTCATTTGTAAAGTTGAAGGACTTGATGGCCTGCAAAGTCCCTTCTGGCTCTAAATCTATGATCCTATATATGACCAAGTGTTCAGCCACTCCCCCACTGATAAGACACCCACTGCTTCCAGTTTCTTGGCTACCACAAGGTGCTGCCATAAATGTTTTGTATAGACAGAAACTTTTCCTCTGTCTTTGTCCTCCTTCCATGGGTTATATGTTCAGATGCAGGATTGCTGGGTCCAAAGGATATGAACATTCATTTTCCTACATAATTCCTGGTTGTTTTCTGGAATGGTCATAGCCGTTCACGGCTCTACAAAGTGTTTTAGGATGCCCATCTTCCCACAGCTCCTCCAACATTGTCTTGTCACTTTTGCCAATTTGCTGGGTGTGAAGTGAAACCTATGTTGTTTTCAAGTACTTTTCTCTTGTGACTAAAGATTTGGAGCATATTTCTCAAGGCCGATTTTGACTTCTATTTTGAAAATTGTTCATATTCTTTCATCTTTTATTAGGGAATGGCTCGTGGCCTTACCTATTTGTATCAAGTATCTAAGATGTTGGATACCAGACCTTCAGCAGAGATATTCGATGCAGTTATTTTCCCGATTGACAATTTCTCTCTTTATTTACAGTATCAGAGATAAAGTTGGAAGAAACCACATACCCTATCTAGCCCAACCACCCCTCCTCACCCCATTCTACAGATAAGGAAACTCAGATGTGGGGAGGTTAAGCAATTTGAAGTCACACATTGATTTTATTCATACAAAAGCTTCTTTTATATGACCAAATGGTCTATTTTCAGTTTTGTGATTGCCTCTATTCTTTCTTGGGCTATGAATTCTTCCCAAAACCATAGACTTGAAAGGTAGCGTCTCCATTCTCTGTTTTTTCCTTATAACATTTTACATCAAGGTTACTTATGCAAAAAAATAAAAATGCACACTAGCTGTGTGACCTTGGGCAAGTCACTTAACCCCAACTGCCCTGCCTTCCCCATTCCCTCCCCCCAAAATGGTTACTTATGCATTTGGCCTTTATTGTGATATATTTGATGAGATACCGGTCTTCATCTAATTCTTCCCAAATTGATTCTTACTCAGCAGTTCTTGTGAAACTCCGCCCCTCAGTGATTTGTATTTGGGGTTCAAACACTGTTCAGCTTTGGCCTGATTGCATCTGAGTCTTAACTAAACTGTTCCACAGACCCACTTTTTTTTTTCAACCAGTACCGAATAGTACTGATGATTACTGCCTTTTATGTATGTGAAATCTAGAAATGCTAAGCCCCCTTCATTATTTCCTTTGGGAACCTTAAAATTAATGTTTCCTTCTAAGAAGTAACCCTTTGCCAGACTGGCATGACCCTAAATCTGCTACATTTAGATATTACTGCCATTTTCATTATATGGGCACAATCACATTTGTTAAGGCCTTCCCGTGTGCCAGGCCCTGTGCTACGTGCTTTGCAAATATCTCATCTGATCCTCACAATCGCCTGAGGAGGTAGGGTACAGTGGAGGACACTGAGGCAGAGGTTAAGGGACTGATCTGTGGTCATACAACTAGGAAGGCCCTAAAGCTAGACTTGAATCCAAGTCCTTCCAATTCCGGAACCTTCGTTCTAACTGCCACCTCTTGATTATCCTCCCAGTTGTCTCTGCTTCTATCAAGCGTTGACCTAAATCCCGAGTGTGCCTTCCAAGGCTCCTTCTCAGGGGGTTATGGATTCTGCACTAAGGATGGCATTTTCCTGTCTCCTGCTGGGGATTTCTGGTGGGTTTCTTTGGCACCCAGCTGTGCTGAAGGTGTGGTTTTATTCCCTCCGCTGTGACCCACTTCCTCTGCCTCCTCTCCGTCCAAGCTTACTCCCTCAATTCCTTCCTCCCCTTGCTACAGCCAACACTTCTAGGCTCAGAGTGGGCTTTCTGCCTCTGTCTCACCTCTCCTGGCTGCCCTTTCTCCACAGCTGGAGAGTGCCCACCCAGAGCCTGCCCATCGGCATGCTGCCCAGGGTCCACGGCACACAAAAGGTGGCAGAACTGGGGCGTCTCCAAGCGGGAAAGGACCTTCAGGGCTGTGAAGGGCCAGCTAGAAAAGGGAAGAGTGAGGCTGAGAAGACAAGGAATTTGACCCCAGTCACTCACGCCAACGACCGAGCGGAGATGAGATCTCACACCTCTCGGCCAAGACCCCTGACGGATGGTTGCTCTTCCTCTCCCTGCCCACCTCCCCCACCCCACAATGAGAAACCTCTGGACAAGGCGGCTCTAGGACGGACTTTATTGTCAGGTTGACCACGGCCCCAGGGGCTGGGGCAGGGGGGCCCCGCGGCCAGGGAGGCGAGGGCAGAGATGGTCACGGCTGCTTGGATCGGGGCCAGAGGCGGCTGGTAAGAGAACTAAAGAAAAGGCTCTGTTTGGTGGTCTTGGCCAGGTCAGCCATGCGCTGTTGCTCCTCCTGGGGGTGGGGGGAGAATAGGGTGAGGCCTCCGGGCCCTCCGACAAGCATCTGAAGACCCAGGCTCCCCTCTCCTCCCTCAGCTCCTTCCTCCAGGAAGTCCTCCATGGTTTCCCTCCTTCACGCATCTCCACACCCAGAAGCCACAGACCTGCTCCAATCGAGACTGCCGCTGTTTGAAGGCCTCCAGAGGGTCTTCCTCTTGAGCATAGTTCTCTAGGACCGTCCGGACATCCTCCACCCCATTCAGGGCAATGGCTTAAGGGAGGGAAGAGGGAGGACAGGCTCAGGCGGGTCAGAGGACTGGAGAATCAGAGGTTTAACGCTAGAAGGGGCTGAGAAGTCACCTAGGTCAACATATTTAGTTTACAGAGAAGGAAACTGAGGCAACAATGGCTTGAGAGAGTTGGGATTCGAAGCCGGGTGTCTCACTCCTAACTCCCCACTCCTTCCACTGAAGCCCCCAGCCTCAAGGCCAGGATCAAAGGTTCAAAAGGGAGGGGCAGGCGGGGCAGCTCACTCTTGAGGAAAGCAGACAGGTCGAGCAGGGTCCGGTCATCAGAGTTCCCATCCCAGGGTCGCAGGGCCACGCCATTGTTGGGCTGAAGCCGGAAGGCCTCCTTCTTACAGTCGACCACGACCACACGCGCGGGGTCTCTGTTCAGGCAGGAGATGTCCTGGCAGAGGGAGCGAGTGTTCACCGCGGGATTCAAGCAGCACCAGCCCTCGAAGGACTCCAAAAGCAGCCCTCAGGTCTGACCTGAAGAGGCCGCAGTCTCTTCCCTAACTTTCCCTCACCACCGCCTTACCCCTTAGCAGTACCTTGATATGGTGTCCATCCATGTAGCGTGTTGCATCCCGGAAGAGGCGATAGGAGATAAAGCCATGGGGATCCACACTGTCAATGAGGGGAAAGGCTGTCTGGAAAGGAACAAGGGAATCAGTTCTCACCTTCCCTTCCCTCACAAAGGACAGCTGGAGTCCTCTCCTGGCCCCGGGAGGGACTGAGGAACCAGGTGGTCCATCCCCAACCCTCCCTGGACCTCCATTCCAATCTGCCCCCCACCCTTTAGTTCCCTAACCATGCCAGTCTCTGAGGTGAAGATCACAATCTCATAGAGTGGGGCCAGCTGCTGAAAAAGGGTCTCGATGCCCGGACGCTTCTTGAACCGCCAACCCGTGGCCAGCTGCAGGGAGGAGGGAAGCTCGTCAGAGGAAAAGAGATCACAGGGACCCTCTCTGCTGCCCAGATAACGAGGCACGCTCCTCCTTGCCCCTTCCCCCAGCGCTCAGGCACTGCAGCCCCTGCCTCGAGGGCCCTGCCCAAGATCCCTCTGGGATTCCTCAAGGACTGAGAATTCAATGGCGTGGCTTCTTTGGCACTAATACATACCACCTAAGACGGCAGTAGGCACTTAATAAATGCCTACTGACCAACAGACGACTGATTACTTCTTGACGAATGGTGTTCAAGATTTGTTCTGGCCAAAAAATTCATCCCCATCCCCACCTCCGTGACCCCATTTGGTTACAAGCCTCTTAGAACTTAGAGTCTGATCCTGAGACATCTAGGGGGCCTTCATCCAGTAGCCCCCACCCCCCCACCCCCATAGTGGAGACAGCACTGACTCCAGAAAAAAATTCTACAAACTCTGAGACACTTCCCCTCAAGAAACCTGGAAATCCCCCCAAAAGCTTGGGGTCCCTTAAATCTTTTCCTCCAATCCTACAGAAGCTCCCAGGCCCTACTACTGACTCTTCTACCTTCCTTTTTCCCTATACCCCACTCTGGGCCCCCACCCCCACGCACCGACCACTCGGGGTGCAGCAGGACACCCGTCAGCTCCAGGACAAGCGTATATGGGGGTTGGTAATACGGCTCTCGCAGAGGGTCCGGGAGGAGGCAGGGGCTGGTGGGCTCAATGATCATCTGTAGAAGGGGGAAATCACTTGAGAGGTCGGGGAGGCTGGAGATTCCAGGGTATTTGAGAGAAGACTAAATTTCAGGCCATCTTTGCAGGGTTTGAGGATATCTCTGGGGGATGGAGAGGACATCAGGGAGAAGACAGGACAGTCCATGAGGGCAAGAAGGAGTCTGGGGGTGGGGAGGGTCCCTGTCTGTGAGACTCCTGGGAGGCAGCTCTGGGGACTAAAGGGCACAGTAGGGTCAGGGGTCAGGTCAGCTGGAAGAGGAGGACTGAGAGCAGCTGCAGGAGGACGCTATAGAGGAAGAACCTGGGTGGGTCTTCAGAGACGTCTCTGGGATCTGGAGAGGTGGGGAGCCTAGAAAAGAAACCCGGGGACCGTCCCACCTGTCGATAATCTTTAAAATACTTGTATGTTCGCCGGAGTTGCTGAACCAACACAGGATCTAAGGAGGGATAAGAGAAAGGACCTTGTCTGCCAGCCCCAAAGAAGCCTCTCGTTCTCCCGATTCTCAGCCCCTAGCCCAGAGATCAGGTAACAACCCCCTCCCTCCCCATCCCCCCGCAGAACCACCAGAACAAGGCTAAGTAGTAATGGACTTGATAGGAACAGCAGAAGCCCATCCTCTGAAGGGCTGGTAAGAAACCACCTTTAGCTTCTGTCCCCTTCAAGGGACCAGAGAGCCCTTGAAGGACAGGCCAGGGCAGGGTGGGGAATCAGGAGGGCCCAGACACCTGCGCGGAGAATGCTGGAAGGCTGGGGACTGGGGGATGCAGGCATTGAACACTAGAAGGGCTGAGGGTGTCAGGCACCTGGGCCTAGAAGGGGCTGAGTCTTCAAAAGGGGAGCGATTCCTCAGTCCCCAGGGGGGCGAAAGAAAAGACAGAGAAGGCATGTGGCTGGCCCCTCCCCCAAGCCCCTCCCCCACTGGGCTTGCCTGGACCATCTGCTCCTTCCAGAAGCACCCCCCCCAACAAGAGGATGGTAAGGGGCCTTTGTCTACCCCAGCCCAAGCCCTGCAGCTGCCCCAAACACCGAGGGGGAGGGGTTTAGCTACCAGATGGGCTGGGGGAGGGGCTCCTGGACAGTGGTCTCAAAGGAAAAGGGGGACACACAACCTGAAGGGCTCAGTGCTCAAGTTCCCCCATCCCCCATCCACCCCATGAGGACACTCACCATTGTCAAACTCATCTGGAATCTGAGGAGAAGATGGAGAGAGAGAGAGGTGGGTGAGGGGGGCCTTGGGGGAGGATCCCCAAGGGGATTCCAGGGTCCTCTTCTCCCTTCCTTCCCCCACCTCTTCTTCCCAAGGGGGGAACATCAAAGGGACTGGAGGAGGTGGGTGGAGGGGCTGGGCAAGGCCGGGCACTTCAAAGCCAGAGGGCGGGGCAGCCCAGACACCTGGCATGCCCTACTTACCTTCACACCATTCTCATCCACAGAATTGTTTCCTGAGACAGAAAGATAGAGAGGGTCAAGAGATGCCTGGACTTTTAGGGACTGGAAGCCCCCTCCCCCCAAGGGCTAAATAGGGAGTAGGGCCGGGGTCCCTCTTCCACCCCATTCTGGGAGCAGAGGAAGTGGCCACAGTTGAGGCCACAGGGGCGGCCCGGGTGTGTCCTGGTCCAGAGTCAGCAGCTGCCCTCTGACAAAGGTGGGGCAGGTTTGGGGATGAGGGGTCTTACCAAAAATATAAATTATGCTCACGGCTCCTCCAGCCCCGAGGAGCCCGGCCACCCAGATCGCCAGCTTCTTGGCATAGCTGGGGCCCTGCTGCTGTTGCTGCTGCTGCTGCGGCGGCGGCGGCGGCTGTGGCTGTGGCTTGCGATGTGTGGGCAAAGGTAAGTCTTGCATATGGCTCTGTAGAAGAAACAGCCCAAGGTCAGGTCAGCACCTACCAGGCTCTGACTCTCATTTGGTAAGTGTCTACTGTGCGCCAGGGATACAAACAAAGGCCAGACACGATCCCTGCCCTGGGGGAGCTTGCACACAAACAGCCACGTCCTAACTCTGAAAAACTAAGACCCCAAAAAAGCTGAGACCAGGAGACCAGGAACCTGGGGGGGACCCTGGAGCAATAGGGGCTGGCACCCAGACTCTGGAAGTGTTGAGATCTGGGGAAGAAAACTGGGAGCCCGATTCAATCACAACCATATTCAACAAATATTACAGGCAGAGCACAGAGATGCGATTTAAAAGCCAGATGTGGGACCCCACCTGTGGCCCCTGCTCACCTAAGCTGGCCTTAATTCAGCCTGTGATGGAGTGAGGCGGGTGGCCATTAGGCTGCTCAAGGATGGACAAATGAGTCCAGCCTGGGCCCGAGGGGTGGGGGACCCGCGGCTTCTGGGCCACACGGGGCCCTCCAAGTCCTCCGGAGCAGTCTTTTGAATGAGTCTGGGGATTTGTTTGAATTTGGTCAAAGGGCCGCACTCAAGGACTTAGAGGGCCACATGTGGCTCAGAGGCTGCAGGTTCCGCATCCCTAGAGTAGGAAGAGCCAGAAAGACCAGATGCTGGCTGCTAGGAATCACAGACCAAGAGGTTCACTGGCCACGGTCACAGATGGAGGTGGTGGAGAAGAATTCAAACTCAGTCGCCAAATCCAGATAGACACCAGGGTCCCAAGGGAGCAGCCGGATACCTGGGACCCCAGGGTGGGTAATCACAGTCCCCAATACAAAAAGCAATTTGGAATGAGGCTAAAAAAAGCACCAAAACAACCATCCCCATGACCTAAACGCCCATAATACAAGGAGGTCACTGACAAAAAGGAAGGCCCCAAACGTGTCAAAGGTCACCTGATAAAAAACAACGAACTGGAAACAAACCCAGAGCAGGGAGGGCTCTCTCCCCCTGCCTCCACCTACCAGCCTGTCAGGGCCTCCTCTGAACTGAAACGGGGGAAGCGGGCCGGGGCAGACGGGAGAGGAAGCTGCCACCATAACCAGATAACCTGAAGCTTTACTGAACCATGCGCACTTAGGGCAACCAAGAAGCTTGCCCCACCCCGCCCCGGGTGAGAACATGCAGCCAGGGGTGCCTGAGCCCCAGGAAGGCCTCCCTCTTCTCTCCCTTTTTACTCATCCTTCCAAAGGGTAAGTCAATGGGGTTTGGGGGAGGGATATATTTATAAATAAAGAAGACGTAAAAGCCAAATGTCTGCGTGATGAAAATCTTTAAAACAAAGGCGGAGACAAGCATGTGCTAAATGCCTACTGTGTGCAGAGTGCCCTACTAGGCACTGAAGGAGTCAACACTTGCATAGCATGATTATATGCCAAGGCTGGTCGGTGCTGACTTGATTCTCAAACACCTCTGGAGGGAGGCGCTGCTATTTCTCCCACTCTGCAGATGAGGAAACCAAGGCCAGCAGCGTCAGTGACTGGCCCAGGGTCACTCAGCAGGAAGCATCGGAGGCTGGATCTGACCTCCTGCGGCGCCCCTGGCACCTCTAACGCAATAACAGCTCGACCTGATGATGACAAGGCCCTTGGAACGTTTTTACATTTGAGCATCACAAACCTGTGCTGCACTACTAGACACCCACTTTACAGACAAGGTAACTGAGGCTACCACATGGCCAGGCTCGCCACCGATACCTGCCAATGACCACAGCCCCCAGAGCCCCATGGGAAGCCAGACGCCCGGCCCCTGAAGGGCAAGGTGGCTGGCATGGTGGCCCCTCACCCAGATCGCTGCGGCCCTCCCAATCCAGCCAAAGCCCAGGCTTCCTTGGCCACTCCAGGACAATTTTGGAAGGGACTTGAAGTCCTTCGCCACCTGGCTCCCAGCAACCTCTCCAGGCTTATACGACCTTCCCCAATGACAAGCTACAGTTTCAGCAATCTGGCCTGGCTGCTCCTCACAGTCTCCAGTCTCCAAGCCTTTGCCTAGGCTGTGCCTGTTAAGCATGCCATCTTCACCTCCTCCAAAGACTCCTAGCCTCAGTTTAACTGCCTTCTTCTTGCTCTCCCCCATGATGCCCCACATCTCCCCACAAAAGACCACCACCTCCTGGCAGTAGTTTTCTGTACACGTGCCACGTCTACTGGCACAGACACCACATCTCCCTGCCGAGGCTGAGTTTAGGATTTGTCCCTGGAGTCCAGGCTGCTTAAGTCCTGGGGGCTTTAAAGGTTCTGCCTGAGCTCCTGAAAAGTTGGGCCTGGGGGGCCAGAGGGCTGGATCCTTGAAAGTTTCCAGAGGCTAGATCTGGATGCTGGGGACTCTAAAGGAAGTTATGAATGGGGGATCCAGATAATGGAAGAAAGAGGGCATTGAGAGCTAAGGACATCTGGGTGTTCCAGGGGACGGAAGAGGCTGACGCCTGGGTCCTTCAGGGGAAGGGAAGGGAGGCTGAGGATCAGGACAGTGCGGACATTGGGGGAGGGAGGCTGGGAGTCAGGACACCAGGGACATTGGGAGTGGGGGAGGGGGAGGGAGGCTGGCGATCAGGACACTAGGGACATTGGGAGAGGGAGGCTGGGGGTCAGGACGCCAGGGGTCCTGGGGGAGGGTAACGCGGGGGCCAAGAGCACCAAGGACATTGGCGAAGGGGGCTCTGGCTATCCGGACCAGGGGTCCTTGGGGGCGGGGCCGGCAACCCGGCCCGGGTTCCACGTGGGAGCCAGCCATGCTGTGGCGCGAGGCCGAGGGTGAGGAGCTAGCCTAGAACCTGGCGAACCTAGAACCCAACGTGTTCCAGGCTCCGCACTTCCTTCTCCCTCCGCGCCCCCCTCCCGTCCGCTCCCCGTGCGCACGCGCAGTGCTCACCTGTCCTGAGCCTCGCGGCGGGGTCACCATCCGCGCGCACAAAGACCTGGGCAAGGGCACGAGCCCGAGCTGGGGCCGTAGCCGCAACCAGTGCCCACCCTGCAGGCGTGAGGGCAGCGCCACCGCAGCCACCGAGGCCGCCATCTTGCTCGAACGCTACCTCCGCCGCCGCCGCCGTCGGGCCCCGCCCCGTTCGGCCCTCTCCCACGGAGCCAGACCAATGAGCGCACGGAGCGGGGCTCACCTCTGACCAATGAAGAGACAAGAGTTCCTCTTTTTCCCGCCCCCTCCAAGAGCAGCCAGTGGGCTTCGGAGAAGGCTCCGGCTTCAGCCAATGAGAGGACACTATTGTCTCCATTTCTCCCCTCCGCGCCGCTCTCTTCCCCCACCCCCAAACACATGTGTGCCTTGAAGTCAGGAACCGGTCACGATGGGACCCAGAGAGGGTCAAAAGAGCTTCGTGGGGCCAAAGCGAGCGTGTTCACGTACTTGTATGAGCTGGGCTTTCTTGGGCTTCTTCCAGGGAGCCCGAGCAACGATGAGAACCCCTCCCACGCCTTAGCTGCGGGTTCCCTGGTCAGCACGGGCCACCCGAAGGCGACAACTGAAGGCCTTAGCAAGGCACTAGCGGAAGATGTTGGAGGGGTTTCATGCAGGAAGGGGTAGGAAGGGCCTTGAACGCTGGGGAATTTCGTACTGGAAGGCATAGGGGGCTGACGTGGCAGGACCCGTGCTCTAGGTGAATGAATGGAAGCCATGGGAGCTGATGAAATCCCCAAGTGAAGCCATAGGAGAGAGGAAGGTGCAGGACAGCCCTGGAGGTCACACACAGAGGGCATGATTTGGGGAAGGGTCCAGCCAAGGAGGCAGAGAAAGAGTGGTCAGCTCGAAGGGTGTCCTGAAATAGGATGAGAGCCTGACCCACAATAGCCTCCAAGGCCAGAGGGCAAGGAGAATGAGGACCCTGAGAAAAGGTCAGTGGGTTTGACCACTAAGAGACTGATGGTCACTTCAGAAAGAGGGGTCACCGGGATGATGAGGTCAGAAGTGGGATCTTAAGTCAGAGGCCCCTGTTGTTTGGTCACGAGAAGCAGAAGAGGTATGGGAATATGGAGGGATGGAAAGACTCCAGACTCGGGGGAGTCTGACAGAGGAGACAGGGCTGAGCCTGCCAGGTGATGAGCACCGACAGTTAGGGGAAAACGGACCAAAGCCAAAGTCACCCAGGGGCCACCCTTTGGCAGAGGGCAAGGAACTTTTCCCCTCTAGTGCTGTCTTGGTTAGAACCTGTCTCCCCCAGCCCAGTCCACTCAAGTTCCCTTCAGACAGCTGAGAATGACACCACTGATCAAACAATCTTTTATTTTATTCAAAGACCAGAGACAGAGCAAGCTAGTTGGGGTGGGCTGGAGCTGGGAGACTTCTCTGTGGACAGCCCTGCAGGGGGTTAGAGAATCTTCAAAAAGGAAACAACAAAAATAGACCAAAGTCTTCCAGGCCCCTGCTTTGAACCTGGCTGGGGACAATGGTGGGGGTGGGGTCAGGGTAGGGGTGGGGTTAGGAGGCATGAGGAGGCCCCTCCAGCTTTCCTCTAGGCTTCCAAAAGCTTCCCTAGAAAACGGAGATTGAGGATCTTGAGCTGCTCGTCCAGGTCCATCCGCACAATGCCGTCCTCCCCATCGATGCTCAGCAGGTCCCCTGTGGCCTCCCGGTCCTCCCCTAAGATCACCTTCACCTGGAAAAGAAGGTCCTGCTTTCATCTAGTGACAGGGGGAGGGGGGGAATCTGTCCTTTGGAAAGGAGAGCCAAAGTGCTTTCGAAAAGTAACCTCCCTTTAGTGACCTTCCTCCGATCCCAGCAGTTCTGCCCTTTCACCTCGTCACCTTTTCCAGGGCCCCAGGACACTCTTACCTTGTTGCTCTTGGTAGGAGTGATGGGCTCAAGATGCTCACTGGAGATGCTGACTACCTTCTCACTGTCTTTCAAATACACAGAGCACATACCTCCCTAGGGGGCAGGGATAACAGGCATGCAGCAATCAGTCCCCATACCAGGACCCTAAAGCCACCCCAAGTTGAGCGCTCAGGCATGCTCACTTCAAGCCATCTGATTTCCACCCCCCACCAAAGCCCTAGGTGTCCAGCGCCAGGCCTAGCCCCAGAGAGCCAAAGTCCCCAGAAAAAGAAGATGCTGTAAAATAGGTGGGAAGGAGACCTGGAAGAAGCCCTTACCCCCTCCCTCCCTCCCAACGCCACTGTGACCTCCTCAGGGACAACCCAGGGTTACCTCATCTCGGGCCCCCTACATACCGTGACGCTTCGGATTACACCTGTCTGTCCAACCACCTGGCTGTCCAAGTAGGTGTCTCGCACCTTCACCTGGATGTCTGTGGTCACCCAGTCACTGGAGTTCTGCTCAATACCAGAGCCTGGCGTGTGAGGATTGTAGCCACCTGGGGATGGTGCCCCAGGGGTCATTGGACTATAGCCCACTGGGCTAGGGCTAGGGCTAGCCTAGGGTTAGAAAGGAAAGAAGGGTCCTCCACAGTTAGTTCAGTTACGGTTATCAGTCAATTCAGTAAACACTTATTAAGCACCTGTGTGCCAGACCTGTGCTAAGCACCGGAGACACACATCAGATCATCTGGCATATTCTCAGCCCACCGTTCCCACTCCAGCCCTAGTCTCCCCCCAAAGCAGGGACATCTCTCCCCCTCCTTCTCCCCCCAAAGTCTCTGTTCAGCACCTGGTAAGCCATGGGCGAGGGTGTGGGGTGGTAGCTGGCAGGGGAGTGGGTGTTCTGATAGCCAGCAGGACTTGGCGCCACCTGGTGGTAACTCTGGGGGCTGGGCTGGTAGGAGCCTTGTGGCGAGGGGGCCGCATAGGGTGAAAACTGGTCCGTGTTGTACCTGGGGGAAACACCAGGCGGTATAAAGACAGAAGGAACCTATAGCTCCCACCTTGCTCCAAGGCCACTCAAGGTCAGAAGGGGGCAAGGAATGCAGCCAGAGAGGACAGGAAAGGGGTGGGCAGCAGCTTGGCTTGCTCCTTCACACTGGGGGCTTCCCACTCAAAATCCACGAGTGAAGATTCCTGCAGCCCCATACTGACTTGGCATTAAACTGTAACCTAAGTTAACTGTGTTTTACTGTATTTTCATTTACATTCTTAAACATTTCCTAATGACACTTTAATCTGGTTTGGGCTCATGGGCCACTAACACCCCTGCTTACATCTATATGGGAGTTGAGTCTAGGGAGAAGAGTCCCCTGCAGACGAGTCAGGGAGGGGAAGGCACCCCCTCCCTCAAGGGCATAAGGTGGGGGAAAACCTGGAGATTTGGAAAAGGGAGCCCAGGTGGGTGGGTCCCATCATCACTTACATGGCAGGGGTTCCAGGAGTCTGGGGGTTGTACTGTGCATTGACCTGTGGGGATGAGGGGTCAGGATAGCCTGGTGTCTGGGGGTTGGGGGTCCCACCGTAGGCTTGAGGGGATGGGGTAGGCTCATCATCAAAGGCATACTCATATTCTTCCTCTGCCCTGAATGGGGGGAAAAAACAAGATGGTTGGTAAGGGGAAGCATCCTTGCCCCTTATTCGCCCCCACTGCAGTTCTGTTTCAGACCCTCCCCACAACTGAGGTGGGGAGAACAAGCCCCCTGCTATGGCCCTCCCCTTACCTGGATGGTGTGTTGGGGTTGTTGGGGTCCCAGGCACCACTCTGGGCTGGTGTACGGCTGCCATCGTGAAGGGGAGTCTGGGAACCATAATGTGGAGTGCGGCTGCCTGCAACAAGAAGAAAGGGCCTATCGGATTCCACCCCACTCTGTCTGCACCAGCCTCAAGGGCTATTCTCATCACCGTCCCCCAGGAGAACATGCAAACACACACACGCATGCATGCACACACACACTTTCCTTTTCCTCATACCCTATTCCTCAGCCCTCAGATAGCCCCAGGATGAGGAGACTCACCATCGTGCAGAGGGGTCTGTGAACTGTACATGGGGGTACGGGAGCCTTGGACATACATGGGTGTCTGAGAGCCATACATCGGGGTCCGTCCGTAGGCTGAAGTCATGCCCCCTGGACGTCTGGTACCCCTGTGAGTAAACACAAGAAGGCAGAGTGAGAAGAGATAGACAGCTGATGGACAAAGAGGACGGTGAGGAACAACAGACTCCTCCCAGCCCCACAAAACTTTCCCATGCTACTAACACTGTGGTGAGCCGCAGGCGATCCACAGAAATGGTCTGGCAGGTCGAGTGAAGCTCTACTCGGGCCGTGGACTCAGTGGCATCCTTCACTACCCCAATATAGCCTGGGCAGGGAAGGCACAGGAAGGGTTGGGGGCTGTCCATGATCTGCATCTCCAAGAGCCCCCTTCACTCCTCCTTGACACCCGCCCAGACTCACCTTTATACGGACCCTGAGAGATGCGCACGGTCTGTCCAATAAGGTCGTTATCCCTGCGGCCACGGCCACGGCTCATACCACCAGCACCAGCAGTCCCAAATCCTCCCCGTTGACCTACAAGAACAGGATGGCAGGAGGGGAGAGGTCAGGAGTGTGGGAGACCCCAAGTAACCTTCTTCCTGATCCACCTTCAATCTCCACCCAATCCTGGACCCAAACCCCTTCCCTGGGTTCTGTTTGTTCTCAATCTCTTCCCCAAGCCAGGGCATCCCAGATTCTCCCCCACCACTCCTGCTCACCTCCAGCACTAGGGTGCATGGGGCTGCTGATGCGAGGGCTCATCGGAGCAAAGCCACCCACAGTGAAGTTTGTGACATCTCGAGGCTGGGAGAGAATGATGAGGGGCAGGAGGCACTGAGGAGACAGGGTGCCCCATCCCTGCCTTCCTCCCATCTCCCCCATGCCACAGGCTCTACACACTCTGAAGAGCTCTAGGAAATGGGGGCTGTTGTGATTACTCCTCAAAGATGGTTCCCCCCAACCAGCTGGCCCTCAGCACAACATACCTTGGAGCCCCCAGCCAACACCAAGTTACGGGTCTTACAGACAAACATGCCACCATTTTCCACCAGCTTCTTGCAGTGGAGAAATGCAAATCCTCGGTACAGATGCCTGATCTCTCCCTCTCTGCCCTAAGAAGAAAGCCAGAGTGAATGTGCCCCTGGGGTCCCACTCCTGCCCCTTGAGCCTTCTCCCCACTCCTGGGCACAGTTCCTTCCCCCACCAGCTCGGCCCAAGCCCCTGCTTCCCTTGGGAGCCCTCCACCCCCATCCTTACCGAATGGGGGCCATCGATGACCTTCACAATGTCTTTGACATGAATATTGTTCTGTTCTGAATCCAAGGCCACAGCAAAGCGGTTGTCCTTCTTCCGAGTCACCGCCTGATGCCGAACTGTAACCACCTTCCCGAACATGTTCAGGACCTACAGGGGCCAGAGAAGCGGGGTGAGCACCAGAAAGCGACATCCAGGGTTTCCCCTTCTGCCTTCCCTCACCCACCTGGAAGGTCTCTCTCTCCAGCCGAACAATGACTCCCAGAGTCTGGGGGTCCAGCTGCACCAGCTCACCCCACTCGTGCTGGCCCCCAACATCCACCCCTGAGGCTGTCTCTGAGCAGAGCTGGAGGTCCCTCGGAAGGACTTTCAGCTGTGGGGGGAGAGAAGAAGGGGGGTGAAGAGGAGATACTGTGGCCAGAGACACTCGCCATGCCACACCCCAGCACAGCCCCTACCTCGTGCATGGTAAGGTCAGAGAAGAGGATCACAAAGTTCTCTTCAACGCGCACAATGAGCCCTGTGTCACCCTCAAATCGCCCAGCAATCACTTTCACATGGTCCCCCATCTTGAAGTATTTCCGCAGTTCCTGGGCTGGGAACTCTAGCATGTCCTAGAAGAGTGGGTGAAAGGCTTGTGAGGGGTCTCCCCAGGGAGCCCTCACCCACCTCCCTGTGGCCCCCAGGCTTGCAAGGGCCTCCATTCTCTCCCCAGGAGCCCTCATTCACCACCCTTTAGCCCCCTAGGAGGCAGGAATCCCACCTTCAGGTCCTCATGCTTGGGCATAATGGTGATCTTGTTGCCGTCCACACTCAGGATCTTGCCCTGAAGGTTGATCAGCTCACCTTCACACACTTCCACGTTGTCCCCAGGCTGGAAGTTGTGTTCACGTTCCTTCCCTAGAGAGAAGGAATAGGAGGCATGAAGAAAGCAAAGGGGGCTGGGTGCCCAGCGGTCCTGAGGGCTGGGGGTGAGGCTCATACCTGTGCTCTCAGTCACCACCTCGAGGTCAATTCCCTCTGGCTGGTCCTCAAATTTTTCCAGTTCTGACAGTGTGGGCTTCACCCCCTCTGTGATCTAAAGAGAGGAGAAAGATGATGGGGGGAAGGAAGCAGGCCATCAAGAAGCACCTATATGGGCAGAGTATATCCTAGTCCCTCCAGGGGGCCACTGTAAGGGGAGGTCTGCCCCCCAAAAATGACAGAGGGTACAAGAATGTGACCCTGCATGCACTCTCTAATCCTTTTTGGGCAAAAGCAATCTTTCTTCCTTTGTCCATAAAAGGCTATGTGTTGTGAAGCCTTTCCTTGACTTGGGCAATAAATGGAGTTAGGGTGCAGAGCGGGAGAGGGGGCAAATTTGAGAGAGAAATGAGGTTTTATGAAGGTGAGGGGGGCTCAGCAATCTAACTGTGGTTTGGAATATTTCAGGAGAAAGGTAAGAAGACAGCACATTAATTCAGACTGGGAGCTGCTGGGCAGCAAGCTTTGGCCTTTCCCTGTATCCCTAGCAAGGAGCACAGTGCCTAGCACATGAGATGCTTAATAAGGGCCTGCTGACCCAATCACGGGAAAACTGGTTTGAACCGAGCTGAGCAAGCACTCTGTTGTTCTGCCAAGCAGCAATATCTCCCAAGGTCCCACGGAACCCTTGGCCCAAATGCCAAGTGCTCGAAGCCCCACCAAGCAATCAGCAAGCTCCCAAGGCCAAGGAGGCAGCCCTGGAAGCTCAAGGCCACCAGGCTCAAGCATCTTGTGCCCTGAGAGAGCACGGGGCTGAGGAAGAATGCCCCACACAGGCAGCCAGGCCAACCGGGGACGCCTCTGGCAGACACTCACCACCGCTGACATGGCGAAGCTTTTGAACAGGAAGCCTTTGCGGCTATAGCGGTTCCCCTCAAAGATCAGGAAATCTCCATCTGAAGCCACATCTCCTCCCAGGGAACTAGAGGAGGCAGAAGAGGAGAGGACAGAAGCTGAGGGAATGGGGGCGAGGGAAAACTCGCTAGAGCTCTCATGCCTAAGTTCACTCATCTGAAAAGTGGGGAGCAGAACAGTCTCCACTAACGAGAAGAATGGGCCAGGCCTCAACACCAAGTCACAGAGAAGAGCAGTCCAGAGAACCGTCCTTCGAGGCCAGCCATGCTGTGGCCTTCCTCAGGCCCCACACAGCCTTCCCGCAGCCTCCCGAGTGTGAGTGTCCCATGCCAGCCCAGGGCTCCCCACTAGGCTAGAATGTTCTCAGAGGAGTCAGCTGAGTCTCATCTCTCTCTCCTTCCCCAAGAAATCTTTACTCGACGTCCCCTACGGCCTGACCATGTGGGGCTGACAATGAGGGTTGTCTCGGTCTCAAATGGGCTGCCTCAGGAGGTGATGAGCTCCCCACTCAGCAGAGGCTAGATGCTGCTTGTGAGGAAGAGGAAGGCCCCTTAATCCCAGGAGCCATGAAACCAGTGACTTTTAAAAAACACATCGACTGCTGCTCTTTTAACATCTCTGGGTCTCCCTTGTGTTCTTGTTTTATTCTATGCATCTAAAGTCATGACTCTGGGAAAGGCTCCACAGGCTTCCCCTAACTGAATGCCCAAGGGGCCATGATACCAAAAAGCCAGAGGAGATTCTCAGGCAGGTACAGGGTGGAGTAGTAAAAGCTGTGACTGCTGGCCTCTGAAACTCATTCCCCAAGGGGGGAGGAAAGAAGTCTTGAAACAAATGCCCTACACTGGGTTACTGGCTGGGGGCGGGGGGACGGGGAACACAAAGCAGGAAGTGGGGGGGGGTTAAGGTGGGGGGCCTCGATCAGTTTCCAGAGGGTGAATTTTACCGTATCTTCTCAGCATCAAACAATCGTTGTGGGGGTCTCTTGAACTTTTTCCTCTTGGCAAACCAGTCTTTCTGTGAGGATATAGGAAGAGGGAAGGGATGATGACTGTTTGTTCTGCCTGGAGGGGAACCTAGGGGCTGAGTCCCCTGGCCTATCCATCCCCCTCCCCTCAGCCCATGTCCCTACCAGGCTCATTCGGGCTTTGATGCGGTCATAGTCAATTCGAGGAATCATCTTGAGGGAGATGGTATTCTGGCTGGGCTCTACATAGTCCACCTGGAAGGATGGGCAGAAATGATCAAGGATATACCCAAGGCTGTCTTCTGAGCTTCAGCAGTCCTAGAAATCATTGAGCCTAAGACCTGGCACAAGACTGGGTGCACCAAACCACCACGCCTGCCCACCCATCTAAGTAGTTCCTCCCTCATCTCAGGTACCTGGGCAATGTCATCTTTGTAGATGCCCCTCTTGAGACGGACCCAGGACTTGGGCTTGAGATTGGTGACCTCTTTGACCACCTTGAGTACATCTGTCATTTCCTTGATGGGCACCATCTGCTGGTTCCAGTAGCCCAGGCGCAGGTTGCCTACCCCCTCAATAGCCTGCTTCACGTGGGTCTGTTTATAGGCTTCCACATAGATGTAGCCCTTGACGTGTTCTGGGGCCACCACTGACTTGATCTGCAATGGCTGTGGAGAGGAAACACGGCAGGTAGAAGACACCATCTCGGGTCAGGGTCCCAGAAGGGAGATGTCCCCGCCTGCTGTGCCAAGGGACCCCTCCAAGGATTGTCTCCTCCCTTTCTTGCAGCCTGTTGCCCTACTCGGTTCAGATGTTTACTCAAGGCCCCCTTCAGCTCTGAGAGCTACAAAACAATCAATGGTTCTATCTGATCGTCATCCCCAGGGTGCCTGGGCACAAGGCAGGCACTCAGGAAACACGATAGCCCTCTGGAAAAGCTACAGTCCTCTGAAAAGAAGCTGGATTTGAATAAGCTCCCTTGGGCACCTCATAGGAAGAAAGAAGAGAGGACGTCAGCCCTGCTGGTCTGACGGGGAGCGAGTTCAATGGGTTGTGCTCGTGATGTCACTACATGCCACAGAGCTGAGTTACAGACTCTGAAGGACCTTCCCCATAATGGCAGAAGATGCCTAATTGGTGTGTTATCACCCCTCACTGGGAGAGTCACAGGTGACCTTTTGGGAGCAGAAACTTATGTCAAGGAAGGGGCTCTCGCTTCCTGTACCCCGATCCAGCTTCCATCTATATCCAGAGTCCCTCACTTTAGGGCGGCACAAAGAGGGATGGCCTCCTCCCCTATTATCCCGTCCCAGGAACACGCTTCCAGCCCTTCCCAGCAGCCACCACCTACAGTGTCTGTGAACTGGTAGGCAATGAACTTTCTCATGAGGGCAATCGCTGTTGCTCGTTCCTCACCGATCTGGAAAGAAAGATGGTCCAGAATGAGACAAGGTGGACAAATAAACAAGCCTTCCCCCCAATCCCTGAATCCCATTCCCCAGGCCAAGAAACTTACCTTACATTTCACGGTCCACAGATTGGGGTCCCTGAAAAAAAAGGAAAGGAGACATTCCTGGGGTCCCAAGAGAGCAAAGCTCACTCCACCACATCCCCACCTGGAGAGCTCCTCCCCTTCTTCCTCATATATATCCAGTTCCAAGGCCGGCCCTCTTTCTTGACCTTCCCACAACCGACCCGCCTGCAGCCTGGGCTTGCAGCCAACACCAAATTTAGGGACTCCTCTGCATCCCAGAGGTGATTCCTCACATGCCCTTGGGCCAGCCCCCCACCAGGCACTTCCAGGGCTGCTCGTGTCCATCCTGTCGTCCCGTCCGCCCCCCTACTCCCCCTCCATCCCCTTGCCTCCAGCACAACATACTTGACTCCAGGCAGCAGCTGCTGTTGAGTAATGTCGTCTGAGAGCTCGTCAGACCCCCCATACACACTGTGATTAGAGGGAAGTGGTCAAATTTGTGCCATCCCCAAGTCCTGACCCACCCCCGACCCCCAACCCCCCAGCCCTGACATGCTCACGTTTCTCCCACAGATGATTTAGCGTATTTCTTCATGTAATACTCGCCCAGCTCCTCTTCTCGCTGATCCCTGTGATGGAAAAGGGGGGGGGGGGGAGAGAAGCAAGTCTTACACACCAATTCACAGGGCTTAGACTAGCTGGGAGGGCCTGGGAAGTCACAACAGCTACATTTTACAGATAAGGAAACTGAGGATTGGAGACATCCAGTGACCTAAGGTCCCCCGGGGAATGGAAGGCAGAGCTAGGGCCTGACTCCACAATCTAAGCTTCCTCCTCAAGCAGCACCTTCCATGCCCCAGCACAGTTACCTCCACAGATTCTGGAGGCGGCGTGCCCCAGAGCGGTCCTCGTCCAAAACGACATTGTCAATGTTGGATGCTGCAAGAAAGAGGAAGAGTCAGTGGGACAGAAGGGATGGGGAGAGATGGGGCAGGACTAGCTGCACCCTGAGCTCAGCTGTGGGAAGGAGATGGGCAAAGGACAGAGCCTCCAATTGGGGAAGGGGGTACAGAAAACCTGGATGACAGCGAAGCCTGAGAAGTATCTCTGCCCCTGCCTCAAGCCCAGCCAGCCCCGATTTCCAGCTCGTGGGTGCCTAGAGCAAACACCCATGGGCTAGCTAGCTGTGCATCAGTTATTGTCAATACAAAGCGCTCGATAAAAATACACAGAAACACCTACAGAGTCCTAAAAAGCAAACAGCAATGACAAGCCCTTCCTCCCTCCCTCCCCTGCCACTAGGAGGCTGCATTTGGCGGGGGTGGGGAGAGGGCAGCAGGAGGAAGGGGAAGGGTTGGCGGGGTGTGTAAAACACCCCTGACTCTTACCTTCAATCTCTTCTACTCGGAAGAAGAGGAGGTAGTAGTGGTGGTGGTGGTGGTGGTGGTGGTGGTGGTGGTGGTGGTGGTGGTGGAGGTGGTAAGCAGACACAGTATGAGCCAAATTATATCAGCAAAATCAACCAAGGTGGGGTGGGGTCAGGCCAAGGAAGGGACCAGGAATAATGGGTAAAGGAACATAGGAAGGACAAAATCAAAACTGAAGGCAAGGCACAGGGAAAGCCGGAATGTATGAATCACACAACACGAAAAACAGTGGGGAAGGGTTTGGGTGGAACAGCTTGGGCTGGGCCAAAGGGCATAGGCAGAGAAGAGAAACCCAGAGAGGGCAAGGACCCAAGCCTACTCCCACCCCCACTCCCCAAATGATACCTCTCTAGGAGGGAAGGGTCCCAGTACTGCCAAAGACCCCAGTATACCCATTCCCTAAGCCCCGCCCCCATTCAGGTGTTCTCTCAGGCAGCTACAGAAAGAAGCCAGGTGATAGAGGAGGATGGAGGACTAGAGAGACAGGGAGATGGGCTCTGGGGCCATCCCCCTCCCCAAGAAGGACTCCATCTTAGAATATCAGACACTCGCCTTCCCCTGCCCCCTCTACCCTTCCCTTCCCTTCTTGCTCAACCTTGTCCAGGGAAGTAGAGGCCAGCTCACAATCCCCCCCCCCCAATCCAGACCCTGCCCTTTGCTAAACCCCAATCCTGAGGGCGCCCCAGACTCTCCAGGCCCAGGCAGAGCTGGGGGAACACAGGAGGCTGGCCTCTTTTGGCTACTTACCCTTCTCTAGAATGTCCTCGGCTCCATCTTCCCATTGGTCTTCATCTTCATACTCATCATCCACATCTGAAAAGGCCCCAGAAGGAAGAAGACTGAGACTGGGATGCTGAGGTACTCCCTCTGTACCCCGCCCACCAGACCCTCCTGTCCTATCAAGCTCAGCCCCACTGAGAGCCAGAGAATGAGTTACAATGAGAGGCGTGGAGGGGATGCCCAGGTACAACCAAACAGTTTTGTCCTAATCCTGAGTCCTTAGTGTGAAAGCCTTCTGAACTGTTCTTGTGCTACGGACCCCTCAGGCAATCTGGTGAAGCCAATGTTTTTAACATTAAATTAAATGCACAAAATACACAAAGTTTCCAAAAAAAAACCAATTACACTGAAATATAATTATCAAATATTCTTAAAAACATGTTTATACAACTATGAAGGACTTATGAAAAATGCTATCCATCCCCAGAGAGATAACTGAGGGTGTCATACAGACTGAAGCATGCCTTTTTGACTTTATTTTTCTGGAGGGTCTATGTTTTCTTTCATAACATGACTATCACGACTATTTGCGTGAATACACATGTATAACCTTTATCAAACTGCCTGTCTTCTCAACGAGAGGGGGTGGGGAGGGAGGAAAGGAGAGAATTTGGAACTCGAAGTTTTCGAAAATAATGTTAAATGTTGTTTACCCATGTAACTGGGGAAAAATAAAACACTAAATAAACAAATGAACAAACAAACCAAAAAAGTTCAAAGACCCCAGGTTAAGAACCTCAACCTTAAGACAAAGGAGTCGGGAAAATGACCCAGAGATACTCAAGTTCTTGGGGCTGGCCACAGAACTCATCTTCCCAAAATGATATCCTATCCCCAAAATTCCGTATTTTCCAGGCACATGGGAGGAACCCAAGAGAGACCAAAGGTCAAGCATTCTACCTCCCCACTGGAGGCCCACTCTTCAGCTCACCGGCTTCGTCCAGGATGAAACCTCCATGCCTTGGCTTTTTAGGGGGGCGGTCATCATCTTCTTCCTCTTCCTCTTCATCATATTCCTCTTCTTCTTCTTCCTCTTCCTCTTCCTCAGGCTCTTCTTCCTTTTCACTGCCTGCCACACTCCGTCGCTCCTCCTCTACCTGCTGGAAGGATAGAGATAATGGTTGGAAAGCCAGAAGAAGAGACATATCCAGAACCCCCCACGATGCCCACTTCTACTACTCAGAATGACTTCAGTGAAGGTGAAAAGGTTCACATTTCTTAAAGCGAACAACCTAGCTGGGGTTCACAGAATCACTGAGTTGGAAGGGTCTTCAAAGCACATCAGGGCCAACACCTTCATTTTACACACACACACACACACACACAGTGAGAACCAGAAGGTCAGTGACTTGCCCAAGGTCCCACTGTGAGTAAGGACAGACCTGGCCTCCAAGTCAAGGCCCCCAGGGAGGCCTGAAGGTGTATAGTCAGGTAGGGGGAGAAGTCCCTCCTTAGTGACCACGATCCCCCATCATCGGCTCCGCCTAGCCTCCTCTACCAGCTACAGGACAGATAATACTGAGAATGCTCAGATCGGGGATTGGGCAATGGGGCTGCAGAACCAGCAAGGGAAACTTTCCAGGTGCCTCTGGAAGAAGGAACCAAGGTCCCGGATGAGAAGCAGAGACATCCAGAAGCCAGCAGAGGGTGCCAGAGAGCTGGTTCTGAGGCGTTGCCCTAGGAAGAGGGAGAGCTCCGCCTGTGCCCCCCCAACCCCAGCACACCTGCCCAGACCAGACCAAGGCCCGCCCCCCCACCCACCCCAGCACTCACCTCAACCTCCTCCGCCTCCTCACTGCTCCGCTCACTGTCCTCCTCCTCCTCTTCCTCTGAAAAGTTGCTGTCGTCACTGTCAGACATCTTCTAGGTCTTTAGGTCAGACTAACCAGGGGAGATGAATGAGTCAGGGCCATGGGCTCCCCCAAATGAGGCAGGAAGACAAAGGATCCCCCAATGGCCTCAGTCTCTTCCACCCCCAGAAGTCCCTCTCCCCCAATCCCACCGGTTCCTTCCTGTGCCAGACCACAAGGGGCTTCCAACGTGTCTCCTCAGAAGCCCCTTCCCCTCTACTCTGTCCCAAGAATCCTTTATTTTCTCTCTAAACACACAAAGGAAACCCTTTGCAAAGGCTCTCAGCCCTGCTCCCCACACACAGGGACACAAAACACACACAGCCCCTCTAGCCCAGGTCCCACCACTGGAGTGTCTACCAGGCACCTATTGTGTGTTAGAACTATGGGCACCAGCTGAGAACACCGGCCTAGAAGGACCAAACCTCCCATCTCCAGGTGAGTCGGGCCCGGGGAGGGAGGGGCACAAAAGCAGATACAAAGTAACACAAAGTAACCGAGGGAGGAGATGCTAACAGCCGGGCCAATCAGGAAAGGCTTCCCTGGGAAGAAGCCCCGCAGCCAGGACATCCTGGGAGGGTCCTACTATGTACAGAAGTAAAAAGGAAAGAAATCCCCAACACAGAGGTAGGGGCGCCCCTCTCTGGAAGCGGCCCAAAGGACGTTTGGACTGAAACTCGGTTTGGACCGGCAGGCTCAGGGACTTGTGCGTTATCTCAGAGAGCACAGGGACCCCGGGGCGGGGTGTCTAAAGGATCGTCCTCTGGCTCCTGTCCTGAGGATGGACTGATGGACTGCGGGGGCGGGGGAAAGGGGAGGGTCCTGGGGAGCTGGACACACACACGCGCGCGCGCGCGCGCGCACACAGACACCCCCTCACCTTCGCCGGCCCCAGGGACCCTTCCTGGACCCCCTCTGCCACGTACACACAATCGCTCGCACATGCGCCAGGGCTTACACACTTCTTCCCCACCTGAAGCCAGGTCCTGTCCCACAACACAGTGTCACCATCACGCGTGCACACTCACCCTCACATGCTTCCTTTAAAATGTCCACCTTACAGGCTCTCTGACACACTCGATTTCTCACCTTTACACACTTACAGGCTTACTCTACCACACTTCCCCTCTCCTTATAGGCTCCCCCAGACACATCATCCTTACACTCCTCCGACACACTCATCCTCACACACTCGCCCTCTTGGACCCCACCTCCGGCACACTCATCTTCACACTCCCCCTGACACACTCGTCCTTGCGGGGTCCCCCGACACACTCGCCTTTACACACGCACACGCGCAGCTCCGCTGGGCCCCTCCAGCCGCGATCCTTACCCCCGGGAGGGTCGGCGTCGCTCACTCCGGGTCCCGCGGCTCCTGCTCTGGCTCGGGCGGACGCGACGTCAGACGAAGCGGCGGCGGCGGCGACGGCGACGGCGACGGCGGCAGCGGTGGTGACTGGGACGGCTTATCTCTCGAGAGTTCGCGAGAACCGGAACCGCGACCGCCACCTTGGGAAAGGCAGAGAATAAGCCCGACTTCCGGCGGGCAGGCGCCATCTTAGGAGAGGCACAGGAGACCGGACGTGACGTATTGGAAGGAGGCGGGGAAAGCCGGGAGAGGGTGGGGCAAGGCTGGAGGAGAGGAGGCAAAGAGGGCGTCGGCTCGCGCCGGAAGCGCTTGTGAGCTCTGGAGCTGGACGACTGGCTGGGGAGGAGTGCCTGTGACGTCACAGAAGGGGACCTTAGGGATACTTCTAGCCTGCTCCTTACCTGAAATGGAACAGCCCTGGGCCCCCTAAGGGCGAATCAGTACCGGCCCTCCCGGCTTCCTAGCCATCTGCCGTTCCTTACTCCACACTCATGGTTTTTACTCTTTGGCCGACAAAAGTACCCAAAGGGGAAACTGAGGTCCAGAGAGGATCAGTCCAGGTCCGTCCAGGATTTGAACGGGGGTTCTCTAACTGTAGGGTTCTTTCCGCTCCTTGCAGATGCCTCTGCCCACTTGGCCTCTGTCTTTATAGTCCCTATTTATTGTTAGTTAGTCTTTGAACTTTATATTTTTGTCACTATCCATTTCATTTGAGTTGTCAGTTTTCTTGGCATGTAGATGGGCAAAATCGTTCCAAATAATTTCCTTTATTTCCTCTTCATTTGTCGTGAATTCTCCTTTATCATTAGAATTATTAGTAATTTGGTTTTCCTTGCTATTTAAAAATTTCAATTAGGTTATGTTTTATTTCAGTGACTTTTTCTCCCCAAAAATCAGCCGTGCTGGTGTTATTAATTAAATGGGTTTTTACTTTCAATTTCAAATTTTGGAATTTTCATTTCAGGGTCTCCTTTTGGTTCATGAAACGTAGTGGTTGTCTAGGTTAGTTTTACTTGTACGTCCATTTATTTGACTGTCCTCTCTTTTGTGGATCTGTGTCTAGAGATACGTTTTCCCGAAAGGGCAGCTCTGTCTGTAACCCACCGGTTTTGATATACTGTCTCAGAGTTGTTTCCTTTGGTGAAGTGACAGATTGTTTCCATGTTTTTTGACTCACCAATTCTTTAGAGGAAGTTTGATTTTTAATTCTTTTATTCAGTTGCCCTTTACTGAATAATACACTGTGTTGTTTGGTGGTCAGTCAGGTTATGTTCCACATTTTGGCCTTGATGTATTTACTTTGCACATGAAGGATGGGTCAAAGTACTAGCTTGATGCTGCCTGATAAACTGAGTCAGTACGTCATAGCCCTACCCAGAGCCCCCAGTCCTATTTGGTGAAATTAGAGGAAGGAGCAGGTAACAGGATGGACAGAGCTAATGAAGTGAGTTTTGGCCTCATCTGGCAGAGCTGAGTGGTGGGGGCATTCACAGCTTGTCGTTGCTCTATGGGCTTCAACACTCACATCTCCTCAGTACCCTCAACACCCTTTGGGCCTCGGATCAGAAGGCAGAGCAGAGCAAAAGCCACTTAAAGCCTCAGGCTAACAGCAGATAGAGTGCCAGGTCTGGAATCGAGGAGACTCATCTTTCCGAGTTCAAATCTAGCCTCAAACACTCAGTAGCAGTGTGACCCTGGGCAAGTTACTTCACCCTGTTTGCCTCAATTTCCTCATCTGTAAAATGAGCTGAATGGCAAACCACTCCAGTCTCTCTGCCAAGAAAACCCCAAATGGGCACAGAGTTAGACTCCAATGAACCAGAAGCTCAGCCAACTCACTCATTTCCTACCAGCTACATACTTAGGACTGGACTCCACCTAGCCCCACCCAGCCCAAGAGAGCTTCCCCTATCCCAATCCCTTTACTGGGGCCTTTTGTTTGCTATGGGGGGGAGGCCACCTTAAATGTAAGCTCCTTGAGGGCTGACAGTCTTTCTTTTTTCTAATATGTACCCCCAGGGCTTAGCACCCTTAATAAATAATTTATCCACTTACCCGGGTTAGGTGTGAGAATCCTTCAAGCTATGTGATGGAATCACCCCTGGCTAGCAGAAGGACCACCAGCCATACCCCCAGTGGTCTCCATTCCAGAGAGGGAACCTTCCTCCGTCCTTAACTTTGACCCTCAACCTGAGTCCTGGGGAGAGGGGGATTTCTTGACCTGCCCCCGCTACCTCCGGTGGGATGGCATCCAGCCATAGTATTAGGCCATAACAGTGCGGGGCACACGAGTATAGGTTAGGATTTATATCTGGTAAAACAGCCTGAGCATCTGGCTCAGATGTGAGTTTGGCTAATGATAAGAACAAGCAATATTGACCAGCTAGCCTTTCTGTCCCACTCTCAGGTTTGCAGAGCTTTTTATAAATGGCTTCCTTCGATCCTCACAACCCAGCTAACTAATAATAAGAACTACCCAGCCATGAACTGGCCGCCTCCTCTTCCCTTCTAGGTCATTTCATGATCTCCCATGGGTTCTAGGAGGGCAGCCTTTGAGCCTAGGAGGGTACTCCCCCGCCCACGGAAGGGGATGAGGCTCCACTTTGTGTCCTAACCCAGGACTTGGCGCTCCAGACAGTGGATAAATGTTAGGTGACCTTAAATCTGATGTTCTTCCTTCCCTCTTCACTTGCTTCCTTATAGCAGTCCTCCCAAGTATTAGAGATAGCACCCTGCTCCTAGACCTGGGTGACCAGACCCTTCCCTGCCCTGATCTGGACAGACCAACACACACAGACACACACACACACACATATACACACCCCTTCTCTAAACGAACTGTAGACCAGGGGTCCTCACCATCTGTCAGTCCCACATTCTTCCTGTCCTCCAAAATCTTCCATCCCTAAAGGTCTTGGGAAACAACTCCAGGCAGACCCCCAGTAATGTCACAGGCCCCTTTAGGTGACTTTTGTCCCCTATAAACTGATGGGAATACTGTCCTGAACCTGGTAAATTTAGAGGGGCAGTAATAAGTGGAGGTGGAAAAAGAATTGCTTTATCTTCATAAAAACTGTGGAATCGGGGCAGGGGGCAGCCCAGAAAACTTGTGTAGGCCTCAGAGAGACTCTCTAACTCAGAAATGCTATGCCAGCCAAAATGTGATTTACCAACCATTTTACTGTTTGTGCCTCCTGTGCCATTCACTGAGCTGGGCACAAGACAGGAAGGCCTGGCCCCAACCAGTCTAGGAGGTGGGAAAAGCTATGTTCATGCAATGCGTGAGATGAACCAAGCGTTCAGTAGAGCTGAGGCATTAGCAAAGGGCCCTCAGAGAAGGCAGCCCGTGGACGAAGGTCACAAGGACCATCTGTCTGGTGCCTTCATCTTCCTGTGGATGGAAGGAGACTTGCCAGGGTCATTCAGCTAATTGACAAGAAGCCCGGCCATTCTTCTGACTCTACTCCACCATGCTGGGCTTTGAAGGAGGGATGGGTGGCATTTGGATAGGTAGAATTAGAGTTAGTGGGGAGGTCATTCCAGATGGAAGGAACCTAGAGAGCAAAGATGCGGAGGCTGGGAACCTTGGTGCCCATTTCAGGAGATAAGCAATCCAGTTTGGCTGGAGGGAAGATCCTGGGGGTCTAAGGTATGGCACTGAAAAGCCAGAGAAGGTAGGCAATGGGAACTATGGAAGACTTTTTCTAAAGGAGGCATGAGGGAGGGTCCAGGTGCAAAGCTGTGCTTTAGGAGGCTTCCCTTAGTCGGCAGTCTTTGCAGCGTGCACAGGGTTTGGTGGGAAGCAGGGGTCATGGGTGGGAATTCCAGCTAGGAAGCAGCTCTCACTGTCCCAGGGCAACATCAGGAGACAGGGTCTCAGATTGGGAAGAGGGTGCATCCTCATCTGTGAATATCAGTTCCGGGTTATGCAGCAGGGGTCACCCACCTGGCAGCAAGATCCAGGTTCATTAAGTATTTCACAAGCCTCCCTGTGCCCTTAGGATGTTATTTATAGATCAGTCACTCCCTGATATTCACACTTTTATTTGATAAACATGTAAATGCCAACTGGATGCCTAACCAAGTGCTAGGGTCAGGACACAGCCTGGGGAGGGGTTGGGAGAAAGGGGAACTTTAGGAATCCTAAAGGCGGAAGCAATCCTGTCCATGGAAGGTGGAAGGTGCCGCATCAGGGTGAGGGCAGCAGTGTCATCACCTGTCTGGAGATGGAGTCTGGGCTAGGCCTTGGGGAAGCCAGTCTACTCCACCTTCTCCATGGGGAACAGAAGCCAAGGGTCCCCGACCTCCACCTCCAGCCCTAGCCCAGGACACGAGGCCTTCCCTGAAGGGATGGGTGTCAGTCACTCACCATATCTTCTTTCTCTGGTCTTCCCTAGTTCTCTCCCACCCTAGGACCTGCTGGCACTCCAGATGTGGTAACAGGGGACCCTGGAAATCTAGGCCTCTAAAGGCCTCCAGCCTGAAAGCAAGGGTGGGGGTGAAGAAGATTCAGGTGTTAAGAGAGGAGCAATGGAGACCTCCAAGATCTCCCATTCCCTTCCCTTTTTATTCCCCCACTTCCTTCCCCTCCCTCCTTCCCTGAGGGATACCTGAGAATGTCTCCAGGGACCTGCAGGGGTAGTGCATGGGGGAGGGCTGTGTAGAGGCTTGGCCACCCCCCATCACCCAGCCTGATGGGCTCCAGCACAGGCTACATGCAGTAGCTCCAGAAGTTTGGCCAAGAATTGGAGGACAGGACTCTCAGGGTATCCCTCGCAGGGGGAACAGGGGCCTGAGGCGGCTCCTACCCTGGCTCCCCACAGGTGGTACCCTAGGGCTTGCAATGAGCGCTTCAGCCGGTTCACAGCCCTCACTACTGCTGGCCCTTCCTCATGCCCAATCACAGACAGCTCCACCCCAAAGCAGTGCAGACTCTCCATAGGGCACACCTGCAGAGACCCACCACCTCTATCCTGTCCTGGAGGACCTCCGGCAGAGAGGCCCCTAAATTCCATTCCCCATAGCCTTGATGGAACACGTATTGATGGAGACTCATCACCCCCATCCTGAGGAGTCCTCATCAGAGGGCCCAAACCATGGCTCCTCAGAATATACCTCCCAAGACACCCAAACTGCTGACTTCTGAGGCACACCCCTCCCAAATCACTGGCATCCCAGGGTATCTAGGGGAAAGGGAATCAGACACTCTTGCCTAGGACACCTGAGGACAGACAGGTTTGCCCTTCTTAAGGGCCTCTGACTTTCTCCTCTCCTCCACAGAAAAATGGGGAAATAGGGGCCCCCACCATAGGGAGTGGGATAGGGCAAAGCATACTCACAGAGAGACTATCCGGAGTATAAAGGGTCCCGTCATTTCTATTGCCCTGGGATTGGAGGGGGGAAGAGCTGGCCACCAGATAGCCCAGGTTCCTTTCCCACCATGCCCTCCCATCCCCACCAGCTGCTGTCCTCTCCCAGTTCCCACTGGCTACCAGCCTGCCCACTCACTAGGGCCTCCATGATAGCTACGAGAACCTCGAAGGGCTCCCAAGGGCAGCTGGGGGGCCCCAGAGGGGGACCCCCCAGGGGGTGAACCAACACAAGGAGGGCCCAGAAGAACCACATGAGGGCTGGTGGGGAGGGGAGGGCCTCTCCTACCCCTCCTACCCATCTCCCTGGCCTAGGGAGCAGGGAGCCTCAGGCACCTGGAAGAGAAGGATGGGAGGGGAGGGTTAGAGTGCATTTGGGTGAGGCAGAGCTCAGAGCTTCTGCAGAGCAGAGGAAACCACCCCCCAACCCCCCTAAACCAGGGAAACTCTGGGAAGGTGTCAAGAGTGCCCACAGTGAGGAGCGGGAGATGTTGGCTTGAGGTCCTCTCCAAGGGGGAGTTCGGGAGAAGAGGGCCCAGCGACACACACTCAAATCTCACAGATACAGACTGGGCCCGTGTTTACAGGTTACAGTGTAACCGATTTAGGGCTAGTATCAGAAGACCTGAGTTCAAATCCAGCATCACTCCTTGGCTGGGTCAAGATGGGTAACATTCATTTGCCTGCCTCAGTTTCCCCATTTCTAAACTAGTGATAATCAAAGCCCCCACCTCCCAAGGTGGCTGCAGGGCTCAAAAGACATAGTATTTGTACCCTGCTACTTAATGCTAGCTATCACTCTTCTTGTCTGGGTCTCTAGAGTAGGGGACTGGCTCTGTCTCTTTCCGTCTGTCCTGGAGCTGTCTGGGCCTTGGGGTGAGGGTGGGGGCTGGTCTCTCTGCAGGCGGGTCCCTGGCCGTGTCTCAAGGGGTACCCATTTCTCTTCCATCCCCTCCCCCTTCACTCACTCACCCTCGAATCCATCGTCTGCTCTCAGCTCCACAAAGGAATGACAAGTGGGAGGTTTCCAGCTGGACTTGGAAGCCTGGCCCCTCCCCAGTCAATCGATGGATGGATCTATCTGGGGCCAGCAACCAGGGGAGGTGCACGTCAGAGGGCCAGGGAAGGAGATGAGGCGCTACAGGTCCATGGAGTCCTGGGGACACATAGACATAGACAGACACACCTCTGACCTCCCTGGGCAGAGGGCTAGGCTGGGGAAACTGAGGCACACCCCACCCCCACCCCCGCTGTAGGGGTGGGAGGCGCGGGTCCCTGAGAGGAAGCCCAAGAGGGCTGGGGGGGGGTTGCTGTGCAAAGGGGGGAGGGGAAGGACCTAAGGTAAGGGTCTTGAGGAGAATGTGGGGAGAAGGGGATCCTAGAAGGGGCTTTTGGAAGGGGGGAGTCTAAAAGCGGGGAGATGGAGGAGGGAGGGGAAGGCGGGGTTCGAGAGAAGGAAGGCTGTCCTGTGGGCGGGCGGGGGGAGGATCGTTAGGGAGGGGGCGCTGAGGAGGGGGATGGAAGTCCAGTGGATGGAGTCTGGAGGAAAGGTCTTAGCCTGACGGGTGGGAGTCTTGAAAGTGGGAGAGGGGCGGGGGAGGGTGGCGGGGAGAGGGCCTTGGAATCTTAAATTGGAAGAGTTGAGGCAAAGGCCGGGGAGAGGAGGGGGCGGAGTCAGGAGATGACTATACAAATGATGAGAAGAGCCAGCCAATAAGGATCGCCGTCACTTCACTACTAGACCATTGGCTCCTCCCCTTTCCCCAAGGCCAGCCGTAAAGTGCCGCCGCCGCATCTCTTAGGCCTTGCCCCCTTTCTCTGGTGAGCAGCTTGCCCGGGCGTCTGCGCCTGCGCAAACCCTGGAAAACAGCCCTCGCGTTCCCAACAGTCCCTTTCGTGCTTTAGCGCCGCGCGGGTGAGGAGCTCTCGTCTCCGGCTTCCGCCGCCACCGCCGCCACCACCTCCTCCTCCTCCGCCTCCAGCCCGGTTCTGGGCCTGCGCCGCCCGCTATTAGCATGCCGTCCAAGGGGCCGCTCCAGTCCGTCCAGGTCTTCGGGCGAAAGGTAGGTGCGAGGGTCCGCGGGGTGGGGGAGGGGAGAAGGGGGCCTTCCGGTTCCGCCGGGGCCCACGTGTCTGCGCCTGGGGGTGCCTCCCGAGCTGATGGATCCGGGCGGTCCAGGGGTTCGGATCTTGTCTTCGACATCTTCCCGCCCAACATCAGCTCGTCCTCTCCCTAGAGTGGGCTCGTGGATGGAAGGCAAACCTCCAAGCGTGGCGGGGATTAGGCCTACCGTGAAAGAGCCGAGGCTCGATGGAGAGAGACCTGGCGTAGCGTTAGGAGGGGCTTGGATTCGAATTCGGAGAAGTCAGGCCTAGCCTTTGCTCCCGCAGGCCTATAACCAGCCCAAAGCCTCAGGCCTCCCCAGTCTCGTAAATTCACATACATAAAAGTACATGTGTCTGTGTATATATATGTATAATGCTATGTGTGCTTATCACTCTGAAGTTTGCAATCTTTAAGAAAAACCAAAGAATCCCATCACCCCCGAACCACCCCCCTAACTCTTAGAGAGATGTGAAATGCCCTTCTGGGTCAAGGTGGCCCCTTGGCTTAGGATGCCCTCAGCCCAACCCCCTTGGCCCCTCTTTTTCAGGAAAATCATCTGCCAAATGATTCGGTGGCCTCGGGGTCTTTGTCTCCCGCCCAAATTCTTCCCAAGCCAGATTGGGGCTCTGCCTGGCATCGCCTCCACCAGGGCTCTTTTCTCTATCCCTCTCAGGGAGTGGTGATAGTATTTCAGTCTCAGCTGGTCTTAACTGACTCGTAGAAGTTGGCCTGGCAGGGGGAGTAATTGCCCCATGTTTCCAAATGGGAAAAGTGAGGCCAGAAGAGGGGGGAGGCTGTAAGGGCACCTTGCATTGGAATGAGCACAGGTCTGTGAGGTGCGTTTGTTTATGTATGACCCTCAGGTTAACAGTCACTTGATCTACAAAACCAAACCAGTGAGGTGTGCGGGGTGCCAAGGATCACGTAGGTCATACCTCTAAGACAGGATTTGAACCTTGCTTTTCTTGAATTCCTGCCCAGTGCTCTCTCCATTATGCCACACCTCCTTACAGGTCCTTTGCCTATTTTCCTCAGTGAAATAAAGGTTTTGGATTGAAACTTTCTAAACTAGAGATCTCAAATACTTAGCTATGGGTTACTTGGTGAGTTTGGACCCCTCCTATCTGCCATATTGAATCTCAGCCACTTCTCATGTTTCCTCAACTTAATGGGTATAATAGCCTACCTACCTCACAGAGCTGTACCAAAAAGTGCCTTTGCAAATTTTAAAGCACTGCACATAGAAAATTTGTGACTCCAGATACAGGCCCCTCAGCAATGCTTGAAGACCACTACATCTTTAGCTAAGTTTCTGTGTTTAGAAAATGGAGGTACTTCTTGCACTACCTACCCTTTATTGTCGTTGTGAGGAAAGCACTCTGTAATCCCTAAAACCACATAGAAACGTGAATTGTTTTTCTTCCCAGAAAACTGCCACCGCTGTGGCCCACTGCAAGAGAGGCAATGGGCTGATCAAGGTGAATGGGCGACCACTGGAGATGATTGAGCCTCGCACCCTGCAATACAAGGTACCTGGACTGACCTGGCGTAGCCTAAAGGGTTCTCAACACCTCCCCCACCTCTTTAGCTCTCTTCATCTCTTCAAGGAAGAGAAAAGGCAAAGGCAGCCTCAGTGCCCTTGTTCTTTTCTGTTGGGGTGGGGGGCGGGGCAGACACACCTGCTGTTAAGACCCTGCCAGAGCAGATCAGGTGATAGCAAGGAGGCTGTATGTGCTTATGAGCTCCTCAGCAGGAGAAAATGTAATTCTTCTACTCACCTACCTTTGGAGGAAAAGAATGAGAGTTGTCAAAACCTTCAGGCAATGTTGCCTAGACTTAGCAGTCCCTGTATTTGGCCAGCAGGCATTTATTAAACTTGTGCCTTGTGCAGAGCACTGAGAATACAGATACAAGAAAGGGGGGAGGGAGGTGGTGAAGGATGCCTGCCTTAAGCCCCTCCCATAAAGAGAGGCCTTGGGAGGAGCTCACCAGTGGTAGAAAGGGCCCAAAGGCATGGGCTGAGGCTCCAGGGACTTCCTGATTATAGTTGGTATTGATTGGTTTGGGAAGGAGTCTGCCCTTGTCACATAATGGGGAAAGAGTGTTCTGGGAGCCCTTTTCAGGCCATGAGTGGATTGTCATAATAACCAGCCAGCACATTATTTCACTGTGCTATGGTCAGTTGGAGTGATCCTAGAGGCACATCTGCTGAGATTGTCTACTGTCTTGCAGCTGCTGGAGCCTGTCCTCCTGCTAGGCAAGGAACGTTTTGCTGGAGTAGATATCCGGGTCCGTGTGAAAGGAGGAGGCCATGTCGCCCAGATTTATGGTGAGTTGGGTATGGGTGGAGGGAGGAGCCCAGGAATTTCTCTGCCAGCCTCTTGGTGTTCTTGGGGGGTGGCAATTATATAGTCACTGCTAACGTCCTCTCTCCCTCCTCCTGCAGCTATCCGGCAGTCCATCTCTAAAGCCCTGGTGGCATATTACCAGAAATGTAAGTAAAGAGCCAGTGATGTGGTCAGAGGAAATTCAGGTCATTTCCATACCTTTCCTGTTTCCTGGGTATCATTGTTAGGCCTAGGCGGCTACACCTGTCCATGACCTTCGTCTAGAAAAATCATGTGGATGGCAATAGGGGGCCATCGACTGCTCTTTGGGGAATATAGTTGGTGGGTATTTCTGTGGAATGCTTTCCTTCTCTTGGCTCCTCTGTCTTTAGGACAGGTGAACCAGCTTGTATTTACAAAGCGCTTTGCATGTGTTTCCTCTTTTGATCTCACAACCCACCTTTTAGGGTGGAAGGTGCTATTTTTGTTCCATTTTGCTGATGAGAAAACTTGAGATTAGGAAGGTATGCCCAGGGTCACACTCCTAGTTAAACATATCAGGCACAATTTGCACCAGGTCCCCTTGCCAGCTGCCTCTAGATACTGTCTGTCTGTACTTAGGGCCAAATAGGAATCAGCTTGGTTTTGTTGGCCAAGTTGTTGTCAGTGCACTGATGGGCTGTTCTTCCTCCTCCTCCCTCCTTCCAGATGTGGATGAGGCCTCCAAGAAGGAAATAAAAGACATCCTTATCCAATATGACCGAACTCTGCTGGTGGCTGATCCTCGGCGCTGCGAGTCCAAGAAGTTTGGCGGCCCTGGGGCCCGGGCTCGCTACCAGAAATCCTATCGATAAGGCAACTGCTGGGATTGTGGGCCTTTTCACAATAAATTTGTTATATGACCTTTCCAGGTTTAAGAAGCTGTGGTTGGTCTTGAACACAGACGGTCCTTTCTGTTCTAAGAGGGAAGCATTGGAGCTGAGCCACAGATCTCTAACCTTTTTCATGTTGAAGTGCTAGTCTGACATAGTGGACTGTCTTCCCCAGCCACTCCCAAATCAAGATAAAACAGTCACCCATCTCAAAGTGGGTTTGAATCCTTTTTCCTGTTCTTAAAAGCAAAAGGACCCAGTCCTTGCCCTTAGGAAGCCCTTACTTAAGGAAATGTGACAAATAGCGCTGAACAAGCCATTTCCTATCTCTGCTATGATTGTTTGCATGGTGAGTTAGGGACAAGGGCCAGGATTAGGCGACAGAGATGGGAAGTGATGCGTAAATTGGGCAACTCAGCGCTGTTGATCAGGATGGAATGAGCCTTCTGTGTGCTGACGGATCCCAGAAGGTTATGGAAATTGGTCGGTGATGTAGGGAGTGGGCTGATCAGGATTTCTAAGCAGGGAAGGGTTAGAACTATAACTGTTAGGAACAAACATGTGCCGAGTGTCCTGCTGAGGGGTGGGAAGATCCTCCAGAAAAGATCAGGCCTTGGGCACTGGCTAAAGGACACAGCTGACACTGACCGGATGAGGATGAGGATGCTGGTGGCGTCTCCAAGTAGATTTCACAGTTGGGTCCTTTTTAGGGCCCTGCCGGATCTCATGCGTGCTCTCTACCCAACTAAGTAGAGGACAAAGGAAATGCAGGCTGTGCTGTGGAGGGGGCCCTGCACCCACCATGGTCAACTGCTAGGAGATCTGGAGAACCTTTTCACCTTAATAAAGCCAATCAGCCTCGGGCTAAGGAGCCTGGGTGACCACCCTGTGGGCCCTGAGAACATGCTGAAAGGGGGGGGTTTCTTGGTGGAGACCCAGAAGCTGCCCTTTCTCAGAAATTTAAACTTTCCAGTTGGTGAGGAAAAGGATGGGCCAAGAGGCAAGTGGAAGGTGTGTGATGGAGGAGTTCCAGTCAAGCCTCTACGTCCAGCTTCTTCCTCTGGACCTCGGACTAGTAGCAGGGCACCCTTGGGCTTCTACCCTTTGCCTGCTGACAGGCCTTCCAACTCAGAATCTAGGGACTAGGGTCCTAAAGACTCCAGGGGGAGAAGGTTGAGGGCGTTCCCTGGCTGAGGGCCCTCAGCATCCCACCAAGCCCCTCTCCACCATTGCCCTTCAGTCTTAGCTTTGAAACGACTGCCTTCTGTTCCCACAGCCATCACTGGGTTTAGGCTGTTGGGTTTGAGAAGAGTTGTTGCTTGACCAATTTTAAATTGCTGATTGATGAGACAGGAGCTAGTTTGCAGAGGGCACGGTTTACCACCCAGAAATGGGATATGTTTTATGAGGTGTAACATAATAGAGGAGAAGGCTATCTGGTCCAAACCTGGAAGACACACACCCAATAGGGTTATTAAGTGACTTGTCTTAAGATCTACGGGCTAATAACTGGTAAGGATTGGAACTCTGGCCCCTGTTTTCCTGGCTGCCACATCTCCACTCAGTGAGGGGAAAGGTCTCCAGCCTCTTGAGCAGGTTCCTTCTGAGCCGCACCTAGTCTAGTATCTGGAATTTTTGTGGTGGGATCTGTGCCTAAGGGCATTCCTGTGGATACCTGGCCATCTCTGCTAGGTCTCTTGAGCTTTTGAGGAATGTGGCTTGCCTCATCCACCAGGAACAGCTGGGATGCATCTGGAGCTGAATGACTGCCTGTATGCCCCACCCCCTTTCCCCAGAGGGAGGGGAAGATGCAAAGCAGAATTCCCCCCCCCCCCCCCCCCCCCCCGCCTCCTACTTGTCTCAGTTGGAGGGGGAAGTGGAATGCCGGGAATGCTTGCTGACTGGGAGCGTTGGCTGGGAATTTTCCTTCCTTCCCTTGGATGGCATCCTGGGAAGCCGTGGGCGGGAGAAACATGGCCTGGGAATAGCCCTTATACGGTCGTTCGGTATCAAACCTTTCACTCCCCCCCCTAGCTGTAGAGGGCCTGTTACAGACTTAGGGGAAGGAGACCCCGAGGCTCCAACTCTGACCCACAAAGCACCATGTGGGTGGGAGGCTTCATAAGAGAAGATCTAATCCAGCAGCTGGATTGGCTCTGTCTGTGGTGAGCCTGTGGGTTTGAGGTGAGCAGAACCTCCAAAGGGGAGTCTCCCAAGATGAGAAGACATGCTCAGGGCAGGCTACACCAGACAGACTCCCGAATCAGCCTGAACTGGAGGGGACCCCAGCAAAGCGGCTCCTTTGGAGGCAGCCTCCTGAGCCTCTTGGTTAAGACACTAGGGTTAGGGACTGCAGGCTTCAGGAGGCTGAGCAGGCCCAGAAGCTGGGGGCTCCAGATCACATCAAGGACAGGCCCCTGGCTGAAGTTCCCCCAGCTACTTGTATACCCCAAAGCTCAGAAGGCCCTCAGATGCTACAGACTCCATAGTGCCTTACCTGTTTCATTTCATCCACATAACAACCCAGCAAAATGGGTACTATTGGTATCCCAATTTTACGCATAAGGAAACTGGCAAGTTAAGTGACGTGTTCCAGAGTGTCACATAGTTAATGTGTGTCAGAAGCTTGTATTAGAACTCAGGCCATAATGTGTCTCCTAATCTGGAAGGAAAGGAAGGGGACCACAGGCCCCTCCAAGGGGGCATTCTGCCCTTGAAGAGAAAATATCTCCACGTGCTCTGAAGGACAGGTTAATCTCCTTTGATGAGGCAACAGAGTGACCTCTGGAGTCAGGAGGATCTTTCAGCTCCAAAGCTGTGGTCTTCAGAGATCCTCTTTGGTGAGGACACTTACGCTCATGATGTCTGCATTGCTCACATGGGTGGGCCAGTCTTCAAACGTACAAGTTCCTTCACCCATATCCAACTTTCCCCACTACACCAGGTTTCAGGCTTCCTGACAGTCTTGTCTCTACCCTCAGAACAGAACTTCCCAAAAGCAAATAGCATCCCCCCCATAACCAGTCACTAAGAATGAAACAGTTTAAATCCATTTATTGGGGGTGGGGGGCTTGGTCTCTCAAAACAAGGAGAGGAAGTGAGGAGCTGGAGTCAGTGCTAGGATAGAAGGGCTTGGGGGTTATGTGGAATATGGAATATTTCCTTACCCAGATCCCCAAGCCCCATGCCCTTCAAAGAGAATTCCCTTCCTGCAAAAGGTTTGGGGGAAGGGCAGCAGGGTTGACAGTATTTAAATGGAGCTGTACAACTGAAAATGCCCCCACCCAAGGAATGTGCAAACATAAAATAACATTAATTATTAATAACATTAAAGGCAGCCCCCTATGGGTTTTCAAAGCACTTAGTGGGCCTAACAGACCTGGATTGGACAACAGGGGAGTGTATAAGGGAACAGGCACAAAGCCAGCTCCAAAGTGGGACCCAAATGTACAGATCCTCAGTCTTGTCTTCTCAGGGCCTTAAATATCTTCAAGTCTATTTTTGGACACCTGGGCACGGCTCCATCCCTGACCTTGTGTCTAGAGGACACCTGCATTCAGCTCACCTTCTAGGACTGGCCTCAGCGGCTCCCTGAACCCGCCGTTGCCCTGGGAGGTCCAGGGAGGCCAGCAGAGGGGCATGATTCAGGCGGACCTGGGCCTTAGCTGGACCCAGCCGCCCTCCACCCCCCACTCGGATGCTGACTGTGGTAGAATAGCTGGGCCGAGCTGAGGGTGGTGGTGGTGACGGGGCTCGGGACGAAGGAGCCGAAGCCCAGGGACCCCTGGCTGGGGAGGGCCTCCAGGCCAGGGGAGCCTCGCCTTCTGGGACCCCTGCCACTCTCCTTGCTAGACTCTGGCTGATACAAGAAGCAGCCAGGTACCTGGACAGGGCAGCTGCACTCGAACCTAAGAGCTGGCGTCCCTGAGGAGGTAGGCTTGGGGCCAGGGCTGGAGGCAGGGCTTCAGAGGCTAGCTGAACAGCCTCTGGAACAGGGAGGTTCAAGGCTTCCTCCTTGGGGACCTCAGTGTCTAGGAGTCCACCAGCCTCAGTGGGGCAATGCTTCCCAGCAGGGGCAGGCTCAGGCCTTTGGGTGACCAATGGGATGGAAGCATGGGATCGCATTGCAGGGACCAGAGCCACAGAAGCATGAGCACAAGCCATGGGAAAGCTCACCTCTCGGACTAGGACATGGCCAAAAGCAGAGAGGGGCCCTAGAGGGAGAGAGACAGAAGAAGAGTCATCTTTCTTCCCTTTCCTTCACCTCCCTTCCCCCACCCCCACCCCACCACTGACCTTTACCTCCCCTCCCGCCAAGGATTCTAGTACCTTGGTTCTGAGACTTACCAGGTTGAAGTTCCTCCTCCTCCTTTGGGGGAACCAAGAGTTGGTGGGAATGCACCAGGCCCCGGGTTCTCCTCTGGCAGCCAGCAGCAGACACCTGGTTGCCTGCCTTCTGGAGTCTCTCAATTCGGTCACTGTACATACGTGCTAACTCCCGGACTCGTGTGGCCACCCTCTCTGAACCAGCAGCTCCACTGGAGCCATCCCCATTCCTGGTCCCATCCCCGCCAACAAGGAGCTGGGACAGGGATCCCACTCTGCAGTTTCCCCTGAAATCTGACTCTTCTAGGATGAGCAAGGGTTCCAGAATGCTGCCCTGGGGGCTCCTTCCCTCTATGGAACCTTGCTCCATGGCCCGCCAGGCCCTCCGGATCTCTGAACAGGAGTGGAACTCTGGGGTCTCTGAATTACCAGTCTTGATGGGAGAAGTGGGAGACTGCTCCCCTTCTGTGTCCTCCTCGTCCTCCTCATCCTCCTCCTCTTCTTCTTCCTCCGTCCAGGATGACTGGCTTTCCTGTCTGGGCTCAGCTCCATGATCCATCTTTTCTGATGGGACTGTCATTTCAAATGTTGTAGCATCTGAATTCTTGTCCTGAGCTGATGCTTGGGAGCAGTGCTCCCCTTGTCCTAAGGAGTGGTCAGAAATTCTGGGGCTGTCCTCACAACTGGGAATTTGGGGAATGTCTGAAAGCCTGGGGATGTCAGAAATTGCTGCAGTGCCTGGAATTTCAGAAATGCTGGAAATTTCAGTATTGTCCAGACCCTCTAGGACGTGGAGTGGGGATGGCCCTTGGCCTTCCAGCTGTTTTCCCTCCTCCTCTTCAGAGGACTCTCTGCTTAATGGATCTGAGGTCTCTGGGCCAACATTCTCTGTCAGGTTTGGAGACTCAGACTCCTCCTGAAATTTGGGGGCTTCAGAAACTTCCAGGGGTGAAAGCTGGAGGAAAGAGAGGGAAAAGGTTAGGGGCAGACACCTGGTCTTCAGATGGTACAGGTCCCGAATTCAGTGTCTGAACAAGACTCAACCATCAGTCACCCAAGACCAGCTCCCATCAAGGACCCAGGGGCTACCACTGGCTCACCCCTGGTTCCTGGAGACCTCTCTGGGTCAGCAGCTCCATGATCTCCTCAGTAATAGAGAGTCCTGGGGGATCCAGGTTTGGGGGAGCTGGTTCCTCCAAGTCTTCAGGGGTTCCTGAGGCCAGGACCAGGGCTGGCTCCGGGGCTGGGGTGTTGCAGAGGGACTCTGACATTGGGAACAGCTCCCCCTCACTGCCTGAATGCTATCAGGGGGTAAACAGTGAGACCACTGGGCAAAAACAGGTGCCCAGTGTGTAGCGGCCACCCCCTCAGAGAGCCTAGCTTCTGCCTCCCTGGCACAGGGGTGGTGTTGCTTACCTTGAGCCTGGATCCAGCTGGAGGAGAAAACAAAGGATATTAAGTTCTTTAATTTCCGCTTGTCAGTTCCTGGACCCCCTACCAACATACACACATATATCCCATCTAGAAACAGTGAAAGACAAAGGACACACAGAGACACACAGACACAGACACAGACACAGACAGACACACACACACACAAACTAGTCCCAGAGAAAGCCAAGGAAACTGACCTATCTGTGGAAACACGATGTGAGGCTCCTTTGCTGGCTCTGTGGGGGTGGGCGGCGCAAGATAAGTGACCTGGGGTGGCTGGCTAGGTGCTTCCCCCACAATCCCCATCGCACCCCCCAGCCCCAATTGTCTGGGCCCTCCACTTACCAGACTGCCTTCGGCCTCTTCGGCCCACAGGAGCCCCTGCAGGGCTGTTCAGAGATGGGGAGGGGTCTGTGGGGAAGAAGAAGCCACTCATCCTCTGCCTTCCCACCCCCCACTCCCTGCCCCCACACACTCACTCACGTCCTAGCTGAGGAATGGGCCCACTGGGTCCCTGGGGGATAGACCCTTGGATCCAAGGGTGAATGATGGTATGCTGGAGTCCTGAGTCCACTGATGGAGTAAGGCTGGAGGAGCGAGCCACCTGAGCAGTCTTTGTACCTGTTGTCCTTCGGCCCGTGAAGTTCCGGCCTTCAAGGAGGCGGGGGGACCCAAGTGGGGGTGTTAGAGGCTCACAGCTGGGCTGGCCTTCGGGGACACCTGCAAAAGAAGTCTGGGAAGTCAAAACCACCACCTTATCCCACACAGGTCTCCTTCATCCCCCCCTTCCTCACCCTTATGCCCTGGTGGTGGGCTGTGCAAAGTTACTCACAGTGGAAAGTGTTTTCCAAGAGGACTTGCTTTGCCTGAAAGAGACCAAGAGAAATGGCTGCAGGGCAAGCTCCCAGGGCCTCTGGGCAGGGCCAGGGGCTGGCTGGGGTGAGAGGCAGGGCAGGGCAAGGACCTCCTCACCTTAGGGGGAATAGAGGCTGGGTGGTTTTCCACTATTAAACGCTGCAGGTAATGGAGCCACAGGCGTTTCTCCTCATGGTTCTTGGCCTGGGGTGTGGGAATGGGGCAAGAAAGAGAGCCACATATGGACCAGAGGCCCTTAGAGGAGCCCCCCCTACCCCCCGCCCCAGCCCCCAGGTCTGTGGTTACCTGCAGCAGGTGCTGGTGCTTGGGGATGGTCACATCAGCTACCTTGAAGCTCAAGGGGTCTTTGGGACTCTCACTCACAGACAGGTTACAGCACTGGGGGCGGGGCATGGGGGTGCAGAACCTGAGTCTCAGATCTTACAGCCACCAGGCCTCCTAGTCCTGGGGATCCTGAGACCCGGGCTCTTGGCTTCCCACCCCAGAGAATCTAGGACGGTTTGCCTCCTTCCAGCAGGGCAGTCTCCTAACCTCACTCCCTGGAGACCCCAAAGGTGCCTGCGTCTCTGGCCTCCCACCCTCCAGGGATTTAGGCATCCAGTCTTCTGGCCACCTCCCTATTCAGGGATCTCACCCCTCCTAGGATGCACTCAGACTCCCTTTCTCCCCAGTCCCCATACCCCCCCCCCACCTCCCAGGGTAAGCCCCAGACTCACAAAGATGTGTCCTTTGTAGCTATAACCAGGACCTCGTCTTTTGGCCACCAGGAGCATACGAGAGAAGAGGAAGAGAAGACGCTGGCCCCCCCGGAGCCGGGGGCCACCCCCACCTCGGAACACGCCCTCCAGGACCAGTTCCCCAAAGGCACTCAGCTCTGGGCCCCCCCAGCCTCCCAGCCGCCGCTGTACTTCCTGTGATGCGTGGAGACATACAAATGGACATCCATTGAGGGGGGCACCCATGGATGGACAAGCAGAGGCCAGGAACTGGATTCAGCCCCAATCCCAGGCTCCCAGAGGCAGCCCGTCCTGCTCCCCAAGCCCTCAACACACCTGCAGACGAGCTGCATGCTCCTGTTTCCTCTTCATGTCATTAATGTACCAAGCAACCGCTGTCATGGAGACAATGGCATCTTCCACCACCTCTCGGCCCCCAGGGCCTTGCTCTGCCCCAGCTCCCTCTGGCCAGTGTTTGCCCAGCTCCTGAGAAGGGAGGGAATGGGGAAGGAAGGACATAGCATTCATCCGCTTTCTCCCCAAGCCCGTGTCTCTGCATCTGGGTTGGAGTCTCTCATCTTCAGTCTCTATGTGTCCCTGGGTCTGGGTTTCTTGTCATGTTCTAATTTTCTCCAGCATCTCTCCCATTCACTCTAGACTCGATGCTGGCCCACCAAGTCACCAAGGCCTGGGTTTCCTTCTCCCCAGTCCCAGTATAGGGCCCTGCCTACTGCAGGGTCTTATGAAATGATTCCAAAAAAGCCATCTTCCACGTGGGTCTCCTCCGATCTTTGTCTCTCTAGCCATTCTCCTGAGTTATCTCTCTGCCCCCTGCCCCCCACCCCCGACAGCTGCCTCATCATCCCCCAGCTCCGAGCTTTCACCTAATAACAGGGGGCAGATTTATTTTTAGGGTCTGCCTTTCTCTGTCTCTAGCTCCCCCTGTCTCTCCCCATCCCCAGTCCCTAGGCCTGGGTCGGCACCTGCAGTAAGAGGTGGTATTTTAGGATGCGCTGGACCGGTTTGAGGAGGAAGCTCTGTAGAGGCAGGGAGTGTCGAAGCTGGGCCTGGCGTTCCTGGAGCCACTGGGCCATGGGAGGGGAGAGGGATAGGTCCCGAAGCAAGGCCATTGAGCTGGGAAAGGGTGGAAGTCACAGGAATTAAAAAGGGTAATGGGAATCTGGAGGGGATGATGGTGGTGCAGGGGGCAGTCAGGGGGCCACTAACAGGGGCTAGATCATGGAAAACGTTGGCTTTCCAACAGCAAATAGCACTTAAATGTCACACAAGGTCAGAGAAGGAAAAATGATGGCAGCTGGAGGTCAAGGGGCCCCAAAAGGAGCTAGAGGGGGAGAGTGAATGGGCTCACCTCGGGTAGTTCATACAGTAGAGGGTATAGATGTCAAACTCTTCACTCTGAGGGCAATGTGTATGGTCAGCAGGGACCCCAGATGTCTGGATGCCTTTCCCCCACATTGTGTGCATGTGCGCGTGCACGCATACACACACATGCAAGCGCACACGCGCGCACACATACACACACACACACACACACACAGATCTAGGATCCAAGCCCCTTCTGAATCCCCTTCCTCTGCTCTCATGCCAAGGATAACCCCTCCCAGGGCTCTGGGGAACTGCCTTTCCTTCTGACCCCCCAGCCCCCAATGGGTGTATATCACCGGCATCTGACCAATGCTCACCCTTTGCACAAAGCAATCAGCGATGCCGTGGGCACTGCCACTATTCTCCAGGTCTTCTAGGAGCTCACTGTGAGGCAGGGAGTGGGGACGGGGGAGGGGTGACAAAAGTTCCCCCATCTTGAAGGGAGGCCCCCTTGTCCTTCTCTCCCTAGATCCCAAAGACCTCTGCACCCCCATATTCAAGAGTTATTATACCCATGCCTAGGACCCAAGACTCAGAAAGGCATCCTGTCACCCCTGAATCAAGTGTCAATTATGCCAGCTCCCCCAGATCCAGGTCCAGGAATTCAGTTCTCAGAGCTGATATCAACTCCTGGGAAGAGGGGACCTTATGGGAAGGTCAATTATACAGACCCTGATTGCTGCCCCGCCCCTTCCCCTGTCACAGCATGGTGTCTAGAGTACTGGAATTGAAGTCAGAAAGACCTGGGGTCAAATCCTGCTTCAGACACCCATATGACCCGGAGCAAAACAATCCATGTCTTTGAACCTGTTTTCCCATCTGTAAAATGGAGCAGCTGTAGTGTGTTATCTGGCTTTATGTCATTGTTAAGTGGGGAGGGGGAGAATTGGTTATAGTGTGATATCGTCCCCATGATATAAAAGAGGAGCTCTATCCAGAGAGCAATCCTAATGAGAATCTAAGTGGATGAGAGTGGGTTTTTCCTGAAATCACGCCCCACAATTCCTAGACATTTGGCTCCCTTCTGACCTGCTAAACTCATAGATGTCTTCAATGTTGGAAAAGAGGGTCCCAAGATGTTCTGAATTCAGCCCAGGAGGGCCATTGGCCACCAGACATCCCAGGTAGTCCTGCAGGGAAAAAACCCAGGTCTCCCAATCCCCCTGTCCCCAAACCCTGGCTGATTGCTGGGGTAGGAACTGGAGGGGGGCTGAAAGCACAGGGTATGGACCCAAGAGGGCTTCTGGGAGGATTAAAAGAGAGAACAGTTTTATGGAGGAGCTGGATGGGTACTACATTTGGGGAGTCTGAGGAAGGGCCCCCCCTCACCTCCACAATGCTCCTAAGGTCCCGCACATAAGCCCGCTCTGTCTCCACGATCTCCCGGACCACACGCTCTAGGTGTGAGGGCTTCTTGGTCCCTTGCCCTGGCTCCCCTCTAGGCCCCACAGGAGTCAGGTGCAGTCGAATGGGAGGACCTGGCGGGGGCTCCAGGGCTGGCACAGAACAGGCCTGGCTGTGGCTGGGGCCTGGATGAGGCTCCCCCTCAGAGCCCACAGTACTCAGAGATGTGGAGCTCCCAGATCCTCGGGGGGAGGCCATGGGCAGGACTGGGGGAAGTCCTGTTGGGAGAAAAGACCAGACCAGACTCAGCAGCAGGCAACAGGGAGCAGGCTTCCAGGGCCGCCTGATACTCCCTTCAAACAGCCGCCTTGCACATTATCTGTACACAAACATGCTTCCTGGTATCATCTGTACACTCCTCTCACCTCGGTGGCTACACCCAGGGCTTGGGGTTGGGCTGGGTTTGGTGAGACTCAGACGGTGGGCTCCCTCAGGCATGGCAGGCAAATCTCAAAGCACTGTCCTGGGGGCACCAGAAAAGAGAGAGGCCACTGGCATTTGAAGAAAGTGAGGGGAAGATGGGCAGGGATGGTTAGAAATACACAAAGGTTTGGGAACCCAGTGAGACACACACACATACACACTTCTCTCTTCATCAAGGTCTCTCTGGGAGTGAGTTGACGAGCCTTTGCAAGGGGAGGACTTTATTTGGCAGAAGAAAGAAAGAAGAGATAGACCCTGAGAGAAACAGATTGAGGGAAAGACGGGGTGATGGAGAAAGAAAGGGAAAATGAAACAGACTGCATAGACAGCAAAAGATTTCTATTTTCTATTTTGCTGTCCCTTGAAGAAGAGAGTAAACTGCCTCTTGATCAGATATGAGAAGAGAAGGGAGAGAGGAGGGGAGGGGAAAAGAGAGGGAGCCAGAGAGAAGAGAGGAAAAGAGAGAAAGGAGAGGGGAGGGGGGGCGGTGAGTGTATGTCTGAGGGGAGGGGCTGGGAAAGGCTGCGGGGGCGGGAGCCTTGGAGGGTCCCCAGGGGAAAGGAAAAGAGGAGGCTGGAAGGCAGGATGCCAGGGTCCCAGCTGAGCCTCCCCCCTTCCATCCCTCAGCCTGTTTCTGTCTCAGTCCCTCTCCCATTCTCTGACTCGGTGTCTCCTTTTATCTCTATTTCTGGTTTCTGAGAAGTGAACATAGGCCCCCAACCATAAACTTCGGCTGTGCCTCAGCAGTGTAATACCTTTGAGCAGGGAATGGAGCCAGACTCAAGCCCTGACGAACCGACCATTCCTTTCTTGTTGGAACCAAGACACGATTTAAGGGGCTTCCTAAGTCTGCCCCCTCCAAGATCGCCAAGAATCAGCTCTAAGAGCCAGAACACTGGAGGAGCCTGTATCTGGAGGGAGAGGAATGTGTCTGGGCTCTAGATGTGCACAAAGGTCTCTGATCTTGGTTTGGGCGGGGGAGGGGGGGAAGGGGGGGCTGGATGTCGGTGTGGGTTCTGAATCTGAGCCGCACTGAGTCTAGTCCCCACGTCCACCCAGGGGACCCGGAGATCGAGCCGACTCACAAGCCATCCCTTGGTTCAGGGAGGAGAGGAGAGGGAGGGGGCCGAGGAGGGAGGGGGCTGGGGAGGAAGGGGGAGCAGGGCTCTCCTGGGTCCGGCGCCGGCCCCGCCCCCTCCCCGCCCGCCCGCTAGCCCCCTGTTCATTGTTCCTGGGCTGGAGCCGCCCCTCCCCCGCTTCCCTCCGCTTCCCCTCTCCGCCTTCTCCTCCTCCTCCTCCGGCCGCCTCCCCCTTGCCGCCCCCCGGATCTCACCTTCTCTCTGGGGGGCTGGCGGGGTCCCAAACCCCGGGACCCCTGCGGGGCCGGGTCTTGCAGCAGCCTGCAGTGCGTGTCCAGCCCCGAGTGTCCGCAAGTGGAAACGGAGCGGGGCCACCCGAGGGGGCCGGCGTGTCCGTCCCGGGAACAGACGAGGGGTCCGGCCCGGCCAACTTTGGCCGGAGGTCCGAGAGGGCTCCTAGGGGGCACTCCAGAGCCCGGACAGGGAGGCGGCGAGGCTGGCAGCCAGCCGTCGGTCTGTCTGTCTCCCTTCGTGGGTCCGTCAGTCCCTGGGCGCTGGGCCGGGCCGGGCCGGGGGGCGGTGGCGGCGCCACATCTGGGGAGGGGGGCCGGCTCCAGCTGTGGGCCGGGAGGAGGGGACAAGGCAGGCAGGCAGGCAAGCAGGCAGGGGGGCTTGGCTCCTCCCCGCCCCCTCCTCTCCATCCCCGCCCCCTCCCGCCCAGACATCCTGTTCCCGCCTGCGGGGGAACTCGGGAGAGGGTGGGGTTAAACCTAGCTGGACCACCGCGAGTTAACATGCCTTATGAATATTCACGAAGGGAGACCTCGCCCACTGTCCCAGCCTGGGCCAAGTGCAGCCCGGTCCCTTCATCCTCCCCCTTTCCTGGGTTGCAGGGCAGTTCCAGGCTGGACTGGAGGTGGGAGTCATTGGAAGGCGGAGGATCGGGACGCCTGGCTCCCTCCTCCCGGGCCCCCTGGATGAGAGCGTGGGAACTGGAGGAGGTGCCTGGGGCTCCCCCCCTTTCTGATCCCCAATCCCCAGCCCTGGGTCACTGAACAGATCCGAAAACCTCAGAATCCTCTTCTCCAGAGCCTCAGTCCATCCGGCTGGATCCCTCCGGAGCATCTCTACTGGTCTCTTTCTTTGTCTCTCCCAGGTGTCTCTCTCTCATCCATCTCCTTCAGCCTCTACGAAGATTTCTTTTTCTTTCTTCCAATAGCTGTTTGGGGTGCTTTAAGGTTAAGAGACTTGCCCGGGATCACCCTTCCCTATTTGGGAGAGGCTGGGCTTGAACCCAGGTTTTCTAAGAATTTAAGTTTTAGAGCAGTTGACGATTGGCTTCCTGCGCCAGAGATGACAGGTCAGGACCAAAACGAACTTTAAGATATCAAGCATCTACTATGGGCCGAGTGCTGTGCCGTTTTTGGACCTTAGAATTCCTAGTTTCCTTCACAACCTAAGTTCCGCTTTCAACATAAGAGGATTCCTAGCGGCTAGTGCTTTCCTGCCTCCACCATCACCTGGCATTTATTTTGTAACCCTAAATCTGGATGGAAGGTGAGTTCACTGAGAACTAGATAGATAATGGACTGATTGAAGAATCCCCCAATCCCTCCAAATTCGAGTCTTCCCTGTTTGTTACTACCTATTTATCCTGGTTATAACTTGTTTGTGCACATTGGTTGGTTGCTTGTCTGTCTCCCCCATTAGACTGTAAGCTTCTCGAGGGCAGGGACTTTTTGCCTTTCTTTGTAACCGTAGTACTGAGCTCAGTGCCCGGCGCGTAGTAGTATTGACCTATCCACCCACTGTGGTAGGCGCTGGTTCTACAAAGATCTGACCCTATAAAATATAGGATATCATCTTGGCTCACCCGGAGATTACATTGTCGGAGGTGGGGAACTTTATAAACGTCACTAGATAAGAAAGGACAAAGCAATTTCGGAGATAAGGTAGGAACAATTCTGAGCAGCAACCGAGGTCTCCAGATCGCTGCAGCGGGGGCCCGAAAGAGAAGTTTCCGGTTTCACCTCTGTAATTTACACAAAACTCTCCTTCATTAATTCCATTCTTTCAAGTAGACGTCGGTAACAAATCGCTGAGGACTCAGGTGTTGCAGGTTACAAATAACTAGTCTCAACCCTCAAGGAGTTTGCATTCTAAATAGAGGGGCGGGGCAAAGACCTGGGCAAGAATGTCTCACCTATTCAAAAATAATGCAAAGCAATTGGGAGGGGGTTGGGAGGAGAGCATTGGAGTCTAAATCTCAGCCGCTTTTTTCCCTTTCAGATTCAGAGGTTTGGAATCCAAAATTATGTCAGGTGCCGCCACCGGGTGGTTGCCCAACTCTAGGGAAGTGTGGGACAACCGTACAGATAAGGAGGGAGAGTGTTCCCAAGCGCCCCCGTCTAGGTGAGGTCTAGGAGCAACGTGCCTCCAAGCAACCCTAACCTCCCATGAACTTCTCAACTCGCAGGATGAAAGGAACCCGAACGCCCAGTTCTGTCCCCCAAACCTCGAAATCCCAGCACCACTCTTTGCTCCCGCCCCGGTTTGCTTCATGGGGACAGAGCGTCGAATAGCGCTTTTCTCATTGGCCAGCAGGAGGCAGGGTAGATCTGTGATGTGGGTAACGGAAAAGTGGATGGGGTGGGGAGTGGGTGTGCGCATGCGTCCGCAGAACACGAGAGCGCGGTGAAGCTGCTGGTGAGGAATCTAAAGGACGTCACGTGCGACGTCACGCAGGCGCAAGAAACAAATAGATAAACGAGGAGGGAAGAGAACCGGAAAAGGGTCACGTGGGTAATCCTGAAGGGGCCCGCTCCGCATAACTGTGGCCGAAGCTCCAGTGGCGCAATCGGTTAGCGCGCGGTACTTATACAGCAGTACGGCCGTAGCGATGCCGAGGTTGTGAGTTCGATCCTCACCTGGAGCATAAGTTTTTCCTTCCACTTTACATTTTAATAGAGAATCATGAGTCCTGGCTCCAGCCTCGAGCTCCTGCTCTCTCTAGGCTCCCGGAATCGTGCGGGCGGTACTAGGCGCCATTCCGCACAGCGGCCGGGAGGGGGCAGCCGCGGTCTTCGCCTCTGGCCCCCGTCCCCGCCTTCCTCTTTCGGTTCTCGGGTGCGCGGGCCTGAGGTCTTCCTCCCTCGCCCCTCCTCCCATCCCGTCTCTGTGGCTGTCTCTTTGCGGGTCTCCTTCCTGCCCCCCTCGGCTGCTGTTTCTCAGTCCCCTCGCATCAGACCTCCGAGCTCTTTCTACATCCCTGCGTTTCTGGGACTCCCTCCCCTACCCCCTCCGGTTTCCCAGAAGAAGAGGCCGAAGGTCACAGGAGGCCCCGGGAAGGGTCCGAACTGGAGCCTAGCAGCTGAACGGGGCGGGGCCCGCGGGCGCTGACGCCAAGACCCCGCCCTCGGGGTGGCCTCCTGGCCTTATACGGGCATCGGACGGAGCGGAGGGCCCCCCCCTTCCCTCCCCCTCTCTCCAGTCGGGGCGGGGACTCCGGGGCACACGCGCGCACACACACACGCACACGCACACACACACACACACTCGCACCCCTGCGTCACTGACACGTAGCCTCCCGCCCTGCCGGGGCCGGGGCACATTCCGTCCCCATTCCCCCTCCCCGCCCCCTCCTCCTTCCCCAGTAGCCTGCGAGACGGAAACTTCCTGTCCCCACCCACGGCCTCGGAGAGCGAAGAGGACTGGCAGAGACTCTCTGCAGAGAGAGACAGAGACTGTTCCCCTGAGCTGTCGGCGTTTTAGATGGGGAGCCCGCGGAGGGCAGGCGCTGTCTGCCTTCTTTGTAGCCCCAGCCTCTACTTAGGGCGGGACCTGATACGCAGTAAGCGCTCAATGTCTGTTGACTGACTGGAAAGGGAGAGAACTCTTAGACACAAGGAAGTAAACAGAAACGCAGACTGGCAAGAACAGACGAGAGTTACAGGAAAAGAACAAGTGTTTATGGAGAGCCTACTGTGTGCCAGGCACTGCTAATTAAGCGCTTTACAAATATCTCACTTGACCTTGAGGTTCCTGAATCACCAGGAGGGAGGGACACGGAGGCGCTGACTCTCCCAAGTGGGGGGAGGAACAGAGACACGAGAAGCCTGTTGGGATTTCTCGGAGACCCAGGGAGACGCCCCTGAAAGTCAGGAGGGAGGGAAAGTCGGAGTCCCCTCAGAGACAGAGACACCCCCCACCACCACCACCCAGAGATAGATGGGATGAGAGATGAAAGAGGGGTGGGGGTGAAAACACGTTGACACTTGTAGAGGGAGGCTGATAGAAATACAGACAAGGGGGGAGATGGGAAGGGGAAATATGGAGGGCAGGTACCAGCACTGAGAGAAAGGTTGAAGAGATGGGCATTGTGGAGAGGGTCAGAGTGACTGAGTCGTATAACTCGTTCTGAACTTCTGGAATTAAGACTGTAATCAGTCCCTTCCCCCACCCTTCCTGGTGACCTCACCCGGGCCACCTCCTCAGGTGAGGGGGGTGCCCTTCCTTCCTAGGTGAGTTCACCTGGAACCGCCCTACCCTGGGGCCAGAGGAGTCAGGAACCAGCTAGACAGGCCCCCTAGGTCCCAGGACCGGCCTCTCCACCCCTGAACCCCAGGAGACAGACACGAAGACAGCTTTTCACACACAAGATTCCTCTTTTGTGAATTGTATTAGTTTTAATTAAAAAACAAACTCCACCAAAAACAAAAATAGAGAGATTTCTTTTTGGTTTAGCTAACAATATATATATATATATATAACATTTCAAATATATATTATAGTGGCAGCAACCTCCCAATATTAGACAAAAGGGAGAGGGGGACGACTGCATTTATAAATACTATAAAACCCGTCGGAATAAATAATGTCGTCACCATAAATAAGGAGCCCCGAAGTGAGGCAGGGAGATGGATTTGGTCTGGTTAGGTGGGGTTTGAGCACCAGGACTGGGGAGACCCCCATCCAGGGGAAACTTGGGGAAGCTTGTTCACAGCATGAAGAAAGGGGGGTAGCTCCTATTCTGACCCCCCCAACAGGGTGTCTCAAAGACAGTACAGTTTTAACCTAGTAATGCTTACAACTGAATTAAGACTTTTGGGACACGCTGAATATACACAAATACATACACATATGTATATATATATATACACACATATATGTATGTATGTGTGTGCATACACACACATATATGTCGATTCATTTTTGCTACATAAAAAACCACCCCCAGAACACCTCTTTGAGAGTTTTTGCTCCCCATAGGGACCTGCCCTGGGAGACTAGGCAATGGGTGAATGCTCTGGGGGCTAAGCAGATGAGGGACCTCCACATCTGGGCACAGCTGGCAATGGGAGAAGAGAGGAACTTTCTGATCCCCCTACTCAACTGAGTTTAGAGTATCGAAGGTGTTCAGTCGGACACAGATAGCCGGTTGAAGATGGGGAGTCGCTTGGGGGGAGCCGGGGCCAGGAGGTGAGAGTTAGAGGGTGCAAAGGCACCCCCCACTGCTACCTCAAACACTGGGGAGTCAGACCCCCCCAGGCTGCTTCCCCCACTGCTGGCCTGGTCATCTGGCTCAGAGCCCAGGGAGTGAGCAGAAGGACTTCGGGCCAGCCCCAGCGCCAGCCCCAGGCTCAGGGCATCCCGTGTGGGCCCCCAAGTACCCGTGGTCTGGCGGCAGGAGGGGCAGCAGGCTTCACCCGCCGTGGCTCCACGGGGCACTGGGCCAGGGGCAGCAGAGAAGGCAGAGGGTGAGAAAGGGACCTCCCCGGGGGCGGTGGGTATTGGGGGCGGAGAGGAAGAAGGAGAGAAGAAGCCTGAGGGGGAAGGCAGGTCGGGCAGTCCTGGAGGGCTCAGAGTGGGAGAGCCCCGGCGACGGGAAGAGGGGATCCCGGAGAAGCTGATACTCTGCCGGAGCAGGGGCGGGTGACCCGACGTCACCTGCAGATCATAAGGGTAGTGGATGAAATGGCAACGGGTTCCATATGGGCAGGCGCCCATGGTTAAGAATTTGCGGCACAGCTCCGTCTTGTACTTGGGGTGGCGGCTGGCTGGTCGCAGCTCTCCAGGACCGTGGGCGAACTGGCATTTGGAGCCGTAGCGGCATTTGCCGCTCTCCGAGAAGGTCCGGCACAGCTCCGTCTTGTATCTGGACGAGGAGGCAGCCCCAGCCGGGGAGGTGGAACCAGGAGCAGCTTCCGAGGGCGCTGTGGAGGCGGCCGGCACGGCCCTGGGCGGCAGGGGCTCAAAGCCCGGCGGCGGGGGTACCCAGGGGCGGCCCTCCACCAAGCTGGTAGAACGGCCCGGGAGCCGGGAGGCCAGAGGGGCAGAGGCCCGCGGGGGAGAAGGCGGCTCCAGGTCTGCGAAGCTCGGACTCCAGGGGTTTCGAGAGCCCCAGCCCAGGTCAGGGTCCAACTCCCCACGGGTCGCTGACGCCAGCTCCGGGCTCAGGGACAGGAGTTTCTGTTAGGAGGGAGAAGGGCGAGGAGAGGAGGATTAGGGAGGAGACTGACCGTCGGACCTAAGGTCGCAGAGCAGACCAACCCCACCCAACTGCACTTCTGGACTCTGGAGAGTCCCTGGGAACTAAAGCGTCGGTTCAGGCTCTAGAGGGCTCCCCCAAACTCAGCCCCACCCTAAAATGGGGGGGGTGCGGGCCAGGACCCAGGCGTCACTCTCTTTGCCCCTACCTGACTCCACCCTAAGGCAGCTCAGAAACTGGAATCGTAAGTTTCCCCCAGTAAATCTCCCCGCAACTTAAAGAATCCCAGCTCCTAGTCCCAAGACAATCCTAGCATGAGCGCGCGCGCGCGCGCACACACACACACATACACACACGAACACACAAAACACAGACACACACCACACACGCCCTGTGGAAGCAGCACCCCCTTCTAAGCCTTGGGTTCCCTATCTCGAAGGGACCCTTCTCAGATCCCAGGAGGAACTCCGACTTCAGGGTCTGCCAAGCTATCTGCACTCAAGAAAGCCCTGTGGGGACCCAGAAGTACCGGCGAAAGGAGAAACGTTGGCCGTCACCGCCAGTGCCCTCCCAACTAGACAGCAGGCGGAGGCGGCCGGCACCTGGGCTCCCTCGCTCCAAAGGTGAGCAGGAAGGCAGAGGTGGGGCGGACAGGAGGGGGCAGCTCACCTCGTAGAGGGCGCACAGTTCCATGCCGGCGGACTTGGGCTTCCCGCCTGCAGTGGCGATTCCGTCCGTCCCAGTGGATGCTTAAGCTGTGCGCGTATGCTGGTCTGTGGGGAGCTTGGCCAGAGCGCTATTCTTGAAGGGACTGCTTTGGGGGCGGGACCTCTTGGTTCCGCCCAGGACCCGCCCCCCGGGGAGCTCCGAGAGCTAGAGAAAGAGAGAGGGGGCTGGGTGACGGGGGACCGGGAAAGGGCGGGGACTAGGGAGGACTCAGGGGAGGGGCGATTCCCGGACTGAGTGCCCACGGGCGGGGCGGGGGAGGCCCAGCACCTTAGTCCGGGCGAAAAGCTGACCCTTCGAGGTTCCCCCTATCATTGGATCACAAGCCCTGGGATTTAAGACTTGGAAGGGAACTCGCTCGTCTTCCCGTCTAACCCCCCTCATTTTTCAGACGGTGAAACCGTGACCCAGAAAGGGCCTGAGAAGGTCTTTCCCAGGCCCAAGCCCTTCCTTCTACCTATGCGGGAAGCTAAAGGTCAGGGACTGGAAGCACTGTTAGGGTCCTAGAGCCAGAGACTAAGCCAGAACCAAGAGACACAAGAGTGGACACACAGAGTCAAGTACTAAAGACCTGGAAGCCAGATACGGAGGGACAGAGACCCGGGAGGAAAGAGGCAAAGTCTATTTTGGAATTCTCTAACCCCAGAGAATACAGCCAGGAGAGAAAGCTGGGAGACCGGGAGTGCTAGATTTTCCAGAAATGAAAACTGAGGCACACAGCAGGGCAGGGATCTGTCTCAAACCCTCAAGGGGTTTGGGCAGAGTGGAACTGGAGCCCAGGACTCCTGAGATAATCTCTACCATTCTGAGGAATTTTCTCATCCCTAGGGACAGATTTTGGGGGAGATGACTTCTCAGGTGGGGAACTATCTTATTCAAGGCCTAGGCTGGAGTCTTTCTCTGACTTGAACACATTTAAAATGGCAGAAATCTTCATTTTCCCAAGTGAAGGCTTCTCCTCCAATGGTGCTCATTTTCCAGAATGAAGACTTCTGTTAGGATGGAGATCTCTGAACTTGTGAGAGGCTTCTCTGGGGAGGGATGGCCAGAAGGGACCTTCCCAGGAGCTGGGACCTCCCCAAGTCTCCCTTGGGTCCCGTGAGCCTGTGGTCTCCAATTTTCACCTGCCCATAGTGGCTGGCTCTCACGCTCCCCAGTGACTCACCCACCGAAGGGTGTGTATGTGTGGGGGCCCTTCCTGGAATCAGGTGACGTAAGGGCAGGGGTGGGGGGAGGGAGATGATCCGATGCTAGGGTTCCTCTCTCCTTGTAAATAGAGCTGAGAGACCTAGATCCCAGCATGCTCTATCAGATCTGGGCCTTGATTTCAGCTCAAAGCAGGTGAAACTGTGACCCAGAGACAAGGTCACTGCCACCTGATGGGGAAGATGGAATGCCCCCCTTCTCCACCTCAGAGGTTCCCTAGGGGCCAGAAAGAACCTCTTTCCCCAAGACCCTTCCCCACTTCCCAGTCATCCTGAGGGGCATTGGTTTGTCTTTCTCTTGGGATCTGAGCTTGTGGGTACATTCCAGCATCCTGACTCATTCCCTGATGACTCTCCAAGCTCCCCATGCTCCACCCCCTAAACCAGAGTGTTACCTCACCATGCCTCAGGACTCCTGGGTCTAGGCCCAGCTTTAGAGGTAGGGTGGAGAAGAAGAGTCTATAAACCCCACTGAATTTGTCTCAAAGACCATACTTTTCAGTCGCTGACTAGTGTCCTCAGGGATCCAGGCTTTCTATTTTCCCTCCTGCCCCACCTCAATAAAAAAAATTGATACAGAAATTTCAAAGCCTCTGGCAGCTTAGTAGAGAGGATAAGTAACTGAACATGTAGTTAGGAAGACCTAGACTGAAATTGTGCCTCACACACTTGTTAGCTGGCTGAACCCAAGCAAATCCGGGCACCTGATTTGGCCTATTTCCTTTTCTGTAAATGGGGGTGGGGTTCCTCTTGACTCCTAAGGCCCCTTCCTGCTCTAAATCTGTGATCTCAGAGGCCTAGCTGTTTAACTAGCTAGCCTGACTCCTTGGGATTCCAGTATCCAACCTGGCATCTACCCCCTTAGGACTCAGGCCTCTCTACCTTTTCAGGGACTATGATCATTTTTCATCATATATTTCTAGTTCTTAGCACCAAGCCTTACATAGAGTGGACATTTAAAAAATTTCTTCTAGCATCCCTCCCTTTGAGTCACACAAAAATAGACTCCTCAGGGTCCAGGCAGATAACCCCTTCAAGGATCCAGGTTTTCACTAGCCTTCCAAATTTAGGTCACTTCAGAAGGTATTACAACCTTCTGACTTCCTTCAATTCCACAGCCTCTAATTAGTCCCTGGCTCCAAAGTTTCCCAAACCTCAGGGTTCCAAGAGTCCCTTTCCCTCCTTCCCAACCTCTGACAGCTAAGGGTACCAGATCCCCAGCCTCTGACCCCTCAGGCATTCTTATTACCAACACACTCCCTAACCTTTGGGGCCACATCAGATTTACTCACCTTCCTAAGTTCTCCTGGAATTCCTACCACTTCTTATGGGACTCTTTGGGGACCCTCCTCTCACATTCTACCTCAAACCAATCCTTGTACTTTCAGTATAGGAATTTGAATACAGTAAGCACCTAATGAACTGTTTGATTGAATTGGGGGCATCATCATCTTCCTTGTGGAATCTACGATTAAGAGCTTTTTGTCTCTTTCCTTAGCATAGTACTAAGCATATAGTAGAGGTTTGTTTTTAACTTGAGTCGGCTCAGGGGTCTCTTCAGCAACACTGGCTTCCTCAGGCCTTTCAATCCTTAAAGCCCCACGGAGCCCCTGGTTCCGAGGCCAGGAAGTTAGGTGTTTGGAGCTGTGAGAGGGAAAATCCCAATTTGAGAAGTCTGGCTGTCATAGTTGGTGGGAATCCCCTCTGGAATGAGGTTGGGGAAAGGGTGGGACTGGGGGCCAGGGCCCATGGGGATGGGGAAGGGGGAGGGGAGGGGGCGGAAATTGGTGGATCTAAAAATATCACCAAGCTTCCGGCCCAGAAGGTGGGCAGAGTTTCCAGAACAACAAAGGAGAGGGAGGCCAGGGCCGGAAACCGCCAAGGCCTGAGAGAATGAGAGATTGAGAAAGAGACAGACACAGAGACAGAGATGGGGGGCAGGGGGGAGAGAGAGAGAGGGGAGGGGGACAGAGACAGAGAGACAGAGACAGAGATGGGGGCAGAGAGAGAGAGAGAGACAGAAATGGGGCCAGAGAGAGAGGAGATAGAGAAGGAGAGAAAGAAAAGAGAGAGAGAAGGGGGAAGAGAGAGTGACTGATGATCGCAGCCTTATAAGTGTGTCAGACAAATCAGGAACACCCAGGGCAAGGTGACAGATTGTGTCACACTGTATCTTTCAGATAAGATTGTGTGTCCATGCCCCCATGGGATTGTACTGGGAAGAAGAGGGGATGGTTTGTCTGTTAGTTACCCAGCCCAGGGCCCATTGGATCTGCCTGCCTTTGAGGGGTTCTGATGGTGCCCAGTGACATCTCTGCCTCATGATTGCATGTGCTCCCCCCACAGGCAAGGGGAAAGGACAGAGTGTCCTAGCCTGGGTGTCCTCCCCACCCCTGGCTAAGGGGCCAGAGGAATTTCCCAGGCCTGGCAGAAGGGCATGGACCCTCCCCTAGGGGCTGGCCACAGCTGGATCCCAGATGTTCCCTGAGAAGTTAGGTCAGGCCACCTCCCCTCACCACCAGCCAAGGGCATAGTTGCAGGCCCCTGCTCCGCCCTTCTCACTTCTCCTTTGGGGCTAAAAATACTCTGGACCCTGGTGTCCAGGCCCCACCCCCCCCTTGCACAATCAGCTGATGATGAAGGCAAGCCCAGGGGGAGGAGGAACATGAGGGGCCAGAAACTACTCCCCACCCCTGCCCAAAGGGGCAGCATGAGGAGAACTCTGTAGATGAGGAAAGCTAACTCCACAATTCCTGCCTACCCTCCATGGGTCCCAGCCCCCACTTCCTGGTCCCAGTCTTATGTTTCCCCTTCCCCAGCAACAGGCAGAGAGGCTTCCCCTAAACTGGGCAATTAGGGTAATTGACTTGGGACTGGCTTCAAAGCTCCCCCTTCCCTGCAGGCTCTCTCCAAAGCCACCCCCTTACTCCCCACCCTGCTCGGTCTGGGACACCCTTCCCTTTTCAGGGTCCTGGAAGCACGGGACCTAAAAGGAATCTTAGACGTCATCGAGAGAAAACAGAAGCCTGAAGAGGGAAAGTGGAAGTTTGCCCAAGATCACAAAAAAACTGGGTTTCAGGACCATTCTTCACCAATAGGCCTCCTACAGGAATCCTTCTCAGAGACCCCAGCAGAGGTACCCCTCCTTTCCCCAACTGTGATACTCTTCTGTTTCAGAGATCCAGCCGGATCTAGGACCTTCTCCATTCCCCATTTCAAGTGTCCAGCCTTTGGCCCCCACTCTAGAAAGCCAGAGTATACAGGGTTAGCCTAAGATCAGGTATGTGCTGGGGGCCCGGTAGCTGTGATTATATAACTGGGGGATTTCCTCCCTCCTCCTGGGAGCCTGGGGTGAGTCAGGAGCTGTGTCAGCAAAGCTGGTCTGGCTAGGAACCAAGAGCCCTTCCCCTCCCCCTCCCCTTCCTTCCCCTCTCAGGGACCCAGGCTTTCACCCTAGAGCTCCTCCTCACTTATCCATGTCGCAGTTTTCCTGGTGAAAGGAGATGGAAAGGGGCGGGGAGAGAAGTGATCCAGTCAGAGAGAGAACAGAGATCCAGGGCCTGAGATATCTCCTGGCAGAGACACCAAGAGCCTTAGCTACATCCAGAGACAGAGCTGGCCAGAGGGAGAGACTGAGAGATTCTGCCAGAGAGGGACAATTCAAGGCAATGACAGAAGTCCAGGCAGGGAGAGAAAGGCACACCCAGTCACAGAGACCCAGCCAGAGGCAGTCCTAGGCAGATAAATTCAGCCAGGAGAGTCTCAGGCAGAAGACAAGGATTCAGACACAAAGATCCAAGGTTGGGAAACAGATACAGCCAGAGACAGTGCTAGGCAGAGAGATCCAGCCAGAGGAAGAGTTGCAGGCAGAAGACAAGAAGGATTCAGATATAAAAATCAGGGCCTGCTAGGAACCTCAGGCTAGGCTGGGCCAGGGCTGGGGAACCTCTAGGTCCTCGAGTGCAGCCCTGTGATGAGGGCTCTTGAGGATCTAGAGGGCCATGGGTGGTTCCCCAGTCCTGGCCTTGGCTGATACTCCATTCCCTTAGCTTCCCTTTGTAGTTGCTCAGTTGTGTCCGACTCTCTGTGACACACTGGGGCAGGGAAACAAGAGTTCCTGCCAGAGACAGTCCTAGGCAGAGCGGTCCTGCCAGAATTCCACAGTGCTGAAACGGAAAGATCCAGACTAATAGTCCCAGGAAGAGACAGAGACAGTCCCAGGAAAAGAGAGAGCTCCAAAGAAGAGTCAGTCCCAAGCAAAGAGATCCAGGCGGAATGAGACGGTTCCGGGAAGAGAGACGGGAGGGGGGGAACAGTTGGGTGTAACTGACGACGCTTCCAGGCTCAATCCTCCCCCCACCTTTTTTCCTCTGGGAGGAGGCACAGGCGCAGGCGTAAACGCAGACACCAGTTGGGCGGGGCCACCAACAGACAGCTATCCTCTGGCGCCCCCTGGCCGCCAAGAGGCGAGACTGGTCCCTTCTCCCAGGTCAGAAGGTCAGCCTTGGGAAGGCTGGAATCAGGCAGCCCTTCCCCAACCCCGGGCGCAGGCCCCGGAGATGCAGCCGCAGAGAGAACCAGCCATAACGTATTTAGGAACCTTTAATTTAAAAAAGCCAAGCCCCGTCCCTTACGTCCCTGCTTCCCTCCCCCCAGAGGCCGTCGGAGGTCAGAGCCCGCCTGGCGCTGGCAGCTTGCCCGTGACCTTGTTGGAGCACTCCAGCAGGGCGTTGTGGATGTCCTTGGCGCAGCCGATCTGGGCCTTGATCATGCTCAGGTACTGCGGGTAGGGCAGGCTCTCGGCCTGCACCGCGTCCGGCTTGGTGGCCGTGGGGACCAGCGTCGGCGAGTGCTTGGCGCTGTCGTAGCTCTGGGACAGGCACTCGTAGGCCAGGCGCTGCGGGGACAGCGGAGGAGGGGTGCAGAGACCAGACCCCAGGAGTCAGTGCGGGACACGTGGGAAGCTTCCCCTGGGGCAAGCCTACGTCCCTCAAGACAGTCGGGGCCGGGAATAAGCCCAGAGAAGAAGCCCCGCACCAACATGGGGACATCTGGCTGGGCCAGAGCTGCCCTCATTGGTCTGAGAAGGGTAATTCACCAGACACACCCAGGAAGGCCCCGGGGGCCTGCTAGGAGCCTCATGCTCGGCTAGGGAACCTCTAAGTGCTCGAGTGGGGCCCTGAGACCAGGGCACTCGAGGACCTAGAGGGCCACGGGCAGTTCCCCAGCCTTAGCCTTAGCCTTGGCCTTGGCTTCCCTTCGTTGCTTTGTTGTAACTCAGTTGTGTCTGACTTTTGGCAGAGATACTGGAGTGGTTTGTCATTTCCTTCTCCAGTTCATTTTACAGATGAGGAAACTGAGGCCAACGGGTTAAGGGACTTGCTCAGGGTCACACATCTAGTAAGTGTCGAGGCCAGATTTAAAGTCAGGAAGATCAGTCTTCTGAACTCCAGGCCGTGGGCTCTGTGCACTACAGGGCTACCTAGCCACCTCAGCTGCCCTTAACACCTCAGTATTTACAGCTGGAAACTGACTAAGTGTGACAACGGACCAGGGCCCCCCACACCATCCTTTGTAGGTCCGTTCATTAGGATGAACAATGTCTTTAGCACAGTGCCTGACATACAGCGGGAACCACTCAGTGAATATCAGGCTGAATCGTTCAGCTAAATGAGAAAAAGTCCTGTTTCCAAAGCACCAAAAGGGAAGGAGAATGAAGTCATCATTCAACTACAGTAAAAGGGAACGCAAAATTGAAAAAGCAAACCATGGTTGGAGAGAGGAGCCCCTAAATGCCATGGAGAGACAAGGCCTCAAGCTTAGAGGAACACACAGGGGGCACAGAATTGGACAAAACAGGCCCAGGCAAAGAATTAGGAGACAATGTACCACGTGTTAAAAGTGGGCCGATGATCAGGGGAAGCAGGATGTAAGAACTGAAAGTGGGAGCCCACTAGGTCAACCTTTTCATTTTACAGATGGTTAAACTGAGGTAGAGAGACCAAGTGATTTGTATCAGGTCAATGCTTGCTAGGGGCCGCCAGGTGGCGCCATAGTGCATGGAGCCCTGGGCCTGGAGTCAGGAAGACTCCTCTTTCAGAGTTCAAGTTCAAATCTAACCCCAGGCACTTACTATCTGGGTGACCCTGGGCAAGTCACTTAACCCTGTTTGCCTCAGCTTCCTATCTGTAAAATAAACTGGAGAGGGAAATGGCAAACTGCCGAAGTATCTTTGCCAAGAAAGCCCCAGACAAAGCAAAAATAAATAGATCTAATTAAAAGAGATAAAAGGAAGCTACATCCTGCTAAAAGGCACCATAGACAATGAAGTAATATCATTACTAAACATATAGGCACCAAGTGGTATAGCATCCAAGTTATTAGAGGAAAAGTTAAGGGAATTACAGGAAGAAATAGATAGCAAAACTGCACTAGTGGGGGACGTGACTGAAAATGACTGAACAAAACACTGCTTCCTGGCCATCGGAGGAGCCCAGGCTGGATTCCAGGTTCTCTTTCTACTGCCAGTACTGGGGTGGAATGTTGGCAGAATGACCTAGAGGGCTAACTTTAAGATAGGAAGACCTGGGTTCAAGATCTGCCCCAGACATTTAGTGGCTGTGTGACCCTGGGTAAGTAAACTTTCAGGGCCCCTTGCCAATTCAAGTCAACTGGCATTTTTTAAAAGAGTGCTATAAATGTTAGCCTTCATCATCATCATTATTATTATTATTATTGTCATAATTACCAGTATTATGGCAAATGCTATCAATATTATGTACAAAGATGGGAGAGAAAGGTAGCACAAAGTCACTATCCAAAAAGCATCCTGATGAGTTGGGCCAAACCTAATAAAATTCGTTAGAGATTGAAGTAAAGGCTTCTTTCTTGTTTATTTTGTGGTTAGATTTGTCTAGTTCTGAGAGGGGGAGGTTAAGGTCCCCCACTAGTGCAGTTTTGCTGTCTATTTCTTCCTGTAACTCCCTTAACTTTGCCTCTAAGAACTTGGATGCTATACCACTTGGTGCATATGTGTTTAGTAATGATATTGCTTCATTATCTATGGTGCCTTTTAGCAGGATGTAGTTTCCTTCCTTATCTCTTTTAATTAGATCTATTTTTGCTTTTGCTTTGTCTGAGATCAGGATTGCTACCCCTGCTTTTACTTCAGCTGAAGCACAATAGATTCTGCTCTAGCCTTTTACCTTTTTCTCTGTGTGTATCCCTCTGCTTCAAATGTGTTTACAAGAAACCCATTCAACTAGCATTAAGCCCTTACTATGAACTCGTCATTGGAGACACATAAAAAGGAAGCAAGCCCACAGCAGGGAAACAACTGGTGTATGCAGGATGTATACAGGGTACACTGAGATAATCAACAGAGGGAAGGTGTAGACTTTAAAGGAGATCAGGAAAGTTTCCCTAAAGAAAGCGGGATTGTAGCTGGGACTGGAAGATGCCAGGGAGCAGAGATGAGGAAGGAGGGCATTCCTGGCAGAAGGCACAGCCAAAAACAAATGCCTGGAGTCTAGAGATGGACTGTCTAGTTGGAGGAACAGCAAGGAGGCCAGCGTAGTTCAGTCGCTGGGTTTGTGGAGGGGAGCTTAAGGATACTGGAAAGGTTGAAGGAGGCCTGCTTACAAAGGTCTTTAAAAGCCAAACAGGTTATTTAATCCTGGAGGTAAGAAGGAGCCACTAGAGTTTACTGAACAGAGGTGTGATCTGGTCAGCCCTGTGATTTAGGAAGATCATCTGGGTAGCTGAGCGGAGGATAAATTGCGCAGGGGAGAGACTCAGGCAGAGGCCCCAGCAGCTACTGCCACAGTCCAGGCAGGAGGGGGTGAGGGTCTGCACTAGAGAGAGGCAGTGGCAGAGAAGGGAAGGGGCAGACTGCAGAGATGTTGGGAAGACAGAATTGACAGGTCTTGGCAAAGGATTGGATGTGGGGGGTTGAGAGCAAGGGAGGAGTCACTGTGGATGATGCTTCTGTTTTGAGGCTAGGTAACTGGGAGAAGGGCAGTGACCTCAACAATAATGGGAACGTATGGAGAGGAGAATCTGGAGGAGAAGACAGTCGTTTGGTTTGGGATGTGGTGAGTCTAAAATGTCTACAGGACATCCAAGTTCAAAGATGTCCAATAGACAGATTCTGATGGGGAGAGGTCAGAGCTAGATAAATAGATGAGAGAGTCATCTGTGTGCATAGGGGTGATCATTGAATACTGTGCATTCCCCAAGACTCAAGTTGCAGAGGAAAAAAGTGCTTGCCATCACTGATAGAGGGAATTCCCCAAAGTCAGTATGGCAAATACCATTCTAAAACTCTGTCAGAGTCTGGGGAGTTGGGTTTGCTGGAGACACAAAGTTGCTTTTCTTCCTTTCCTAGCTTCCTCTCTCCTTCTGTAGCTGCCCTGGCTGTCTTTTCATCTAGCACCCACATCAGCCCCATTCCCATCCCAACCCTGGACTCATTCCCTACTGACCTGCCCTCAGCCTTGGCCTTCTTTGAGGCAGTATGGTGCCAAGGATTTGGAGTCAGAGGTCCTGGATTCAAATCTCAGCTATGTCATTTACTGCATGTGTGACCTAGGGCAAATCACTTCCCCTCTCTAGGCCTCAGTTTCCACATCTGTAAAATGGGACTGCACTCGAGGATCTCTAGGGTCCTTTCTAGAGCTATGATCCTGTGATGTTCCCCATCCCAGCCCTCACCTCATCCCTGCCTCAGCCTCAGCCCTGGCCTCCTCTTCCCATCTTGCACTCCATCTGGTCTAACTTCTTTTCAGACCAGCGCTATCCTTGGCCCAGCCTCTAGGCCACTGGTCTAAGCCCAGCTCAAAGGCTTTCCTAGTTTTGGTCCTTAAGAGCAGCCCCATCCATACCTTTGGGCTCCCTCCCCAACTTGGGGGTTGTTCGCTACAAGGAGGCCCTGGCTGAGAAGAGCCCCCCTTCAGCGTCTTTGTAGGGGTGCACCCTTTTGGGACCCTTGATACTGTATGATCGGCTTCTCCCTTTCCCAGAATTAAAAAACCCCAAACCCTGTTGAGGTCCCAAGAGGCCCCAAGGGAAGGGGGCCCCTCAGCCACAGGGAGAGTATTACCAGGCATAGCTCCAGCTGGTCACAGAGGGCATAGAACTCTTCAAGGCTCTTGTCGAAGCGCTGCAGCCCGCCCTCACTGCTTTTCCTGCCGGGGATAGAACAGAAGAAGCAGCTGAAAAGGGGGAGCTCTGGCTTCCAGGGAAAAGTGCAGACCTTGGGGCACCCTGGGGTCCCTGCAAGGGCCGGGCACGGTCCAGGGGGCGAGACATGGCTTGGGGAGTGGAACCAAGCCGTCAGATACTCACTGGCCATTGTCGATGTTGGTATTCTGCACCAGGTTCTGGGCTGCCACCTTCATCAGGTTCTGGCATGGGATGGAGAAGGGCGGAGTCATGTTCGGCAAGCCACTCCCAGAGCGGGACCAACTTCCCCCCTCCCCCCAGTCTCAGGGTGTCAAACTCTGAAACTCCAGGCACCGCCTCCTTCCAAACCATTGGGCCAATCATCGACCCTGGGATCAGCCTAGCTCCATCTTCTCCACAACTATCGCCCAAGACCTGCGCCCCTCCCCCAAACCGGTCTTGCTACACCTCCCCCACCCCGCATGCGCAGATCTGTGGGGGCGGCAGCTCTAGCCTAATCATTCCTCCACTCCCAGGCTCCAGGGCTCTCGTAGTCCCTCCTCCTCCCTTGTTCGCTGCCAATCCCTGGGTTAGCATCCCCAAACATCCAGCCCCAGACTTTTTAACGAGTCCCGCCCCCTCGACAGCCCACCCACCAATGGCCACCCCCGCCTCGTGTCTGGACCCACCTCCCTCGGGGTTGGGGGCCAATCACCTGTAGGCTCTCTTTAAGCTGAGGAATCAGGAGCTTGTAACGCTGCACGGGGTCGAAGTCTTGTTGCTGCTGCTGTAGGAGACCGCTCTGAGCCGCCTGGATCTGTGAGGCTGCTACAAGCTGTGCCGAGGGAGGTTGCTGCTGCGGTGCCTGAGCCTGCGGGGGCCCCGGAACCGAGGCACCAGCCGATCCCGGGCCGGAGACGCCGGCCGTAGCCGCTTGCGGAGGCTGCGGCGCCGGCTGCGTTGGTGGCGGTGCCGCCATCTTTTTTTCCTTTTATCCGTCGCCTCCAGTTGGTCACAACCTCGGTCACTCAAGGCGATCGCGGATGTGCGTCATTTTTAGGCCTCGCCTTGGCAATCCCAACCTCCAAGGTTGCATTTGGGCCGCCTCTTCCCTCTCCATCATTACAATTCGTGCAAAGCCGACCAATCACAACCTTCTCCCTCCTGAAAAACCCGCCTCCTCCCACTGTGGCCAATCCGTCGCCGATTAAAAAAATTAAACCGGAACTACGTTTCCCAGAAGGCATTTCGCCCGCGGTCGGTACTTTGGGCCTGGAGTCCCGCGGGGTCCTCGTTGCCGCCGCCGCCAGGGAGGCCGGGAGGCGGAGCGGCCCACGGGGTTGCCTGGAGAGCCGCCTGCGTGGCTCGTGGGCTGGGTCTGGCCCCCTTCGCGACTGGTAGTCCTCCTCGTCGTCGTCATGGCGCCTACCATCCAGACCCAGGCCCAGCGGGAAGACGGCCACAGGTGAGAGCGCTGCACCGCCCCCCACCCCCCGCCCCTGCAGCAGAGGGCCAGCGGAGCGCTACAGACGTCACTGACCCTCCCCGTGACGTCAGCGCACCCCGGTTCTCGGTGACGTCACTGAGTCCTCACCATCCTGAGCTGCTACCCCTTCTTACGAATGGCGACCCCCGCATTTCTTTCCTCTTCCTCTCTTGAGAGGCTTCTGAAGGCCCTAGCCCAGTCAACGCATTGAGATCGCGTCCCTTAGACTCTTTGTAGAGGGACTCCTAGCTCAGGGAGAGGTGCCTGGGGAGGGGAGGGACAGGCATCCCCGCTTGGGGCAAAAATGACCCGAATCCTTGTGTCCCCCCAGACCCAACTCCCATAGGACTCTGCCGGAGAGGTGAGTGCAGGGATCGGGGGACCCCGGGGCTGACCTGTGTGTGTACTCTTGGGGGACTGGAGGTGGGGCATACCTGCGTGTGTTCTTTTGGGGGGCTGGAGGGAGGGGTGACCAGCATCTGTGCTGGGGGGGTCGGAGAGCGCCCCTGTTATGAATCTTTTGCTCCCAGGTCGGGTGTGGTCTGTCGAGTTAAGTATTGTAACAGTCTTCCAGACATCCCTTTTGATCCCAAGTTCATCACCTACCCCTTTGACCAAAACAGGTGAGTATGGCTCTGACCCTTTCCCCTCCAGGACTTCCCAGACCTCAGAGCCCCTGGGCAGAGGTTACCGATCCAGGCCCAGAAAGACCCAGGTCTGGCCCTGCCTCTCCCTATCTGCTCTGCAAGGGGGAGGGGGTGTCTTCTGGGATGAGGACAGAAGTTCTCTGTTGAGGGGAAGACAGAAGACAGGAGAGACCCAGAAGATCTCAGTCCCTTCCTCTAGGAGAAAGGCTGGTCTCTTACACCTTTCCTCTCCCAGATTCGTCCAGTATAAGGCAACATCTCTAGAAAAGCAGCACAAACATGATCTGCTCACAGAGCCAGACCTGGGAGTCACTATTGATCTCATCAATCCTGACACCTACCGAATCGACCCTAACGGTGAGGCATTGGGGGGAGATGGGGAAAGATTTGGAGGAGCCTGTTGTCAGGCCAGACCCGCCCCGCCCTCACAATCCAACTTGTTCCCAGTTCTCCTAGATCCAGCAGATGAGAAATTACTTGAAGAAGAAATCCAGGCCCCAACCAGCTCCAAAAGGTAATGTTTTTTTTTAAGAGGGGCCCTCAGCTCAGCTGTCAAGGGAAGGTCTGGCTGCAATACAGGAAGGTCTTGAAACCCATCCAGGCTTTTTCTCCCCCTAGATCCCAGCAGCATGCAAAAGTGGTCCCCTGGATGAGAAAGACAGAATACATCTCTACGGAGTTCAACCGTTATGGCATCTCTAATGAGAAGCCAGAAGTCAAGTAAGGGGTGACAGGACAGAGGGGCTGTGGGAGGGGGTGTAACGCGTGCCCTCCATTTCACGGGCTCATTTCTCTCCCCTAGAATCGGGGTGTCTGTGAAGCAGCAGTTCACTGAGGAGGAGATCTACAAAGACCGTGACAGCCAGATCACAGCCATTGAGAAGACTTTCGAGGATGCCCAGAAGTCGGTAATGGGGACAGAGACAAGGAGCTGATTCTGGGGGGTGCGGGGGGTCTTGAAGCCCCATTTTCATGGATTCTTCTGCTCCTTAGATTTCTCAACACTATAGCAAGCCAAGGGTGACGCCAGTAGAGGTGATGCCTGTTTTCCCAGACTTCAAGGTCAGTCTGAGAAGATCTGGAGGTGGGAGGGAAGAAGCTGAGTCTCTTGACCTTCTCTGAACTCCCTTTCCCATCTCTTCCTAGATGTGGATCAATCCCTGTGCCCAAGTGATCTTTGACTCAGATCCAGCCCCCAAGGACACCAGTGGTTCCGCAGCCCTGGAGATGATGTCTCAAGCTATGATCAGGCAAGTCCAAGTAGATGGTGGTGCCTCCCCAAGTGCATCCATCCTTCCCTTCCAACACTCTCCCTTCACCCCCCAGGGGAATGATGGACGAAGAAGGCAACCAGTTTGTGGCCTACTTTCTGCCAGTGGAAGAGACCATGAGGAAGCGCAAACGTGATCAGGAAGAGGAGATGGACTATGCGCCAGATGATGTGTAAGTGGCAAGGCCGATGGTCACAGGGCCAGAAGGCAGGACCTGGGGAAGGAAGGGCTGACCACCATCTGACTATCCCTCCACAGCTATGATTATAAGATTGCAAGGGAGTACAACTGGAATGTGAAGAACAAGGCCAGCAAGGGCTATGAAGAAAACTACTTCTTCATCTTCCGAGAAGGCGACGGTGTCTATTACAATGAGTTGGAAACTAGGTGTGTGGTGTCACCCTCACCCCTTCTGCCCAGTTGTGGCCTCAGGCTGGGTCCCTGATCCTCGCTTTGCCCTCCCTGTAGGGTCCGTCTCAGTAAACGTCGGGCCAAGGCTGGAGTGCAGTCCGGCACCAATGCCTTATTGGTGGTCAAGCATCGAGATATGAATGAGAAGGAGCTGGAGGCTCAGGTAAGGGCCCAGGCGTCAAGATGCTGGCAAAGGAGGGAGGGGAGGCAGCTGCTCAAGACCTCTCCCTCCTTCCCCACTGTAGGAAGCTCGGAAGGCCCAGCTAGAGAACCATGAGCCAGAAGAGGAGGAGGAAGAGGAGCTGGAGCTGGAGAAAGAAGCCCCAGGCTCCGGTAAGTGCTCTGGGAGCCTGCTGGGATACCTAGGCTCCTGCCTGGCAGAAATCAGGGAGGGAAGTGTGGCACCAATATCCCCTCCCTCCATCCCTCCCTCAGATGAAGAGCAGGAGAAAGGAAGCGGCAGTGAGAAGGAGGCAAGTGAAGAGGAAGAAGAGGACCACTCGGGAAGTGAGAGTGACCGGGGAGAGGAAGAGAAGGAGGAGAGTGAGAAGAGCGGGACTGGAGAGGATGAGGCTGAGGAAGAGAGCAGCGAGGACGAAGCCCGAGCAGCCCGAGACAAGGAGGAGATCTTTGGGAGCGATGCTGACTCAGAGGACGATGAGGAGGAAGATGAGGAGGAAGAGGATGGGGGAGGTCGAGCCAGGGGGAGCGGGGAGGATGAGGATGAAGAGAGCGGCAGCGAGGGAGGGCCTGGGAGGCATAGCCCGAGCCCCGCCTTCCTTAGTGCCAGTGACCACTCAGGCCAAGAGGATGGTAGTGAGGGGGGTGCTTCCGACTCCAGCGAGGAGGCCAGCGACAGTGACTGAGGCTCAGCAACCCATTGCAGGCCACCAAACAGGCCAGGAGGGGCTGGGCCTCTCCAGCTCAGGCACCATTCTCAGGACAAAAAGAAAATACCCATTTTTTTTTTAAACTTTTGCTGTCAATAAAGGCACTATGTTTACAAGTTGAAAGCCAGGAATCTTATTACCTTTATCCCAACACAGTTGTCCGTCCCCCAACCAGGGAATGCTGGGATAGTGGTCCCAAGTCCTTCATGCCTTCCAGAGGGGGAAGCCTGAGTAAAACACCCCACTCCCCCCCCCCCACACACACACAGGGTCCCCATCACAAAAAGCAAGGCGGCCAAAGATTGGGTCAGAGGAATTTTGGGTTTTCATTAAATGTATTATAACAAAGGTCAGAATTTTTTTTCCAAAATAAGCCCGGACCATTAAACAAGTGAAACTCCAACAAATTTGTTTTCTCCAACAGAGAAAAACTGTGTACAGTTACTCAAAGCTGCTTCTGCCAGTGGGGCTGGGGAAAGATGGGGGTGCTGAAACCATGGAGGGCCCGGGAGGGAAGGGAAGACAGGGGACGGGGGACTGGGTCCTGCCCGTCGGGGTGGGGGCCGCCTGCGTCCCACACACTCTGGTGTCAGGCTGGAGGGTGGGAGAGGATGGTTTTGTCCTCTCTGGGGGTCCCCATCCCCTTCCAATAGGGAGGTCCTCGCTGGTAGGCTGAGCCGGCTCATGCCTACCAGACTGATGGGATGGGACCTGGCTGGGGATGGGGGCAGGGGGGTAACCTAGAGTGGACAGGAACCCCTACCCCACAAAACACCATTCTGCTGATTCCAAATCGTGGTGTCCCCTAGGAGATGGGGGACAGGCAAAGGCACAGCAATATGGAGGGGATGGGGGAGAGGGGCTTGCATAGGTTGATGAGTGCAAGAGGTACATAAATAAACCCGAGCCCCTCCCCACCCCTCCCCCCAGCCAGGGTGTGGGGAGGCCTCCCTGGAGATGAGGCCCCTGGGATTCCCTGCCCCCATCCCTCCCTGGGCAAAAAAGGAGGGCAGGAAGGGGAATAGACCAGGAGCTGAGAAGGGAAAGTGGAGCCAGGGGCACCAGACTGGGTGGCTGTTGGGAAGAAGGGAGAGGGGACAGGTCTGGGGGGGGGGGTTTTTGGTTTTTTTTTTTCCAACATTTTGTTTCTTTAATAACATACGTAATGGTTACCAGCCATAGTCATAACAAAAGTTATTCATAAAATGTATCTAAAAATAACATTTTTTTTTCCTTTTCTGTGTGAAAAGCTTGAGAGAGTCCCAGCAGAAAGGGGTAGAGTGGGCCCACCTGAGGGGGAGGGGGAGGAGAGGGCAGTTTCTGACATCTCCCCTCCAGCAGCCCCAAGGGGGTAGGGGGATGGGACTCTAGGCTATGATGTAGTGTTCCACTTTAGTGAGGTCACGACAGAGCAGGGAGAGGGTTAGAAGAAAAGGAAAAAAACTTAAAGAACAGCCCTTCCATTGCCCACCCCTAGTCTCTCACCTCCTGGTTAGGGTGGGGCTACAGAAAGGGTGTGTGTGAAGGGAGGGGGCATTAAGGCAACAGACTTTCTGACCCCACTGGTCACTCCCCCACCTATTTGCCCTGCCCTCCCTCCCCCCGGGGCCTCCAGGAGCTAGGCAGGGGGTAGAGGGGAGTCTGGGGGGCAGGGTGGACGAAGGATGGGGGGAGAAGGCGCTGCCCTCTCCCCAGTCCCATCCCCCAAACCCTCAGCACCCCCTATCACCCTCCCTCCACACATCATGGCTCAGAGAGACCCAATGAGGAGATTAAAAATGAGAGGAAGGGAGCGTGTGATTGAAAGAGACAGAGAAACCGCTAAGAACTATATAAATATATGTCTTAAATAGGCCTAAGAAATTAATTGTACGGAAACTCTGGGAAGGGGGTGGGGGCAGAGGGGGAGAGGGAGGTGGCTCCCAATCCTTGGGGCAAGATGTATGTCTGTGAGAAAGAGGGGAAATGATGGAAGAAAACAAGACTTTGTCTCCTCCCACAAAGTGTTGACCAGAGCAGGCAGAGATCTGTGCTCTGTCCCCCCCCACTGCTATAGGGCAGGCCCCCCTAAGGGGGAGGGGGAATCTGGTGATCTCCTTTGGAGTCAGAGTTCTGGGAAAGCCATTGTCCAGAAAGGAAGCAAGGGAAAGAAGAGGTGCCCAGGGCAGCTCCCCTGGCCCTGGTTCCCCTCCCTACCATGCCCTGGCCCTCAGCAGAGATCCCCCTCTATACCCTGCATCATAGCAACATGGGGCTTTTGGGGGGAGGGGGGGCGAATGGTGTCTATCAATATTAAACCAGAGTTAAAGGGATAATAAAGTAGAAAAATATTAGAACATATAACTGAGCCAACACCACCCCTCTGTCACTGAGGGGATGGACCAGCCCCCTCTCCCCACCCCAGGGAGACGATGTGTCTGCTGGGCTCTCGGTCACATCAGATCGTGGAGGTTTTGTCTGTCCCATCTGTGGTGAGAGAGAGGAACGAGGGAAGTCAGGAGCTGAAGGAGAGATGCAGCCCTCCCCAGACCCATATCCCTGGGACTGGGGCCTCCTGCCCAGTACTGCTGCAGCTGGGCTCACCCTTCCAGGCCTTGCACTGTTTGGTGGGCTAAGAGGGGAAGGTCGAGGGAACAACCTTGAGAAAGGAGCCCATGGAGGGGAAGGGAGAAGGGAAGCTCTCACCACCCAAAGCGTGCTCTGTCATGCTGAGGCAGAGAGACTCCAGCGTAGGGTTGATCTCCAGGTCTGGGCCCGGCACCTGGCAGTCTGGACAGAGAGAAGGGAAAAAGTGTGAGGATGACAGAAGAGAGATATGGAGGACGGCAGAAATAAAGGAGAGATGGATGGTGGCTAGTGAAGTGAGACAAGGACAAGACAGCCCAACTGGCACCAAGTCCCCACTGTCTCTGTGAAGTGCCTTCCATGAGGACATGTGGCACCACCCTCCTCCATTTGCCCGTCACATTAAGCCCTTCCTGACCAAGCTTCTATTTCCAAGGCAGCCTTGCTTATGGAAAGATGGAAGACCACTCCTCAGGGGGCAAAGTGAGCTGACCTGGGTTTTGTTCTTTGCTCAACAAGCAAGTACTTCCTACGGGGAACAGCCTCTGTATCACAGGCTCCACAGTCTGTGCACAAGTTAGTATTCCAGCTTTCTGCACCCCTTCCTGAGTTTAGAGAACCCCAACCCGTCCCATCTCAGCCTGAATCTTCTGAGAGCAAAGAGGCTGCATTTCAGGCCACATCCAGAACTTGCCTGTGATCACAGGGCTCTTCTTGGGACCTTTTCTAGCTCCAGGGAAGCATGGAATCATACGACATCAGAGGAGGAGGGGATGTCAGAAAGTGAGAAAAAAGCTGACAAAGGCTCTGGAATATATCCCCAATCCTCTTTCTGTGAATACACACTGCAGCCAAGGGGACAGTGTCTCTAAAGCCCAGACTCTGGTGAGATTCTGGACCCTGCATTTCTGATGTGGCCAGCACAAAGCCGAGCATTGCATACTGTACAGGTTTAACCCTAAGTCAATCTTAACCTTTATTAAGTGCCTACTGTGTGACGGGCCTACCATGTGATGGGCACTGTGCTAAGCTCTGTAGATACAAAGAAGCAAAAGGCAGTCCCTAAGTGCATGAAGTCAAACTTGTGTGCCGGGGAATGTAACTTATCTCTTCTCTCCACTCATACAGGCTTGTGAGATAGCCCTGTGTTTGATCACCAAGGGTCTGCCATTTAACTCACTAAGCATCATCTATCTACAAGCTTAGAAGCCTTCACCTGACCATACCCTTTCTAGACCATTTATTTATTCAGGTAGCTGGGCAGCCCCGTGGTTAGGGCACCAGGCCTGGTGTCAGGAAATCCGGAGGACCTGACTTCAATTCCGACCTGAAACACTCAGCTGTGTGACTCTGGGTAAGTCACTTCACCTGTTTGCCTTAATCCACTAGAGAAGGAAATGGCAAAGCACTCCAGTATCTTTGCCAAGAAAAGCCCATGGTCAGCATTGGTGTGATATGATCCACAGGATCACTAAGCATCAGGCACGACTGAATGACAACAGAATCTTCCCACACGCTGATCCCCAGATGTTTTAACCGTGACCTCAAAATCCCTATTTTAACCTGACAAGGGCCCACTTCTCTACCCTATTTCTTTTCCATTTCTAAGTTAATCAATATTATGGCAAAACAGCCCACATCTCCAAAAACCCCAGGAGACAACTCATTAAAAAATATCTCTTTTGATATGAAACTTTGCTAACAGTTTTGTATTAAATCAAGTTCAGTGGTATGTTCCTTTTGTCCACATGTCTACTTCTTGATATCTAGTCACAGAATCTTAGGTCAGAAAGAGACTTTCAAGATCATAAAGTCCAAGCCTCAATTTACTGTAGTTTAAAACTGACATGCAGAAGAGGAACAGAAGATCAAGACACAGAAGGAGAACACAGAGAACGAGAGCTCAAAATACCAAGAGATAAAGAGAAAAAAAAAGAGAGAGAGACAGAGAGAAACTGATCCCAAAACTTGGGAGGAAAAGAGTGAGAGAGAGTCAAAGGCCCCAGGGAGAGGGCGCCTCACCTGGGGGGAACATGAGGAGAGCCTGGGGGGAGGAATGCACAGGGAGGGAGTGGGTGCGCTGCACGGAGCTCCGGCTCTGACTGGGCATGCTGTTACTGCCTCCAGGGTTGGCAAACCACAGGTTCTGCGGGTGAGAAGGTTTAACAGAGAGATACTGATAACGGGAGAAGGACCTACCTCTCTGCAGGACTCCTCACCAGACTCTCTTTCTGTGGAGCCCCTTCCAGAAGCTAGGGGGATGGCCTCTACCCCAGCTGGCACCTTGCCTCCCAAAGCTCATAGCTCTGACCTAGACACACCTGCCATCCTTGCCCCCTCAAGCCTAGGGCATGCCGAGGTGAGATACCCCCAATGTCTCCAGGGTTCCCCACCAGACTCTCTCTACATAGCCCATCACAGCCCCCTCCAGAAGCTAGGGGGATGGCTTCCACCACAACTGGCATCTTGCCCGCCAAGCTTGTAGACCTGACCTTGACATACCTGTCGTCCTTGCCCCCCAAGACTAGGGCTGGTGAGGGCATGCCGAGGTGAGACGCCCCCAATGCCTGCAGGGCTCAGGATGCCCATTCGGCTAGGTGGCAGGGCCCGAGGGGGCATCTGGAACTGTCGCTGGGCCCGTCGGGTCACTCCCATCCCCACAGAACCAGCTATGGGGAGCGAGTTGGAGCCAAAAGCCCAGCTGTCAAAACAGAAGGGTAAGGGTGTGAGGGTAACGACTGTCCAGCCTTGTCCTGCCTCCCTACCCTAAGGTAAGAGTCCAATGCTGGCAAGGGAAAGAAGAGACACAGAAGGCACTGTTTGGGAGGCTTAGTAGGAAGGCGCTCCAGCTGTGTGTGTTCACCAACCTCTCCACAAGTGAAAGGGAGGTTGAAATGAGGACCTCATAAATAGCTTGGCAAACCTTCAATGGTCTCTAATGTTATCAAGCACTGCTCCTGCCCAGTGTGCATTGACGGGAGCTAGGCCAGGGCTCCCTCCACAGAAGCTGAGAGGACCCTGCTGATGCCCAGTGCACCCCTCCTCAGCGCTCACCCCTTCTGCTGCTGCCGGTAGCTCTGCATCTCCAGGGCAGCTTTTCGGGGAAAGGTTCGAAGCAGCTTGAGCACCTGCTGCTTCCAGGACAGCAGGCGTTTCTTCTGTGTCTCGGTGAAAGCCTGGGGTGGGGGGAGCAGGCAGAAGGGAATCTCTTTCAGAACTGCCTGGCTAGAAACTGGGGAACCCTCCAGCCCCTCACCTCCTAGGAAGAAGATCAGGGAGGCCTCACCTCATGTGTCAGGCACTTTTCGATGAGCTGGAGGTAACTGGTAATGTTTTCCTCATCTGGCCGGGACACCAGCAGCTGGGTGCACACTGATTAGACAGGAAATAAGAGAAAGAGATGAGCAAGGCCCTGGTACTGCCCTGCACTGCCCCCTCAGAACTGTGACTTGGGGAGAGCAGATGCCCTACTCCAAGAGGCTCCTGACAGCAGCAGGGTCCATCAGCAGGGGAGTTTGGCAGAACTTAGCACTTAGTGTGCCCAACAGGAAGCACCCAGTGGAGCTGTGACTCAAGGAGACCAGAGGCCCCACTCCAAGAGGGTCCTGACAGCAGCAGGGTCCATCAGCAGGGGAGTTTGGCAGAACTTAGCACCTAGTGTGCCCAATAGGAAGCACCCAGTGGGGCTCTGCTGGGCTCCCTGCTCCTCTTGCACCTATCTCCCACATCCAGCTGCAGCCCTGGGCTGTCTGTGTCTCTGGGCAGCTCCTTCCTGCTGCTGCTGCACCCTCCCAAAAAAAACCTAACTACTGGCTGTGGGTCTGTGAGCCCCAGCCCCAGGACTCCACCCACTCTATTTAAAGGCACAAGTCAAGGAAATGAGAATGAGGCCCTGCCCATAGGGAGTTTACATTCTAGCAGGGAAGACAAGACTGTATACAAAGGGATGGGGGAAGTACAAACAAGTACAAAGGACTATGTTTGGGGAAGGGTCTGATCTGCCCCTGCTCTGAGAAGTGGATCAGGAAAGTGCACCTGATTCAGTCACCTGCATCTAGGCTTGGTTTTCATCTCTGCTCTGCCTGCCCCAATCTTTCTCCCTTGGCCTTTGGCCCAGTGCTCGTGAGGGTTTGCAGCTCGACAGGTGTCCAGGATGGGGTTCTCACCTTTGCCCATCACACGGGTAAACTGGCTAGGGAGGTCTCCATCGGCGACAGGGGCTGTGGCTGGCTCACTGCCATCACTGGGGGCAGGGGCTGGCTGGGGGGGATAGCTTTCTGCAGGAGGATCCTTGGCCTCAGGGGCCTTCTCTGGGGGGGGCTCGGCGCCCAGCGGCGGCTCCCCCCTTCCCCCCTCCTTGGCTGCAGCCACCACAGCTGCCTGAAGGATGCTGTATGCCTTAATGGGTGTGACAATGATCTGCTGGAGCTCCTGTAATGCATTCCTCAGGTTCCCACCTTCCAGCACGTCCTGCGGATGGAGTCAAAAAGGGTTTCAGAAGTAGGAACTGCAGGAGCCGAGCATGAGAGGGACAGAAAGAAACTCAAGGATCACAGGACCACAGGTTTTTTAAAAGGATGCAAGGGCCTCCTTGTTTTCCATTTAGCACAGTGCTTGGTATACATTAGGCACTTAATAAATGCTCACTGACGAGGGACTGGCCCAAGGTCCCACATCTAGAATCTGTGACTCCAAACCCACAATTCTTTCTACTACCCTATATACCCAGCCTTACCCAGAATACCAGGTGCTTAATAAAATATCAAGCTGGAAACAGACAAGCAGTCCTTTTGGTGCCTCCTGCAGGGCACTGAGCAGAGAAGAAGACCAGGACTCCCAGGCTCCTAGTGTCCTGAATCTTACTAAAAATGGTGGGTCTGACAACTTGTCTCAAAACTAGAAAGACTTAAGAAAGCAAGCCCAACCCTGTCTAGTATGCAGAGGAGCAATCAGGCCCAGAGGTAAGAGACCAGAACGCTGTACATCGCATCTCTGGCAGGGCTGACACCCATCTTGGTGATCCTTCTATGACACTACGTGGCCTCTGCCAAATGCCCCCGAGTCTTTACCTTCTCCAGAGACTTGAGGACACTCTGCCTCTCGCGAAGCTTCTGGATGCTCAGGGCAATCTTGTGACGGGCGCCTTTGGTCACATTCTGTGTGGGCAGGAGGGAAGGTCTCAGGAGAAAGCTGAGACGGCTGCCCACAGGAACCCAGGGAAGCCCTCCTGGGCTACAGCAGAGCCAGAGGTGAAGAGGAGGGCCTGGAATGGGTGGGCACCAAAGGGAAAGCCGGGCCCCTCTGAAATGCTTTCAGATACTCTGGCTGGACACTCTAACCCTCCTGTCTTGGTCTATGGACCTAGATTGGCACAGGAGAAGGAAGCTGACTCAGGGATCTCTCTTTGGGCTCTGGGAGAAGACTGTGGGAGTTCACCTGAGATTCCAGATGTTGCTCAGTCAGGGTCATCATCTCCTCATAGCTCATCTGGGAGAAGAGGGCAGCGTACTTGTGTAAGCGAAGACTCTTGAGCCACAATGGCACATCTGTGGTGGGAAGACGAGGTGTCACATCTCCTGTGTCTGTGCCTTTACGCTGGCTAACCCTTATGCCATGGAGGCCCTCCCTATTCTGCTTTGGGATCGCTCCCACTACCTGGAGTCTTTAATGATCTACACCCCCCATCCCACACACACACCACTCAGTTTCTGTCTTGAATATACCTCTGGAAGCACATGGTTGTCTCCCCAAGAGAATGGGAGCTCCCTGAGGGCAGAGACTGTTCCAGCTTTGTTCTTGCACCCCCAGAGCTGAGCACGGGGAAGCACACAGAAAGGATGTCCTACTGACTGAGAGAGGGAGGTTTTCTGCCACTGTGCCCTTTGCTTCAGCAGGGCCAGGAAGGCCATTTCTATCTCTTAGTCCTTGCTTTGTCCCCCACAAACCCAGACCCAGCCTTTCTTAATGCAATCCTCTGAAGAGCCCGGTCACTGCTTCAACCCATTTTATGTGTTCCATGAGAACTCCGGCATTCCCCTGGGTTTCTCTTAAAGAATTCCTAAAGCTCTTGCATGGTTCTGGCTATTCTGCCGGCCTGAGGAGAGCGGGCCACATAAACACAGGGGGCTTTCTCCATTTCCTCTCCTTGGGGACAGCAACGGTAGAGCAGCCACTCGCCAGCTCACCTTTCATCCCACTACCGTCCTCCTGAAAAGTGTTCCGACTGGAGCCCTGCTCCTCCGTCTGCTCACTGCCTGAGGAAGCCACACTGCTCTGGGGTGAGAGGGGCGCATGGTCGGGTGGGGCAAAGGCTGCTCTCGCCCCCAGTTCCTCCGGGCTCAGCCATTCACCAGGACCCTGTGGGCTCGTGGGGATGAGTGACATGGACCGCTTCAGCGGGCTCGGGTGGATTTGGCAGGGGAGACCTAGGGAAGAAGTACAGTGGGAGGAGGGGGAGCGTTAGCCTCCCAGACCTTGGGTGGTGGGAAGCCCAGCCCCCACCCCAGGCAATCATACTACAGCGCTAGTGGTGCCATTCCAGTACACTCCACTGGCCTTTCCCATCCACCATCACATTTGATCTTCACAGTAGCCCTTGTGCTGCAGGCTGGCAAAGTGTTGTTATCCCCTTGTCCCAAATGAGGAAATCAAGGCACAGAAAGGGGAAGTGACTTGCCTAGGACAGAGAGAGGCCTGGAAGCCACATCTCCTAAGTCCCAGCTGAGCAGACCTCCCAGAAACCATGTGCAGGCAGGCCCAATCCCCAACAACCCCTGGGGCTGCTCAGCTATTCCTTGAGCCTCCTCAGCTGTGGGGCCTGGAGCTGGAGTCCCTCTTCCTTGTACTCAACCATCTCTGCCGAGGGAAGCACTAACCTGATGTTAAGCCAGAGACCTGAACAGTCACTAGGCACCTGCTGCCGCCTTTGCTCTTTATGAATAAGATTCTAACCTTGCCTCCTTTTTCCAGGCCCTTTCATCTCATCCTTTGCATCTTCCTTCTCTGCAGGAGAACCCTGAAGTCCAGACTCCCCTATTCCCGGCTTCTGCCCCCTCAGGCATAATGAGTTCTCTCAAAGAGGAAGATGCTAGACAGATCCCAGGCCAGGGGAGAGCAAGGTTTCCAGGATCTTGAATGGAGCGGAATGGGAACATGGGAGAAGATGCTTGACACTGGCAGGGAAAACTCTCTTCAGAACAAAGTATTGCCACCCTTTACCCCCATCTTCCACCTGCCTCCTCTGCCCCCCAGAGCACAGGTCCCTCCCTTCCTCCCTCCCCGGATCCCAGGACTATTTAGGGGTGGGGAGAGGAAGGAAGGAAGGAAGACTAGAGCAGTGAGGCCAAGATGGTAGGAAGTGAGAGATGGGAATGAATAGACTGTCACTACACGGGGACTAAGACTGACCAACAGAATAAAAAGAATACAAATCTTCTCACTGAGAGGGAGTTTCAGGCTTTTCATCGAGTTCCCGTCTCTCCCACCTCCAGTTTATCTCGCACATCTGACAGGATAATTTTCCTTAAATACTGCTTTTACTACATTACTCCTCTGCTCAAAAAACCATGGAAGATTCTAATTTCCTGCTGCATCAAGACAAACTTGCTCACCCTAACCTTCGAGGCCCAGCCCTCTACAATCTAGATTCAACCTTCCTACTGCAGCCATAAGTCTCCCAAAGAAACCCCTCCACTCACTTCTGCCTCCACCAAGCCTTCCCTGCTCTGCCCGCCCCCTCCTCAAGTCCCAGCTCAAGCACGTCCAGGTAATCTTCTCAGCCCACGCTGAGATCCTTTCTCCCCCTCAGCACCTGACAAGACCAGGTGACCCACAATGCCAGGATCCACTCAACCACTACCACATGTGACTGACGGCAAATCACTTCCCTGAGGTCTATCTTGCTTTCTCATTGGGAAGGTGAAGAGGGTGGCCTCGATATCTCTAAAATTCCATCATATTTGAACACTGTGATGTCTCATTTCTATGAGTTAGATCTGGGAGCTGGAGCTATATCCAAAGCGCTCCCAGCGTGGCTCAGGCTCAGGCCCTGCACCAGTGGCCGCTAAGGGGGGCCATGGGCCAGGCCTCACCTGCATTAGCAGTGCTCCCAATACTGTTGATGGTGGATGGCACCGCACCAGAAGGGTGGAAGGGCACATGTCCGTTTTCTCGTGGCGGCTTGTCCTGCCAGCCTGGCCCTAGCTCGCCAGGGCCGGCCTCCCCGGGGCCACCCCACTCATCTGAGCCCTGGCGGGAGTGGTAGGCAGTCTCAGCTCGGGTCCGGAAGCCCCCGGCCAGCCGTTCCTCTAGGTGGCTGAGCCAGAGGGCTAGCGAGTTTCGGTCCTCCAATGTGGTGGCTGGGTGAATGAGGGCGTAGGAGAGCAACTGCCGACTCTCCTCAATGAAGGCGTTGTTCTCAATGGAGTAGGCCAGCACCTTCTGCAGCAGCTTCATGTATTCGGACTTGGCCTCTGTGTTGCCAGGCTGGAGCAGGGGCAGATGGGATAACAGGAGGGAGACTACCTTCTCTTTGGACTCTTGCTGCCATTGGTTGATGATGGCTAACGGGAAAAGACAAACATAGGAGATGGTAAAGAGCTCAGCCCGCAGAGAGGGAAGAGTTGATGGTAGAGAAGAATTATGGGAAAGGTGGTGAGCAATAGCCTGACTTCTGGATTCTGGTTCCATTTCAGGGTCTCTCTCATTCCTCCTACAAAGCCCCATCAAGGTTACTTCCCCCTCACAAATCCCAGGCCCTGACCCTTGAACATCTTTCACTTGCTCCCTCCTCTCCCCTTCTACATTGCCTCCATCCTCAGAACCACCTGCTTTCACTCTGGAAGGGGACTAGAGATCATTCGATCCAAACTCCTTATGTTTGAGATGAGGAGATGGGCCCAGAGAAACTGAGAGATTTCCTCAAGGACACACAGGAAGCAAGGGGCAGAGTGAGGATTCCAAGCCAGGTTTCTGACTCCAGGTCCCTTCCATGCATCCCAGGGTGTCCTTTTCCTCTCGCTCCACCAGGTTGGGAGACTCTCCCTCACACAGCTCTGGGACGCCCTTCCCTTTGTCCTGTCCTGGCTCCATTCCCACAGCCCTCCTATCAGAAGCCCAGAGGAGGCAGCTCAGCATTTCCTCAAGTGCTGTTCTGAGACCCCTTTCCTTCCATATATCTCACCTCTGCCACTAAGTTTTCTCCAATCATCTTTGTCCACAGTGACCTCAACCTCCTCTGAGTAACTGAAATTCCAGAGTCGTGTCCCAGTCCTTGTCTAAAGCCCTGCCCAGTTCTCCAGTGTGTGACCTATCTCCTCACTGGGACTTTAAGCTTCTTAGGGGAAGAGACTCTGCCCTTCCCCCAACAGGGAAGGGGGAGGGGGGCTGGAAATGCTGACAGACCGAATTGGTCCTTTCAATTTTCCTCCCATTCCCTTTTGAGACAAATTTAGCAAACTAGAAAGTCCCCCTCAGTAAAGGGGGCAAATGCCATTTCACTGCCAACGACCTTCCCCTTGACATTTTTCTAAAAGCAGAGACAAGGGCCTGGAAAACTAGTGATGTGGGCGTGAAGAGCCCAAGGGCCCCCAGCACATCCACAGGGATCCCCAGGCAGCTGTGCTTACACACTAATTCAGAACTATTGAGAACCAAGGATGGCCAAGGCAGGGCACCTGCTCTCCTGCCCTCCTAGACATAGGCAGAAGAGTAAACCATGACCCCCTCTCCCTGACAGCTACCAACCCACCCTCTTGCTACAGTTCTGCCTCCTTCCATTTACAAAAAAGCAGAATGACCCCACAGGCAAGTCCGATGTGCATGCTGAGTGCCCGAGCCCAGAGAAGGGCTGGTATCCTGCCAATTATGACAGGAAAAGGATAGCATCTGAAGAAGGGAAGTGTCCTGATCTCCATGCATTGGGATCCAAACTAGTTCTGGCCTCAGCCTTTCTTCCCAATGAGACTCAAAACAACACTCCCTGCAGTGAATTCTCAAGAGGAGCCTGTCTTTCTCCAACTCTCTTCCTGGCCACCTGCCAGGGGAATGCCTGCTACTTGGGACCTCATGTGACCTGAAAAACACTCAACACCCACCTCAGTCCTGCAATCTACCAAAGGGGTACAAGTGCACAGGTTTTGTTTTTTGGTCTGGGATATCTCCAAATCCCACAAACTTTCCATGGCTACCGCTTTGGGGCTAGCCATTCAAAAATGGAGTTAAATTCTTCCTGACCCCCCTTGATTCTTCACCCTGTGCAATCTCTTGGGGCTAGCTAACACCCACAATGGATCAATGATTTAGAGCTTAGAAGGGACCTCAGAGGTAACTGAGACCCAGAGAGCTGCCCAAGGTCACACAGCAAGTAGCAGCAAGGTCTTCCTGGACTCTTGAGTTCCATCCCGTATTCACTCAGAGTTCCTTACTCAAGACACCACCTCTGTCTCTCAGAACTGAGTTGGGGGGGGGAGGGGCGGCTCAGAGACTTGCCTGGGGTCACACAGCCAGTAAGTGTGTGAGAGGGGACTGGAAGATCAGATCTTCCAGCAACCCCTACTACCTACACCACCATTACTGGAGCTTAATGAGGTCCTCTTACTTGGCCTAAGCCTACTTAACCCTTGACCTGATTGTGCAGCAGTGTGAAAGCAAAGGCTATTTTTACTATCTAGGATTTCAGCAATTTATCAGGCAAAATGACTGAGTCAGATGCTGAGATGCCTTTCCCCATCCCTTCCCTCCTGGAACTCTTCTGAGCCCCTGCTAGTCCTCCACAACCTCTAACTTCCCAGACTAAATAGCTTCAACGTTTCAGTCCCCCCTTCCCTCCTCGGGGTCACAAAGCCCCGGGAGACAAATGACAAGCCCTGGGTAGTGGAGGCCAGGCACAGGTGACCCCCGGTTTAGTATATAGGAAAGGAAGCTTTCTGTTTCATTACCAATCCCTGCCTCTCACCTCAGTCCCTATACCTGATCTTAAGAGACGTGTAAAGCAAACTCTATCATGGAATCCTGGGAAGGGCTTCCCTGAGTCTCTCTTCCCTACTCCTTCCCTCCCCTCACCATTGACAAATCTGTCAGGAAAGTTTTCACTCCTGGCTTCACTCTGCACCCCCCCCACCCCCGCCTGACGTGTCCATTCTCACTGACATTCGTTTAGACCTCAAAAGGAGCAGAGGTCTCAGGGCCATGGGGAAGCCCAAGCCACTATGATCGGTGCACTGCCTGGGCCTCGACCTGGCACAGCCTCTCACTGATAAAGCCTAGGCAACAAGTTGGTAAGGAAACCCTGCCCAAGTGAAGTGTGTGCTTCAATGAGGGACCTTGTTCTGCTCTGGAGAAAGGAAAGAGTTGTTTCTGACGCACAGAGTCTAGCCTTGGGGGTGGGACCTGACACTGAGTCGGCAGATGCCTAAGAAACAGTGAGATGGTGGTGGAACTACTCCAAGGAACTTGGATTGGGCCCCTAAAGAAGCAGTCCCCACTGAGACTATGGGTAATGGGTGGGAATCTGTCCTTGTCAGGGTCATCTATACAAAACTAGGTGTTCAGTAGAGTATACAATAAATACACATGAACTGAAAATTTCAAAGGGCCATCCACAGTGGTGGGGGCTAACATAAGAGGGGGACAGAAGGCAATGTATTCTGGAATCTCACTCCTTATTCTGAGGGGCTTCCCCCACCCATCCCAGAAAAAAGAAAATCTTGTTTGTGGAAGTCTGCAAAGGATACACCATGCCTAGCCTAGCCCCTGCCCCATCCTGGGAAGGGAGAAGAGTTGACTTGGATCTCTCCAACAGATTTGTGATGGTAGTGCAAGGGAATCTCACAAGAAATTATTTTACCAAAACCAGATGTGACTGTGGTCCTCTAAGCCAGAGGCACAACAAGCAACTCTGACCCCAAGGGTATAGAGAGAGGAAGGGAGGATGAAGCACCATGTTCTGTCCCCATCCCTCACTAAGCCACAAACCTGTTCTTGGCAGCCAGTATTTATGATGAAAGGGGTAGGGGCATGACTTCGATAGGGAGAAGAGCTGGTGCTAGCAGGGGTGGGGAGTAGGCAGGCCCCATACAGAGGTGGGAACAGCAAGGGGAGGGCCAACTAGAGCTAAGTAGGGCACGACCCTGAGGCTTGGCAGCTTTCGGGGGCCAAATCTATCTTTGAGGTGCTGATGAGGCCAAACCCTTTTTTATATCCCTTACTGTTGCAATCGTGTTGGACAGCTGCCAGAGGGGTTGAGGTTTGGCTGAGAACTGCCCATTCCCCACGCTCTAGCCATGGCTATTTGGGGGGGAAGGAGGAGGAGATGAGGGGAAATAGGCCAGGAGGGAGGCTCACATTTTTGTATAATGAACTGGACTGAAGGAACTCATGAAAGAAGCACTGCTGGGCTCACTCTGACAGGAGAAAAGAGTAAAGATGAGGTTTCCCCAAGCTCCACCCCAGGGTGTACGGTGTTTGTGTGGGGGTGATGATCTGGACTGGGATCAGGTCCCTGATCTGGTGACTCATTGTCCCCTTCCTGACCTCAGTTTCCCCACCCAGAATGAGGCAGAGTGAGGCAGGGCAGGAAGGGAAGCAGAATAAGCCTAACCTAGAGGTTAGCTGGTTTGTTTGTTTTTGTAAAGGGTGAGGGGGAAGGGAAAGAATGGCCTTGGATTCACAGACCCAATACAGGCAGGAGGAATGCTGGAAGTGTTGCTCAGGGAGCTTCAGGGACAAGAAATGGAGTCCAGCTGATCTGTCCCCAGGCTCCTCCCCCATAGTGGAGCCAGGGACATCCCTAACCTAGCCTGCCTGGCTCTGGCCCTCCAAGGAGGCTTAAATTTATGTCACTTACTCACAGCTGGATGGACAGTAGCAGGAAAGACAGAATGGTTGTAGGGAGAAGGGAAAAGGAGGAGTCATTCCCAGGTCCTCAGACCATCTGCATCTCTCCACCCCCTGATATTAAGATACCTCCATGAAGATGCTATGCAACCAGCTCTCATTCCCAGGGCAAAAAGAGGGAGGTTGGCTGAAGTCTCCTCAGATCCTCAGGGGAAAGGGACAGCATTGGCCCTTCCCCTGGCACCTCCAGAGCAGGGTGGAGTCTGCAAAGCTGCCTTGGGGAGCCCTTCCTTCCAGGCAGTAGATGCAGCTCCTCCTCTAAACTCTCAAACAGAAGGATCCAGATAGGTCTTTACCTTTAGTCTAACCAAGGGGTCCTTAGCCCGAAGGCCACAAACTTCTTCTATGCTGAATAACTACATTTCAATATAACTGGTTACCTTGTAATCCTGTGGATTTTAGATTATGTTCGGAGGTAGCCGATGGTACAGTAGACAGAGTGCTGGGCTTGGAATCAGCAAGATCAGGGTTCAAATGCATTCCCAGACACTTCCTAGCTGTGTGACTCTGGATAAGTCATTTCATCCCTGCTGGTCTCAGTTCCTCCTCTGTAAAATGGGGCTTGTAATTGTTCTTACCTCCTAGCATTGTTGTGAGGATCAAATGAAATGATGTTTGTAAAGCTCTTAGCACAGTGCCTGGGACACAGGAGGTGCCGTATAAAGGCTTGTTCCTCTCCCCTTCCCTTCTGCCCCACTCCGATAAGAGACCCACAGGTTTCGTTACACTGCCAAAAGGGGTGCCCTTGACACAAGAAAGGTAAGGACGCCTGGTCTCCGTCCTCACACAACTCCCCACTTCCCTCCTGCAGAGGAAGCCCCCTGGATTCTGCCCAATGCCGGGGGAATTTCAGAGCACGAGGACATAAACTTGAAGTCTCTGGGGGTCCTCTGACTGAGAAAGAATGCCACAGGCAAGGCGTGCCACAGGGGCACTCCACGTTTTGACCTCCTAGGTGAAATCCATGGGAGTGGGGGTGAGTCTGCAAACTAGAGGACTCCGATGAGCAATTACCCAGGGCCTGTGATGGCCCAGCACCGTTTTAGCTGCTATGGGAAATGCAAGAGAGGGCCACAGGCTTCCTGCCTTTCAGGGCGGGAGGCTAGGAGTCCAGGGGAAGGACACAGTTTCATGTCTCCTCGGGTTGCCATTCCAGGCCCTTCCAGTCTTATCTCCCCTGGCTCCCTACAGGCAGCTTTTGTCCAGGCCACGCTCCCTAGCTCGGCCAATGGCCACCTCGGCCTCTTCCAGGCTCTTCCTTCCTCTCTGTCCTTCCTGGATCAGCCCAGCCCCCAAAAAGCCCTCTGCTCTTCTGCACAAGTGCTAACTTCAAATAACATATCTGGCCTTTGACTAACTCCACAGGTCAGTCTCTGCTGCCTTTTTATGATGCAGTCCTGGCTTCCTAATGATGTATTATGCCTTTTATTACCCCCAATACCTCAAATCATCCTTTGCATCCCACAGGCATTCGAGTAGGCGAGGAGAATGTCAAACATGAGATACCTCTTCCCTATGCCCCCCAGATTCTCTGCTCCACAATTCCCTAAGAAACCCCAGGGGGAGGTTCTATTGTTGTTCAGTTGTTTCAGTCGTGTCTGACTCTTTGTGACCCCATTGGGGGTTTTCTTGGCAGAGATACTGAAGTGGTTTGCCATTTCCTTCTCCAGTTCATTTTACAGAGGAGGAAACTGAGGCAGAATTAAGTGACTTGCCCAGGATCACACAGCTAGTGTTTGAGGCCAGATTTGAACTCAGGAAGAAGTCTTCCTGATTCCAGGCCCGGGCTCTATCCACTGCTCTGGAGGGTAAGCTGACAATGACAGACGGCTTTAAGGCTCACAAAGTGCTTTTCCCCAGTATTCCTTCTGATGCCCACAAGCACCCTGGTACAGAGACACTTTATGTATCATCACCATCATCATCGTCACCCCTGTTTTATTACTGATGTGGAAACAGAGGCTGAATGATTTAGCTAATGTAACAGGGGTAGGATTCTAATTCAGAGCACTCCTAAGGCCAGCCCTCTCTCCTTGTCTCCAGACCTGGCTCTTGGGCTAGCTGGGCAGGGCTTAACTACATTCCTCCTTGTCAAAGCCAGAAGCTACACTGCTCTGACTAGGGCCTTCCCTCCCTCCTTCCCTCTCCACATTAAATAGCTCAAATGCCCCAGCATCCAGAGCCCAGTGAGGGGTGTGTGGTGGTGAGGAAAAAAAGGAAATGAAGAGAGGGCAGGCCAAGAGGAGAGCTGTGAGCTCCTAGGGTCACTGAGAGGTCAATGGCTTCAATGTTTAGACTGAGCAGACCAGGTGGCAAGACGAAGGGCCGCTCACTTTAGGCCACCCCCCCCCCCCCCCAGGTCAGAATGACCAGGTGTTGTTCACAGCCTCCTCATCAGGTAAAGTTCTTCCTCCTCCACCCCTACCTCCTTCTCATGACCATAAGGAAATCTCCACTGAGTGCCCAGCTTCCATATAGACCTAGGCCTAGGAGCCAGTGCCCCTTTGGGTTCTTCAACCTCTGGTCCTAGCTGGTAGAGGCCCTGGGCAGGGCACCTCAGTGGTAGCTTCAAGTCCATCCTAGAACATCCTTTGGTTGAGTGCCCAGGCCTGGGGGCACAAGCTACTCTCTATCCTAGCCAGCCTCTTCATCAGTTACGTGACAGACCCTAAATTGTTTCCCTTACCAATTCCCATACCCCTCCCTAGCACTGGCCTTCAACTTTGCAGTCTAAGAGGCTTTATCCTCTCGGTACATCCCTACAAGCTCATCTTAGTGGCCGTGATGCTGTCCTTCCCCAAGTAATAGAGGGATCCTCTGTTTTCTGTTTCTAATCCCATTCCGAGAACACCTGGCCTTTCCTGTCTTCCTTAATGATCTGTACAGCGGGCCTTCGTCTCCTCATCTGTAAAGTGAGGGGTTGAACCACATAGCACCCAAGCCCCTGATTCCATTCTGTAGTGATGTGCCCGTGCCTTCTTTTCACCTAGACTGACGGTGAGCTCCCCAAAGGCAGGGACTGTCTATCTTGGCAATCCTAATCAGGGCCGAGGATGACGGCTTACCACATGGAGGTATTTAATGTGGATTTAAATGAACTGCACTGAGGAGGATTCAGAGCGCTTCTGGGATAGGGCAGGGCACAAATGCAGCTTCCCTCTCCCAGGCTCTCACCGTACCTTCAGGGCTCAAGACCTTTTTGATGACTATGTTCCTTGACATACAACATGAAAACCCCAGAAATGGGAAAGAGTACAAGGATGATCTCAAAGAAGCTCTCTGACTCTCTGGCTTCCCTTCCACGACCCCCAGGTCTGCGTCGGACCTTGGGCTGAGAGGGGAGCAGACTCACCAGCACTGTTGGCCTCTGACTCCAGAAGGTGGATGTCGTTACAATCCGCCAAGGAGTGCTCCAGGCAAAGCTGCAGAAATCGGGCCTGGGTTCGGGTGACCCGCTTCAGCAGTGACAACAAGGCTACCGTCTGCTCACACTCATTCCAGCCCTTGAACCAGCCAGCGAGGATGCCAACCTGGTCTCGGAACATCATGGTGCCGTGGCCAGGGCCCGGGCTTGCATCGGCAGAGGCCGGGGGTGGGGGAATGGTGGGGCAGGGCAATGCTGTCACATGGTCTCGGCTCCAGAATCCTGCTGTCTCTCCCCGGGGGGATCAGGGTGCTTAGAAAATCCCAGGAGGGGCAGCGGGGGCAGAGGCCTGTTCACATCAGGGAGGTCTCCATGGGCTCCTAGAAGAGAGAAAAGACGGGTATTAGACATAGTCCAAGGGCTTAGGAGGCCTCGGTATCTTCCTTGTGTGCAGAACTAAATTAGCAGCCGAGCTTCTGGAAAGAAAATGGGGATGGATGTTCCTTTAATTCTGTCCCCAGATCCCCTGGGCCAGAAAGCAGATTTAACCATGCTGTCCAAGACTGCTAAATAAGAATGCTGACTAACTTACTCACATCTCGGAAGAACTAAACTTAAACTTCAGTAAGAGACATGTTTTGACTGAACGAAGAACTTTCAGAAAATGCTGGCTGTCCAGAAGGGCAGAAATGCCAGAGTACTCCTCAAGGAAGCAGACCATCCAAATTCTAGCTTCTCGGGCCCACAAGTGACTTGTTTTGCAACCCTGGGTGTATCACTTCCTTAACTGTCTGGGTTTTAGCTGCCTCATCGGTGGAAGGGTAATAATACATAAACTGCCTGAAGGAGACAATCTCTTTAGACTCCTTTTGGCTCAAATATTATCTATGAAGCGCTCTAATCCTATGATTAGAGACTCTGAAAGGCCACTCAGAGGAGGCCCTGAAAAACATGAGAGCCACCTGTCTATATCAGACTGAGCTAGATGCACTCCTCCCAGGGCAAGAGGACAGGCTGAACAGCCTCTTCAGAGCACTTTCAGAAGAGGCGTCTTACACCTTTGTAAAATATTCTTTCTTTCCTGATACAGGCCACTCTTAGGGGCCAATGGGTAGAGAGACTTATAACTTCTTCCAGGGATGAGTACACTTCTCTGGCCCTCAGATTTTAGGCAGGGAAGACAGAAGGAAACAAGCATTTATTAAGCACCTACTATGTGCCAAGTGCTTTACAAGCATTATTTCATTTGATCCTCCCAATAACCCTGCAAGGTAAGTGCTGTTAATATATCCATATGAGAAAAAGTGGAGGCAACCAAGGAACAGAAAAGTTAAGTGACTTACCCAGGATCACAAATCTAGGATGCTTCTGAGGCCACATTTGAACTCAGGTCTTTGACTCTAGACTGGACACTGTGATACCTAGCTATCTCTAATCTGGGCAGATTAGGAAGTCCCAGGGCTCCTACAAATGCCTGAATTGTCACACAGGTTCCTCTCCGATAAAAACACTCATTGGCTACCTGGTCCAAACGGTAGCTGAAAAAAAAAGACCCTGTACAACATCCAAGTGGTCACCCAGCCGTAGAGGACACCCAGTGCTCCTCCTGGGAGCTCTCCCCACCTCCTGAAGCACTGACCACAGGGAAGGCTTTCACTGCACCTTCCCCCGCACTGTTCTGCACCAAGCAGGACAAGGCTAAGCCCTCTTCCAAATGAGAGGCCCACCTGAAGACAACCATTATGTCCCCCAAGTCTTCTCCTCCCTCGAATTTCTTCAACTGACCAGGGGGCCTGAAATCAAGGCCTGCCACCTGTCCCCATTGCCTCCTCACCTCTTCCTCCCAGGATCTCTCTCTTTCAAGGCTTGGCCCAAGGACCATCCTACACAAAGTCTTTACTGAATTCCGCCACCCCCTCCCTTCCTGCCTTATATTAATTTTGAATTTGTTGAATAGAATGTTGACTCCTCTCAAGTAGAGACCAATCCCTTCAATCTTTGTGGGGACATCCCAACACCTATGGGCCCAGTGCCTGGCCCATAGTAAGAAATGTGTGATACTTGACTGATTGGCAGATCAAAAGGGCCAAGGAATAGACAGTGGGGTCTGGGTCCCCTACTGACACCAACCTCAATGAGTTTGATGTGCCTGGCAAGGAACCCAATGGTGGCCTTAGCTTACCTTAGAGCAAGCTGGTTTCTACAGATGGGAAGGGGAAATTACCTTGTAGCTCTTCAGCATGGAACAGTGTGATCGAACCAGTAACACTCCTTGTGCCCCTGAGGGGGTGGGGGTGGGTACAATTCTTTGCTTATTTATTAGGTGTGATTTGGGGAAAGTCAGAGCTTTAAGCAGCAGTGTTGGAAAGACCTGGATTCAAATCCCCATGCTCACTGTGTGACCACAGGCAAGTCCCTTGACTCTCACTTTCTTATTTGTAAAATGGAGACAGTAATATCTACTTCATAGGAGTGTTATAACGTGTGAGTAAGATAAAATATAAAGCCCTTTACAAATAAAGCACTACGTAAATATCAGTTACCATCTGGAAATTCCTGGGGTACTACAAGAGGCATCCAGAGAAAGGGAAGGTGAATCTAGAAACCTTAGGAGACACAGTTGAGAAAATTGGAGAAAGTTCTTTAACAGAAGGAAGAAACTGACACAACCACTGTCTTCAAGTATCTGAATAATTTTCATGAACAAAGAACCTCTTTGGCTCCAGGAGCAGAAAACCCACTGGAGAGAAGAGAGGGGCTTCATGCAGGAATGGGCAGAGGAAGCTTCCCTTCCCAGCTCTGCCACAAACACCTAGAACCTCGGGAAAAGTCTGCTCTCTCCCCCTAGGCCTCAGTTCCCTCATGTATAAAATGAAGGGCCTAGACTAGATGATTTTTAGGAGTAATGTTACAGTCACATCTGGACTGTGGCTAGGCCGAGTCCAGCTCTCTTCGCAATCCTCAAAAAGACCAGCAAGTCTTTCCAATAGTTATGGGAAACAGGAGAAATAGAGGAAGTTGAGAGGGCCCCAGAATCTTGCAGGAGGGCCTGACCGTCATCTACAAAGTCAGGTTTGGGGGAAAAGAACAATGGTTTTTAAAGCAGCACTGTTCAAACTTCATCCAAAGAGGAAATCTGCAGCTGTTTTCAGGAGTCAAGGGCTGTCTAGATGTCTTGAATGTGACTGAATGATGAGGTGCCCTCACCAATTTGGGAGATTCATGTCCCAACTACCCCCCAATCCCTTCCCAGCCCTAGTGAGGGTGGACAGTCTCTTTGGCTTTTGGATCTGACTCAGCCTCAAACAAGGCTCACTGCCGCTCTGGGCATGCCCAGCCAGAACATGGATTCCCCATATGTCACAGAGGAACAGGCAGCATGGGGAATCCTGAGGTAAAAGTCCTCTCCAGGGAGCACATCAAGCTCCCTACCAACATCTGAGGGAAAACAAGGAGCTGGATACTTGGGAAGTACATGCTAATCCCAAAGGTGAAGAACGGAGGGATCATCCAGGAAACCACCCAGGCAGACCAACAGGTGATCCTGGAAGAGGCTACCCAGTTGTTTTTGCTTCCTAACTCCTAGAGAAAAGACAAGAGGGACCTGTTCCAAGAGGACAACAGGCCAAATTATCTGAGTGCTACTCATTTTCCTGCAAACCCTTCCTGGCTCCAAACCCCATGTATGCCAACAGCAGTTAGACAAACAAGGTGGCACTAATGACTGCCCTCACCTTTATGGCACCCTGGGCATGCCTACTGCACAGAAGAGGTAGTAACAGGTCAGTAACCCGAAGGCAACTGCCTAACCTAACAGGAGAAAGCAACCATCAAGTGAACGGCCAAGCCAAGGAAACAGCTTCAGGTCTTGAGATGTACTGAAATGTGACTTTTTGCAAGGCATTCCTAAAAGGCATAGACTCATGCCATGAGAAAAGGGAAGCCCTAGCCTATAGGAACGGTGATTATCATGCGGGTAAGAAACAAGAGATGGCCAGAGCTTCCTGGAAAATGACCAGAGCACAGGAATTCCTTGGAAATCCTCAAACAAGCCACCTGGTTCTTCCTGAGTCTCCTTCAATGGCTCTTCTGCATCCTACCCTCCAAGTACAAAGGCCTTCTGAAGCTCATCTCTACCATATGCTCACTCTCTTGGAAAGCTGGGTCCTTCTTAGGGCCCCAGCTACCTCCTTATACAGATGCTCCTACCCCCACCAAATGCTCTGTTCAACCCTTGTATTTCCCGATGCCTGCTAGTGGAACATATCACCTGCACCTCAATCCTAACATGCCAGTCAACGAACATTTATCAGGCACCTACTATGTGTCTGGCACTGTGCTAAGGACGTGTCTAACAGTACACTCATTGCCTTATCCTCAAACTGGCTCGTCCGCCTGACATCTCTATTTCTGGCTCAGTGGTATCATCATTCTCCCTGTCACCCAGACTTGGAATTTCCAACTCACTTTGAGGCCTATCATGCTGGTCCTCACTTAGTTCTCTTCTTGTTCCAGCTCCTTCCCCACTCAGCTACCAAAGAGATCATCTTAAAGTACAAGTCTGACCATAGCTCCCCCTCCACTCCACCCCCCAGGCATTCAAGAACTTCCAGTTGGATCCCTATCACCTCCAGAATCCTTTGATGATAACCTCTCCCCCCTCCCACAGTTGCAGATTTCTTACAATGTGCTCCCTCAACCATACTCTTCAACCCAACAAACCCGGCCTCTTGGCTATTCCACGAACAAGACCCTTCATCTCCAGACTGTGGTTTTCATTGGCTGGCCCTGGAATTCTCTCCTTCCTCACCACTACCTGCTTGCTGGCTCCCTCTGAGTCTCAGCTAAAATCCTCCCTTTTTCAAGAAATCTTTCCTGGCCCCCTTAATGCTGGTGCCTTCTGACATCATCGCCAATTTAGCTGCAAATGTCTCATTGGTACATGGCTGTCTGCATGGTGCCCAGGAATTTGTTGAAGCCAGCTTGACCATGAAAGCCAATTATTACATTTTCGGTATTTATACTCTGGAAATCAACAAACACTGAAAATCAAGGCTGGATTGATTTTCTGATTGTCTAGATTTAAGAAAGTGATAGAGAAAATGTTAATAATACAGTTTAATTTTAAAACTGTGTGCTACCCATATCTTCTCCCTCCTTGACAGTTGTCCCATTGGACTAAAAGCTCCTTGACAGCACGCACTGTTTTTGCTTTTCTTTGAGTCTTAGCACAGTGCTGGGTACCAATCAATGCTTATTGCAGTAAATGGTCCTGTTGTATCCTGGCCTGATTAGAATACACGTGGAGTACAGAGAGTTCTCGGCCCTCACTTTACACAAATTTGACTTTATGTAAAGAATTCTGAAAGAAATCTGCATTCCAAAAACAAAAACACACCGGATATTAATTTTATTGTACAGTACCATGCTTTTGAGCTTTCTTTTTCTCTGTCTCTCTCTCTCTCTCTCTCACCCCTTGCTCCTGCCTCTTGGCTCAGCACTCTATGCCCCCCCCCACCCCCACCACTTTAAAAACCCTAAAATAAACCCTTCCAAGTAGAAGCACAAGAGACTGCTACCAGCACTGATGCCATGGTAGATCAGGGGCTTAGCCTGAGACCTCTAGCTCTGCCTACCCACCCGAGGGTCTGTCTTCCATCTGTCAACTCTCAGGTACTATGTGTCTTCTCCTGCGTGTGTCCATGTCTGGACTCCAAGTGTTGTTCTTCTCAGTTCGGGCCAGGCTTGGACATTGCTGGCCCCAGCCCCCTGTGTTCCTCCTCCTGCTCTCTCTCCTCTGTACCTAGTCCCTGAGTATCCTTGAGCTAGCTTCCTCCATGGGTGCACTGTCCCCTTTCTGACTCCCTCCCCAACGTCTACAGCCAAATTCACATTACACAAAAATTGCTTTACATAGAGGTCTGCGGAACAGTCCAGTTAAATAAAGAGAGAACCATCTGTTCTGTGTTTAGTTTGGTCACTTTTAAGAAGGAAACTGACAAAATGAAGCATGTCCAGAGAATGTAAGACCATGACATAGGAAGATGAGTTAAAGGACTCATGATTTTTAGCTATACAAGAGAAGACTGAGGGAAGAAAAGCTAGCTGTCTTCAAATTTGAAGGCTTCTTCGGTGGAAGCACTTTCCTATCTCTGTTTCTGTCACTGCCCTGCCAGGCCCCTAAAAGGGAGAATGGAGAACTAGAAGCAATGGGTAAAGTTGCAGAGAAAGAGAATTTAAAATGTGGAAAAACTACCTAATGATTAAAGCTGTCCAGAAATGGAAGGGGCTTCCTCTGTAAATAGGAAATTCCTCATCACTCCCCTCTTCAGAAGCTGAATGATGGTTCATAGGGATGTTGTAGAGGGGACTTTCGTAAAATAGATATTGGATTAGCGGAACTCTGGGGTCCCAGCCACTCATAATCTGACTCCTCTCTCCCTGGAATCCCACATCCATTCATCACAATGATTCTTCCTTCATCATGTCCCTCAAGCTCCCCTTCTGGCCCCAAGACCACGTCCTTATCACCTCACATCTAGCTCAGCTGGTCTCAACAACTCCACTTTCTCCCTCCTCCAAACCACGGGACACTTGGCTGCTGGAGTGATCTTTCTAAAACATCATTTTACTTGTGTGACTCCCCTGTCCCAAATACAAATGGCTTATTACTGCGTAAAAAGATAAATTCTCCATTGTTCTCCTAACCCAAACCTACCTCACCTTCATTGGCTCCCCAACCTAGCACCCACTTCATAAACTGCCACCTCCCCGACCTGGAACCCATCTCACAAACTGCCTCCCTTTATTCATGGCAGGCCCCTTGTCCAGCTGGTATCCTCTTTCCTTTACAGTTTACCTGAATACTGTTCATTCTAACCCCACCTCCTCCATAAAACCTTCAGTGACCACAGTGATCTCATTTTCCTCTGAATACCTATAGCACTCATACAGTCTGTACCACTCTTCTTTCATTTCAGAATAAACCACCACGTATTGTTACTATATGGCCAAGCTCCCTGAAGACAGCTACTACATCATTCTTGTCTTCAGAGCTCACCCGGGCCTGAGATGAATACCAATGATGAATTATGACCCTCTTGTTCCTCAACCCTCTATCCCCTGGCCCAAGGTTCACCATCTCCACTCCTGGAATGTTTCCTACTAAAATGAAATCAAGACAGGTTTCTTCTGAGCCCAGCATCTGTCCAGTGCTAGCCTAGTCTCAACTCACCTTTTCTATCCTCTGTACCAGTAGTGTCAAACTCAAAGAGAAGTGAGAGGTTGCTTAGAAAACCACAAATTCACATTATCTATGTTGTATTATATTCTTATTTCTTTTGATAAATGTTACAATTCCTGACCTCTTGTAGTCCCCACCTAAGTCTGACATCTCTGCTCAATATTCTTGTTTTGTATGTAACTCAACCTTAGCAAGACCCCAAAGCACAGAAACCTGACAGTTTAAAAAAAAAAACCAAAATACCTCATTCCACCTACAGAGATCTTACTTTACTCCTTCCACTACTCTGAGCCCCAGTGATTATACTGACAGAATGTCAGAGCTAGATGGTCTGAGAAATCAGTGAGTCCAAATTAAGGGTGAGGAGAGAAAGGTCTGGGCACCAGGAATGCTGGCTGTCAATGCCATTCCCACAACAAGACTGGACTCTTCATTCATCTCTTCTATAAGCCTGGAGAAAATGTCATGATGTTCAATCAATCAAGTTAGCTGACCCACTGCTAACAATTCCTGTCGTTCTCTCTGATCTTACAGCAGCCTTGTGCTGTGGGTCATGGTCAGAGAGGTTAAGGTGGGAGGCAGCATGGTCTAGAATTAATCCAAAGACCTGGGTTCAGATCTGTTACCTGTATGACTTTGGACAAGTCATTTAACCTTCTGGCTCTCCCCATCTGTAAAATGAGGCAGCTGGACCAGGTGTCCTCTGAAGATCCTTCCAGGCCTACTGCTACGCTCCCATGACGTGAAGCATAGCCTCCTCCTTCCAACCAACCACTCGGAGCTGGTATGGATTTTCAACTGGGAATATCCTAGGAAGCCCTTTTGCTCACTGATACTGCAGGGTAGTTGGGAAGGAAAGGGTTATTATCTATAGCTACAGTTCAGAAAGGCAAATGAATAACTATCTACTGATCTACTCAAACAATAGGTTGAGACTAATGGACCATGATAGAGGTCTCGGCAAGACAGGGTCTTCAGCAAAACTAAACAGTACAACTGACTATTAAGGATAGCCTTTCTCCTATTCATTCCCCTTCGGAAGGCAAAAGACCTGTACCTTTCTTATTTAAAATAATAATTTGCGTGGGCTCTATAGGATCTATGGACATGCTTCTTATCACCTGGCTAGGGAGCTCAAAGCACTGTACAATTCATTCCCTCTCATGCCTCACTATTCAACAGGAATGTTTCAAAGGGATTCTTTCACAGGGAGGGAAAGAAAATGAGACATAGAAAGGGTAAGGGAGGTAATCTGGGGCACACAAAGAATCCAACAAAATTAGGTACCCCTGCCCATTGTGGTTCCTGATTAAGAAACACTGGTTGGAATGTCATCTAGTTCAATTCCTGTGGAATAAAAAACCAGCTAAAGACCCTAGTGTTTAAAAAGAAAACTGACAGGATGAGAAGGAAGGCTCCAGATGTTGAGCAGTGAGGAGGGGAAAGGACAGGGGAGGTAAGGGACAAAAAAAGGCTTCTTTTCTCCTTCCCAGTAGGACTCTAGCCTATTAGGATGAGAAAGATCATCATTCCATAGAAAGGTGGCAAAGTAGGAAGTTTAGGATCCAATAATGGATGTCAAGAAAAGTATCTGCCCAGGTTAGAGTGCATAGAGACTTTGGGGTTCATTTCTGGATAGTACATTTTGGCAAAGATACTATCAAACAAGAGAACTAGCAAGGTAAAGTGATTGGGATAGACCCAGGGTCTAGAAACCATCTCAGGAGGAATGGCTGAAGGAACGAGAGGTGTCGACCCACAGAGAGAAGATTTAGGGGATATCCTAACCGGTGTCTTTAAATACCTGAAGGCCTATCACACAGAAATGGGAGCCAACTGATTCTCTTGCTTCCTCAGGGCAGATATGAGCCCAGTGACTAGAGACCAAAAGGAAGCAGGCTTCTGCTCAAGCAAAGTAACCATCAGAAGTCTCATTGGGAGCTCATTCTGTTCTACGTTCAAGCAGGGACTGGGTGGTCCCTATCAGACAAGTGGTAGAGGGAATCCCTACACTAAGACTGGACTAGGTGATCTCTCAAATCCCTTTCCAGTCTGGATGCCCAGGGGTCTGCCTGACTGGGCCTAGTCTGGCCCAACCCCCCAGCAAGAGAGCAGGACAACAATCTACCAGATTGCAGACAAGAGTTGGACAATAGGGATAATAAAAAGGAAAGGGGGCCAGGGAAGCAGAGAGGATATGCCTCTGACCAAAGTTAGGGAGCACCTAGCTTCCATGGGCAGAACAGTGTGGCAAAGAGAAAAAAGAGAGTTAATGGTTCTAGGAGGTAAGAACATGGAAAAGGATAAAACCTGTTAAAGTGTTGGAGAGAGGCTGTTGGAGGTAAGGAGAAAACTGAGAGAAAAGACTTTAAGGAGAGAGAGGATATATACAGGAAGAGGAACAGAGTTGTGCCTATGCCAGGGAAGGACCTTTAGAGAAAGTTGTGGGAGTTCAAAGGGGCAAAGCTTAGAGCAGAGTTCAATGGGTTAAGAAACCAAGCTGATGAGGGAAAGCAAAGGTATAGAAGCAGTGAGTAATTTTAAGGGAAGGGTAAAGAATGAAAATTAGTCTTAGGAAATGGTCAGGGGAAGGGGGAGGAAGAGAAGAAGACCTGATGGAGATCTGAGAGTTAGTAGGAACGGTCTAGAATGTTCTTAAATCTTTTTTGTGCCATGTCTGGTAAAGTCTGTGGATTCCTTCAGGATAATGTTTTTAAATGGATAAAAAGAAAAATACATAGGATTACAAAGAAAACCAATTATGCTGAAATGTAGTTACCAAATATTGAAGAAAAAAGTCCATGAAAAAAAAAAATCCCTGGTCTAGAAGAGAGGCCTCTTTAGGAGACCCAGGAGAGACTGAAGAGATAGGCAAAAGAAATGGCTATGGTTATCTGCTGGGGGATGGGAAATGATAGAGGAAAAAACTTTACCTTACCACCTCCCTCACTTTCCTCCCTTTCTGTCCACCCTAAGTTAGGCCTTTATAAACTCCTGCCTATATTACTTAGTCTTCATTAAACTCCCTGTATCTAGTCTCTTCTTTGACCAAACCATCTTTCACACTGGGCCAAAATATTCTTAAAGCCTAGTCCTGACCACTTCCCTGACCAAAAACCCTTGCTGGGGTCCCACACATCTCCAGGATAAACTACAGATTCCTTAGGTTGGCATTGAAATCCCTCCATAATCTGGCTCCCATCTACCTTTCCAACCTGATTTCCTAATACTCCAATTCATTCACTCTATTCTCCAGCCAAACCGTACTATGAGCCATTCCCCAAACTCCAGAATCTGCCCTCTCTTAGCACTTGCACCAGCCATTCCTCAAGCCTAGAATGTCCTCCTTCCTCATATCCATTTGTATGAAGCTTTGTCTTCCATTTAGCCTCAGCACCTCTCTTCTAGGAAGCCTTCCTTGATTTCACCTCCGTGTGAGCATGTACTCCTACCTCCATTTTCCTGGGACTGTGCCAATTTGGGCACCTGTTTTATCACTCCATTAGAATGAAAGCTCCTTGAGGCCAAAAGCTATCTCTACTCTCTTTCTCCAGGGTCTCTCCAAGTGCCCTTCATCAGTGACTAATAAATGTTTGCTGAATTGAAGGGAGGAGGACTGAGAGGTGAGACTGGGGTGGAATCCTGACCTTGAGGGAGAGATGTACAGGAGCACAAGGAAAGGAGGCCAAAAGGTTCTTAAGCAGAGAAGAGTTAAGGGCTTTGGAAGGGACAGATGAACACTCTAACAGGCTGTTCTGGGTCCAAGGGAGCTAAATAAAGACACATTCTCTGAGTTTCTTAAGAGTGGCCTGGGGGTAGTGGTGTCTTTGTAAGGCTTCTGGGGTGAAGCATGCTTAGTATGGAATGACTTGGCCAAGGATGGTGAGTTAGGGGACAGACGATGCCTGAGCTGGGAAGGATCCTCATAAGAAGCATGGGAAGCAGGTCTCTGCATTGGCGGGGTGGGGGCGGAGAGTCTGGTAAGAGGGACTCCTGAGGAGCTAGGAAAGGTCCATGGACCAGTGGATATTCTCTGAGCAACGAAGGTGACCGGGGGAAGGGCATCCCTCTGAGGAAAAAATTTTAGCATTCCCTTGATGGAGGAAGGGAACAGAGGATACACTCTGAAGAAAAAGAACCTGAAGAAAGATAAAGGACCTGGTAGAGCTACTAGAGGGGAAATGGGGACAGGCTGAGGGGGATCACTGAGGGGAGTGGGGCCCAGGAAGACCCTCTGAAGGGGGACTAGAGACAGGCTGAGGGGGATTACTGAGGAGGATCACTGAGGGGAGTGCGGGGGTGTAGGACCCTCTGATGGGGGAA
>CM053622.1:791622100-791723642 GCA_028646595.1 Phalanger gymnotis | reverse complement strand
CTGAAGAGGGAAGGGGAAAGGGGACAAGCTGAGGGGCTTTCTAGGGAGGTGGGGGCCTCTCGCGGAAGGGCTGAGGGGGTCCTTCTAGGGGGTGGGGTCTGGCCCCGCGGCCGGGGGGGGGGGGGTCCCCGAGGGGCGGGGCCGCGCGCCTGGGGGGGGGTGTCGGGCTCGCGCCGCGCACGCGCGCGGGGGGGCGGGGCCGGGCGGCCTCGCGCCTCTCCCTCCCTCCTCTCCTGAACTGCGCCGCGGTAAAGGGAGGGTGGGTACTTGCCCGTCCGTCCCTCCCTTCCTCCCGCCCGTCCCCCGAAGTGGGGAGGCCTCTTCAGGTCACCCGGGACTCACCGCCTCCGGCCCGCGCCACCGCCGCCCTCCCTCGCCTCGCTCTCTCCGCCTTCCCTCCCTCTCTCCTCACACCGACCGACGCCGTCGCCGCCGCTGCCGCCGTCGTCGCCGCCACCACGCTGCGTCACCGCGCCGCTGCGTCACCCCTCCTCCCTCTCCGCCCTGCTCGTGCCGTCGTTCCGCCCTCGCCACCGCCTCTGGCCTGGAGCACCAGATCATTGGACAGCCCTCCGTAGACGGACAGCCCATTAGCCAATGGGTGCTGCAGAGGTCGGAAGCCGAGAGAGGGTGAGGAGAGGAACGCCACCGGGTTAGCTGAAACGCCGGCTGGGAAGGTCCCGCCCCCAGATCCGGGCCAGGATTGGCTGGATTTCGCATGATTGGCAGACCGAGACAGGGAGAGGCGGAGGATTGGGGGAAGAAGAAGGAGGGAGGCAGGACCGCGCTGTCTGGAGCGTTGCCATGCCAACGGGCCGGGCTGTCCTGGGCTTCTGGCCTCCGCCCTGCAGGAGGCGGCTTCAGATCGACGCTTCCCCCGCCGGCTATGCACCCCACATCCCATCACTCCCTCCCCCCAATATCCCCTTCGCCCTTATTAGGTCCCTCTCTCCTCACGTTCCCTGCTCTTTCAGCAAGTCTCCTTCCTCCGCACAGACCCTCCCCTCAGCAGACCCTCCCCTTTCAGCCGGCGCCCCCTTGCCCCCCACATCTCTTTCCCATTCTGTCACTCTCACTACCTCTGTAACAAAATCACTTCACTCTTCTGGGTCTCCGTTTCCTCATCAGTAAAATGAAACCTTTGGACCTCTGAGGTCACGTCTAGGAGCAAATCTGTGATTTTATAATGCCTTCCTTAACCTCTCAATCCCTTTCCCCCAATCTCTCTGCACCCCTCCTAGTCATCGGTCTCATCCCCCGCCCCGCATCTCCATCTCTCTGTTTTCCCATTTCTTTCTCTTCCCAAATGCTCCCCTATTTATTCCCCTCTCATCTCCTCCCCTAAAACCCTTCAACCTCATCACACTCATACACCCTCCCTCCTCATCTCCTCCTAAATCCCCCCGAATCTCCCCTACATCCCTCTCCTCTAAAATCCTTGCCCCTTGTCTCTTCCCTTCCCTCTCCAACCCCCTTCCTCCATATCTTCCTTCTCCAAATTCATTTTCCTTAAATCTTCCCCCCATCTCTCCCTCCAAACCTCCCTTCAAAATCTTCTCTCCAAGCCCTCCTCCCCTCAAGTACCTTCCTTCCAAATCCTCATTCCCTACAGCCACCTCCCAGAAATGCCTTCCTCATACATCTCCAAACTCATCCTCAAGTTCCCTCTCCACACTCTTCTCCCTTATCATTCCTTTACTCAAATCTCTCCCCGAATCTCCTTCCTTCCAAAACTCTTCTCCCTCAGATCCCCACTTCCAAAATTCTCAGTCCCTTCTCCCTATACCTCTGCCCAAATATCTGTCCTGTACATCTGGACCTGAGAATCCCCTTGAATTCTTGCCCATACTTTTTCTTCTCCTCCCATATCACCACACTAAACAGTATCCAAATCTTCTTTTAAATACTCCTTCCTCAAACCTCTGCCTTATTGTCCATCTTTCCATGTTCCCTTTAAACTAGTTCTTGTACCCATGACACCTGCACTTCATATCCTTTTCTCCTAGAGCCTTTCTCTCTCCCATCCCCATAAAACCCTTTGCAACCCTCCCAATGCCTCTTGTCCTGTATCTATACCTTCTTCCATCAGCTCTCTACGAAGCTGCCCCTTTCCCCAGCCTTCCCTCCCCACTTAACTTAGAAGTAGCTCTTAATTCAAACATCCTTTTAAGGATACAGGGATAGTGGAGGAAAGAAAGCAGAACTCAGGTATGTATTACAAGGTGAAGGAGGTGGGGATGGACGACAGGTGTTCCTAATGTACTCGTATAGAGGAATCAGCCAAGTTCTAATGACAACTCTGCCTCTGACATGCTCTAGGACCAGGGCTACATTCTGAAGCCTTTATTTTCCCTTTGTGTAGACTGAGGAAGTTGAAGCCCAGGGTTCCTTCTTAACTCTAGAATTGTGTTCCTAGAGGCCTTCTTCACATTTTCTGTGTGTCCTGGACCCCAGCTGACAATCATGTTTTTTAAATTATAAAATTAAATAGAATTAAAAAGAAAAGCAATTATATTGAAATAATGGTGTAATTTTTTTCTATCCAAGTTCCCAGATCCCAAGTTAAGAACCCTTTGATTTAGAGGCTGGAAGAGTCAGTGGATCTGGGAGGACTTCCTGGAGGAAGTCGGGAGAGAGTGAGCATTGGGGGCCTGAAGATGAGCACTGGAGTGTAGAAGTTTAGGGGTGGGGAGAAAGTAGGGAAAGAGGAAGTATGATAGAGCTTAAGGGAAGAGGAGGGGCTCAGGCAACAGTTACCCCAGGACTGATATAAACAGGATGTGGTATCAGAGCAGATCTTCCCCCCTCCCCAGACGACAGGAATCAACCTAAGGGAGACATCTTTGAGAACTATGGTCAGAGTATTTGGGGGTAGGGGAAACGAGATGGGGAGGGGAAGGTCTGAGAAGGCCTGGGGACAGGGTTAAGGGAAGGACGGGACTGGGAGACTAAGGAGACAGAAACTGGGACAGAGCTATGGGGCTGGGGAGAAATAGAAGAGTCCAGAGATAGTGAAGAGAACAGGCAAGGAAGACAGAGAGGGAGACAGGGTTGGTGGAGGGGAGGCAAGAGAGAGCTCTAGAACTCTGGACAGGGCCAAGGGATTGGAGAAACAGAAAGGGAGGCAGAGATGTAGAGAAGGAAAGGAATGGGGAGCCAGGGAGACCAGGACGGGGACAGATGGGGGCTGGGGAGAAATATAAGAGGCCAAAGATGATAGGGTAAGCAAGGCGGGGGAGAGAGAGTGGGAGAGAGAGAGATCACACTCTGGACAGTGCTGGGGGATTGGAGAGACAGAATGGGAGGCAGATGGGGAGAAGGAAAGGGTTAGGGGGAACCATGAAGAGAGACAGACAGGAAGGCTAGAGAAAGAAGGGGCATCATAGATCTGTAGAGCGATACTACAGAAAACCAGGAGTTAATCTGGGACATTGCAGGGAGGCTGGGGACAACAGAAGTATGGGATGAGGAATGAGGTGGCCAAGAGAGACCTAAGCCCTGAAATTGCACTGTTCCCACCCCTGAGGCCCATGGGCAGAAAGGATTCCTGAGGATTTGGGGTTCAGTCTCTTCTCCCTCTCCTTTCTTCCTCTGGATTTCTGAATTCCATTTGGGACCCTGAAGACCTTAGAGGGTTCCATGGTTCCTGGTTCCTCCCCAGGGTTACCACTTTGTCCTCAATGATTAGATGGAGAAAGCAGCCCCCTGGTAAAAACCCCCCTGGTAAAAGTACCCTCTAGGCCCTGGGGTAGCAAGAAGGGCTATTGGTCACCAGCTGCCTCCCTCCCACCTGGTGCCCCAGCTCCCTCCACTGTTGTTCATTCTTGATGCAGGCGGACTCTTTGGTGGTCTGTGAGGTGGACCCAGAGCTGAAGGAGAAACTGCGGAAGTTCCGCTTCCAGAAAGACACAACTAACTCGGCCATCATCAGTGAGTGGTCCCCATGCCCTGTGGGATTTTGATGCCAGGTCTCCCAACCTCCCTATGGAGAAGAAAGGAGGGATTCAGGAGTAGCCTGACCTCCACAAAATTGGAGGCAGGAGCCTATAAGGGGTTTGGGGGTTCTGGGAAGGTGGGGAGTCTAATCATTTCTCTGTCCTTCCCCCTGGGATTCCCCCAGTGAAGGTGGACAAAGACCGGCAACTAGTGGTGTTGGAAGAAGAATTTCAGGTGACAGGGTGGAGAGGGTGATGGGGGAAGGCCTGGGGCTGGAGCCACAGAGGGAATCCCACTCTTCCACCAATTTACTTCCATCTTCCTTGATATCCATAGAATATTTCGCCTGAAGAACTGAGAAATGAGCTGCCTGAGAGACAGCCCAGGTATCCCCAAGAGCTAACCACTGTTACCCCACCACTACTTTGGAAGAAGCCAGTCTTGAGGGGAGGATCAGGCATGGGAAAGAGAAGAGTGAGGTGCTGAGGGGTTCAGGCTCCACCTTCAGAGCTCTCTCTCAAGCCCTTTGATTTTCCCTACCCCAGGTTCATAGTTTACAGCTACAAATGGCTCCATGAAGATGGACGGATCTCTTATCCACTCTGCTTCATCTTCTCCAGCCCTGTAGGTAAGACCTTCTCACCTGATCCCCATACCCAGTCTTGGGGAGCATGCAGGACCCCAACATTGACCCTACCAATCCTTTCCCTTAATTTATGGTCAACTTGGGTCCTGATCTTTATAGCCCTGCCCCAGGGGCCCTCTCCCTAGTAATACTTTCTTCTTACCCAGTGACATTCTTTCTTCCCATTAACGCCACAATTTCCCCCTCTACCTACCAGGCTGTAAGCCGGAACAGCAGATGATGTATGCAGGAAGCAAAAACCGACTGGTACAAACTGCCGAGCTCACCAAGGTCGGGAGACTTGGGTTCCTGAAGGGGACTTGGGTGGGGGGGAAGTGGCATCCACGCCTGGGTTATAACTTCCACCTCTTCCTGCTCTGGGGTCTACTTTCTGGGGCCGAAGAACAAGGGTAACTCCTCTTCTTTGTGAGGGCACTTAAGATGCTTGAAAACAGATAGCTTCCCCCCCCCCCACCCTGCCCTGCTTCTTCTCTGGCTGTCTAGGTCCCTGAGATATTTCCCAATCCCCACCCCATTCATTCTCTCGGTCTCTCATTAGGTGTTTGAGATCCGTACCACAGATGACCTGACAGAGACTTGGCTTCAGGAGAAATTGGCCTTCTTCCGTTAGCTGGGGGTATCTGGAGATGTCCAAGTATCTGGAAACTGGACAGCTGTGTGCTGGGTGCTGGGAAATGAAATCCCCTCAGACAAAATAAACTAGTAAAACCTGGTCTGACCCCAGTGGTTCTCATGACTCCGCCCATGCAGGCTCTGCAGGGCTTCATGTGGTCAGCAGAGGGCAGTCAGCTATCACAGAAGTGGGAGGAGGAATGCAGGCCATCCGGGTCCCACTCTGGAAAGGCTTAGGGAAGGGACACCAAGTTCCCTGAAAGGGTAGAGGGCTGAATAATGGGACACCTGGGTCCCTAAAAGGGTAGAGGGCAGGGACACAGGAAGTGCCTGTCCTGGGAAGGAGAGCTAAGAGGCAGAATGCCTGGGTTCCATAGGCTGCAGGAACCAGACATTCGTCCTGGTGAGAGGGGGACAGGTAGTCCCTATATTCTGGGAAGATCCTTCCAGCCATTTTGAACTTTTCCTTTAGGGAAGGGGTCAGTATGGGAACTGAAGCTTAGGGAAAGATCTTGGGGAGATATTGAACAGACTCAAAATTGGCTGTTTGAGAAAGGGAGTAGAGCCACATGGAAGTGCTTTCTGGGGTCTAACCACTCTCCTTGGTGTTGGGGTCAGAGTTCTACTCCCTCCTTCCATGATTCCACTATATTATGTGTATTGGGGGGGTCAGAATTGGGGGGGGTGGCTGGAGAAGGAAGAGAAGAACCCAGATACAAGAGAGTAACCAGTCAGGCTCGTGCCCTACCCCCCTTGGAGAGCAAGGTGTGCCCTGGTCCAGAGCAGATGTTTCTTCTGCTCAGGCTGAGGCTGTGTTTCCATGGCAACCAGCTACCATCCCCAGGTCTCCAGGCCAGAGAACTGTGTCTCCAACCTCCAGATGAGGGGACTTTACTCCAGGGCTAAGGGGGCAAGAAAGGGGCTCCTCGATTAATTTTCTCTGTTTCTGTTAGGGTTGTGGGGGCCCCTTATAAACCTTCCTGTCCCCAATCACCAAAAGCAGACCTTGAAGCAATTCTTGATTGGTGGAGTCAAGCAGAGCTCCCCCTTTCTCTCTCAAGGTGTCCCCCATCCCTCACTCACATACCTGGGGCTCCTTCCTTCCTCCCTTGTTATAGAGGGTTCCTATGACCTCTATCATTCCCCAAACTCGGGGGGGGGGCAGGCAGAGAGGAAGCACCCACCCACCAGACATGGGACTTGTCGATTTGGGAATTAGCACGCAAAGGAGGAGGTAGCTGGCAGGAGGAGATTAAAGCAGGAAAGTCACCAAACAGTTTAATGTAATTGCTTCAGGGAATGGGGAATAAGAGGGAGGAGGAGGGACTGATCTTCGAAGATTACCCACTATCCCTGTCTGAAAGGAGGATCAGGGTTCCAAGTGGACCCCATGAGAAAGGGGCCTGGAAAGGCAAAGTTGGGGAAAGAGAGAGCCAAGGGATCCCTGTGTTTCCCTATTCTGACTCCTAGTCTCTAGAGCCAGGAAAGCCTCTCCTCCTCCTCTTCCTCCTTCATTCCCAGGTCACTTGAAGGAAAATGATGGCCATTGCCATGGTAACAATAACATAGTGACCTTGGGCCCAAGCCACCCCAGCCACCATTGATTCTGAGGCTCCACAGCGGAGGTGCAGGAGTTTCCAGGCTGGTCCTTCCCTTCTCTCCTTTGAGAGGACTTCCCTCCCTTTTCCCTTCTCTCCTATCTCATCCTATCGCCCAAAGCCTACGGCAAGTAGATATAGACTGAGACCGAGATGCTAGTGCCAGGGCTCTTCATGGTCTGGGTAACACAGAGGCAGGCTCAGTCATTGCCCCCTCCAGTTCAGATGACCCTCCCCCATTTTACTGATCACTGGATGGACTCTTGGAGACTCAGCTCTTCATTTGCTGGATCTCAGCTTTCTTGTCCCTAAAATGGGCAGGTGGGAATAAGGCATCTCAAGCTCCCAGTTTTAACATTCTATGATCCCCTATATTCTCTCTCTTTCATTTGTTGTGGTGGAGGATGGGGGAGTGAGAGCCCCCAAGCGCCAGAGCTGAAGAGGGTCAGGGCTTCCAGAGAGAAGAGGTTTCTATGATTTAATTAGTAATAAACACCACGTAGGAATTATAAACCCCCTGCCCTGCACAAAAAAGAAAAATCTGATTTTTGGTGGATCTAGGGGGAGAACCAAGCATCATGTATGATTTGATTTCTTTGCCCCCAAGAGATCTGGGCAGAGCAACTCATCCCCTTCAATGCAGAAGGTTCAATTAGGAATGGGTGTAGGAAGGGGACCTGAACTGAGCAGGGCCATCTGGATTGTAGAATAACCAATCAGAGTGGAAATTTCAGAGCCTTTTAAACAATCTCTTTTGAGTAGAGTGGGTTTCAGCCTGGGGAATTCTAGAAGGGCCAGTCGGAGAAGGTATTGAGAAGGCTTCTGTTCAACCAGGAATGCCCAGTATAGTGCAAAACTGGAAGGCTTGCAGGCTGATGGATCAGACAAGGCCACTGGGAGGATTTGGTGGAATCACTCCCCTTCTTTGCCCCTTAGCTTCCACCTCAGTTAAATGGAAGTTAAATGGACCTAGGTGACCTAGCTCCCTTTTGGATTAAAGGTATCTTCCTTTCATTACTAAGGTCCCTTATCCTGTGATTCTAACACAAGAAGAGGCTGTTTTGGACCAATGAACTAGTGGAGGAACCAGATGAAGTGGGAGATGAATGTTGAGAAAGGCTTTTGGGTGATCAGGGATGCTGAGAAGCAAGCTGGGTCTGAAGGATTGCAGAAAGGCCTTGGAGAGGATGAGTGGGCTGAAGTCTGTTCTAAGTATACCTCCCTCCTCCCTTTCTCACCCCTCTGCCTAACCAAACTCCCAGTCCTGGCTTTCCAGGTTTTGCTCATCCCCAGCTATCCCATCCTTTTTAGAGTCAGTCCAGGTGGGGGTCTTCTTGGGGGCGTTCAAGAGACAACTGAATCATAAAATCATAAATAGACCAATCAGAAGGCCTGATTGGTAGACAGAGAAAAGGTTGGGGTATGGAAAAAAGGAGTGTAGGGCTGGGGCTAGGCCAGGTGGATGGGGGAGGCAGACCACAAGGATCCTGGAGGGGGGGCAGAGAAGGCCCTCTTCCACCAAAGATAGAAACTGGCCTTCCTCAGCAAGGAGGTGTCCTCTCCATGGATCCTAGGTCCATCTTCATCTCTCATGGCTAAGGACATCACTGTCGTGCCCCTACTGTGTGCAAGGTCCAGTAGCCATGCCTTGTTACCTGAGTTTCTGCACAGACTTCCCCGTCTCTGTGTCTGTCTGCCTTTCAGGTTCTGTCTGGGTCCCCTCGTGTCTCCCTGACTGTCTCTGTCTACAAGCCTCCCTGGCTCTTCCTCCGGCCTTCCCCTTCCATTTCCATCACAATCTCTTACTTTTCACTCTTCCCCCTCTTCCAGTTCCATGGGGACCCTCCTCCTGCCTCTGCAGCATAATCTCGCCCCCACATGAGTCCATCTAGTCCCCTCAGGCAGGGTACCTGGGGGACCCTGGCATCCGAGGGTCCCAGAACTGGCATGGCCCCTCCCTCTGCGGCCGGGGGTGGGGGTGGGGGAGGCGGAGAGAAGCCGGGACCAAAGCCCGACCGCCATGGTTGGGGGCGCTGCGGCTAGGCTGGGGGCCTTGATGGGGAGGGGTCCACGGTGCTCTCGCTCCCGGACCCGGGAGCAGGGGAGGGACCCAGGCGAGCCCGCCTCCCCGCCCCCTCGCCCCTCCCTTCCGCTCCCCTCCCCCCCTTTGCAGATCGGGCGCCCGCGCCCCGCGCTGTGCGGAGGGAGGAGCCGCGCGCCGAGGTTCGGCTGTACCGCGCCCCCCCCCGCCCCCTCCCCCCAGCCCTCCCGGCCCCGGCCCCCCTCCCTCCTTCCCTCCCTCCCTCCCTCCTCCGTCCCCATCCCCCTTCCCTCTCCGTCCCCTCCCCTCCCCTCCCCCCGCCATGGCGCGGACCGAGGCGGCGGCGGCCGGAGCCAGAGCCAGAGCCCGGGACCGGGCCGGGGCCGGGGCCGGGCCCCCCCGGAGGTGAGCTCGGGGCCCGGGGTGGGGAGTGCGGGGGACGGGAGCGTGTGTGCTGGGTGATGGAAGATGTGGATGTAGGATGTGTGCGATGCGGGATGTGTGTGTGCGCGCGTGTGTCCGCGCCGCTGCGGCGCCCGGGTCTGGGGGTCCGGGCGTGTCTGTGTGCGCGCGTGTGACCGGGGGTGCCGGGGGTCGGCGGGCTCCGCGGCTGGGTCGGGTGCCCCGGCGTGCCCGGGTGCAGGCGTGCCCGTGCCCCGGCGCGCTTGTGTGGCTGGGTGGGCTCCTGTGCATCTGTGGATCTGTGCGCCCTGATGTGTTTGCTTGTTGGTGTGTCCGTGTGTGTTTGTCTGCATTTGTGTGTGTCTGCCTGTGTGTCCGTGTGTGTCCGCCCATGGGCCCATATGTCTCCCCGGTGTCTCCGAGTCTGTCCATGTGTCTCCGTGGGTGTCCGTGTGTCTCAGGGACAGCTCCTACCTTAAGCCCTTGGGAGGGGAGCGGATGGGGGGCGGGGGAGGACACCGTGGGCCTGGGTCCCTGGGGCTTTCGGTGGGGGAAGGACTCAGTCATTTCCTCCCCTGCCGATGAGCAGACCTAGGCTGAGCCTGGGGCTGGGAGCTGGACACATGGACACCGACTCCAGGGGAGAAAGGTGGAATCTGACCAGAGACTACCCCCTCCCTTGCAAAGGGGGAGGCCTGCCCAGCCCTGCCCCTCCTAGCTAGATCTCCCAGGATCCTTCAGAATCTGCCCAGATCCAAGGGGATCCTCTAGGCCTCCAGAGGGAGGGGGGCCTGAGGGACCCTGCCATAGGCCCAGATCTGATTTTATTTGCAGGATTCTCTCCTCCTTTCCCCTTCACCAGCACATTTCAGTGTTTTGGGATTGGGGCCTGGAGGGAAGCCACGAGAGAGAGCTCTGGACCCTATCCCCTCCAAACCCAGACATCCATCCCCCTCCCCTTCCCCTTCTACTGGCTTCATCCCAGACCCAACCCCACCTGCCCCACTTCCATCGCAGGAGACTTGACCTTCTGACCCCTCATCTTTGCTCCTTAAATCCTGATTCCCAGAGGCCTAGATTCCTGGGTTCTCTCTCCCTTGACTGGGGTCAGGTTTGGCCCTAGACTTCCCCTTGGGGTGGTGGAGAACTGGACCAAGGTGAGGTTGAGGCTGGAGTGAGAGATCCTGGGATCCAAGTGTGGTTAGGTCTGCTTGTTACTGCCTGATGTGGGTCTGAGTCTCTGGGATTGTGTCTTTCTGTGTGTGTGTGTGTGTGTGTGTGTGTGTGTGTGTGTGTAAGAAACCATGTGCTACCAGCCAGTCTCCTCCCTTCCCACAGCTTTTTGTGTCTATGTATCTGTGTGTCAAGGTCCCAGCATATATTTTCAGTGGCTGGGATTTTTGTCAACTGCCCGTGTATGTGGGGAATATATGTTATAAGTGTATGTGATATGAGTATGTACAAATACAGGTGTGTCCTTATGGTAGGCTGTGCATGCCTTCCAGTGGGGACATGTATGTGTTGGCACATGTCAGAACAGGCATGAGTGCAAGCATGTTTAAGCATATACTATGTTTCTTGGTGTGACTTGGAGATTACATGTCAGCAGGCATATGGAATCTGTGTACCTTCCTTCTTCCTTCCTCTGTGGGCATGAAAGTACTGGAAGCCTAGGATATTTACGTTCCCTTTAGAGAGGCAGCTTGGGGATAGAATATTGGGCCTGGAGTCACAAAGATCTGGATTCAAATTCTGTCTCTGACATTAGCTTTGAAAGCACTGGCAAGCCATTCAACCTGATTCTGGGTTTTGTCATCTGCGAAATGGGGGGTGGTGGTGGTGGTGATAACATGTAGTGCCTATCCCAAAGGTTTTGCTGTGAGGCTCAGATGATGTGTAAGTGAATATATAAAAAAGCATGAGTTGTTCTGGAAGTCCTGAAATCTTGGGTTACCAGGTTTGTGTTTCCCTGGACCAAAGTAAAGGGCTGGGGAAGCTGCAGCAGGAGGGTTAAGAGACATACTGCAAAAAAGACTTCCCCAGTCCCCAGGTGGGGCTGATGGGAATGTTGCTGTCTTTCCAGGTGGTGCCGGCCATGATTTCCTGAGGAGAGGTGAGCTGGGGAGTCAGATGTTGGAGGGGACAGCTTGGATTTTTTTTATACCTCAGGAACCCTGGGTCAATGCTCTGCTGTGACAGGGCCAGGGAGAAGCATGTCTGAGGTGATGGGGGTGCTTAGCCTGGGATATGGAGTGGGGGAAGGTTGGAAGAGAACTGAGGTGGGGGGAAGGTGTCATTTTTCACCACATGGATGGCCACTTATGACAGTGGAAAGGACAGTCAGGCTAGGAATTTCTTGATGAGGTGGAAGAGGGAAAAGGGAGACAGGTGGCTGACTCTGCTCCTAGAAAGCTAGAGGAGGGCTTTGGGTAGAGTTAGTTAATCAGGATCCAACATATGTAATGTAAGCCCAACCTCCAAGTTCTGGAGTGAGATGGGATCAAGGGGTCACCACATAGTGGAGGCAGGGACTGAGGAGCTCCCTCCCTCCCTCCCTAGGCAGTGGGCAACAGTTTCACTCATGCTGGTCCAGGTTAGGAGAAAGAGAAATCCAGCAATAGAGGGCTGAGAAATTCAGGAGACAAAGGGACCAAAAAAAAACCAGGGAAACTCAGAGACAAGGGATGGAGAAACAGGCACGAGGATTCAGAGACACCTAGAAGCAGAGACAAAAAAATAGATACAAGAACTGGGAGCTCAGAGAAGCGGAGAAATGGACATAGGCGATTAAAAGGCTCAGAGAGACAGAGAAGAAAGGTACAGAGAACCCCAAAGACAGTGGGCCAGAAATACAGCCTCTGAGTACCTCAGAGATAGAGAGAGGGGAAGAGGAAGACACCTGGAGACAGAGACACAGGAATGGAAAGGAAGATGGAGACAGAGGCACAGAGAGAGACAGACACATAGAGAGACAGACACAGAGAGAGACAGACAGACACATAGGGAGGCAGACACAGAGACACACAGAGAGAGACAGACACAGAGACACAGAGAGAGACAGACATAGGAACTGAGAGGGAGACAGAGAGAGTACAACATACAGACACAGGAACTGAGAGGGAGACAGAGAGACAGACAGAAATAGAGAGATACAGAGACACAGACATAAGAACTGGGTGGGGGCGGGGGGGGGACGGACGGACAGACGGACAGAGAGATAGGTTGAGAGACAAAGCCAGAAGGAGATTTAGGGTCAAAAAGACGTAGAAAAAGGGAGTCATAGAAATGAGGAAGATAGGGGAGAGGGGAGAGAGAGAGAGAGAGAGAGAGAGAGAGAGAGAGAGAGAGAGAGAGAAAGAGAGAGAGAGAGAGAGAGAGAGCAATGAAGAGACAGGGGATCCCAAGGGGGCTAGAAAGGGGCGAGGAACTTTGCCTAGCTGGACTCTTAGATACTTGTTTCCCCTGGGAAAGCCCGGGCCCGTGGGGTGGAGAACATAAAGTAAAGGGGAAAATGGATGCCCCCCCTTCCCATCTCTCCCCATTCCCTCCACACTCCTCCTTGGGGCCCTGTTGTGATGGGAGCTGACACGCCGTGGGCTGGAGCTGCCGCAGGGGGATTCCCAGACGAAAAGTTTGCCGGGAGCAAGTGGGGGGCTGTGTGTGTGTGTGTGTGTGTGTGTGTGTGTGTGTCTGTGACTGTCTGAGCAGGCATTCCCACAATTAGACACTGGAGGCTGACACCCCAGTGGGAGGGTTGGAGGTTAGACACCAACAAAGACTTCCCACAACTTACAAGTGGCAAAGCCTAACTTCCAAGTTCTGGTGTGCATGTTGTAAACGCTCCTCCCCCCCCCCCCCCACTACCTCTACCCCTGGGGAGGAAGGGATGAGGTTCCTGAAAGAGGGAGTGAGGTGAGGACACAAGAGATATATAAGACATGGGGAGGGAAGCTGTAGTACAGCGAGGAGGAGAGATACCCCTCCCTTCTCCCCACTAATTCTTTTTTCTCCTCCTTCCCTAGGACTGGTAACTGAGGTCTCCACCATGGCCCCAGGATCTTCTTCATCATCATCTCCTCCATCGCCAGCCCTGCCCCTCCTCCTCCTTCTGTGGGCTGGGGCACCCCCATCCATTGGGCAGCCCTGCCCAGGCCGCTGCATCTGCCAAAATGTATCCCCAACTCTGACCATGCTGTGCGCCAAGACTGGCCTGCTTTTTGTCCCACCGGCCATTGACCGCCGAGTAGTTGAGTTACGACTAACTGACAACTTCATTGCTGCTGTCCGCCGCCGGGATTTTGCCAACATGACCAGTCTGGTCCACCTCACTCTGTCCCGCAATACCATTGGCCAGGTTGCCCCTGGCGCCTTTGCCGACCTCCGGACTCTCCGTGCTCTGCATTTGGATAGCAATCGCCTGGGGGAGGTGCGAGGTGACCACCTGCGTGGCTTGGTGAACCTGAGACATCTCATACTGGGCAACAACCAGATCCGCTGGGTGGAGCCAGCTGCCTTCGATGCCTTCCTGGGTACCGTGGAAGACCTGGACCTGTCCTATAACAACTTAGAGTCACTGCCCTGGGAGGCTGTGGGCCAGATGGTCAACCTCAACACCCTCACCCTGGACCACAATCTCATCGACCATATCGCCGAGGGCACCTTTGTACAACTTCACAAGCTGGTCCGGCTGGACATGACATCTAACCGGCTGCACAAACTGCCCCCTGATGGGCTCTTCCTCCGTGCTCAGGCCTCTGGGCCCAAGCCACCATCCACTCTGACAGTCAGCTTTGGAGGGAACCCCCTGCATTGCAACTGTGAACTTCTCTGGCTGAGGAGGCTGACCCGAGAGGATGACCTAGAGACCTGTGCCACCCCAGAGCACCTAACAGACCGCTACTTCTGGTCCATCCCCGAGGAGGAATTTCTTTGTGAGCCGCCTCTCATCACTCGGCAGGCAGCTGGTCGGGCCCTTGTGGTAGAAGGCCAGGCAGTGAGTCTGCGCTGTAAGGCTGTGGGTGACCCCGAGCCTGTGGTGCACTGGGTGGCACCCGATGGGCGGCTCCTGGGGAACTCTAGCCGCACTCGAGTTCGGGGGGATGGGACCCTCGAAGTGACCATCACTACTCTCCGAGACAGCGGCATCTTCACTTGCATAGCCTCCAACGCAGCCGGAGAGGCCACTGCACCGGTTGAGGTGTGCGTGGTGCCTCTGCCACTCATGGCCCCGCCCCCTGCGGCCCCGCCCCCCCTCAGTGAGCCTGGGTCCTCAGACATTGCCACGCCTGGAAGGCCAGGGGCCAATGAGACTGGCTCTGGCGGGGCTGAGAGGAGACTGGTGGCCGCGGAGCTGACCTCTAGCTCCGTGGTCATTCGCTGGCCCGCCCAGAGGCCTGTACCAGGCATTCGCATGTACCAAGTGCAGTACAACAGCTCGGCTGATGACTCGCTGGTCTACAGGTGAGTTCCACGGGCTGGGAAGCCAGGGAGAAGGGGCTCTTGAAACCCACTGGTGAGCTCGCCTCTCCCCCGAGCGCCTAGACCCCTTCCCCCAGCTGTCTCCGAGTTACTGTTTCTGTCTCCATCTTCGGTTTTGTCTTGTCTCTGCCGGTCTGTGTCTCTCCACCTGTTCCTCCATTTATTTCTTCCTCTCTCCTCCTCTGTTTTTCTTTCAGACTGCCCCCTCCCCTTTTTCTTTGCTATTTCTGTCAAGGTATAGTCCTCTGACCCTCTCCCTCTTGATCTTACCACCTCCCCTGGACTGTCTCCACGTATCCTGAAGTCTCAGAGCAGAAAAGGGACCTGGAGTCCCCTCAGTTTATGGATGGAAGAAAGTGATGGGAAGGGAGGACAAAGGGCTCTGTGCACCATACCAGGCAGACTCCCCAAATGTCCGGCCTCTGTCTCTCTTTCCGCATCCCTGGCATGTTTGGGGGGTGCAGAATAGGCCCCCCGCATTTTGATTCAGTCCCCTCGTCTAGACCCCCAGCAGGGATTCTGGACCCCAGCCATTGTCTCACTTCTCTTCCCTTCCCGTTAACCCATCCTTGGCACCCAGGAAGGAAGGGATGGGTCTAATCCCAGTTCCTCAAAGGAATGATAAAGTTGGGAACCAACTGTAACTCTACCTTACCTCCCCACTCTTCCCCCCACCCCCAGTGCTGTGAGGGTTAATTTGTACGCCTGCCTAGATGGGCTGAGGTCTCATCCAATCAGAAGCCATCTTTTACCCCAGTCTGTAAGCTCCTGACCAATCAGAGCCTCTTGGGCCTGGAGGATCTTTAAAGGGGGTGGGGGTGGGGCTAATGGGACAGATTAATCCAAGGAAGATCCCTGAAGTTTGGGGGAGGGAGCTCAGTGGAGTCCGGAGGGTGAGGAAGACAGTTGGTTTAGAGCCTGGACCTAGATGTGGGGATGGAGGCGGTCTGGGCTTAAGGTGGGGTGAGGAGAGGGCTGGTCCCAGGAAAGGGGAGAGGCTTAGTAAGAGCGGTAGGCGGGGCTTCTTGCATTTGACATTTCTTGGGAAGAAGGGGAGGGGCCTGAATTGAGTAGGGCGAAGGCTTCTGGGGCGTGGCGTTTGCGGAGTGAGGCTGTTGGGCCAGGTTAGGGTCGGACTTGCAGCCTGGGGGCGTAGTTTGGCTGTTGGGATGGGAGTGGGAACCCCTTTAGGCTGGAATAAAGGAGAAAGCGTGCTCCTTAATGATTATAATCACCGCCATAACAGTAATAGCCTTTTAATTGCACTTTCAAGTTTGCAAAGTGCTTTTCAGTGATTAACTCCTTGGAACATTCCCTCTGGGGACCACAACCCAATATGCCCCCACCTCGCTTAGAATCGCTGAAAAACTGGGCGCAGGGTTTTCGGAGCGAGGCCAACCTGGTGGGAGGTGGTTTAGGGACTGGTTGGAGGTTGAGTATATTTCTGAACCATGGCTGTGGGAAAAGGTCAGGGCTTGTGGGGAAGGTGCCAAGGATGGGCCAGGGTTCCGCTGAGTAGCCGGCTGGACAAGCAGCGGGGTGTTGCGGAAAGAATGCTGGACCTGGAGGCTGGAAAGTCTGGGGTTCAAATCTCTGCCTCAGCCACTTATTGCTCTGGTCACGAAGTCTCTCTCCGGCTTTTACGCTTGATATATCTCGGGCATGATAACACCTGTCCCCACCGGGTGATTGGGAAGACCTAATGAGATGATAGTAAAGCGCTATATCAGAAGGCTAGATGGGAGAGGAGGGTCCTGGGGGAGGCTGGAGAGAGACTGGGCCAGGCTTAATCCTGCAGCTGGAAGGCTCATTACGTCGCGGGATTCAGAGCCTGGAGAGTTTAGCCATTTTCTCAATTTATGATTTAGAGCTGGAATGGACCTTAAGAGGTCCAGGGTCCTCTGTGACTTGCCCAAAGTCAGGGAGAGCCTAAGTATGCCAGTCATTAGGCTAAGCGCTGGGGATACAAAGACACGAGACAGTCCCTGGCCTCCAGGGCGTCTAATCTAACGGGAGAGTCTACGAGAAACAACCAGTACAAACGAAATATATGCGGGATGAAGTGGGGTAATATCAGAGGGACTTCTTAAATAAGGTGGGATTTTATTCGAGGCTTGAGGAATAGGAAGCAAATAGCAAAGGGTATCCCAAAAAAAGGATTTGAAGCGAGGGCCTCTGGCTGGAAGTCAGGAGGAGGGGGCATTGTGGGATAGGTCACAGGGCTTCCTAGACCGCCTGGCCCGGGCTTCGGCGCAGGGACACACTAGCTAGATAAGAGTAAGGCTTCTCCAACAAGGGGATGGGGCACGCAGGGAGACGGCCCTAGAGGGGGCGGGGCTTCGATAAAGGGCGTGGTTTGATAGATGGGAGGGGCTTAGGGGAAGGGGTGGGATTTGCTAGATGAAAGAACCGGGACTGGCTAGACGGGAGGGACGGGCTGCTTTTGTGGGATGGCGGAGCAAGGTGGTGCCTCTTAGGCAGGATAGGAGGGCGGGGGTTCCTGGGCGGCAGAGCCCGGTGCTCACTCTTCGTTCCCCGCCCCTCTCTTCCTCTCTTCCGGGGACCCCCAGGATGATCCCGTCGAGCAGCAAGACGTTCCTGGTGAACGACCTGGCAGCAGGGCGGGCGTACGACTTGTGCGTGCTGGCCGTATACGACGACGGGGTGACGGCGCTGACCGCCACGCGCGTCGTGGGCTGCGTGCAGTTCACCACGGCCGGGGAGGTCACTCCGTGCCGCCCGCTGCACGCTCACTTCCTGGGGGGCACCATGATTATCGTCATCGGCGGCGTCATCGTGGCCTCGGTGCTCGTCTTCATCGTCATCCTCATGATCCGCTACAAGGTCTACGCGGGCGGCGATGCCGGCTCTGGCCACAAGGGGGCGCCGCCGCGCGTCAGCCACGTGTGCTCGCAGACCAATGGCGGCTCCGGCCCGGCCCCGCTCCCGCTCCCGCCCTCCACGCTGGACCAATACGAGGCTCTGCACGAGCTGGCTCCCGCGCCGTCGGGGCCAGACAAGGAGAAAGTCAAGGTCGAGGCCGAGGGGGCGGCGACGGCACCGCCCCCCGTGGTGGAGGCGGAGCGGCTCCCCGCCCGGCGGCTGGGCGGTGGCGGATCCTCCACCTCACTCTGCCTGCTGCCCTCTGGGACCGAGGCGGCGGGGCCTTTAGGGCCGGAGGAGGACGGGCGTACGCAGCTGGGGCCCGTGGGCCCTCGGCGAAGCCGCTCGGGGGCCCCCCTGGGGACCTCGGCCCCGGCCTCAGGCCCCGCGCTTCCCCCGGGCCGGACCCCCCGGCAGCGCTACTCCTTCGACGGGGACTATGGCGCCCTCTTCCAGAGCCACAGCTACCCGCGCCGGGCCAAGCGGACAAAGCGCCACCGCTCCACGCCCCACCTGCTGGACGAGGACGGGGGCTTGGGTGGCCTGAGCCCCGTGCGGGCCCGCCTCGCCTTCACCAGCACCGAATGGATGCTGGAGAGCACCGTGTGAGCCGGACCCCTGGGACCTCCGCCCAGCCTGGGGTGACTCTCACTCCCCAGCCGAGGGGAGTGCGTGCCCTCCTCGCCACCCGAGGCACAGACGGCCGGGATCTGCAGGGGGGCACCTTCCGCGATCTGGACGCCTGGGGCCCGAGGGGAGGAGGGAGGATCAATTGGAGGGAGAGGGGAGGGGAGGGAGCCGAGGGGAAGCCCCGCTCCTCCTCTGCCCGGCCCCGCCCACGCGCGGGGTGGGGCTAGGTTAGAGGGGGAGGGGTGTAGCATGGACATACTGGGGCTCCTCGCTTCCCCTTCCTCCCCCACCCCGGGTTCTTCACGCGCGCTCCGGGACCTTGCGGGAGCCGGTGCCTTACACAGCGGAGCGCGGGGCGGACACTTAGCAGCACTGAGACACGACACTCCCCACCGGGGACTGGTGGATGCAGCCCTGGAAGGCCCTCCGGAGAGGAGGTGCCAGATAGGGCAGGGGAAGGGAGGGCTGGGAGGGGGAGGGGGGCCTATTTATTGTATCTGGCTGGACTAGATCTTGTTCTGTCGCGTGTTCCCCCGAATCATGACTCCCGAATCATCCCTGTCTCCACCCGCCACCCTTTCTCGCTCTGCGCCCATCGACCCTCACTCATCACCTTTCAGCCCCCTCCCTGACTCCAAGGATCACAGTGTCAGAGCTGGAAGGGGCCTAGAGATCAGAATCGGCTCCCACGTTTTACATGCGGGGAAACTTGCCCAGAGAGGGGAAGGGATTTGCCCGAGGACACACAGCCAGGACTAGAATCCAGGTCTGATTCCCGGTCTGTGGTTTTGTTCGATGCACCACACTGCCTCCTCTTCCTCCCTTCCCCCATCCTTCCAATCTTTTTCCATCACTTCCATCTGTTCTCGCTAATCATCCTCATCTCCCCCCCCCCTCCCCCAGTCATGCCCACCTCTCTTCTCCCCAACCCTGTCTCTCCCGCATCATCTTCATACTGGGCTGGTCCTGGCCTTGGACTCAGGTTTTTCCTTTGTAGGCCTGGAACTAGGACCTACCCCAAACCAAACCAAATCCTCTTCCATCAACACCCCTACCCCCAGCTGGGGGCTTCCAGTCGCAGCAGAATTAAACTTTTCTGTGTCTGAGCCCCCGGAGTGATCTGTGTGTGTGAAGTGGAGCAGGCTGCCGTCGCAAGGGATTTAGGTTAGACCTCAGAAACCGTCAAGAAACGGCTCCCCACTTCCAGAAGATGGGGGATGACCCTTGTGCAAAGGAGGATCAGAAAACAATCAAATTTCGAAGGTGAAGAGTGCTGTGGGGACATGGAGGAGGGAGGGGGAGGAGATGGGAAGAATAGGTGACTGGCAGACCTGGTAAAGGGGGCAGGAATATGGGCTACCAATCTGCTCCTGGTGGCCATGGAAGAACTAAGCTAGTGTGGGGTTTGGAGAGCTGGAAGGACGAGCAAAAAGGCAGCAGAAGACAGAAATGAAGAGACGAAAACGGGGGGTGGGGGGTGGTGCCCTTGGGGGCGACTCCAAACTCCTCCCTACCTGGTCTGGGGATGGATATGTGAGGCCCCAGTTTCCTGGGTTTGCCGGGGGCAGAGCCAGCCCTATGTCCCCTTGGGGCCAAGCGGGCGGGGGATGGAGAGAGACGGAAATAGAAACAGAGACGTCTCCAAGAGAGAGGGGGGATGGAAAAGACTGCAGACCGCAGAAGGCGGAGGGGAGGCAGGCAAAGAGGCTGAAAGACTAGGCAGAGACAGAGACACTGGGGTCTGTACAGATAAACTGGGAGATAGACCCTGCAGGGCAGCAGCATCTCAGTAAATGTTTAGTAATCTATGAGGAGAGAGACGGACTGGGGAATGGAGGCAGAGGGAAAGAAGGAAGGAGATACATTCGAAGAGGGAGGAAAACAGGTAGGTTGGTAAATGGAGAGAAACAATGAGAAATGGAAGCAGGCACAGAAAGATAAAGGTTATTTTGGCCAAGATGAAAGATAATTCCTCGGAGGCTTCCACTCGAGGGTAGTGGCTCCTGTTACGTTCTCCCCAGAACACTGTTAATCATACTTTGGGACACCGCAGGGTCCCCGTCCCCCCAGCTTCGAATACCTATATCCCTCCACTGCAAATAGGAGATAACTCACTGCACACCGCGCCCCCGCCCCCAGCATAGCCATGATGAAAGGAAGAGTGGGGGGTTAGAATCCATCACTTCGAGCTTTAAGAACAGTCCTATGGACTGGTCTGGCCGGCATAAGAGGCAGACCGCTTTAAGAGGATATTGGCAGGGCTACCAGTTGGGACTTGGAAGCCCCCAAATTTCAGACCAACAACAGGGACAGAGCTAGCCAAGAGGGAGAAGGTTGGAGAAGTGCATTCTCAGGAGGCCTGAGGTCAAGGACCAGCTCTGCCACCGTTCTTGGCCAATTTCCTTCCCCCTAGCTTCATCTTATAGGGGAGCTTTTCTCTGGCTCCACAAGGTGATTGAGAAAGAGGGGCAAGCCTGGAATATCCAGAAAACTGATCCCGGCTCTCCCATTGACTCTAATGCCAAAAATTTGTGGGCACATTTCTGCAGAGCAGGAAGTTTTCATGAACATGTTGAGTAGCAATCACCTTGTGGGGTAACTTCATACCTTCCCTAGGAAAGCTGGAATTAAAGTGAATTTTTTTTTGCTAACAACTCCCTCCCCCCACCTCCCACCCCCGCCCCCATGTATCTGAGGCCATTTTTTCCCAAAGGAACCATGCCTAGATTCTGGTCCAGGTAGACATTATGTACTGGGACAGCTTCTTGTAGACCAGTTCTGTCTCAAAACCCAAGCAGCACAAGGATTCTGATACTATGGTATGGAGAAGAGGTGAGATTCAGAAGTAGGCACACTGCATTTGAAGTCAGAGGACCTGAGTTCAAATCCTTTCTTTTATTTCATGTCAGCTATGTGGCCTTAAGTAAGCCACCTGACCTCTCTGGGCCTCTGTTTCCTCTAAAACGTGAACCAGGGAGACCTTCCAGACTGAGATCTAGGACCCTATGGTAGAAAGAGCCATTGTTTTGGAGTCAGGGAATCTAGGTTGGAATCCCAATGCTACCTATGTTTCTGTGTCTCTGCAACTCTGAGAGCTAAACATCTATGCCCATCCAGGAATTAAACAAGGAAGCTTTGTGGGGAAGGAGCCGGGAGACCTGCAGACCTGCAGAAGCGCTTTAGAAGCCCTCCTAGCTCCAATTGGGCAAACTTCCTCCTCCTCCTCTTTCCTAGGGAATTGTGGTAGTTGTAGGCCTGGCCTGCCAGCCTCTTCCCAGCCCCGCCCTCATTCTCTCTCCCTCCCTACTATCTACCTGCGTAGTTATCTGAGTGGCTATTCCTATAGTCCAGAAGGCCCGCCCCTTTGTTTAGTCCCTGGGTACTCCTGGGCGGAGAATCCCTTTATCAGCTAACCGCCAAAGTGTGACCAAAAGGAAAGTGACTCAGAGGAGGCCAGCCAGGTAAGGCACAATGTGGCGTCACCTCTTAGGTAATTGGAAAACCCAAAGGAGGGATTTCCCCACTGCCAGCCCTTCTGAGCTCCCTGCCCCCTCTTCAGAGAAGACTCCCTAAATTCAACATTGTCACTAACTCCCTGAGCAATACTGTCAGCCCACTTCAGGACCCTGGGATCCCCATCTGAAAAACAAGGACAGTGATTCATTATTGGTGTCTGTGCTGGCAGGTGGCAGGCAAGGCCCAAAGAGAGGTCCAACATGGGGGAGAAGCATGGAAGTGCCTACTATGTGCCAGGCACTTTGCAAAGTACTTTACAAATATCGCCTCATTTGGTCCTCACAACTCTTTGCGGTAGGTGTTATGATCACCCTCATTTTAAGAGTCAAGGAAACTGGAGCAAAAAAAGGTTAAGTGACTTGCCCAGGGTCACACAACTAGTAATTGTCAGAGGCAGGATTTGAAGTCTGGTCTTCCCAACTCTAGGCCCAAGGCTCTATCCCCTGTGCAACAGGACTACTTATGTAATTGAGTCTAGGAAGAAAAGAAACACAGCCTTAGAGGACCAAAGAGGAAGTGGAGTGCTGGACTCAGTGTCTGAGAGATCTGGGTTCAAATCTCCCATTAGAAGCCTTCCTGAGGTGAGATCCTTGGCAAGTAGCTTAAGAAGAATTCCCTAGGGGCGGTCAGGTGGGCCAGTGGGCCCTGGAGTTGGGAGGACTTGAGTTCAAATCAGGTGAGACACTTATTAGCTGTGTGACCCCGGGCAAGTCATTTAACCCCAGTTGCCTCCCCCTAAAAAACATCTCTGTGCCTCAGTTTCCTTATCAGTAAACTAAACAAGTTGGACTCCCAACTCTACAATCCCATAATTAGAAAATCGCAGCAATAGGAGGGAAGAAAGGAACTGCCAAAAGAAACAGCAGTGGGGGAGGTGGAGACAGACCCCTGGAGATGCACATACACCTAGAGGGCTGGGAGAGACAAAGAAGCAGGGCAGACAGAGACTTGGGGAAGAGAGAAACTGACAGATGCAAAAAATTGGGCAAAGAGAGGAGGGAAAGGCCAGAGGAGGGAGCCTGATGTAATCCTAAACTTAGGTAAGGAAAGCAAGCACTTGACATTTGAAAAGCCGGGAGAGTTAGTGGGCAGGCCTAGCACCAGCTCTCGATGTCCTCTATCTCTTTGATCGGTTTTCCCTTTTCCCTCCCCCTCGCCTCTGAAGGATAAAACCCAGCATCATGGGGCCTAGGCGAGCAGAGGTGCGAGCAACCTGTAGTCCTGTTGGGGATCTCAGGATTACACCTGCAGAAGGAAGGAAGGCGGCTCTGCTCTCTAGGGGCAAAGGGTTGGGAGTCCGTCAGTTTCTCCTCCAGTGTAACTCGGATACGCGATGCAATCGGGACAGAGTCTCCTGGTTTTCTTCAGTCTGGCCATCTTGACCCATCTGGGTTCAGGGGACCGTGGTGTCCCGCGCCCAAGGCGCTGCAGTCTGGGACATTATTACTCGCTGGACCCCAAGGCACTGGCAGCGGTCAAAACGTTCAGGGACTTGTATGTGAGTCACGGAGCCGGGACTTCACCAAACGTTCAGCCCTTCCCAGACCAGGGGTCTAGGCAGTCAGGCTCCCAACCCTTTGCCCCCAGATCCTCAGGGACTTAGATACCTGGAAACCTAGCCTGTCTTATTCAGCTCGACGGCAGTTAATGGACCTAGCCACGGCTTAGTGGAGACAACGCTGGATTTGGGGTCAGGAATACTCGTGTTCGAATCCTGCCCAGGTCATTGCCAAGCTGTGAAATTTGAGCTTTAGCTTTCTCCACAGAAAAATGTAGGATAATAACAGTTATCAACTTCTCCAGGTTGTTGTGGGGACCAAAGGAGAGAATATATGAAGAAGCTTTGCAATCCTTAAATAGCTACTCTTAGCTCTGGCCAGAGACCTGGCCTCGAAGCAAGAAAGAGTTGAGTTCAGGGGTCACCTGGGATACGTCCTGGCTGTGTGACCCTGGACAAGTCACCTCACAGATAAGTGCTCTAGGCAATTCTCTAAACCGCAGAGGAGATGGTGACTTTCATTAGTACGGGGAGCTTCCTCTCTAACGGGTTCCCAGTGTCTTCTATTATTATAAGCATCTAACTCCCGGGTCCTCTAGTCAAGACTCTAGAGTTCCCGGGGCTCTCAGCACACTCCAGCCTCGTCCCTTTTCCTGCAATCGAGTAGTCTGGTTGCCCATTCTCCCTAAAGGTTTCCTTCCTCCTCCTCCTCCCCCAGGAGCAAGAGATGCTGAGCTGGGGAAAGAGAAATTGTTCATTCTCTAGGGGAAAGGAGCTCCGGAAAGTCTCGGTAAGACCGTGGGACATGGGGGATGGGAAGGGGACACTCGGAGGATGCTCCAAGGACCATCCTTCCAAGGGCCGTCTCACCCCTAGCCCTGCACCCGTCTCCATCTGGTGGCCCTCGCCCTGGAGAACACCGAGTCGGTTCTGCGGAACCTGAGTCGTCCTGCTTTGGCTACCAGCGCCGGCCCAGTCCTCGAGTTGCTCTCGGCGGTGAGGAAGGATGTGGTCGCCTGTCTGACACTGCCCAGCCTAGGCTCACCCCCTCAACCTTCCGCCACTCCTAGCACGCCAGGCTATGATCTCAGTGGACCGCGGCCAGACAGACCCAGACAACCGTACCTCTTAGCGGAACCCCGGCGTTCGGATCCCCCGACTACACAGCCCTGGGCACGAGACCCAGAGAGAGAGGGCCCTCGACAGAGGAAATGGGCTCAGCTACCAGATTTCGACAGTCAAGTCTCCCCCAGCAGCCGCAAGCTGGAGGGAGTGGATCGGAGCTCCAAGAACAGGAGAAAGTACCAACAGGAGAGGCGTCTGCATAAAGCGAGGAGATTGGTAAAGAGTGCGATGTAACAGGAGGGGTGGTGGGTAGTCCTGAATAGAGAAGCCAAAAGATTTGAGGGTCGGGGATTTGGGGGTGGGGGTGGAGAGGAAAAAGGAGGACGATTCCGAGGGGAAGAAAGTGAAGATTCATGCGTTCTCCACCAGGGAAGTCCACAATGTCGGGAAGCCGAGACCATTCTCAGCCTCCTGAAACTGCTCACCTTTGACCTGAAGCTGGCAGTTCTCGCCGGGTCCTGTGCCTGAGCTAGCCCCGGCCCAAAGCGGTTTTCTCCACTGGTGCTTTCTACGATCCGGTGCTGTGTCCCAACGTCAGTTGGCAAGCGAGGTGCTCAAGCTCCCTATTGTGCCTGGTTGCACTCCAAACTTCTCCAGCGCTCATTCCTAGAGAGCATCCTTGCACAGCAGGACGACTATGATTGGCTCAGTGCCGGTAGCCTCTTGTTCAAAATCCTGGGGCCGGGGCCAGGGGGAGTGAGGGCGTGGGGGGACAACAACTTTATAATCACTGTGGTAGGGGCAGCGAGGTGGGGCAGTGAGTGGATATAGTACCCCTGGAGCCAGGAGGACCTGAATTCAAATCCGACCTCAAACATTTACTAGCTGTGTGACCCTGGCCAAGTCACTTTACACTAATTGTCTCAAAAAAAAATCACTGTGGTATCTTGGGCAATTCACGGCACCTCCTTGAACCTCAGTATTTCCACGGCTGCAAAATGGGACAAAAAGCAGCATAGGGTGATAGAAATTTGAGCTGAGCCTGCAATCAGGAGACCTTGGTTCAAATCCTGCCTTCACTGTTTTCTACCAAGTCCACCTTGGGCAAATCATGCAGTTGATCAGTTTACCCAATCTGAAAAATGGGGACAATACACCTATCCATTGTGGTATGATGCAAAGTAAATTGAACCTGGAGTCAAAAGACTTAGTGATACCACAAACTGTGGAACCCTGCACAAATCATTTATCCAACTAGGTCTCAGTTTCCTCCTGTAAAATGGAGATAGTACTTGAAGTATTCAGCTCACAAGATTGTTGTGAGAAATGTGTTTGTCAATTAAAATGTTTTGCAAATGTGAATGTCATTATCCTGCCCACCTCATAAGGCAGGTTGATAGGGAAAGGGCCATGACTTTTGCAGAATACTTCCCAAATATGGTGCTTTGTTAAGGGTAGATTGCTGACCCTCTGTGAGGTATAATTCTGGTAATACAATACAGATGCTATTTTTTAAATGGTCTCCCTGCCAGGTCCTCTCCCTGCTAATTTATAGTTCTTTATAAACCTTATACAAACAACAGTGTCTTGTAATTCATTCACTGCAGACCCACTCCCATCTTACAAATTCTCAAGGCCTCATCCCACTCTTAAAAATCTGTGGAATATTCAGGGTCCCATACAAACAGTGCAGTACAATGTTTGGGAGTGGGGGGGCGGGGGGAGGCACAGGACAGAGAGCCAAGAGATCTAGGTTTCATTCTGTAGTCAATTCCCGCATCACTGTGATCTCACCCTCCCTATGCCCTACAAAATGTGTGTGTGTGTGTGTGTGTGTGTGTGTGTCATAAGTTCTTCAAACTTTGACATTTTTTAATTCCACATAATGGGTCAAAGATAGAAGCATGGTGTGAGTGTCAGAGAACCTGATTTCCCTACCATGGAGAGCTGCCACTCAGAGTCAAACACTAGAAAGAAACAGTGGGGACAAATCTAATGGGTTAATCAATGTAGCTCAATGAAGGCACCAATAAAGTAAGGGCTGGTGGCTGCCTCATTGTATTGGAACCAATAGCATGGCAGTCATTCAGGATAAAGGCACTCATTAAGAAGTTATGCATTGCATTGGGACTAGTCAAGGGAGGAAAGGAGTAACTAAGGAAGAAAGAATCCTCCCCTCCCTACCTGCCTTCAGAACTCAGCTCAGGAATCACGTTCTACACCAGGCATTTCCTCCTCTACCCAGCCACATCTGCCTCCCCGTCACCAACATGCATTTTGTACTTATGTGTGCATGTGTCCTGATCTTTTTCTACCCATCCCCCAATAGATCATGTTACAGAATCAGAGAACTTGAATTCAAAGATACTTCACCCATCATCCAATCCAACTCATACTAAAAAAAAAAAGAAAAAAAAAGAAAAAAAAGGAATCCCTATTATAATTTACCCACTGAGTGGAAGTCTAGTCTCTGCTTGAAGACCTCTAAGGAGAAGGAGCCCAGGACCTTCCAAGCCATTCTATTCCTCCTTGGGACAGCTGCAAATGTGAGAAAACTTTTCCTGATACGTAGCATAAGTTGGCCCCTTCCCAGCTTCCACTCATTCCTTTTGGCTCCATCATCTGGAGTCAAACAGAATGTGCTGATCCCTACTTGACATCAATCAATCAATAAACACTTGGTAAGTGCCTACTTACCTACATTACTCTAAGCATTGGGATACAAAAAGAGGCAAAAGATAGATCCTGCCCTTAAGGAGCTTACTATCTAATGGGGGAAGACAACTTGCAGACAAATATGTACAAAGGAAGTTCTATTCTATAAATAGGAAACGATTAACAGGGAGAAGGCATGAGAAGTAAGAGAAATTAGGGAAGGAGAGAGGGGGGTGGGGAAGGGATTTTAGCTGGGATTTAAAGGAATCTAGAGAGATCAGAGAAAGGGCATTCCAGGCATGGGGGTGACAGCTAGCCAAAGAAAATGCCCAAAGCCAAGAGATGGAGTATCTTCTTCATGGAGCAGCCAGGAGGTTAGGTCACTGAATCAAAGAGTCCAAATACTTAAGACGTCTAGCCAAGATGGCTGCCTGAATGGAAGCAGACCACCTCACTCCTCACTCCCTAATACCTACTTTAGCAAAAATCTGGAATTCACACCAAGCCAGATAATGACCCAGAAATACAAGGAGAAACTACAGGAAATTACTTGTTCTCCAACAGAACTGAATAAAAAGTCAGCTAGCAGGTCACAGGCAATAGGAAAGGGGACACTGTAAGGAAACAAGCCTGGAATTTCCCAGCATGAGAGAAGAGCTAGAGACAATTATAACCTGCAGAGCTCTGTGACTGGAAGCAGCAAAAGTAGAGGACTACCCCTCCAAGAAGGTCTTTGGAAGCCCTTGGAAAGCAATAGTTGCAGTAGGGCAGGCCAACACAAATACAATTGAAACCATACACCCCAGGGCTCAAAGGTCCTGAGACAAGAGAAGGCTCTGAATCTCAAAGATCTGGGGGTGGGGGCTAACCCCAGGAGGAAGAAGTCATCATAGAAACCCATAGAACCCAGAATGAGACCAAGGAGAACTGATCACTCTACACAAAAGTCCAACAGGAATTGGAGCCTGGCCCTTGGACAATTCAGGAATTAGAGCTGGAGAGATGAGTAGACCAAATCAGATGCCACCCAGGATTGAAAATCCAAATCTAGAGGTTTCCACAAAGGAAGAAGAAAATAACTGCATAACAACTATAAGTAGAGACTCCAAGGTTGGGGGGTGGGGAAGGATTTTCTACAAATACTATGTGAATGTTTACAAGAAACGAAGTAAGAGGGGCAGCTAGGTGGTGCAGTGAGTAGAGCACTGGCCCTGGAGTAGGGAGGGCCTGAGTTCAAATTCGACCTCAGACACTTGAAACACATACTAGCTGTGTGACTTTGGGCAAGTCACTTAACCCCAGTTGCCCTGCCTTCCCCCCTGCAAAAAAAAAATGAAGTAACAGGTAAAAAAAAAAATAAAAGGAAAAAATTTCAGATGAAAGAATTGGATGGAGAATAAATGGTTTAGAAGAGAAAGGGGTAAACCTTATCCAATAATGGACTACTTGAAAAGTAAAAGAGTAGAAACAGAAATCAATGACTCCATGAGACAGTAAAAAAATATTAGAACAAAACCAAAAGATTAAAAAATGGAAAAACATACAAGAGATCTGATTTCAAAAACAACTGACCAAGAAAACAGTTCAAAGAGAGATAATATAAGAATCACCAGACTCCTTGAAAACCATGATTCAATTTTTTTAAAATCCTGGATACTATATTTCAAGAGATAATAAAATGAAAACTGCCCAAATCTATTAGAACCAGAGGATGAAGGTAGACATAATGTACTGATCACTTCCTGAAAGGAATCCCAAAAGGAAATGTCCCAGGAATATCATACAAAAATCCAGAGTTTCTATATCAAAGAAAAAGTATTGTAAGTAGCCAGAAAGAAGCAGTTCATGTACCAAGGAACTACAGCCAGAATCACACAAGACCTGGCAGTTTGTACTATAAACTAGAGATCTTAAAATACAGTATTCCAAAAGGCAAAATAAATGTACTTTCAACAAATAATATTTTACCCTGCAAAGTTGAGTATTATCATGCAGGATAAAAAAAAGGAGACTTTAATGTAATAGGGATCTATCAAACATTTCTGATAACAAGACCAGAGCTGAATAGGAACTTTGAAATACAAGCGCAGGAGTTAAAAGAAATTTTTAAAAGTTAAATGTATTTGAGGAATTGGAAGAAGTTGCATGATGATGTAGTGCTAACATGCTAAATGGGAGAAAAGAAACAAATGTTCCTTCAGAACTTTAATTCTTCAAAGGTCTCTGAGGGAGTTGAAAAGGAAAAAAAAAACCAGAGTCTTGGGGGTGGATTGGTTCTATTCTGAGAATTTTAAGAGGGGGAGAAGAAAAAGAAGAGGAAAAGTAATATCTAGAAAGGAGCAAGGAGGGGGTGGAGCTTGCCATTTCTCATAATGGGGGTATGAGATGGAGGATACACAAACATTGAGGAAGGGAAGGGGGATGGCATCTAGTGAATCTCACTTTTATCTGATACAAAGAGTGTTGGATACATATAAGCAATTTATTGTAGAAATATATCTTAGTAAACAGGGAGACAAGCTGCGATAGGGGTATGGAGGAAGGTAGGGGGCATTAATTGAGAGGATTGTTTCAGACAGAATAGTTCCAAGGAAAACAAACTTCTCCATCATGAAGGGACAAGTAAAAGCAGGAGGGTGGGGAGCAAAATGTAAGAACTTGAGGTGTCCATCAATTAGAAAATGGATGAACAAATTATGGTATGTGAATGAAGTGGAACATTATTGTGCTAAGAAAATTGCAGAAAATCCTGGGCAGAATAAATTGATGCAGAGTGAAGTGAGTGGAACCAGGAGTACAATATTTACAAGGACAACACTGTAAAGACAAACCACTTTGGAAGACTGAAAAACTGTGATCAATGCAGGAACCAACCATATCTCCAGAGGAGCAAGCATTATCAAGCTTGCTACCCACCTCCTGACTAAGTAGTGGTAGACTCAAGTTAAAAAAAAAAAAGGAATGCATTTTTAGACTTTCAAATTCAAAAACCATTTATTAAGCACTTGCTATTTGCTAGGTTTTCAGCCATGTTGTCAAATGCCTTCAGTGAGGATGAACATGGCATTAAGGTCAGCTAAAGCACTGATGATAAATTCTTCAACTTGAAAAGGCTACAAGCCAAGACCAAAGTGGAGGGTGGGTTGATGCATGATTTTCTGTTCGCAGGTGATTGTGCTCTCAATGTAGCCTCTGAAGCTGAGATGCAACAAAATAAGGATTGATTCTCTGCTGCTTGTGCTAATTTTGGCCTAACAGTTAATACCAAGAAAACACAGGTGCTCCATCAGCCACCACCACACCATCCATATGTGGAACCATTGGTTACAGCAAATGGAGAAGTTTTGAATGCTGTGGATAAGTTCACTTACGTTGGTACTGTATTTCCAGGGATATACGCATTGATAATGAGATTGATGCCCTCATTGCCAGAGTAAGCTCAGTGTTTGGGAGGCTCTGAAGGAAAGTGTAGGAGAGAAGAGGTATTAGACTGACTACCAAACTGAAGGTCTACAGAGCTATTGTGCTGACCTCATTGTTGTATGCCTGTGAAACCTGGACAGTCTACCAGCACTGTGCCAGGAAACTGAATCGCTTCCATTTGAATTGTCTTGGGAAGATTCTGAGGATCACCTGGCAGGATAAGGGACCAGATACCAAGGTCCTTTCTCGAACTAAATTTTGGAGCGCTCAAACTCTACTCCAATGCACTGGCTACTTTGTTTGAATGCAAAAAGACCGCTTTATGGAGAACTCACACAGGGCAAGTGCTCTCACGGTGGTCAGAAGTGATACAAGAACACTCTCGAGGTTTCTTTTAAGAACTTTGGAGTTGATTGTGTGACATGGGAGAGACTGGCAAAGGACATTCCATCATGGAGTGCCCTCATCAGAGAAGGAGCTGTGCTCTATGAGCAAGGTAGAATTGAAGTAGCTCAAAAGAAATGCAAGATGCACAAATTTAGAGCATCCACCCCAAATGTTTACATGGTCTATTTGTGCCTGATCTGTGGTAGGGCCTTCTGAACTCGTATTGATCTGATCAGCCACAGCTGGACATGCTATAACTTGACTCTAGCATAGTGATGTCATTTTGATCCTTTTTGAGAATGAAGGACAACAACCACCAACCATGACCACTACCACTAGGTGCCAGGAACTGTGCTAAATGCTGGGAATACAAATAAGAAAAAGAAAGACAGGCCCTGCCCTCAAGAAGCTTACAGTATAACGTAAGAAGGAAGAGGACCTGGATGATGTAAATTTGTTTTTCTTTGCTATGCTTGTTGGTAATGGATGTTTTTTTTTTCTCTCTAATTGAGGAGGCTGTTAGAGCACCTGGGAGCCAACTTAGCAATACTTATCTCCCCCACCCCACCCCACCCCACCCCACCAAAAAGAGGGCGATTAATTTTTAAATTACAGAGAAGAAAATGGAAGGAAATTCAAAAAACTGAGATAAGCAAGACAATTTTGAAAGCATTGTGTAAAGTTTATTATACAGTTTAAAAAATAACAAGCATATAAAGTACATAAAGCAGAGACACAAGATTTCATGTGCTATCCTTTTTGTTGTATATATAGCAATGCTCTTTTTCCTTAGATGTTTAAGTGCGTGCGTGCATGTGTGTGTGTGTTTAAAGGCACCTGTCATATCCTACCTTGAGTCTTCTTTCCTCCTATATAACCGTACTCAGTTCCTTCAATTGATCTTTGTATCGTTTCAACTCAAGGTCCTTCCCCATCCCTATTGCCCTCCTGTACACTCATTGAGGTCCTTCTTAAACTATAGTGACCAGACCTGAACATAACATCCCACAGATGAGATCTGATGAGGGTAGAACACAGTGGGACTATTGCTCACTAAAAGAGTCGAAACAGAAATCAGTGACTCCACAAGACAGCAAAAAAATATTAGAACAAAATCAAAAGATTAAAACATGGGGGGAAAAAGATAATCTGATATCAAAAACAACTGACCAAGAAAACAGTACAAAGAGAGATAATATAAGAATCATCAGACCTCTTAAAAACCATGATTAAAAAAAATCCTGGATACCACGTTTCAAGAAATCATAAAATTAAAACTGCCCATCTATTAGAACCAGAAGATAAAGGTAGATATAATCTACTGATCACCTCCTGAAAGGAACCCCAAAAAAGAAAAGTCCCAGGAATATTGCATAAAATATACACCTGTTAAAGCAGCCCATTGACTCTTTTTGGCTGCCATATCTCACTTCTGATTCATATTAAGCCTGCAACCTTCCTGACTCTTTCCAGAATAACCACTGTCTACCCATAACTTCTTAATTTTATTATTAGGAGGTTGATTTTTTTTCTCTAGTGCAAGGTGCTACATTTATCCCAACTGCATTTCATTTCATTAGGTTTTGTCCAGTGCTCTGGTCTGCCATGATCTTTTTAGATGCTGACTGTTGTACACTATGTTATTTCTCAAAGCTTTGTGTCATCTGCAAAAGGGATGAGCTCACCATCTATGCCTTTACCCAGGTTATTGATAAACCATGTTAAACAGCACAGGGGCAAGCAGAGATCTTTGGAGGTCTCCCCTGGGGACCTCTTGCCACATTGACATTGAACCATTAAAACAATTTTTAGCCTGGCCATCCAAGCAGTCCTGAATCCATCTGGTGTATTATCATTTATTCCATATCTCTCCATTTTTCCAATGGAATAGCATAAGATAATTTATTAAAAGCTTTGCTGAAACCTAGGGAAACTAACTCCACAACATTCCCCTCATCTATTAGACTAGACTTCTTGTTGAAAAAAGGAAATGAGACTAAATTGGAATGACTTGCTCTTGATGAAACCATGCTGGCTCTCTGTAATAACCACTTTCCTATCAAGTGTTGATAACCATCTCTTTAATGATCTGTTGGGGCTGGGGATGGGGTTGGAGCCATACCAACCCAGTCATGTTAGGACTAACCAGCTTGCTTCAAATGACCTAGTAAGGGCAGGTACTTGATGGCAACTGAGTTACATTGGATTGAAGTAAATCAGAGAAGGGCAATTGTCAATGTTGGGACCAATTGGTGTAGTCTGGCTACTATAGGTAGTCTGGCTTTTGTTACAACCAGTGTTTTGGTCTCAGTAGTCTCAAGACAGAGACAATCTCTTCAGGAACTGTGTGGATGAAGCCAGATTACTTTGGACCTGTTATTATGGGTCCTAGAGGCAGGCTGGGATGATGGGGTTGGCAAGTTGGTTTGTGTTCAGACCATTCCCCAAGTTCTTTAGAGGCTGACCACAAAGCACAGGCTTGCCTTGGGAGCTGAGTAGTTGATAGGGAAAAGCTCCCAGAATCTTTGAGCTGGAAGAAGACCATAAAGAGCCATCCCCAGCTTGACCGATGTGTGATTTTCCTATGGAGAGTTCCTGGTGTAGAAAGTCCCTCCACTTAACATTCTCAATTCATCCAAGACATAACAAACAAGTTCTAAGATACCTAGAAGTGAACTAACTTGTCCTGAACCACATAGGTAATACATATTAGAGGGGAGATATGAACCCAGCTCTTCCTAAATCCAAGCCTACTATGCTACACCCCATCACCTTTCACAGTAACTTGAGGAATGCAGATTGAGATCCTTCCATACCTGCCCTTCCTATGCAATTCTCCTCCTATGCCATGTCTTTATATAACTTTGGTAGAGTGAGACCTTCTTCTTCCCCCTCAACCTTATGATTAATTTATTTTTTAATATTAATATTTTTATTTTGAGTTACAAATTCTCTCCCTCTCTCTCACCCTTCTTCCACTGAGAAGGCAGGCAATGTGATAGTCATTATACATATGAAGTCATGCAAAACATGTTTCCATATTAGTCATGTTGAAAGAAAGAAAGAAAGAAAAAAAGAAAGAAAGAAAGGAAAGAAGGAAGGAAAGAAAGAGAAAAAAAAGAAAGAAAGAAGGAAGGAAAGAAGAAAAGGAAGAAAGTTTAGAAAATGCTTCATTCCAGACTCAGAGTTCATTAATTCTCTCTCTGGAGGTGCACAGCTTTTTTCATCATGAGTCCTTTGGAACTGCCATAGATTATTGTTTTGATCAGGGTTACAATATTGCTATTTCTGTGTACATGTTCTCCTTTTTCTGATCGTTTCACTATGCATTGGCTCATATAAGTCTTCCCAGATTTTTCTGAAACCTTCCCCTTCATTGCTTCTTGCAGCACAATAGTGTTCTATAACAATCACATAATACAACTTGTTCAGCTGTTCTTCAATTGATGGGCATCCCATCAGTTTCAAGTTCTTTGCCATAACAAAAAGAGCTGCTAGAAATATTTGGGTACATATGAGTCTTTTTCCTTTTTCTTTCATCTCTTTGGGAGGTAGGCCTAGTAGAGATATTGCTAAGTTTAAAGACATCCACAGTTAAATGACTCAAGGGACATCATTCTAATTTGCTTTTCAGAAGAGTTGGCCCAATTCACAGCTCAACCAATAATGCATTAATATGGCTGTTTTCTTGCAGTCCCTCCAACAATTGTACAATCTCTTTAACATTAGATTTGGTTGACATATTTTGTTTGTAAATTGCCTAGATTTTTCTTTGTATACCTGAACCATTCCCTCCCAGAGAATTATTTCTTAGAACAAGGATTTTTTCAAAAATAAATGAAAAAGAGGAAGAAGAGGGGAGACCAGCATAATGGAGCAAATCTGAAAATATATGCAATGTTCCATATCTCTAGACTTTCTACCATAGAGTGGCAGGGGGCGGGGTTGGGGGTGGGGGGGACTTTTTTCATATATGTCCTCTGGGGTCAAGCTTCTTTTTAAAGTAATTTTTAATATTGATTTTCAATTATTTCCTAAGTGTTATTATTTCCATGTACGTTATCATAGACATTGTGCATATTGTTTTCCTTCAAATGCTTTACTTTGCATCAGTTCATATAAGTTTTTCCATACTTCTCTGTATTTATCATGCTTATCGTTTCTTAGAGCATGGTACCACAATTTATTTAGTCATTCCCCTATCAATGTGGGCATCTTCTTTATTTTATGTTATTTGTGACTACAAAAAAAGTACATGTGTAAATATTTTGGAATATAGGGAATCTTTTTGTTGTTGTTGTTGTTAATGACTTCCTTGGGTATATGCCTAGTCACAAAGGGTAAGGACCACTTTATTTGCACAACTCCAAATTGTTTTGCAGAATGGTTGTACTGATTCACAGCTCCACCAACAATGCATCAGTGCACCCATCTTTGCACAACCTCTCCGTTATTATTGCCTATTCTTATTTTTGTCATTATTGCCAGTTAGGGTTAGTTTCGGGTAAGGTGAAACCTCAGAGTGGTTTTGATTTGCATTTCTCTATTATTAGTGATTTGCAGCAGTCTTTCATAGGTTAATAGTTTGCTGGGGTTTGGGTTTTTTTTCTTTTTTGAGAATTCTTTGTTCTTCTCCTTTGACCACTATTTTGGATCAGCTTTAGGGCTTACATATTTATGTTAGTTGGCTATAAATCTCTCTCTGATACAAAATCCTTATCAGAGCCATTTCATACAATTTATTTAGCTATTCTCCTTTCAATGAACATCTACTTTGTTTCCAATTAGTTGCTACCACAAAAAAAAATATTGCTATAAATATTTTGGTGTCTATAGAGCCTTTCTTTTTGTCAATAATCACCTTGGGGCATATGTCCAGCATTGGAATCTCTGGTTCTCTCCACTCATAAAGCCACCACCTTGGTTCAGGCCTTTGGCGCCTCATGCTTGGGCTATTGCAATATCTTTCTGGTTGACCTCCCTACCTCAAGCCTCTCCCCGCTCCAATCCATCGTCTGCTCTGATGTCAAAAAAATTTTCCTAAATACTCTTAACGGGTCTGACCACGTCACCTTTTCCCCTTCCTTCTCCCCCAACAATCTCCAGTGGCTCCCTATCATCTTCGGGACCAAATATAAAAGCCTCCATTTAGAATTTAAGGTCCTTCATAACTTGTGCCTATATAGTTCTCTTCTCTCCTACTCTGCTAAGTGTCTCCGTGGATAGAGCACCAAAGGAAGACCTGAGCTCAAATCCACCTCAGACACTTACTAGCTGTGTGATCTAGTGCAAGCCACTATGCCTCTGTCTGCCTCAGTTTCCTTGACTGTAAAATGGAGACAATAATAGCACTTACCTCCCAAGATTGCTGTAAGTGTCAAGTGAAATAATATTTGTAATGCGATTAGCACAGTCATCTGGTCCACAGTCAGCACTCCATATCCCATCTGTGGTTTTTGTCTGGTTGTTCCTACAGCTGGAATGTGATCTCTCCCCACTGTTGCCTCTTGGATTCCCTGATTTTCTTAAAGACTCAGTATATATATATATATATATGTATGTATGTATGTATGTATGTATGTATGTATATATGTAGCAGAACATGTATACTATGTATACTATATATGTGTTATATGTGTTATATATGTATGTCTATGTATATTATATATATATATATATATAGTCTCTAGCACAAGGGTAAATTCTTAATAAATAAATTCTTTTCCATTCATCGATTAATTCAAAACCCTCCAAATTAAATCAAGATAAACCTCAGTGACTTCAAAGCAATATATGTGCATATATTATGTGTACATACATGTACATAATACACACGGTTGTTTGTAAGCTATCTCTTCCATTTGAATATGAACTCCTTGAGATCAGAGGCAAAGTTTTCACTTTTTGCATTCCCATAACTTAAGCATTGCATTACTATGAGCTTGGCACATAGTAGGTGCTTAACAAATATTTGTTGACTGACTACAAAGATTCCCCCCCACACAAGCAATTGCTTTCTTTCTTTTTCTAGATCCATTAATTTCATTTGTGTAAAAAGCTTTTCAATTTTGTGTAATTAACGTTACTTACTTTCTCTTTTTTAAAGCCAACAAGCATTTTTAATGAGATTCATTAATAGCATTTTTTCCAATTACATGTAAAGACAATTTTCAACATTCATTTTTTGAAAGATTCTGAGTTCTAAATTTCTCTCTCCCTCTCTTCCCTCTCCCTCCCCAACAGCAAACAATCTGATATAGGTTATACACGTGAAATGATGTAAAACATATTTCCACATTAGTCATATTGTGAAATAAGAAACAGAACAATAGAAAAAAAACAATGTTATTGTCTCTTTTGCAGCAGATTCTGTTGTTTGTCTTGGTTAGAATCCATCTCCTAACCACAAGTGGGAAAGGAAATGATCTCTGCATCTTCTAATTGCATTATGATGTGATCCTTAATGTGCAGGTTGTGGATCCATTTTGAATTTACTGTGGGATATGTTGTATGATATTGGTCTAAACCTAGTGTCTGCCAGATTTAGCTCTCTGTATCTATTGGCTGACCTAGACACTAGACCCTTCTTCAGCTCTCTACTCCATCCAGCCATCTGCCTAGAACATTTACCACCTGTCTATAAGCCCAGCTGTCCCCCACCCCCTTCCAAACCTTCTCAGAAGAAAACTCCCTTCCCTGGTCACCTCATAGACACACACACACACACACACTCAATACATATGCACAATATGTATGTATATTTTTATGTGTATATATATTGTGTATGTACACACATATATATTTTTTCTTTGCCTTCTTAGAATATAAGTTCTTTGAAATGTCGCTTTTTTAATCTTTGGTACTTGTGGACTTATAGTCTCTGTCGCAAGAGTAAATTCTTAATAAATAAATTCTTTTCCATTCATTGATTAATTTGAAACCCTCCAAATTAAATCAAGATATGTCCTGAACCTCAGTGACTTCAAAGCAAATGTCAATATAGGTGAAATGGCAAAAACATTGGGAAATATAGTTCAAGATTAAAGAATGAAATGGTCCAAAGACTTAGAGATTGCAAAGAAGCCTCATGACTATACTCAGTGAATACTATCTTGGAGGAAAGACTTTGGAGGCACTGGTCATGGGGAACAACAAACACCGTCTTTTCCTCAATAAATGGTCAAGGGCCATTTTCAAAGGGAAGAATGCAAGCAATAAATGGTCCTTTGAAAAAAGTTCCATAATAATTGTTTCTATTCAGGCATTGCAGTTGTATCTCACTCTCAATGACCCCATTTGGGGTTTTCTTGTAGTTTGCCATTTCCTTCTCCAGTTCAGATGAGGAAACTGAGGCAAACAGGGTTAAGTGACTTCCCCAGGGTCGAACAGCTAGTGTCTGAGTCTGGATTTGAACTCAGATCTTCCCGAACACTAATAATTAGAAAAAATGCAACTTTGAGGACAATGTCATACCGATCAGATTAATTTTTTAAAATATTTTTTGTTTTAAAGGAAAATGATAATTGTTGGAGGAAAATAGATGTTCTTAATATTCAACTTCTCCTGTGGCCTTTTTCACCCTGGGACATCCTTCTGGTATGCTGTCCCCCTTCTCCCATTCTCCCTCCCCACCTTGCCCTTAGCCTCTGTTTTAATGAGGGCCACACCTTCATCCCGTCTTGGTTCCCCTCTACTGACTTCTGATTCTCCTCTCTTCTACACCTTGCTCCCCACTCCCCTTCCCCAGGGTAGCTTCATCCCTCACTTCCAGTGTGGTATTACAACCCCTCCCCCACCTCCACTCTACCACCCGCCTCGGCCCCCCATTACAGTATAAGCACCTTGAGGGCAGGGCCTTTTATTTTTTGGCTTGTATTTGTATCACTAGCATTTTGCACTGATATAAATGCTTGTGGCTTTGTTGCCTTGCTGGGAATTGGCCCAAGGATTTGGCAAAACAACTTTGAATTATGCCCCAATTCAATGATACCATTGCTAGGCCTATACTGAAGAGGAAAAGGACGCATATGTATGAAAATATTTATACCAGAAATGACAAAGAACTAGAAACTAAACTGGTTTTCATTACTCGGAGAATGGCTGAACAAGTCATGGCATGTGGTATGGTATGGTATGAATGTGATGAAACCCTGTCATGCTGTGAGAGATGACAAAGGGGACAGTCAGAGAAACCTGGAAAGACCTGTATGAACTGATACACAATGAAGTAAGTGATTTTTACAATAGCATCAACAACGTATTGAGAAAGAACTTTGGCAGGTTTGTGATCTCTGATCAATGCGGAGACCAGCTACAATTCCAGAGGACCAACGCAGAAGAATGCTACCCACCTCCTTGGGAATCTGGGTACAAAAGGAGACTTCCATATGTTGACACGACCATCTTGGAACTTTGTTTGGCTTGTGTATATATTTACAAAAGTTTTCTTTTTTTAAATTTTTCAATGGGATGGGAGAGATGGATCAGGGAGGGTGATCGGCAATAGAATTATCAAAATGAAAGAAAAGAATAGAAAGAAAAGAGGGTTATTGAAGTTCTTTTTTTTTAATGTACAGAAGAAAAGAAAATGAAGGCCACAAGGAACTATGGAAAAGTAGGACGGCTTTGAAAGTTAGCCATTGAACTTCTTATATACTTAACGAGAAAAGCAAACGGTATGTGATAGAAATTTGTGTTTTTGTTTGAAAATTTTTTTCTCTTCTACTCTGAAAAACATTCGTTTTATTTGGTATTTGTCAAGTTCAGATTTTTAAAAAGACAAATAACATTCCAAAAATTTGAAATCGACTCTATTTTATTGGACAAGAAGCAAATCATTCCTGAATGAGCTCTCTGTGTGAGTTCAAAACTTAAAATTAGTATGGAAGAGAAGGGTAGATCAAGGAAGTCCCTACTCAATCTGAGAAGCTGCGCAGTTAACCCAATAGGACTGCAGGGCTAGGGCTATTATTTGGAGGCAGCTGAATGACCCAGAGAAATCCTAATGATCAGCCAGGCACCCATTCTCCTAGCTTATGAAAATCTCTCCCATTCTAGTCCCTCAAGATTCTCAAGTTCTTTTTCCTTGTGTAGTGGAGGGGTTCTGAATGAAAGAATGAATGAAAAGGTACTTTATTGTTCAGTTGTGTCTGATCCTTCATGACCCCATTTGTGGTTTTCTTGGCAAAGATACCGGAGTGGTTTGCTATTTCCTTCTCCAGCTCATTTTACAGATGAAGAAACTAAGGTAAACAGGGTGAAATGACTTGCCCAGAGTCACTCAGCTAGCAAGTGTCAGACCAGATTTGAACTCAGGAAGTTGGGTTTTCTTGACTCCAGGTCCAACACCCTATCCACCACCCAAAAAGACTCATGCTATGTGCCAGATAACTTTGGATTCATTCTCCTAGTCCATCAGTCAATAAACATTTTTTAAGATCCTACTATATACTTAGAGAAAGATAAAAGTTCCTGCTCAACACCATGATGGGAGAGAAAGCACGCAAACTAGTATATGTATACACACACACACACACACATGCACACATGCACACACACACACACACATATCCATATACATATATAGACAAGCTACATACAGGATAAATTGGAAATAATCAACAGAATGAAGGCAATAGAATTAAGGAGGATATGGAAAGACTTGCTGTAGAAGATGGAATTGATACAGTTTAGGTTGCTGGGAACCCCAAAATGCCAGGGTACGGGGCAAGTCTGCCTGGAAAGAATTCAAGCACTCAAGCCTTCTTTTAGTCAAGAGGCAGTTGATTGTAATGCCAACAGAATCAGGAAGAGTTCTGTAGCAACAATGCTTCTAGCAGCTGCTGTGGGAGTGTAAGACCAACACCAAGGCCAATAACACCAGCGCACGGGAAGTCTGCTAGAGCACAGGTTCTTTGATCTGCTTTTCTACAGAAAGCAACTCTAAGGGGTTTACAATCTCACTTTAATTAAACATACATATATCATTCACTTAGTTCAGGGGAAAAAGTCAGCACCCTGAACTTCAGAGAAAACAGAAACAGAAATTACAAGCAGAAATTATATAAACAGAGCAAATAGCAGAAATCAACAGACAGGGCTTCTGTCTGTTCATAGCAATGTATACATAGTTACCAGAGAGAGAAGCACCAACATTTGGGTTTTCAAAGCCATGGGGCTCCTTAATGGCTACTCAAAGTCTCTTCTGGTGAAATCACAGGAAAGCTCTTCCAAAGAGTGAGCCCCAAAGCAAAATGCTAATCTCAGAGTATATATGTATGTGCGTATGTGTGTGTGTGTGTGTGTGTGTGTATGTGTGTGTATACACTTCTTCTGTGTCAGAGGGCATCATAACCATGTGACTTAAACTAATGTGACATAGACTTTCTTGTAACTTAAGCAGGTCATCAAAGGCTCTTGATTCAATCAAAAACTCTTGATTGAAACAAAGGCTCATCTCACTCAAAGGCACTCGTTTACCTTAGTGCTGAGAAGAACTAGAACTCCAAAAGAAAAAAAGAGCAAAACAAAAAGTCCCACTTTGCTTGCTATTACAAGTTCCTAGCGAATTTGCAGTTTAATGGAGGCAGATTGATGCTTACATGCAAAAAGGACAGTGAAAGGATCTGGATGGAATTAAGGAGTGGTAAGTAGTCTGGAGTGGGCCAGTGAAAAGGAATGTCAAGTAAGTTAATTAAGTGATCTAGGTGGGCTGAGGTAGGCCAGATGCCTGAGTCAGATGCCAGTGATCTGGGCTACTGAAATGTATGCTTCAAAAGCATAGTCTTCTCTTTTTAGGGGATCAGGTCCCATCACCCCATCATTATTATACTGGGGCAGCTAAGTGTGACAGTGAATAGAGCACTACTCCCAGAATCAAGAGGACCTAGGTTCAAATCTGGCCTCAAAATTTGACATATACTAGTTGTATGACCCTGGGCAAGTCCCTTAACCCCAATTGCATCATACACACAAAAAAGATGGAATTATACTTGTCACTTGAAGAAAAAAGGGAAGCCAGGCAGCGTAGATGAGGCAGGACAGGACTCAAGGCTTAGTGGACAGCCAATGAAAGTGCCTGGCTCCAGGATTTGGAGTATGGTATTCAAAGAACAGCCAGGAGACTGGTGTCACTTGATCTTAGAGTATCTTGGTGGGTATAGGAGTAGGAAGACCAGAAAAGTGAGGTTACAAAGGGCTTTGAATGTTAAAAGAGGATTTTCTATTTGATCCTGCAGGAAATAGACAACCATCGGGGTTTATTGAGTGGAGAGATGGCATGGTCAGACCTGTGCCTTTGGAAGATCATTGTGACAGCTGAAGAGAGGATGGATTATAACAGGAAGAGACTTGAGGCAGACGGACCAACCAGCAGGCTAGTGCAATAGTCCGAGCACGAGGGGTAGAGTTGGGCAGTGTCAAAGGGCAGAGAGGGAGGTATATAAGAGAGATGTTACAAGGTAAAACCAATGGGCCTTGGCAATGGATTGGATATGGGGGTGAGAGATAGTGAGGAATCCATGACGGTACCTAAGTTATAAGCCTGAGGGATGGTGCTGCTCTCAACTATAATAGAGGAATTAAGAAAGGCGAAAAAGAACAGGTTTTAGAGGAAAGGATACTGAGTCCAGTTTTGAATGTGTCAAGTTTAAGAAGGCTACAGGTCCAGTTTGAAATGTCTAATAAGCCAATGGAGGGGTAGCTACATGTTGTGGTGTAAGAAATGGGAGGAGGAGTTTTGTTTCCACAGAACTGAAGGTGTACCTTCCCCCCCACCCACCCCAGCTTTAGCAGAAACCAGACCTCAGGTTGGTCAGATGAAAGGTCAGAGGCTTGTACACATGCTTAAACAAGACATTTGAGGAGGGCATGACATAGGCAGTAAGAGGAACAAGAAACGCCAAACCGATTGAACCAATTCAAGCTTATCAAGGGTCTGGTCTTGTTCAAAGGTCCCGGCCTACTGATTTGCATAATTTGCATATGTTAAAGAGGGAAGGTAGGGGAAATAAAGAATGTAGATTAATCCTAAACTCAGACAAGGAAGATCTAATTAACTTCACTTCTGCTTCTGTATCCTTATTATCCTACCTATATAAACTGTATAACCTAGGAAAACTATGTAAAAAGTAAAGAATGCAAACTAACCATAACTCAAGCAGGAGTGGAGGTGATGGTTACCCCCCTACTCTTGCAGCTGTATCAGTGTGAATTTTCCCAGTGAGCACTACACCTGCTCTCTCAAGGAGTGTAATAAAAATGCTCTCCTCTGCCTACTCTGGTCCAGAGTTCTTTGTGTGAGAATGGGCAAATCACATAGATCTTTCTAAGGTTATGCTACCACGAAAGCAATGAGCTGTGGAAGCACATCTTGGGTTAACTTCCTGATCCTGCCTTGGGGAGTCCTGTGATTCCCCACTGCAGTGTTAAGAGGGCTACCACTCGGGATTCCCCTGGGGAACCCTGTGGTCTACACAGCCTTCTTAAGAGGACATCACTTGGGTCTTCTGGCCCTGCCTGGGGAGCCTTGTGATCTTACCGCCATTCTAAGGGGCCATCACTTGGGTCCTCCTTAGGGTATGACCCTAGGAAGCCCTGTGATCCCCACAGATTAAGGTGGTCTACCACTTGGTCTTCCTCTGGGAGTCCTGTGGTCTGCACAGCCTGCCTTAGGGATTATCATGGAGTTCTTCCTCAGGACTTTGGCCCTGTCTATGAAGTCCAGTCATCCCCAAAACTGTGTTTCTTACAGCAATAGAGCACTGGCCCTTGAGTCAGGAAGACCTGAGTTCAAATCCAGCCTCAGATACTTATTAGCTGTGTAACCCCGGGCAAGTTGCTTAACCCCAATTGCCTCCAAAAACATAAGCCAATGTAGATGAGAGATTGGAGATCAGCAGAGAGGTTGAGTTAGGATGGGTAGATTTGAGAATTATCATTGTAGCAATGATGGGAATTGATGAAACATATTGCCAAGTGAAATAGCGTACAGGGAGAAAAGAAGTGAAGAAAGAGCCCAGAGCAGAACACCTCTGCTTAGTAGGCATAGTCTAGATGGAGATTCAGGAAGGGAAACTGGGAAGGCTCCTGTTCCTGAACCCCAGCCTCCTGTGTAGAGTATCCCCAGCATGATCCTAGCCTGACTGTAGATAGGAGATTGTACAGCACAACTTTGGAGAGTTGCCTTGCGGGTAGCTCCAATCTGAAGAGTTCTCAAGTTCGAGTATTTGAGCATTGGGTCTTCCAGAGAGAGGAGATTTCTTGATTGAGTGTCCTTCCTGGAGAAAGAAGACAGTCCATCAAATTCATGCACATTGTCTTACTTGGAGAACAAAGACCCTGACTTAGTCACACACTAATTTGGGCCTTCCTCTCCCCCAATCAGATTAATTGAAGATATCATATAAAGTAAGAGGGGCAGAAAACAAGGGTAATGAAAGAAATTATTATTAAATAAAAATTTTGGGAGATCTCTGACCTTGCCCAAAAGTTTACAAAGAGATTCTGGTCCCATGAAATCTAGTCCATTGTGTTTTATTCAGCTGGGTCTGTGTAGAGGTGGATCCTCTTTTGTCTAGATTGTCCTAGAAGGGGTAGTCTGGATAAGAGATAAGAATTTCTCTCCAAGACTTAGTGATCAGAGTCAAGTTCCTCCATTTCTTCATTAGAATAAGCCCACCTCTCATTATATCATTCTTTACATTAATTGTTAACCATATTGGTTAACATACATGGTTGATTGCCATACTCAGGAACATCCACTCTTCCAAGGGCGTAAAAGTGTTGAGTGGGTTCCATGAGGGGTGCTTGGCATTCTAGAATGCCCCTGACCCCTTTTGAATAATTATCTGCTAGCAATAATTAATAAAAGAAGTTAATTACCCAGAAACTATTTCTCTTAAACTTTTTATATGTCACAGTAGGAAGGTAACAAGGCATCAATAGGGTGAAACTGTCTAGACCATATTATCTCTTTAGTAAGTTTGAAGTTTCTCTGATCAAATTGGAAGAGGAGCTTGGCATTGGCTAGTTGAAAATCAGCCATGACCTTGGTGTCTCTGAAAAGACAAGTCTGCCAGCCCTGGATGAGAGCTGAACAGTTCTAGGGAGAAGTTTGAGGCAACCAGCAGCTTTATGAATCACAGCACTGTCACCTCTACCAGAGAATAGGACAGGGACATAGGCAGGGGTGGGGGTGGGGGTTGATTTTCTCCCTCCCCCCACCATCAAGCCATGACTTTCTGCAGAGGCGCTACTTGTACAGTAGAAAACCCCATAACCAACTCCAAACCTGGTTTAGCCCCTGACTCCCAGGAATCCTCCACCGAAGTGGCCTTTGTCACTCTGTAAATGTCTCACTGTTAGTCAATAAGCATTTATTAAGTACACTCCAGGCATTAAACCCTAGGGACACAAAAGGCAAGAAATAGTCACCTCTAATGAGTTCATCCCTGAATCTTGTTTTGAGGAAACACCCATCCCAATCAAACTCATTTTAAATCTAGTTCTAGCTTCATGAAACAAATCCCCTTAATAAAAGGATTTGTTCTGTAAAACTTGGACTCAGTTAAAAGGCCACACCCAAGGACCTAGGAGGCCTCGTGTGGCCTTGAGGCCCCAGGTTTCCCACCCCTGTTCTAGCCCATGACTCCCCAGACTCTTTCTGGATCTTGCCCTAGTGTGGGTACCACCCCCTTCCCCCTCAAATTACAGCTCCCTTTCCCAAGCTGTCTTCCCTCTTTAGAACATAAGCTTTTTGTGGGCAGGGACTTGCTTTTATTTTGCTTACATTTAGCACTATGCCCAATACTTAGTAATCACTTAATAAATTTTTTTTTATCTAGTGCTTTATCTGTTAGTAACTTGAATTCTTTCCTTTGAGAACTACCTGTTCCTATCTTTTGGCCGCTTATTAATTGGGAAAGACTACTTTTCTTTTTCTTTTTTGAACCACTTTTCTTTATAATATTTTTCAGGATATCCAATGATTCTTTTTGAAAAAAATATTGATAACTGTTGTTTTAATGTCACTTCAATTTTCCCATGTATTTTTTTCATCTTTTCTTTCCCAGAGAGCCATACCTTAATTATTTTTTTAAGAGGAAGAAGAAAAAAAATCATCAAAAGTGATTGATACATTTAAAAAAATCTGACTATGCAACATTGGACTTCTCACCTTCAAGGCTTATCGATCGATCGATTGATTGATTGATTGAGGGCCAGGCTTGTTCTTTGTAAAGTTGGACCATTCATTCATGATTGCAGCTATTCTTTATTTACTTTGGATAGTCAAGCCAAGTATTAAGTATCTACTAGTGTCAGGCACTGTGCTAAGCTTGAAAGATACAAAGAAAGACAAAAGACAGTCCCTGCCCTCAAGAAGCTCACAGTCTAATGAAGGAGACAATATGCAAACCAGTAGGTACAAATAGGCTACATACAGGATAAAACAGAAATAATCAAATGAGTAAAGGCACTGGCTTTAAGAAGAAGCAGGAAAGGCTTGCTGCAGAAAGTAAGATTTTAGATGAGATTTGGAGGAAGCCAACCAAGCCGAGAGGCAGAGATGAGGAGGGAGAAAAGTCAACAAGGATGCCTGCAGTGGAGAGGTGGAGTGTCTGGTGGAAGGAACAGCAAGGAGGTCAATGTCAGTGGAAAGTCAAGCAGGTAGAAGGGAGGAATGTGTAATAAGTCTAGAAATGGAAGAGAAGACCAAATTATGAGAGGCTTCAAACAAAACATTTTATAATTAATTCAGGAGGTAACAGGGAACCGCTTGAATTTATTGTCATTGTGTATATCTTTTTCTTGGTTCTGCTCGCTTTGATTTGCCTCAGTTTATTTAAGTCTTCCAGACTTTTCTGTCTTTATTTTCTGTATTTATTATATTTGTTGTTTCTTACAGGGTAGTAATAGTCTATTACATTCACATACCACAATTTATTTAGCCATTCCCTGATCAATGGGCAGAGGCCACTTTGGTGGTGAAGCACTGGGCTTGGAATCAGGAAGACTCATCTTCATGAGTTCAGATCCAGCCCCAGACACCCACTAGCTGTATGACCTTGGGCAAGTCACTTCCCCCTGTTTGCCTTAGTTCCTCACCTATAAAATGAGCTGGAGAAGGAAATGGCAAACAACGCCAGTATCTCTTCCAAGAAAGCCCTAGAAACGGGGTCATGGAGAGTCAGACATGATTGAAACAATTCAATCAGTGGGCATTTATTTTGTTTCCAATTCTTTGCTGCTACAAAAGTGTTATAATATTTTGGTGTATATAGAGCCATTCTTTATACCAATGATCTCCTTGGAGTTTATGTCTAGCAATGAAATCTCTGGGTCAAAGAGTATGGACTTTTTAGCTGCTTTATTTGCATAAATCCAAATTGCTTTTCAAAATGGTGGTACTAATTCACAACTCCACCAACAATGCATTGGGGTCCTATCTTTCTGGAACCTGTTTGAAACAGACTTTTTTCCAGCTTTTGAGATCTTTGACAACTATCCGGATATGAAGTAAAACCTCAGGATTGTTTGGATTTGCCTTTCTCTTATTATTAAGGATTTGAGGCATTGTCTTATGTAGTTGTTAATAGTTTGTAATTCTTCTTCTGGGAACTTTGACCCCATATCTTTTGGGAATTGTCTATTAAAGGTAGGTTCACGGGCAGGAGTTTGTGAGCAAACCTATAGGTAGCCTCATAAATCTGATATAGTAGTCACCTCCTTTTCTGCCCCCCACCAATCAGACATCCAACCTGAAATCTGCAAGTGCTGAGTTGCAGGGAGTAGGCCAGAGAAGTATAGGTCCCATGGAAAGGAGATTGCTTTTTCAGCAACCTGTATGGCATATTTACTTTCTACAGAGGATGTCTACACTACAGAGTAGTAGTATAAGTTTTGAGGAGACTGGGTAGGACTCAGTGAGTAAGAGGTACTCACTGGAATGACAGATAGTGGCCCTGAAAGCAACACCATACTCAATTCCTTTCCAGGGGAAAGTGATGAGTTTTCTCTTTCTGTATTGGTTTATTTGCTCCTGTAAGTCTTTAGCATCTTATGTGTGTTTTACATAAGATCAAATAAAAGCTGTCCCATCCCCAATGCTCATGTTGTACACTGAGTATCTGTTTAGGTTGGGGACTCTATTACCCACATTTAGGGAAACCGAGTCATGAGCTACGATTTATTTTGGAGTTTTTCCTGGATTAACTCTAGGTGGGGATGAGAAAGATAAAAAAAAAAGTGACCTTCTTTGGAGTCAGTCCTTGAGGTTAGAACGATTTCATGTGAGCCTACAATTTGAGAGGGGTGGGGGGGGGCTGAGTCACAGGTTACAAATGCAAATCTAGAATAAATTATTTAAAATTTTGAAAAAAATATGATAGGCAATCAAAGAAGCTTCAACTTGGCCCATTTTTAAGAGTTATTGATACCCCCAAATGGGAAATGGATGGAGAAATGGACATTGACCCAGATCATAACCATTTTTTGCAGAACTTTAAAAGCCTGTGTAAATCAAATGCATAATAAGTAAACCAAAAAAGCCTATAATCCACTTGAGTCAGCAAGTGTTTGATCTATTTGCCAAGTGGGAGAGATATAGCAGCTAAGGGCAGCACCAGCTTTAGAATATTAACTGTAAAATGTTATGGAAAACTGAGCAGTACCACCTCAGGAAGCAGTGAAAAAAGCAGAGGAAGGACAAACAAATTTAGAGAAAGCTTGGCAACTAAACAAATTCATCCTGAGGGCATTTAAATATGAAATTGGAAGGAAGATAACATAAAAGATTAAAGTTGAGAAAGACATGTAAATATTTTTACGTGACACCTTCAGACTGTGTGTGACATTTGGTAGACACTCCATGTGACAGCCTACACCAACCTACAGGAAATCAGGATCACTTGGTTCATTATTCTGAGGGAGAATAATATTTGAATTGTCCACCAGATGGTGCTACATTCGAGTCACCAACCAAGTGTCTCATCAGGGTCTCTCTGGCACCATGCCCAAAAGCCTCCCTAAGACCACCAAGCAGTCTGGCTCTAAACAATGAGAGAATCAGCCAAAAGAAAACATGACCAAAAGAAATATCTATTCTGGAAAGATTCTGAATTTAGATTAGAGGATTAAGAAATATTACTCAAAAATTTTAAAATATGAAATCATTGGTCTGCACACAGCTCAGATACCCCAACCCTTCATCTGAACTTTCCTTTTCCAGAGAAAAAACCTCTTCCCTCTCAATTCATAAGGCACAGGGAATCATCAGACTATGGCTACATTATTTATGTAACATAAAAATGTAGGAAAATGGGTTCAGTGTGCTTACTTGGAGTATTCCAACCCCAAACATATTCCCAAACTTCCTTTTCCTTGCCTTCCTGCTGTTCTTGTGAGATGTCAGAGGGACAATTTCAAAACACTTACACTCTGACCCTGCAGGTCATGGGAAAGATCAAGTGTCTATGTGTGGGGAATGTTGGGAGGAGGCGTTGTATGTCTGAGATCCCACCTCAGGGTCAAGACCATGATGAATGGAAGATGTGGAGAGAGAGGTAGATGGCTATCCCTATCTTCTCCCCAACCAAAGGTAAAGTTTCTAACTATTAATCCACCTTTACCCTTGGGTCACTGGTCCCTCTATAGTTGGCCTTCCGGAGCAAGTTAACCTCTGTATGTGGTCTCAGCACTGGTCCTGATTGTCCCAGCTGCCATCATTGTCCAATCTGGTGGTCCCAGCTCTCCCAGGCCAGTCATGATCATAGTGAGTTCCTACAACCTTCCCCACCCTCCATAACTCCGATCTCTCTTGAGAACAAAGGAGACAAGGGAGAAAATCAATTTTAGGCAGCAGAACAAAGTCTCCCTTCCCTCTTCCAATCTCAGGTTTCTTGTCTTGGAGCTCCAACTCACCAAGGCATTATCCCACACCCACCATATTTCTGTTTCCCCACACTCAGTGAAGGGCCTGCTGTTGGTTAGCAATGCTCCCACTTTTTCCATCCTCAAACAATCATATCCAAAGGCACTGTGTAGGCATGGGTTACATCTTTCACTATCAAAGGCAGTGGAGGAGCTGTATCTGGCCTCTAACAGCATAGTCCCAGATGTGCTAAGAGAGGAAATGGAAGTAGCATAGCAGAGAACAAAGAGATCTGGGCTAGAGGCAACCCAATGGAGAGGATGCTTCCCAAGGTACGTGAAACCAGGGGGGAGATTAAAATAACATCTCAGCAAAACATCTCAGAACATATCATTACAAGTAAAACATGACCAAAAGACAACATCGATCACTAACATCTCATAGATAGGCCTACCTTCCCATCTATATAAATATTTTATGAGAATACTCTACACATACACACACACACACACACATGCACACGCACACACACACATATCTTGGACATTCTTGATGAGAGCAGTAAAGGGAAACAGTGAACAATCAAATGAGGTTGACTATATCTTTCACAGTCCATAGTTAAGTGAGATATGTAGGAAATACAAGATCCCACTTATTATTTAGTGAAAATCTACATGTAAATATATATATACATATATACACATATACATATACAGAGGAAAAACATTTCATTCGGTAGAGCAAAATGTTCTTGTAGGCTCTCTGGAGAGAGACAAGATTTTTCCCATTTATTCATCGAGATCGTATAAGAATCCTTATTCAATGATGCTCCAATCATTAACACCAAGAAATGGGGGAGATCCAGCTTAGATTCCCAACAGACGGTGTGCTCTGGACACTCCTGCTTGGGACTTGTGTTTTTTCCATTGCCTCAAGTGACAGGTTATTTCAGCCTTCTAGACGAGATCCATAATCATTCCAAAGAAACTGACTGGATGAAGAATGACAACTGTTCAGACTGTGATACATAATTGGACATGCAATGTATAGAACTTGTCTAGCAGTATACATATTTTATGCATGCATTGCAAATGGAGCTGGGTCCAGAACTGTACAGGAAGAAGAAAGCAGGAGAGACTGCTTTGGGAAATTACAATATTATTTTAATAACCTCAAGCTTCTCCCTGAAACAAAGGCCCCCAATCATAATAACTAACATTTATGTATTTGTGAGCTGCAAAGCACTTTATATACACTATCTGATTTGATTCTCCCAAAATCCCTGTGAAGAAAGTATTATTATCTCTATTTTATGGATAAGGAAACTAAAGCCCAGAGAATTTAAATGATTTGCTCTGAGGTACTTGACTAAAGAGTCATGAAAGAGCAGGGAACAGATGTTAGGTCTCCTGACTTCCAGGTTTGTAGCTCTTTCTTTTGTACTTGCAAAAGGACTGAGAAAAGGAGGAAGAGATGGGGAAGGAGAAGAGGAGAAAAGAAAAGAGATAAGGGAAGAGGGGGAGGGGGAGAAGAGATAATGGGAGAAAGACAGAAAATGAGAGAGAAGAGAGAGAGAGAGAAAGGGGGTTGGGAGGGGGGAAACATGGTGAAAGGAGAAAGACATGGGAAGGGGAGAAGTGATAGGAGCTGGAAGAAGAGGCAAACGTCAGACTTAGGGAGAGGGGGAGAGGAAGCGGAGGGAGAGAAGAGACATAGGAGGAGAGAGGGGAAAGGGCAGAATTAATAGAGAAAAGAGAATAGGGTGGAAGAGAGAAATGGGGAAGGGGAGGAAAGAGGAAATAGGAGATAGGACAGAGGGAGCAAAGACAGAGGAAGACTGGGAAAATGATGGGGAGGGAAATGGAAAAAACTTGGAGGAGGGGGAAAGAAACAGAAGGAGGGGAAATGAATGGAGGAGAAGAGGGAAAGGGAAGAGGTCGGAGGAAGAAGAGATGGAATCAGAAAGATGAGGAGGAGAGAGGAGAAAGAGATGAAGGGGGAAAGGACAGAGAAAGAGAGAAGAGATGGATAGAGAGAGACAGGGGAACAGAGAAAGAGGGAAGGGAATACAGGAATGGAGGGAAAGAATGGGACAGAAGAGAGATGGGGCAGAAGAGGAAGATAATATAGGTAAGGCTGGGAAGAGAGGGATGGAGAAAGAAATGGGAGAGAATAGAATTGGAAGAGAAGGAAAGAGGCACTGGGGGGAGGGAAAAGAGACAGAGGAAAACTGACATAAACAGGGAGCAGGGAAAAGATTTGGAGGAAATTAAGAGGCATTGGACAGGGTAAGAAAGGAGAGGAAGAAGAAGCCAGGAGGGAGAGATGAGATTGGAGGGGAGGTAAAGACAGAGAGGAAAAAGGGGGAGAGATGAGACGAGAGAGAAGGGAGGCCAGGATAGGGAGATCCAAGGGAGAAAAAGAAGAGAAGTGGGAGAAAGGGAAGACAAAGTGGGGATATGGGCAGAGATACGATGGAGGACAGAGATGGTGGAGAAGGGATGGGAGGAGGATATGAAGAGGAAAGGAAGTGAGAGAGCGACCCGAGCTGGAGTGACGAACGCGCTGGAGGGAGCTGCACCTGGGAATGTTTCTTATGGGGCTTTCAGTTTCCCTTTCCTAGTACCCGCCCTCCATACCTGTAGCCACCTGTAGACGCCTGGCCCTTCCCTTTTCACCTGGGAGCAATAGCGCGGTTTCTGATTCTGTTTTTCATTCATCAGTGGGATTCTCCAGCTTGACTCTTTAAAATTGCAGGGATGAGGCCATTTCCATATCCATCTGTGGAGCTACCTCTGCAGAACCATGAATACTCTCAAGACTGTTGTTCTGATGTTTTCTGTCCTGATGTCAGCGGTGATCTCGAGGCCCCTGACTCCGACTCCCACCCACCTTCCCACCCGGAGGAGCTGTCAAATCAACCAATTCACGTCTCTTTCCCCTCAGGAGCTGAAAGCTTTCAAGGTGGCCAAGGATACCTATGTGAGTATGGAGGGCTAGGAGAGGTCCTTATGTCTTCCATAATGCTGCTTTCTAGCCTTCCTCCTTCCACCAGTGGTCTAACCTTTACATCCCCTTCCTGGCCACCCCCCACCCCCCACTGTGGTCCAATCTTGATCTCTTTTACTGCGGTCATCTCTCTCACTTAGGTCTAACCATAATCCTTCCTTCTTGATTTCCATCTCTTCCGGTGTTTCTAACCTCCATCCTACTCAAAAATTCCTTATGCTATGTGGAGCTCAGGGAACCAGAAGGATCACAAACCTTTAACTTCTTTCTCTTCAATCCCCAAAGGAGAAGTCCATGCTTCAGGCAGAGAGAAAATGCAGCTCCAAATTCTTCCACAGGAATTGGGACCTTTGGCAACTACCGGTGAGAAGGGAAATTTCATGCATCCCCCCTCACCTTTCTCCATCATCTCTCCCCCCACCCAGGTCTCTCTTCCTATCTCTTTTCCCCAGATGTCCTCTCCTCACTCTCCCCTGCTGCCTCTCCTCCCCTTTCCTCTCTACTCTGTCTCCTTCACCTATCTCTCCTTCACATCACCTCTCATCTATCCCTTCACAGCTGTCGGATCGTCCCAGAGTCTTAAAGGCTGAACTGGACTTGACTCTGGAAGTCTTGAAAGCCATGGATAATCCTGATCTAGAGAGAGTTCTGGCTCAACCTCTACAAACCCTCAGTTATATCAACCAGGAGATCCAAAGCTGTGTAAGTACTGTAGTATGTGTGGAGCTCCCCCAGAACCAATGGGCATATAGCCTTTCCCCATTTCCCAGATGCCTTGGTCCCTTTTGGGGCCACCGAGGCAGGAATGCCTAGATTCCTTCTATCGTTCCCCAAACCATCAAGTGCTTGGGCCCCCTTCCCTCTTACTAAGTCCACTCTCTCCCCACACAGGTTACTTCCCTGCCCTCTAGAGGCCACAAACTTCCCAGCCGCCTGAAGCACTGGCTACTCAGACTCAGTGAGGCCAGGAAGCAGGTGAGTTTTGAAGGAGACTGGGCTTCAGAGCTAGGCTTCCATGGCGCCCTGGGAAAGAGGGGAGGTGCCAAAGGGACCCCAGAGTCTGGGCAGGCAGAGGCTCTGTCTCCCCCTATGGTTGGAGCAGGACTTGGGACCAGGGAGACTCAGAATTCCGCAGAAGACCCTAATCCGTGTGTCTAATTCTCTTCAGGAATCTCAGGGGTGCCTAGAGGCTTCAATCATGCTCAACCTCTTCCGACTCCTGACCCAAGACCTCCGATGTGTGGCCTACGGGGAACTCTGTCGATGATCCAGGCCCAGTCTGAGCTCTAAGGCTGGACTTTATGTGCTCCAAACCTTATTTATGGACCAACATCCTTCCCATTTATTTATTTCCCCCACCACCCCAATGCTCACATACTCTATTTATACTTCAGGGGGCAGTTTTGTACTTTTGTATTTTTTCTACATTTTGTTGAATAAATAAAATTATTTACAACGAAATTGAAGGCCTATATGTGGTTGTGTAGCTTTGAGTGACTATGATGGTTGGTTTGTGTAATTGTGGGTCTGTGTGTATGTGGCTGTGGGTTTCTGTATGTAGCTGTGAGCAGGTGAGGTTGTAGATTTGTGAGTACAGTTGTCGGTTTGTGTGTGTAGTTGTAGGTCTGTGTGTGTGTTGTTGTGAGTCTATGTATGCCTGTGAGCAGGTGGGATTGTGGGTCTGTGTGCGTGTAGTTGTAGGTCTGTATATGGCTGTGAGCAGGTGGGATTGTGGGTTTGTGTGCGTGTAGTTGTGGGTATGTGTATGGCTGTGAGTAGGTGGTATTTTGGGTCTCTGTGTGTGTACAGTTGTGGGGCTGTGAGCCAGTGGGATTGTGGGTCTGTGTGGGTATAATTGTGAGTCTGTGTATGCTTGTGAGCAGGTAGGATTGTGGATTTGTGAATGCAATTGTGGGTTTATGTATATAGTTGTAGGTCTGTGTATGGCTGTGAGCAGGTGGGATTGTGGATCTCCATGTGTGTAGTTGTGAATCCATAGTGTGGCTGCACCTAAGTGGGACTGTGGCAATGTGGGTCTGTGTGTGGTGGCCTGGATTTCTATGTGGGTGCCTGGCTGAGACAGGGGTACAGTCTGGGCCTTGCTTGTGAGCCTCTGGGAAGAAACCACCTGGGCTTGAAGATTAGAATAGGGTGTCCAGTCAATCAATACTGGCTGACCTTGAGTGGGGACCGTGGGTGATGGATACCCAGGAGGAGGTGCTTAAAGGAGTCAGCTGGGTGCTGGGATCGGCAGGCCCAGCTAGGAAGGGTCAAGTTAAAATCCCAGGTGCTGGGATCCCATGGCACGGTCTATTCCTTATCTCTTCATGGCCAGATTCTTCTCTTCCCACAATCTCTGTGCCCAAGGCCCTTATAAAGAGCTCGGGGGAGTGCCGGCGATAGGTGCTTGTCTGCCTGCGACCATGGCCCTATTGCTTATGCCGTCGCTCGTCCTGCTGACCCTGGTGGGGGCCCTGCCAGGCTCCTGGGCTGCATGTCCGGCGGCCACAGACCTCAAGCCTGCCGACGGGCCTCGCGTGTGCGCCCGCCTCTACGAGAAAAGCGACGCCTACTACGAGAATTGCTGTGCGGGCGCCGAGCTGAGCCTGGAGCCCGGATCCGACCTGCCCTACCTGCCGTCAGGCTGGTACCACAGAGCCTCCTCCCTGGTGGTGGGGACCCGCTGTGAGCTCACTGTCTGGTACCGCAGGGGCAAGGGAGGGAAGACCCGCAAGTTCTCAGCCGGAGCCTACCCTCGGCTAGCGGAGTATCGCCGCGGGATATTTGGAGATTGGAACAACGCCATAGGTGCTCTTTACTGCAAGTGTAACTAAGCCGGCTGGAGCGGGGGGGGGGGGGCTCCCCGGGGGGCTCCCCGCGAGGACCCCTCCCCCACCCAGAGCAAGCCTTGCCCCCGACCCCATGGTCTTCTCATTGACACCTGCGACTGCTGACCGGCCAAATGCCCGGATGAGCACCTGGCCCTTGCTTTGGTGCCTCAACTGCAGAGACCCAGGATACTGAGCTCCTGGCCAGAACGCTACCTCCTAGAGCCCTACGACCCCAACTGGAAGCCCCAGTTCAGCCTATTAGCTTTCTAGGGCCAGGGGAGCCCATTGTAAACGGAGTCCCAGTTCCCAGCTGTCACCAGTGACAGCTGAGGACCCCCATCCCTTCTAAGACTCCCTACTGGGCCCCTTACCCTAGCCCATGTCTGGACCCAGCCTCACTATACCATAGCTCACCTGGCCTGCTGAAGCTGAACTAAGAGTGAACCAGGAGACCAGGCACTTAGCTTGGACCTAGTCCAGGAAGCCCCCAGCTCACCAGACCCTTCTTCTCCCCCCCACTCTAAGGCCCTTAGCCCCAGCTGCTGCCCCCCCTCAATAAAGAGCCTTTGTGAAAATACTCAACAACATGTCTTCTTTTTGTGGGGGAACAGGGCTCAGTGTCAAAACTCAGTTGAAGTTTGAGAACTGTGTAGAACTTGGTCCCTAGGGGATGGTCAAATTCAGGGACCAGAGACAAACTGGAGTAGGGACAGAGACACAAAACACAGCACTTTAACACAGGCATTTTTATAGGGATAGGTGATAAGGATAGGCATTGGGGAGTCTCAAGGGGCACCCCAAAAGCTCCATGGGAAAAACATTGGGAATATTTCACAAAACATAGCCCAGGGAGATCTCTGGGGAATTAGTGTCCCTAGGAGATATATTGGGGTGAAGATGAAGGGTCCTCAGGGAATATTGAGGAAATATGGGGTCCTATCTGGGGGCCATATTTGGGATGTGAGGGATATTTAGGGAGATATTAGGGGTTCCTAAAACGACATTTAAGACTGATTTTGAGAGGAAATGAAGGGTTCCCAGTGAGTTGTTTAGGGGAAATAAATCTCTGGAGGGATTTTCAGGAGATGAGAATACCCAAGAGAGAGATATTAGAACAACGAACAGGTCACTGTCAAGAGACATTTGGGGGAGATGAGATGACCCTCTATGGATTTCTTTTTGGAAAATAAAGGGTTCCTTAGAATTGGGGGACCATGTGGGGATCTTTTTTTAGAGAAGATGGCTTCTGGGGGGGCAGAAAAGGCAGGATCCCCAGAGTATATTTGGGAAGAGATTTTGGAACTCCCAGGCTATGTTTGGGAGAGATAAATCCCTAGAGAGGAGGAATGATTCCTAGAGATTTTAGGGGGAGATGAGAAGTCCCTTATTGGGAGATATTGGAGATGGATTGATGTTGGTTTCCTGGGAAAATATCTGGCCTAAGCTGAGGGTGCTCAGCAATATACTTGGGGGGAAAGGAGGTGTCCTGCTGGGAGGAGGCAGGAGCTAAGGAAGCGCAACCCAGTGGGTAGAGGGCCAGTCTTGGAGTCAGGTTCTAACTCTGATACACATTGGCTGTATGACCACAGGTAAGTCAATCTTTCAGCGACTCAGGAAATTCCAAGAAAATATGTTACACACAAGATGTCTGGCAACATAGGAAGAGGGAGTGTCCATAAGAGGAGTTCCCTGCCCTGATGATATCACATGTCCTGACTAAAACAAAAAAGAGAGGTCCTTCCAGGAAAACGATGGGGAGGTCACCAGAAGGTTCCTTGTATATGTGCGTGACGGATGGGCTCACTGGGGCAGAGATGGGGGCGCGGGGGTGACAGGTTAATTCTGCAGCTGCAGGGACACTGAAGAGTCAGTCACCCGGGTTCTCCGGAACCCATCAGAGCCCAGACGGTTCTTCACCTTGTGCAGGAAGTGAATGAATCGGACTCCTGGACCATAGTGTTTGAATACATGAGACACCTAGAGGGATGAGTCAACAGAGTGAGGGACCCTTCCCAGACTGAGAAAGACCAGACAATTCCCAGTCTGCCCTCCCTACCCCAGTCAGGATGCAGAGTTGGGGGAGGACTACCTAGAGAGACATCAGGAGGGAATACTAGGACTTTGGGAGAGGACATGAAGGTAATTGGGAGAGGATGGGGGGGCGGGGACACTTTGGGAGAGGACACTGGGAACATTGCCTAAGTCAGAGGACCTGGGTTCAAATATTGGCTGCTACTTACTCCTTGTGTCACCTTGGGTAAAACACTTGCCCTCTCTTAGTTCCCCACCTCTTTAAAATGAGGCGGTTAACCTATGTGACCTGTAAACTCTACATGACCTTGTAGCTCATATGATCTAGGATTGAGGGCCAGTAAGGACATTGTGAGGGATAGCTGGGGTATTTATGGGGAAAGTGGAGGGTACTGAAGGACATGAGAGCACCGGGAGTATAGGAGCAGGAGGGAAACTTTGGGGTCTCCAGGAGTAGCCCATTGGCAGATACCAGGGGTATGCTCAGGCTCTCACCTGGCACCAGCGTCCACCTGGGCCCCGTGGAGAGGGTCGGGGAGCGGCATGGTACTGCCGGAGGACAGTTTGTCTGTCAGCAGCCAGGAGCCAGACGTGCAGCTCATATACACACACATCCAGACGGCTGTCCTCAAACCTTGGAGGGTGGGATGGGGGGGGGGAAGGAGGAGAGAGAGAGAGAGGCTCTGGGCATCCAGCTCCCGCCCCCAGTCAGAGTCTCCCAGTGCATCGCCTGCCCCCACCCTCTTAGCCCTCATACCAGTCCATGACAGTGATGGCCGGCTGCTCGTCATCTAGTAGCTCCTCCCACAGGCCTTCAGCCAGGAGGTCCACACACTGTTGCTTCACGGTCCAGCTGGTGGCGAGAAGAGGGAGCTGGGTGGGGCCTGCAGTCATAGGCCTGCACTTTCCCTCCTCTATTCCCTCTGAGACGAGAACCCCAGCATTTGGTTTCTTTGCCCTTTGCCCTTCTCTCTCCAGCCCGCCAGCCCAGAGAACGCTAAAGGAAGGCCCTTGATGGCTCGGCTGTCTGGCTGAGCAGGTAGCTCTATGCAGGCTGCCCTGCTGGGCCCCAGAGCCCTCACCTGAAGTTGGGGAGCAGTTTCTCAGTGCTGATTTGCCATCCACTAAAGTTACCTGAGGGAGGAAGGACAGGGCTAGATCCAGGTCCCATGTTCTTCAGCACCTGAACCAACACCAACCTCCTCCCTGAATCGCTACATCCCTCCCTGCCCCCGGCCCCAGTCTATTTCTGAGATGAGTACAGAGATTAGGGTAAGAAGGTAATCTCCTCTCCCTTTCCCCAGCCCCTCCATTTCTGCCAAGGCAGGGGTGGGGGGAGCACCCTTACCCAGAGTCTCTAGGGGCCGAGCAGGGCCACAGGGGGGTGGTGGTTCATAGATGTTGATGCCTGAAATAAGGAGGGGAGGAGTCAGAGCCTCACAGATGCCCCCCCCAACTTACATTTAACCTTAGACCTCTCACTGGCACTTTGTGGACTCCATCATGCCTTCTGATCCCTCCAACATTCACCGACCCCATCCCTAACCACCTCTCTGTCTTCCAGACCTCCAGTTAACTCCAGTCCTCAACTGACCCCAAGATCCCTCAGTGACCCCCTTGCCCTTTGCTCATTGCTCACCTGGCCATGGACTCCCTGGCCACTAACTGATTCGTTTCCTCTACTCTCCCCAAACCTCTTACTCACAGATCCTCCAATCCCCTCATCCCCACACCCTCCAAGAATCAGCGCTCCGCTCCGCCCCCTTCCCCAAGGGAAAAAAAAATCCTGGTCTTCCAGCTTCCCTGGGGCAAGGCAAGACAGGCTGGGCCAGGGTGAGTCAGTGACCTGGGGCTTAGAACAATGTCTGAGAAACCAACTCCCCTCTAACAGGGGTGGGGTAGGAAGTGGAGGTGTTCCAAGAAAAGAGGCAATATCGGAAAATGGAACCTTTCAGTTTGTGACTGGGGTAGAAGAGGCCAAACTAGGGGAGAGAAGGGGGCCAGGAGGGAGACAGAGGGATGGACAGAGGAAAAGAGTAGAGACAGAGATAGAGAGGGAGGGACACAGAGGAGAAGAGAACAGAGATAGGGAGAGATAGAGAGGGAGCAGAGACAGAGGCAGCAAGGAGAGACAGAAACAGATAGAGAGACACAGAGACAGAGAGAGGGAGGAGAGACAGAGATAGGGACAGAGGTGGACAGAGAGACAAAGGCAGAGGCACAGGGACAGAGATGTGAAAAATGCTAAAGAGATAAGTAAATACAGGGTGGAGAGACAGAGACCAAGGGGGAGAGAGAGAGAGAGAGATACAAAGGAAAGGAGGAGAGACAGAGATAGAGAGGGAGAGAAACAGAGAGAGGGGAGGAGAGAGAGAGATGGAGAGACAGAGACAGCAAGAAGGAGAGATAGAGATAGACAGACACAGAGACAGAGAGGGAGACACAGAGGAAAGAAGGAAAGACAGATAGGGAGAGAAACAGAGGAGAGGAGGAGAGATGGAGATAGAGAGGAAGAGACACAGAGAGGGAGACAGAGCAAAAGAGAAGAGACAGAAAGAGAGGGAGAGAGACACAGAGGAGAGAAGAAACAGAGATAGAGAGAGACAGAGAGACAGAGACAGCAAGAAGGACAGAGACAGATGGAGAGACACAGAGACAGAGAGAGGGAGGAGAGACAGGAAAAGACAAAGAGGAAGAGAGACAGAGACAGCAAGAAGAAGGAGAGACAGAAACAGAGAGGGAGAGACACAGAGAAGGAGGAGAGTCAAACAGGGAGAGAGAGAAGAGACACAGAGAAAGGGAGAGACAGAGACAGAGGGAGAGACCCAGAGAGAAGGAGAGACAGAGACATTAGGAAAGGGAGTGACACAGAGGGAAGGACAGAGGTGGACAGACAAGGACAGAAGAACAGGGACAGAGATGGATCCAGAGAACACACGTGAAAAGTGCTGGAGATACAGATGAACACAGAGCAAAGAGACAGAGACAGAGAAGACAGAGAGAGGAGAGACAGAGACAGAGTGAGAGACCCAGAGAGAAGGAGACAGAGACAGAGAAGACAGAGAGGGAGAGACACAGACGGAAGGGACAGGCACAGAGACACAGAGAAAGGAGTATAAGGTCTAAGGAGGAACGGTGGAGACAGAGACAAACGTAAGCACCGTCTGAGTGGGTTATTTAGAGAGACAAAATTGACGCGAAGGACCGCCCGAAACAAAGATCCAGGGCTGGGGAAGAGGCGGAGAAGCAGGGGTCTGCAGAGATAAAGGGAGACAGAAATAAGGAGACAAGGACACAGTAATAAAGACAGAGGGCTGCGGAAACATGCAAGGAACAGAGAGACTCGGAGGCGCAGAGAGACAGAGCATTTCCCGACAACCCGAGCTATCCCCGTTCCCCAAGCCCTTCCTCGTCCCACTTTGTCCCTGCCCCGTCCCCTGGCTCCGGCCACTATCGCTCTGTCCAGTGCCATCGCTTTGACTTTCCTTGCCCCGCCCCCCCGCCTCCGCACCCTCGGGGTTCGGCGACCGCAGCAGGTTGCGGTAGAGTGGTCTCCGCACGTAGAGAAGCTTCCAGCTGAGGCCCTCTGGCAGGTTCAGTTCAGCTCCGGGCGTCCCCCACTCGTCCAGCAGCAGCTGGCGGGCACCTTGTTCCGATGGCCCTGGCGAAGGGGGCACGCCGATAGAGCCAGGAGACAGAGGCGGTGGAGGCGAGGGAGCCCGTGGGGGAAACGGGGGAGAAGGGGGTCTCGGTGGTTCCTTCTGCCCATCGGGCCCTCCATCTGGCTGGCTGGCCATTCCTCCTTCCGCGGCACGTCCATCCATCTCTCTGTCGGTTGGTCTGTCCATCTCTCTGTGTATCTTCTAGGGTTGTGAGTTTCCTGAAGGTGGGGCCACATCATTTTGGTATTTAAGGAGGAGCTACTCTAGGTGGAGAAATACTCAGGAGTTCATGTCCCTAACCCTTCCCTCTCCACTCAGGAGACCAGCCAACCCTACCCCCATTTTGGGGACCCAGCCTCCTGAAACTTGGTTGGGAAACCTGGTTGGAGAACTTAGGTGTCCAGGCCTCCCAGCCACCTCATCCTGACCCCTCCCTCTCAGAAACCTTTAGGAGGACCCAGGTACCTTCCCCCTCCCCCACCCTCAAGGCCCCATCAAACACTCATGCCATCAGACCCCTCTAACCCCTGGCCCCATTAGGGACCAATCCCCCAAGTTTTGCCTCCTCCTTGGGGGTCCAGAGGACCAGCTCCTTGACTTTCTCAGACCTGGAAAGACGAAACTGGCAGGCAGCCCCCTCCTTTCTGGGCAGGGCTAATTAAGGAGGTTAATGTTGGGATTGGGCCCTCCCTAATGAGGCCAATCAGCCTCGTTAACATTCCTAATGGCAAGATTAATAAGGAGCCCACTGACCTCAGAAGATCTTAGAAGCACCTCAGACCAGCCTGCCCTACCTGCTGGGTCCCAGGCATCCTGGCTCCAGGCCATTTCCTGCTTTCGTCACTAAAGCCCTGAAACCAAGGGGTGTCAGAAGGTGAGGAATTGGGGAGGGGAGAAGAAGGAAGGGCTAGTAGACAAACCCAGAGTCCCCCACCCACCAAAGACATAAACACACATAGCCACCCAGGGCAGGCCGAGCATCCCACCCCAGTCAGACAGGTGAAGATGGAGAGAAGAGAGCCACAGAAAAGGACCCACATGGGTGGGAACCTTATCTAATGTAATAAGCAAAGTGTGTCCTCATAGAAGAATCCAGGGCAGGGAGGGGCCTAGAACCAGGGACAGGACAGAGAGACAAACAGATGGGAGTGGGAGAGACGGAGAAAAGAGACATGGACCTATGCTCCTTATCCTCCTCTAAATCTCAGAGCCCCCAGAACCCCTCAGGCTTTGATTCCTCAGAAGATTGTCAGATGCCCAGTCCCAGGACGTGAGTTCAAATTCTCCTTTGCCACTTACTACCTGTATGGCCTTGGCCAAGTTTCATTATCTGTCTGCGCCTGTTTCCTCATCTGTAAAACTGAACCAGCTGGACTAGACAGATTTCTAAGGTTCCTTCCAGTTCTGCCTTAAGAGGTCTTGGTTAAGAACAAGGGCCCTTACTTGGCTCCTTCCCACAGGGTTGGGGTGACTGTGGCCATCTGGCCCACCTCCCATGGGTGGACCGAGGGAAGGCAGAGGGGCAGGCCAGAAACACAGCATATACAAGGCAAAGCAAACCCTGTAGGGTACAAGATCAGCCAGTGAGTCAAAAAGTATTTACTAGGCATTCAGATATCCATCTACCCAATCCCTCAGTAGACAAAGAACCTGTCTGGGTGCGTGGGGGTACACTGCAATGAGATAGGAGAGAAGGGGAGTTGCTAGACTAAGTGGAGTTCATTAGCTACCAGAGTTGAAAGGAAATTATCTAGTCCCAGTGTCTCATTTTACATTTGGAGAAACTGAGGTCCAGAGCAGGCGTTTGTCCAAAGTAACATAGCAGACAGCAGCTAGGATTTGAACCAGTCTTCTGACTCCAAGCCCAGCACTCTTTGTCCTCATCATCCTGCTGATCCCGCTAAATCGTGCCCCTCAACACTGTGAAGCCAGGATGCCCGTACTCCAATTACAACCTGCAGGGGGCGCCAGAGCCAAGAAAGAGAAACATTCGCAGTGACAGGGCGGCAGGGGAAGACCCAGTGACCCAAAGGGCAGTAATAACCAGGAAAGAGCTTGGGCCTGGGAACGTGCAAGTGGGCTGCTCTTTTCTGGAACTGATTTTAATCGCTGCTTGTGTGAATCACTCCCCTCCAGTCAAGCAATCCTTGTAACGATGGATGAATCATTTATCGATTAATCGGTCATCAACAGCAAATGCCTTGAAGGAGATGGACTCAAGGTCTGGGGCTCCAGAGCCATTGGGAACAGCCCTGGACCACTGTGTGGACAGGGCCTTGGGGACAAGTTCGACCTCTGACCTTGCCTGATGGGACCTCCTCAGTCTCAGTCCAGGGCCGTAGGGGGTATTGTGATGGTCACTCTTAGGACCATCCCTCCTAGCTGAGGGGTGACACCCCACAGGCGCTACTGCAGCTGCCCCGGATATGGGAGAACGTGGCTTGTCCTCTCTGGTGTGACCTTCTACTGCCAGTCCCATTTTACCGGGCAGCATCTGTTAGATAATTACAGAATTCCAGTAGGGAACCTTTCTGAAAAATGCGTAACTTACCAAAAAAACCCAAAGATTCGTTCATGGAATCTCAAAGACCATCTAGGCCAAAGTGTTCATTTCACAGAGGGAGAAACTGAGTCTCAGAAAAAGCTTTGGCCTAAGACCCCCCCCCCAACCCATGGGGAACGAGAGACATGGCCCAGTGGGAAAGAGGTGAGTCTGCGTCCATCCTGGCTTTGCCACCAGCTAGGAGACCCAGCGAGCCACTCGACTTCCAAAGGGGGTGGACAAGCCTGGTGTTGGATTCCTCAGAGACGTGGAGGAAAGGGTTTTTGTGCCTTTCAGCACTACCAGGGACACATGAGCTGGAAAGTGAATCCCTGTTCCCATCCTGATCATTGGTCAGCCTGGACGCTCACGGAGCCCGAGGACGTGTAAAGTGGGGCCCCAATGTACCGCAGGTTTCAGACGGGAAGGATGGGACTGAAGAGCTGGGCACATCTTTGCCAAACTCCTCCATCCTGAGGCAAGCTCACGTCACTTGCACTCCCTAGACAGTTCATATAGATGGTTCAGATCCCATCTGAGACCTCCTGGGAACCATCTGGAGGCCCTGGGTCCAGGACTGCTGAAGCTGGCCATCGTCCCTCTCTTGCCCCCCACCCCATCTTCATGTCAGGGTGATCCCATGTGGCTACACTGGGGGGGGGGGGGAGGCACAAAGGAGAGACAAGACAGCAATTTGTTCCCATCAACCCCTCCCCTTGGCCCACCTCCCGACTCCAGACACCCACACTCAACTACAACTTTTCTCAGAAATGAAGGAAAACATTTTACTTGTAAAACTAACTGGGGGTCCAGGCCTGCAGCATGGCTTCCCAAATCCTGGGCCCCGGCTCCTGGAGGACCCCCCTTATGGGGCCCAGGGCCGTGGGTTGTTATGAAATGACAATATAAATAGGTCTTTTTTTTAAAAAAGAGGGTCCCATAGGAGCACAGTAGTATTCTCAGCAGAGGCCAGAAGAGAGAGGCTCCCCGAACCTGCCAGTCATCAGACATCAGCAGAGGGAGAGGCAGGCAGACATTCTCCATCAGCCTCCCAACTGGCTTGGAGGTGGGAAAAGGAAACAGCTTTCCACGCACTGAGTATGTCAACATAGGTTCACACCAGCCAGCCAGACATGCACACACACAAAAGCCCCAGAGACACAGGCAAGTCCAAGCATCCGTTGCAAACATGTACAGACACACAACGCAGTGACCCAAAAAACACACGCTCTGACAGAGACAGCCCACACACAGAAGACAGTGCCAGAGCTAAGGGCTGCGCAGTTCCACTGTCCACACATGGTCCACCCCAAACAGCCTGCTCTTGAAGGGTGAGCTCCCAGGAGCCTCAGCAACTCTCTGCCTGGGCCAGGGAAATACTTTCCTGGCCTGCAGATTTCCAGTGTCAAGCCAACCAGCCCCTGAATGGAGGCAGAGGTGGGGATGGGGTCTCTACTCCCAAAGGAGAGCCTTGATGCCCTTGCTCCCAAGTCATTATTTAAAAACATCAAAAAATCAAAACTGAAACTCAGTAGTTGAGTTCCCCAGAAGGGTCTGAAGGGGCCATGGAATGACTAGGCCAAGTCCATCCAGTTAGGGGTCCACCTGTCAGGAGGCACCTAGCAAATGGGAGAGGGGAAGCCAGGGGGTGGGGGTCACCCCTCGATCCTCTCCCCTGCTTTCAGTGTGGAGAAGTCTGTCCCCCAGGCTGGGGGCACCTCCCTCTGAGGAGATTCTTTGGTTAGGGGAAGGCCTGGGGGAGTCCAGTCTCATCTCATGCGATTCTGACGCATGAGGGGGACGATGCTGGCTGGTGGGCCCGCCTTGCCCAGGAAGGGGTGCTTCAACAGTTCACTGGCCGTGGCTCTCTGCGCCGGGTCCCGCACCAGCAGGCGATCCAGGAAGCCCTTCAGGGAGGGGGAAACCTGCAGGGTCGGGAGAGACAGTGGGCAGGACTCCAGGGCCAGGGCCTGGGGCCACAGGGCTCTGCTTTCTGTGCCTCCTAAGGGCTGCACCCACCTCTCCCCTCAGTGTCTGTCTCCATTCCCAGGGAGATCTCCATTTCTAACTGTGGCCCAAAGGCATCTCTTTCCTGGGGGAAGAATGTCAGCCCAGGGCACTCACCTTGTGCAGGTTTTTCAGCTTGGGGGGCAGGTTGTCCCGGATCATCTTCATAGCTTTCAATGGCGGCTCGTTGAAATATGGGGGCTCCCCATCTACCATCTCAATGACCATCACTCCAAGGGACCATATGTCCACCTGGGGAGGAGGGAAGACAGATGCTTTGGCTGAGGGGCAGGGTGCCGGGCCTCGGCGGGGAGGAGGTGGACACAGACTGGCCTGTTCTTTTCTCCTCCCCTCCTGCCCAACCTCAAGCCCTCCTCCCACATCCTGGGGCATCTTCAGCCTCCTGCTGTCCAGGTCTGGGTCATCCTCTGGTGTGGAAGGATCTAGGAGGGTTCTGTGCCTTAGAACTACAGTGGCTGGACATATAAGGACTCCCGGGCAGGCTGGCATGGCTAGGGGCAGGGATGAAGATCATGTGGGCTGCTCTGGTCCTCACCTCGGGTCCATAGGGCAGGCGGGAGATGAGCTCGGGAGCCATCCAGTAGGGAGTGCCCACCAGGGACTTCCTCCTGGGCACCTCTTTGTTCACCTGGGCGCAGAAGCCAAAGTCAGAGAGCTTCACCTAGGGGGTGGAACAGGACCGAGGAGGAGAGTAAGAGGAAGCCAGGAGACAGCTCTGGGCAGGAGGGAGCTAGTGAGTCACAGTGCCTGTGAATGTGGCTGAAGGGGATGGCCACAAAGCCCCTGGCATACAATGTAGGGACTATGTGTGTCCTTGTCACCATTGCACAGATAAGGACACTGAGACTCGGAAGGGGAGTGACTTGTCTGCGGTACTTGGTGCCCAGATTTTCCTGGCTTCAAACCCAATTAAGCATACCACACTGCCTCCAAGGAGCCCACCAGGAACCCACCCCCTTCCTCGGGGTCAGGGGGGAGGACCCAGTGCCCCTGTTCTAGGCTGTAAGTCTAGAGCCCTGGATTTGCTCAAAAGATCCACCGTGGGCTGGTGATCTTTTCAGGAATTTCTCCTCCCCAACCCACTGGGACACTCCAGGGGCCATGACACGTACTGATGGCACTGACAAATGGTCTGGCCACTGGGCAGGGACTTTCTAGCCTCTCAACATGCCCCTTGCATACCCGCCCGTCGTGGGTCAGCAGGATTGAGTCACTTTTGATGTCCCGGTGGATCACGCCCTGGGCATGGAGCACAGACAAAGCTTTCAGGACAGCAAGGCACACAGCGGCAATCTGTTCCTCATTCATCCTGGGGAAACAGCAAGAGAGCCCAGGCTAAGGGCAAGGCCATGCCCGGCCTCAGGAGCCCCTGCTTTGAGCATGCTCCACAGGGCCCCTGTCTTGAGAATCCTCTCAAAGGGAACTGAGAGGGCTAAGGATGAGGAAGGAATTACATGAAGAATGAAAGGAGGAAAGGCTGGGGTGGCTGACATAGCCCTGTTTCCCCATAATACCTGGTGTGGGTGACGATGTCCGTGAGGGCACCCCCTTCCAGGAACTCCATGACCACCCAGAGCTCATCTCCAACCAGGTAGCTGTTGTACATCTCTACTACATTTTCGTGCTGGTAATCCCGCATGATGACCACCTAGGAGAGAGAGCAGGAGGAGACCCAAGGGAACCTGGGTCAAGGGGTTTGGGGGAATGAGAGAAATGGGGCCCACCTGCTTCCCAACACTCTTTTGTCTGGTCCAGACCACATCAAGGAGAGCCATGGTCTGCCCTGGAGAGGCCAGCAGGCAGGAAGGCACGTGCATGTCCAGAGAACCTGGGCCTGGGGTACTGTGGCACAAGAGACTAGGACGGAGGGACCGAGCAGTAAGGTCCAGATAGGCCTGACAAGGTCTAACAAGCCTGGAGGGGCATGGCGAGGTGGGGGAAGCCGAGGCCAGAGCCTGACTGGGGAGGGCCTCCCATGCCACCCCAAGGGGCCCAGATTTGGTCTCCACTGGTGCCTCCACCCAGGTGTCCTCTCTCATCCCTGCTAATTCCCCACCTCATTGAAGAGCAGCTCCCGCCGCTGCTGCTTCCGAAGATCCATCTTCTTCACAGCAACCAGCTTACCACTGCTTCGGATTGTGGCGATACACACGATGCCCGTGGAGCCCTCGCCAATCTTGATAAAGTTGTCCAGGTAGGACCGGGGGTCACCTGGGTCCACCACAAGCTGCAACGCGGCTCGGAACTGTTCATGGGACACCCTCTGGGGCTCCCTCTGGGGCGAGTAGAATCCACATGGGGGCATAGCTGGCTGGGCTGAAGGAGGGGGGAGCGCACGAGAGGCCAGCTGGGGTTCTGAAGCATGGGGGCTCAGGGTCCCCGGGGCAGGGGCAGGCTCTTGGCCCCGGGCAGCACGGGGCAGTGGCTTGGCGGAGGAGTGTGGAGGGAGGCCTCCAGGGGAAGGACCATTAGGGGCAGGATTATGGGGCTCTCCCTGAAACAGAAAAGAGAGAGGTACCAGGTCAGCAGACAGCTCCCCCAACCCTCCAACCCTGGAGCAATGGAAGAGAATCCTCTGGGCCCCGACTCCCTGGTTGATGGTGAACAAACAGATGAGAGATGGAGCAGGGGAAGGGAAGGGATGGAGCAGGGAGGCTGGAGGCAACAGCAGCCCCTCTCCTTAGGGGTGGGGAGATTTTGGAAGATACTGCAGAAGGACTGCACAATGTGGGAAGGGAGGGTGAGTGCGAAGGTGGTTGAGGTGGGGAGAGGGGCTGCCTTGGTTACCTGGGGCCCTGTGCCCCTTGGGGGGTGGTCCGAGTCAGCACGCGGGTACGTATTAAACGGCCTGCTGGCCGATGACTTCGCCCCACCTCCTGGACCTGGGGGCCGTGGGGTCCGGACGTCAGGCCCCGACAGGGGTCGTTTGTCCCGGGGTGGCTGGGGGCTCCCTGGGTGGCCTGAAGCTCCCTCCCCTGATGACTTGGGCCTCTTCTCCGTCCCGTCCCGCTTAGTCTCGCTGCCGCCACCATGGTCCCTGTGCCCAGCTGCTCGACTCCGACTCTCTGTGGCACCCCTGCCCCCAGACTGTGGGTATCCCTTTTCCTGGGCCCAGGCACGACCCCCTGTCCCCTCAGCCTCAGTCAGCCCATTCTCTTGGTGAGGTGGAGCATGGCGTGGGGCTGGAGGACCCAGAAGAGGTGGGGGAGGGCTATCCCGCCGAAGGGAGTTGGAGCGGGTCACGGACATGTTCTCAAACTCATCCAACAGCAGCGTGAGGGCCCCATCCTTCGAGCCCTTGCTCCCCCGAACGATGGTCTTGGGGTTCGCCGGCAGGAAGGGACAGGACGTGGAGGAGGAGGTAGGAGAGGAGCGTGCATCCGGTGCGGGAAGTGACAATGGAACAACACGTGTGTGCACAGAGACAATACAGAAACGGAAAATGAGATGTCACATGGCAATGACATGGCCCTCTGAGAAATGGGTACGCTGGGCAGGGAGAGCATAGCCCCTGCAGAGGCTGGCCTGGGGGGCGGGGCGCCTCAGGGGCCTCCCCATGTGCTCTCCAAGTCCCTCCCACTTCCACATGTCTGACCTGTGGGTTCCTTGGATCCCTGGGATTCACTGAGCCCATCACTCTCCTACCCTCTTCCTGCTTCACCTGAATTTGCCAAGGCCCCCAGTTATGGGGAGCAACTAGCTGAGGATCAGGGCCTGGGTGAGGGGTCCCCCTGCCCCTCGGGAGCAGGCAGACATTAACCCTCTGGTTTCAGCTGCATTCTTCCAACACCAGAGAGAAGAGAAAAGGAATAAAAGCCAGATGATAGGGAGGGAACAGGAGGGGGGGTGGGGTGAGGAGCAGCCTCAGAGGAGAGGCCTGAGAGGGCAGTGGAAGGTTCAGAGCATGGAGATGAAAGATTACAGAAGGTCTACACCAGGGATACCCACTGGGCTGGGCTAGATAATCCGAAGCATCTAATCCTATCCCTTCCCAAGGCCCCTGAGATAAGGGACAGAGGGATACACTTGGCTCCCAGTATGGGCCTGAGGCTGGGGCAGGGCCAGCCCAGAGAGCCGATTCCTATGTGACTGAACCTGACTGAACCGGTTGGTCAAGACCAGCAGCACACTGGGAAAGGCTCCCAGGCCTGGGGGGAGGAGAAGAGGAGGGGCAAAGGGTGGCCTACAAGGCGGAGACAGCTCTGACCTCCTGGGCAGAGAAATTTCATCTAGGGGACTGCCATTTTCTCACCCTCCACATCCCTCGGGGGCTGATTTTTCAGGGATGGGAGGAAGTCTGAGCTGGGGAAGGTCAAAGGGAGGAGAGCAGCAGAACAGGAGCTGGAAGGCTGGGCCCCAGGAGGGAAGACCTGGGTTCAAAGTCTGCCCCCAACATTACTGGTTGTAGGGCCACAGACGAGTCATTCACCCTCCTCAGTTTGCTCATCTCTAAAATGGGGATGATGATATCTATCAGCAGTAATCCTCATCTGCTCTTAACAGAGCACCATGGTTGGGGTCCTAGTCCCCGAGGGCCAACTCAAAGGTATTTCAAGGCCCCAATCCTGAGAGTGCCCTTTCCTAAACATCAGCCCCTGACCTGCAGACAAGCTGTCCCCAGGAAGGCACACATCAGGCATGAATCGGGGTGGGAGCTCACATCAATAGCTACCAAAAGGGTGGGGGAGGCTGTGTCAGTTCTAACACCTCGTGAGTGCAGTGTTGAGACAGATCAGGGGCTAGGGCTGGGGGGCACCTCCCTTGTGGTCACCATACTAGAGGCCCGAGCTGCATGAAAAGTCAGGGTTGGGCTGAGCCTGACAGGGACATAGGAGGGCCACGGGGTATGTGGGAGCCAAGCAGGGGAGGATTCAGGATGCTCTGGGCTGTGGTGCCTACCTTAGGGGCTCCATGCTGGATGGCGGTGATGCAGGCAGGGTCGATAAGGGGCTTGGGCCGCCGGGCTGACTCCTCAATGAGCCCCTGCCATTGCCGAGGGAGCCCGGTGAACTTCTGCTCCTGTTGGTCAAAGCCCGTGTGCACGCGGTGCTCGAAGTTGGAGGGGGCCGAGATCTCCAGCCTCTTTTTCTTCTTACCAAACATGGTGTGTGGGCTGTCGTCACCGCGTCCCAGCTAACAGGCCTGTGGGCAAGGGAAGAGTCGTTGGTGTGCCCAGAGTGCCCCATTCCTCCAGCAAAGGCTGAACAGGATGGCCCCCTCCTCACAAGATTGAGGCCAAGCCTCCCTTTTCAAAGCCCCTGTCTCTTATAGGGTCTTAGGCCACAGGCAGGGCTGGCCTAGCTCCATTTTATAGATGAGAGTCTGGAGGTTCCTGGCTGGGCCGTCATTAAGCTGGGGCTCTCCCACCATCCTACACTGTGAGACTCTCACGCAGGTGTCAAGAGTTACAGAGTAGAAAGTGGAAGGAACACCTGGGCTGGGCGCTACAGAGGATATCCAGAAAAGGATACACTAGAGGCGCCAAGACCAAGCCTGGGGGGGACAGGCAGCCTGAGCACCTTGCCCCTCCACACGCCTCCTTTTTAAGGCAGGTGGGGCCTCCTTTTTAAGGCAGGTGGGGCTGTATCTTCGCCAGCCTCTTAGCACACATGTGTCTCCCTGGGATGCAGTCCACACATGTTGGTGCATGTGTGCACATGTGTGTGCCTGTGGACGTCCACATGTCTGCATTGCTACCAGGCCCCAGGCAAAGCAGCGGCCCTCTCCTGTTCCCCAGCCCAGGCCTCTCTCAGTCCCTCCCACTGATCCCTGACTCCTGCCAAATCAGAGCAGAACCCTCCCGCCAGGCAGTGCCCAATGTGGCCCCCAGCAGCAGCACCATCCTGGGGAACCGGTTTGGCTGTGGGAGCTGCTGGGGGTGGGGCATGCCGGGCCTAGGCGAGGGAAGGGAGGACTAAATGCCAGCCTGTCCTAACTGGTCAGTGAGCCAATGGTGTCAGTGGGCAGGGATGAGGCCTCCTTGGTTGCTGGGGGCACAGCCCCCAGGAGAGGGCCACGCACAGAATTTCTTCCCTCCCCTTCTGTTCTGGGGCCCAGCCATCAGTCACCTGAAGGCCCTGTGCCTATTGTCAGCCCCCTCACTCCCCAGAAAAGAGGTTTCAAAGCATTTTGCCATGACTGTCACTGTAGCTGAGCCCATGTCCTTAGGGGATGAGAATGAGGGCCAAGCAAGTGGAAGAACCTAAAAAGAAAACCAGTTTGTCCTGGGGAAGGCAGATCTAGAGAACTTCCCAGAGGAACAGTAGGCCAGCAAAAAGGGCTTAATGGGGGCCTCCGCTGGGTGGGGATGTCCTGTGGCTAGCCTCAGCATACTCTTGGGGTCTGGCTGGGCACTCCCTGCTCAGGCCAGCCAGTGAAAGGTCCAAATAAACACAGTGCCACGTGGGGGCCCAGCCTGCCAACTTATCTACCTCCTGCCAGGCAGTTCCGCTCCCCTTTCTTCCCTTCCCCTCCTCGGCCCCATCAGAGAGAGCACAAGCCCCCTCACTGTCACTGGGGAGCCACGCCTCCGGATATCTGTCCTAGTCCCCCCCCCTCCCTGTCGGCAGCTGGACAGACGTGGGACACATAGAGGAACTGAGTGGGTGGAGTATATTTACAGAAGCCTCAAGCCTCTTCCCCAGAGACCAACCCCACAGCACTGTCCTCAGACACCCACCTAAATGTACCCCACCTGAGCCTCCTGGCTGCTCCTGGACCTTCCAATCCCAAGAGCCCTACCTAGGGATCCCAGATACGACGCCACCCCACATGGCTCAACAGAGAGCTCCCTATCATTCCCCAAGTGCCCCCTGGGGCCTCCAGGCTCCCACCTGCTGGCTCCTGAGTGCTCTAATCTGGACCCCATCTACCCTGGACTACAAGGCCCTTTCAGCAGCCCAAGGCCACTTCACAGAAGATCAAGAGGTCCCTCAGGTCAAGAGATCAATGCCCACCTGTGATGGGATTCTGGGACGGCTGCTGCTATGGCTTGCCTGAGTCCAGGAATGTCAGCTCCCAGCTGGCTTTATCTAGGTTTCCCTTCCCATACCAGACACGGGTCTCCAGGGGCCCCTCCCCCACCTAGGCCTTATCAGCAACATGGGCCAGGCCCCTAACACAAACAAGAGGGAGGAAGAGCCCTATAAAAGCAGGAGCCTGAAAGTACAGGGCGGAAGGGCAGGAGCAGTGCAAGGAGGAGGCTGGTTTTCCATTCCACCGAGAAGGGATGGAGGCTCTAGAGCAGGGGTGGAGAATATATGGCCTCCGAGTCTGGATTCAGCCAAAATGCCACACTTAAGGACCTAAGAGGGCCACATGTGGCCTCAAGGTGGCAGGTTCCCCAGCCCCCCCCCCAGGGGAGGAGGCTCCCCGAGGGAATGGAAGTGCTCCCAGGACACAGGCGGCCCTGAACAAGAAGTCCCAGGACACTTCCTGAGAGGAAAACTGTCCAAGGCTCTCTATGCCCAGGGGCAGGGGGGATGGCTGGATGGGCAAGGGTCACTCTGCTCTCCTGCAGCCTCCTGGCCTTTCGGGGCCCAGCTGGAGTCTTTCTCTACCTCCAAGGCCTGCTATGGCCCTTCCCCCAGCCCCCAATCTCATCCCAAGGTGGCCCTGGGTTGGGAGCTGGGGTGCTCCCAACTGGGGGTTGGGGGCACAGGCCAGGTCTCTTCAGGATGCCCGGCACTAGGCCTTTCACATCCAGTAGGTGCTTAGGAAAGACTTGTTGACTGACTGCCCAGAGGAAGGTGAATCTGAGCGTGCCCAAGGCATAGCAGGCCTCCAAAGTTTGTCTCCATCTCCCAGTTGGAAGGCCATCTGGTCCAAGCCATCTTAGAAAAAGAAACCTCTCTGCACTACACAAAACAGAGAACCCTCAGCCACTGCCTAGGACCTCCCAAGGAAGCTCCACTCAGAAGCAAGCTGAATCTGCCTCTCTGCACACAAGATGAATAAGTCTCAGCCCTTCAAACCCCTCAAGAGAGTTCTCATGCCCCCTTAAGTCTGCTCTGCCCAGGCTAAGGATCCTTAGTTCCTTCCAGTGACCTTTACACGATGTGAATTTAAGGGACTTTCCTGAACATCATGGTGCATGCTCTCCAGACTCTCCCAGTCCTCCTCCGGGAGCCAGCGGCCCCTCAGCACGCCTGGGCACCACCTGAGCTTCCGGTGACAATAGAGTCCTCCTCCAGTTGGGTCTTCATATTCAGCTATTTCACATCAACTTCGATTTTACATTTTTGAGGTTGGTTTTTTAAAGCCCAAGTGTGAACATTAATACTCATCCCTATTCAATCTCTCTTGTTCCATTTGGCCCAAAGAACATCAGAGGCCATCTTGATAGTTTTCAGTCTTAAATGTTATCCATGGTGGCTTTCTGTGACCTGTGAATTTTACAGGCATGCCCCCTATGCATTAACGACGTTATTGACAAAAACACCAAAAAACCTCAGGGCTCTGGCCAGATCCTTGGAGACCTCCACGGGAGAGCTCCTTGTAGGCCAACTGAAACCATGAGTGACCCTCTGGGAGTCCAGCCATTTAACTGTGTTCCTGTCTGGTCCCCACATCTCCAGTGTCCACAAGCATGTCAGTGGCCTGACAACCACCATGGGAGGCTGTACCTGCGGCACCCCTGGATCTTCCAATCCAGTAACCCAAGCAAAGGAGGAGACAGGTAACCGGGACATGGCTTGTCCTGGACAAAGCCGTAACATGTTGGTCCTTTATGGTCACTGCCTTAATAAGAAGTTTTAGAATTTGGTCAGTAACAGAAGGCAAGATCATTGGTCTCTAGTCTGCAGATTCTACTTTCTTCTCATCGTGGAAACCTCGAGATGTCTGGCAGGGGCCCAACCCCAACAGCTCGGTAAGCTCTTGATGTCAGATTAACATCCGCCATTTTTGTTTTAATCCAAAGATCATTCCCCCCACCCACCCCACCCCGCCCTAACAGAAGCCCTGCCTCACCAACTCTCTGTCCAGTCCACCAGGGGCTTCAGCCCCCAGCCACTCTCTTCCACCTGCCTCTCTTTGCTGCTCTCAGCTTTCTCACACTGCGCTCAGCATGTGGGCTGCCCCCAGCCCTCTGACCCTCTGCTCTGGGCTCACCTCAATCACCTGCTCCTGCTTCCAACTTGTATCAGTGACTTCGGAAAAGCTAAATTGGTTGGGGAGTTTCCTGGGCAGTGACATCCATCTCAGAGACCTCAAGCAATAAACTGTCCTGGGATAGACTAACCTACTGCCTACTATGGCTCATCAATTCACAGAAAAACAAAGAACAATGTTTTTAATGGCTGTCACCAAGCCAACTTACACAGAACACACAGAGACTGAACTGAGGAGATGCACTATGTGTAGCAAGAGGAGGAGGTACTTGTCACTCCCCTGTGTGTCTGCTATGGGGGCCGACCCTCCACTTTGGGCTCCTAGCCTTCTATATTTCAATCACAATAAGGAATTATTTTATCCACATGTTCAATAGAATACCAAACAGCTAAGACTGATAGCAAGATAGTGGACTGTCCCAGGGCCGTTTCTATCTGAATCCCATCAAAAAGCTGGCAACATGTTCCTAATGATACCTCGTGTTTCTAGAGAACCCAAACTCACAAATGCATTTCTGCACAATTCTGTGAGGCCAGGAGGCCCAGGGGACAGCAAAGATTCTAATCCAGCTTTCTGGACCCCAGACTAAGTGTGGCCTTTCCAAAGGAACCAGGTACTCCTCACCAGGTGGGGCAACGGTCAGCAGCAAGCACTGAGACTTAAAGGGCAGGCTGTGGTCATCAGGAAGATGCAAACAAAAGCTCCCCGTTCTTCCCCTCCACTAGGTCTAGGTCAGTGAGAGCTTATCCTGTGGGATGTCCGCCTTTGGTGGACCTGGAAGCATGGGAACATCAGTCAGGTCCACTATGGCCTGCTGCTTGTTTTTGTACAGCCTACAAGCTAAAAATGGTTCTTAACACTTTGTTTAAAAGTATAAAAGCCATCTTTAGCTTGCAGGCCATACAAGAACAGGTGATAGGCTATAGTTTGGTCTAGATGCCCCTTCACAAACTGCTCCCAATTCTGGTGTGAGGACAAAAAATGATCATAGAATCCGATTGTCCTTGGGGTGGAAGGGACCTTGGTGATTGGACGGCCCAACCTAGAGCCCAAAGAAATCCCCACTATTGTGTCTGGGGACAAGTAGCCCTGCAGCCTCTACCATCAGAAAGGTCTTCAGAGCCACTGCCTCCCAAGCCCAAGTCTGCCTCCCCTGTAACTTCCACCTTGTGGCTCCTACTTCTGTATTCCGGGATGAAACAAAACAAATCTAGGCCTTGTTCCACCAAGACCTGAAAACAGTACTGCCCCCTGCCATTCTGCCTTAGGCTGCAAGTGTTCCTCCTCAGCCTTGGGCTCAAGGCCCCATGGCATCGCAGGGGCCCCCCTTGAGAGGGGCACTCACCAGGATAGCAATGCCTTTTATGAAGCTGTGGTACCCGCAACACAACACAATACTCTGATGTGGTTAGACCAGGGCAGAGAACAGGAGGACGATTACCTCCAAGAAACTGGGCATCTCTTAAGGCTGCTTGAGGTAAGTGGCCAAAGTACATGAACAAATACATGCTCTTAGGGGCCACATACTATACTAACACCCGGGAGAAGAGCCTGGAGAATGTGCCACTGCCCTCTCCTCTGCAGAGGTGGGAGGGGAGGGGATGGGACACAACATACACTACCAAGTTCAGGTGATGTGTTTGACCTGTTTTCCCTCTCCCTGGGATCACCTGGTCATCTATTCATTGGGGTAATTCTAGGGTTGTTCCACGTCCCAGCTCATGAGTTTAGATAAGCCCCCTGAGAATCCCAGGAGCTGGAGGTGCCCTCCAGGGCATGGAAGTCAAGCTATAACTGGACAGAAAGCCTTCCAAGACTGGCATTCCTGGAGCGCTCCCACTGGGGCATGGAGCTGAAGTATGCTTCTTTGTAACTTCCCCAGGCTCCCATCTGCCCCCCAGGGCCAAGCAGGCCAAGGACAATCTCTTACCACGTGCTAATGCTTCAAATACTTGAATCCAGTGAAAATGGCCCTCCTGAGTCTTCCCTTCTCAGAGTTAAACATCCAACCGTCCTGTGGTCCTCCTAACAGTGAGGAGGGGCTAGATCAGAAGACCCTCTCAGAGTCTATTTTAGCTCTCATAGGCTATTACTGAAACTCCTCCTTTAAGGGAAGTCCTGGGGGCAGAGGAAGGGAGAAGACTCTTTGGAGGGGCTGAAGTGAGCCCAGACCCAGACCTATCTGAGGTTTTCTCTGCTCTGGCCTCCTAGCCCAGTTATCATAGGTAGTGACCCTTTCCTCAGCCCATTAGTATCAATAATAATAAAGGACAGGTGAGGAAAGAGGAGAGGAAAGCTGCTGGAATACCCTCTTTCCCTCTCCTGCCCTTCCCCAAATGGTCACATAACACAAAGGGCTTCTCTCCTCTATCCCACAGGTAAACAAGTCAGGCCCCAAAGACACTGAAGCCCTCAGCAGGCCGCTGTCTGGAGCTAGGACCATATTGCCTGGCTCCCCTGAACCTTCTTCTGGTGACTGCCTGCCCCATCCCAGTCCCCTCCATACCCATACCCACCTACCCACCACTTTCCAAACTCTGGCACAAGTGGAGGCCTGGAGCCATGTGAAAGTAGACAGCCAGCCTGGAGGACTCCCATCAGCCTGGGGCCAGACCTACTTTTCCTGCCCAATAACAGCCTCCAAGCATGATCCAAGGCAAACACACAGAGCTGGGGGACTGCTGGGGGGGGGCCCTCGGGTGGCAGGAAGGAAGGCCTAGAACTCCATCCAGGAGCAGCTGGGGGCAGATGCAGAGAGGGTGCTGAGCCATCATTCCCCAGTGGGGGCCGGCACAAAGGAGACTTTTCTCAGAGCCTCAGCAGGAGGCCAAGGCTCTGATTCCCACAAGCTTGTGAGGAGAGAGATCAGATAAACTTCATTCATTCTAGTGAAAGATGAGGAAAAGTAAAAAGAAGGTCCCCCTCTCCCCCCTCCCCAATCAATGGGCCCTTCTCCTCACTACCTACTTCCCTCCTCCCTCAAGGAACAAAGAGAAACAAAACTAGCACCTTCACACAAAGGACAATAAGAACCCAGACCCCAAGCTGGCAGCACCCACAAGGCATCTGTGTGTGTGTGTATGTAAGCCCCACAGCACTAAAAGGACCTACCCGCAGGCACCATCTCTGCCCCTCAGACCCCACCCTTCTCCCTCTGGGCTCACCTCTACCTCCCCTTCCTCCAGCTTTCTCGTTTCCAGTCCAGACAAGGCTGGACCTGAGTGGGGAGTTCAGAGAGAAGCAATTCCCGGCAGGGTGGGCTCACGGGCCAGAGGGAGCCAGCCCCACTCTCCTGGCATGTCAGCATCTGAGCCCTGCTCTGGCTGGCTGACCCTGCTCCAAGAGGCCCAGCTCCCGCTCACTCCCCCAGTTTCCCTCCTCAGGGCCTGCCCCCTTGGCAGGGATTCAACCTCAGCTGCCATGGAGAGGCGGGGGCTGGGGAGGGGCCCAAGCAATCCACTGCCTGAGTCAGATTCCCTGCCGTTTGTTGCTGCCCAAAAGGGCGGCAGGTCCTGGCTGGGGCAAAGAGAGGGAAGGTGACCCCTAGCCCATTCCTCCTTATTGCTGGGAGGGGGAAGAGGGCCAGAGAGACAGAGTAGCCCTATGCTGACAGAGACAGAAATAGAGAGACAGAGACAGGGAGAATGTTTATGTGTGAGGGGGACTGGGGCAGAGGGAATGTCCAGACAGTTAGAAAGGTATAGAACCAGAAGGCCAGGCAGGAAGGGAGGTCCAGCTGGGTGGCCAATGAGATGGCCCTGCTTCAAACAAACTGACCAGTGAGATAAAGGGTGGAGGACAAATGGCCTGTGGGGAAGGTGAGACAAGGGCCGGGCCTGAAGCAAAGAGAGGGCTGCCATGTTTGCCTCCAGGGAACCTGGGGTGGGGAGCCCACAGGCCCCATTTCATACCTCTACCTTATCATAGCCAGCCTAAAGCTGGATCCCAGGAGGGCTGATGACTCTGCCACCACCTGGTGCTTAGAGATCCCAAGATGAAAGGGATGGAGGGATGGGCTCTACCCCCGCATGGTCATTAAGGCTGTCTTCTTCCAGCCTGACTCACCCAGCAGCAGACCTCATGGATACTGAGGCATTCCCGCCCCAGATCATTCCCAGGGAGAAGGCTATACTTCAGTGTGGCCCTGGAGAAAGTCATGGGGAATGTGGAAGGCCTCTGCCTCCCCACCCCCCATGCCGAAGGCTTCAGGCCTTATGAATGAGGATGCAGGTCCTAATGTCCTCAGCCTCACCCTTCATGGTCCCACCGCCGGGGAGCAGGAGGTGGAGTGAGGACTAGGGGCTTCCGTGGCCAGCTCAGAGTCTGTGGCAGATGGGATGTCAAAGGCCTCAGACCCATGGGGAGTGGGAGGGGGACAACCAGGGGAAAGGAATGCTTCTCAAATCTCCCCCAGCTATAAAAAAAAGCTGGTTTAGGGGCAGAAGTCCAGTCAGGCAGTATTTCTTAAATGCTTACTCTGTCAGGCACTATGTTAAGGACTGGAGTTAGAAAGAAAGGCAAAAACTCCTTCCCTCAAGAAGCATCTGTGCTAAGAGGCAGCTAGGTAGCACACTGGCTAGTGCTGGGCTTAGAGGCAAGAAGACCCGAGTTCAAATCTGGCCTCAGACACTTAGCAGCAGGGTGACCCTAGGCAAGTCACTTTACCCTGTTTGCCTCAATTTCCCCATCTGTCAAATTAGATAGAGAAGGAAATGGCAAACCACCCCAGGATCTTTGCCAAGAACACCCTAAATAGGGTCATGGTGAGTCAGACATGACTGAAGAACAACAAATGTAGGACAGAGCAGTAAATACTTAGGTAATACAATTGACTTGAAGTGTGAAAGGGAGGTGACCTGGAAGAATGAGGTGCCAGCATCTGGGAGGGAGGAGAAGCCTCCTGTGGAAGCCAGCAACCTCAGGAGCGAAGAGTCAAAGGCAGAGGCCTGAAGGGAGAGGGGTGACAGTAGCAAGAAGCACGGAGAATCTGGACCGCAGGGTAAGGGGACAGGAGGCAAGTGTGAGAAGACCAGAAGGGCAGGGAGGGCCCAAGCTCGGCCAAACGACCCCAGAGGATAGGAGCCCCTCAGGCACCTCTAGCACAGGTGACACAGTCAGACAAGGATTGGAAAAATCACCTTGGCAACAGGGTGGAGGAGGGGCTGGAGTGGAGAGACCAGTTAGACTGCTAGTGCTGAGTCCACTCCAGAAGTGACAAGCTGGCGGCTAAGGGAGAGGAAGGGAGAAATCAGAGGCATTGTAAAGGCAGAGATGACAGCGGTCAGCAGTGGATGGTATGTAGGTGAGAGTGCGGAATCAAGGACAAAACCATGAGTGTGGTTTGGGGGGACCCTGAGGGTGGCAGTGTCTCAACAGTGAGAAGGAAAGTGGGAAAAGGGGCGTGAAGGAGGGATGGGGGATGCGGGGAGACAATGAATTCCGTTCTGGACCTCCAGTGGCAGATATCTCAAAGGCAGTGAGGGATTCGGTAACGGAGATGGCGTGAGGCTGCCGTGACTTTGCAAAGCTCTGCCTTACACCCCAAAGTCAAGATACCACCCTCCTGACTGCATTGGTACTCCTTGAGAACAAAGGATGTACAACAACGGTGGGGACAGGGAGAAGAGAGGAGGACTCAGGGCAGAGCCTTATGGATATCCACAGGCAATGGGCTGAATGAGGATTCAGCAAAGAAGACTGGGAAGGAGCAGCCAGTCAGAAACATGGGGGGGTGGGGGAGTGGGAGAGAGAATGTCCTGAAAACCCAGGCAGAAGAAAGTCTAAAGGAGGAGAGGGTGATCTGATGTTTAAGGCCTCAGAGAGGTCAAGACCACTGGATTGGGCAGTTACATGATCAATGGTGACTTTGGAGGGGCAGTTTCAGTTGAACGATGAAGTCTGAAGGTAAAGTAAAACAGGTTTAGAAGAGAGATGGGAGGACAAACTTTTTCAAGGAGTAGAGCCACAAGGAGATTAGAGATAACAGAAGAGTGGCTAGGGTGGACAGATCACACATGAGGTTTCATAACGAGGAGACTGAGGCATGTTTGCAGGCCTTTAGGAGGGACAGCCTGGATGTGACAAGGAACAGAGGGTGGCGATGAATGTAGGGGCAGTCTGAGAAGACAAGCGAACATGGGCTCCTGGCCTTTCCCATCAGAGCCCTGCCTCGATCTCTTCGGCAGAAAGAGCATGGGGAGGCCTCGCAGGACTGGAGGAGAGATGAGAAGGTATAGAACCTACTGTGGAAAATGGGAAGCCCACCAGTGAGGGAGAAAGAGTGCTTGCCTTTCTGTGTTGAGGGCTCGCCTGGGTAAGTCAGCGAACTTCTCTCTGGGGCAGACCCCAAATCTCTCTGGCTCTGGTCAGCAGCATGGGACGAGGCTCCAGGAAGGATGACGGTGGGAAGTTGGCTGGAGGCTGACAAGGTGTGCGTGGCACTGGGATCAGGGGCCAAGACATTTGAGAGCAGATAACAGGGGAAAATAGAACAGTGGTCCAGAGTGGCCAGTGCCAGGGTGACCGCCTGGGACAGAACTGAAGGGGCAGAAAAAACTGAGCTCACAGGGAGTTTGAAAACTAAGGAGGGGGCTGTGGAGCACAGCAAAGTGTAGAAGAGCAGAAGATTCTGTTCTGATCAAGGGGTTCCTGAGTTTGTGAACAGAGAGGTAAAGGGCAGCTATCATCACAGAGTAAGCCCATCTCTGAGTGGAACTGAGGTGGAAGGAAGGAAGAAAGGGAGCATGGAAAGTGAGAAGTTTGAAAGACTAGGAAGGAGGATCAAAATGCATGTGCAAGTCCCTACTCTGTGGTCAGGAGCTGGGAAGGACAAGCACTGCAGGCCAGGCACAGAGAATGCTCACAGACAAGGAGCCTCCTAATCAACGTGACGAGAGGCGGTGGGGGAGTATCGGGGAGCGGGTGTCTGACCCTTCTGCTCCCAGTGCCCCAAAAGCCAAGTCAGGGTTTCCGCATGGGATGAATTCCAAAGCTCCCTCGTCACTTGGCCTGAAGATTCTTTCTAGCCCAGGGAATCGGGGAAACCCTCCTAGGTTGAAGATCAGGGATCATCCCGCCTAGTCTCCTGTTGTCAAACAAGAAAGCTGGGGTGGTGGGGAGTGAAGGCACCTGTTCCTGAACCTAATTAACCACAGAGCTCAAAATGGCACCAACCAGGGGCTCTGCCCTGCTCTACCTGTCAGCAAGAACAGCCACCTTCGGCCCTGAGTTGTTCAGCAGGTGAGAGAAGGCCGGAGCTGGGTGGTCACCTGCCTCCCCCTAGCCCCAGAGCTCAGACTCAGGTAAGCACATGGTCTGCAATGACCAGCATGTACACACTGCTTTTTTGAGGAAATGAATCCCAAACTGGCAAATCGCTTTCCCACCTAGCTTCTGGCAAAAAGAAGGGCTGTCAGGCTCCTTAATGTTGGAGTGACCAGAAGAAGGGCTGAGAAACAGGGAGCAGTCAGGGGTTTAGGGTCTGGCCCCTTCCCTCTGCATACTTAAAATGGAGAGTTGACAGTGCCAACCACACAGGTCAGGGCCTCAGCAATATGGGAATTAGATTATTTAGCACCTCCTAAGAGATTTTATTAACAGCCTCAGAGAGCTTCTTAGGTCTGGACAGGCCTAAGGCCCACTAGCCCATTCCATCCCCTTCTTCTACAAGGAGCCAGGCTGCCCAGGTGCCCTGCGTATTCCCTCGGGCCTTCCTGCAGAATCAGCCAAGACCGGCCTGGCTACAGCTTCACAGGCAGGAAGCCACTGCATGTGAAGCTTCTCAGAGGACCTCAGTGCCAAGATGGCGCTGCCCTTTATGATCTGGGTAACTGGGGGCGAGCTGTTCACCCTCTCTGGGAGAAGCTGGACAAGATAACCGCATCCGAGGCTGGTGATTCCACTATCCTCTTGGTGAGCTTTCTCCCCCTGTATCTTTTTTTTTTTTTTGGCTTTTTTGGCAGGGCAATTGGGGTTAAGTGACTTGCCTAAGGTCATACGGCTAGTACATGTGTCAAGTGTCTGAGGCCAGATTTGAACTCAGGTCCTCCTGACTCCAGGGCCGGTGCTCTGCGCCACCTAGCTGCCCCCTGCTGCCCACCCCACATCTTAATTGCCAGGCAAACTGACCTACTAAAGATTCCCTGGAGAAGACACTCCAACTCCCGCCCCTCCCAGCCACAGCTCAGCTCAAAGGCTCCCACTGACTGAAATCTCTGGTCCCTGGGGGGAGGAAGGGAAGAAGGCAACAAACAATTATTAAGTGCCTGCGGTATACCAGGCCGGGTGCTAAGTACTTTACACAGAGGACCTTATTGATCTGCCTAAGGACCCTGTGAGGGAAGTGTTCTGAAGATCCTTATTTTACATATGAAGAAGTTTCAGTCGTGAAGTGACTAGGCCAGGGCAACACAGCCTCAGAGGTGGCATCCCAAATCAGGCTTCCCGACTCCAGCCCCTCCCCCAAGTGAATTCCCAGAGAATCCTTTTGCATGTTTGTTCTTATCTGGGTTCAGATGGTTTTCTCCCCAGAGAATTGAACTTGTTTAATTGGGGGGCTGGGGGAAGAAAGGAAGGGGAGAGAAAAGAAAAGGGGACAGAGAAGAGAGGGTGAGGGGGAGGGGGAGGGGGAGGGGGAGAGAGGGAGAGAGAGAGAGAGAGAGAGAGAGAGAGAGAGAGAGAGAGAGAGAGGAAGGTGGGGGCGGAGACAGAAAAGCAGAGAATCGAGAAGAGAGGGCCGGCATGGGCTCATTCTGCCAGCATAGTCACACACCAGCTCCACACATGTCAGGATGTGTCCCAGAGGGACAAGCAAGGGGAGGATCTAGAACACGGACTCTGGCCTAGTCCCAGGTATAAATCAGGCCTGTGGCCCTGCAGGAGCCATATAAATTCCAGGGCGTTGTTTCCTCCTCTCTAAGGCAGCATCAACAAGTCAATCCAATGTGCACTTCTTAAGCCCCTATGGTATACACTGTGCCTTTAAGCCCTGAGGACTCACAAAGACAAAAATGAAACAGTCCCTGCTCTGAGGAGGCTCCCATTCTATGGAGGTTGGAGTGGTAACCACCAAATGAGTATTAAATTAATCTGAATTATAGAGTCTTTCCCCAGGGGAGGGCACCAGCAAAGGGCTGCAGGGTCTGGCCCCCAGGAGACAGCCGCCTACCATGCAGGGGCAGCAGCAGGGCTCAGGTTGCTGAGCACTGAGGGAGTGAAGGGGAGGAGCCTGCCAGAGGCCAGAGGAGGCCCAGAAGAGGAGCATGGTCATTGGAGAAGGGGCTGGAGATGGTGGGCCTTGCACATACAGAGAAGGGGTGGCTGGGGGTAGGGTGAGTGACAGTGAAGAAGGCCAGGAACCTGGGGAGTGGAAGGACAGGAAGGCAGGGGGCCGTGTCTAGAGGGACCCTGGGGGAGCTAGGGGACAGAAGAGGCTGGCTGTAGAGCTCTGCGAGGCACCTGTAAATCCTACCAGGGATAATGACAGCTAACTACAGAGTACTTTCATGTCTTACAAAGTACTTTACATATATTACCTTGTATGAGCCTTACAAGTCTGGGAAGTAGAGATGATAATTATCCGTTTTACAGATGAGGAGACTGAGGCTGGGAGAAGTGACTGGCCTGCCCAGGGCTCAGGGCAACCTTTTCTAGATCTGAGGGAGGATCACGGCCATTCTCCCAAATCTCTCACTCTATCCTAGGCTGCCAGAGTGGAAAGCAGGGTCAGCCAAGCTTACAGCGGGGAGGGAAACCAAAGCCTGTTCCTGGGGGAGATGGGAGGTTAAGAGAACCACGTGGAAAACTCAGCGATTACAAGATGGTGGTGTCAGGCCAGGGAAGTGGTCCAAAAGCTCCTGACATTCTGTGGGGCTCAACAGGAGCTGGGGACTGCCACAGCAGCCTGGGAGGGTAGTTCATTTGGCAGAGGAAAAGTGATGGATGGCAGTCTCCTCTTGCTTTGGGCCCTGGGGTCAGCGAAGGCATGTGTGGAATGGGTGACACACTGGTACGGGCATCTCAGGCTCCTCCCATATTAGCCCCTCAGAGCACGGATGGCTCCCCCATCCTGACTCCTGATTCTCCAGCCCATGGCGCAAACAGACCTCAACCCAGCACCTGGGAGGATGATGAGAACACCAGACACATCCCCTAAAAGGGCTAGCTCCTGCTATGTGGAAAGCCCCTGAACCAAGGACATGCCATTTTTGTCAGCAAAGTGACTTTACTCTTGGGTGGGTAATTCCCATTTGTTGCTAATTAAACTACAAGTTGACTAGCTGAGAAAAACCTTTAATTAGCCCTTGACATAATTCAGGGAAATTATAGCCTCTTCTCCTCTCCCCCCTCAGAGCATGGTAGGGGCAGGGAAGCCCAGAGCTGCTCACTTCTTACTGGCCACAGAGAATCCATCCCCCCGACCTGGCCTTTTTAAGGGGCTCTCAGAGGCTCAGGGCCTAGGGACCAAAGACTGAACATAAGGGAGAGGACAATGACTTGACTCCAGGGGAAAACCTCAAGGAACCCTCGGGGCAGGGGCAAAGTCCTGAAGCTTCATGGACACAGGTACTGGGGCTCATCTCATCCTAGTGGATACCTCCAGCTTCTACCTGGGGTGGGGGTTCGGGAATGTGCCCCAGAGATCACCACATGTAAAGCAGGGGCCGTCCTCAAGGAGCTCCATAGCAGCCTAGCTCAGGAGAGGACACACACACTCGAGGGGGAAGCCCACAATTCCTCATCACCCCTACTTGGCACAGCAACCTGCCATGACTCCTCACTGCTCCAATCAAGGTCAACGCCCTTCACCACTATGATTTGGTCCTCACTCTCCTCTTCCAACCTTAGTGTTCTGCTGCCCCGCCAACATGCACTTTCCAAGAACAGCCCCAGGACTAGTCTCTGAGCAAGCTTGTTGTACTCCTGAGTTGTCCCTCCATTCACATGCCCATGAGTACCCAGCCCTGCTCCCACCTGATAAGCCTCGGTGGTCTTGGGGGATAGTGACATGACCACCACTGTGGGCTCTAGACTCAGTCTAGCACACAGCTCCTAGGAGCTGGAGGCTTGGGGCCTATGCTGGCTCAAGTCCAGAGCTATCGCTTGGCAACCTCAGCAAAGCCCAGCCAAAATCACAGCTGGCTAACAAGAAAGTGCTCCCAGAAGGAGGTGATCTCAGAGGAGAGCCGCTGAGATCAGCTGCAGGGCAAGGGACTAGCTGGGAGAACCGAGTTGGGGTGGGGAGGGGTAAGGCACAAAAGTTGTGTTTCCAGAGCCCTCAGCAGGACCTTAGCTTTCCTCACAATAAACAACTCTGGGAAATATTCAATGTGACCAGAATGATCTCATTTTACAGAAGAAACTGTGGTGTGGAGCTTTGCTGGCCCCTTTCAGCTCTTACTCCCACACCCCACCCCTCAGTGAGCAGGGCTGGGCTGGGGAAGGGGAGATCGGTGAATATGCTTTGAGCCAGAAGAGCCCAGGTGAGAGTAGGCCTAGCCCACAAGCCTGCTTTAGAAAGCAGGAGCTTCCCATATAGGGGAAGGAAGAGGAGAGAGGGACCAGGCAGCCAAAGCTACTGTAAGTGCAGACTGAGAAGGGGGGCGGGCCAGGCCTCCTGACCCAACCTGCAAGGGCCCCAATACCAGGCACCACTCACTGGAAGAGGCCTGAGGCTCCCAGGTACCTGCTCTTTGACATGGGCAAGCTGAGGGGAGGCTGGGTGCACCAGGGTTAATGTACAGTATGGAAAGTACAACTCAAGACAAAGACTGGGCAGTGGGGGACATCTAACGATGAACCCCAGCTGTGTTGAGGGGGCTCCAGGGGGAAGGGGAGGTGGCTGGTGTCCAAATGGGAGGCCTGCTGGGCCCTCCTCGCTCAGAGCTCAAGGCCTCCTCCAGCCAGAGGAGGAACAGAGCCCTAAGCTTCGGCCCACATCACCCACACTGCCCTACTCAGGCAGACCCAGAGGCCAAGAGCTTCCTCCTCTGGAGATCTGGCTCTCTGACTCCTCTCTGAGACCTTGGAAGGGCAGCTGTGATTCCTCTAATTCAGAAACCAGCTGGGGTGGTCAAAGGACAGGGACAGTCAATGAGTCCAGCCTGAGACTAGCCCTGAATGGGAAGTGGGAAGAGGTCCCATTTCCCCTGACAGCAAAATATACAGGAGATGGCTTCCTGCTGGCCAGCTCCATAATGACCACACTAGACCACAGCTGGGGTAATGGGTATAGCAGCTGGCCGGGGACACCCCTGGGGGCGGGGGATGGGAAGCAGTGGTGGAAATGAGAGTGGGAAATACAGGACAGCCACTCACCACTGGAGTCGGAAAGACCAGAATTCAAATCTGACCTCCTGGGCAAGTCACCTAACCCCTGCCTGCATAAAACAGGAGAAGGAAATGGCAAACCACTCCAGTATCTTTGCTAAGAAAACCCCATGGACCACAGGGTCACAAAGAATGGACACGACTTAGAACACCACTGGGTGTCTGGGAGGGGAGACTCAATTACTTGAGCAGTTAGAGTGTTCTGGGGTGCATACTGGGTGACCCCTCCCCACTCTATCTCTCCCAGGGGACACACCAGCTCCTGGGGGCCAGGCTGGCTGGCTCTACATCCTGGGCCTCTGGGCCAAGGTCAGACCTACAGCATCCTGAGCCCCTGACCAACGCTCAGACGGGAACCCACAGAGATGATCCAGGGAAGGACTTGGTCATGGCCTACTTGGCTGGGAATGTCACCTGCTCATTCTCTAAACCTCCACCTAAAAGTCCTTCCACAGATGTCAACTCCTCCCCACCCCACCCCCATACCTTCAAGCACTGTCTGGATAAATGAATTACCGAGGATAACTGGCTGAGGGTCAAGCCTGGCCCCATACCCTACCCTTCCCTATACTTATTTCATATTGCTGTCTAGTCTTGACTCCACAGTTCTGGGTTCAAATCCTGCCTCTTATTACCTACATTAGGTAAGTTCCTTGGCCTCTGAGTGCTGGTGTTTTACCTGTAAAATGGAGGGGAGGGGAGGGGTGGGGAGGGGGTCCCTGAGGCCAGCCTGTTCTCCGCCCCCCATCTAAAATCCTGATTCCTCAGGTAGACTGGAAGCAGCTCCTAAAGCTGGGCCCCTGGGTCCCTCTGTTCCCCCTTAGTGTGGCTGAGGGTATGATCCTCCAGGTCTATTCTCAACCTGGCCACCTCTCCAAGTAGGAGGGGCCCCTGTTTGATCACTGCTGGGCCTGGGCCCCAATCTGAGAGTGATCCAAAGAAGCCAGCTCTTCTAGGCTTGGAGGGGACCCCAGGCCCTCCCCATTCCTACTCTTTGTGTCCAGTACAGCCACAAGTGGCTTTACAGTCCAGCTAAACCTGATGTGAGCTCAGACCCCAACATGGTATTAAACAGGGCTGAGTCACAGAGAAGCTTAGGAAAGGGATAAACTGGAGGAAGCCCAAGGGATGGACCCATGAGGGTGAGGCCTGTTAGATGTCCCCAGGCTTAGCTCTCTCTGCTCCTGTAAGGAATGCATTTCAGGGGGATCCCTGCAGCCCCCTGGGCCCTCTATAAGAAACCATCACGCTACTGGTAAGCCTCGACCTTCGCCCCACCCCCACCAAGGGGGCAGGTAGGTCTTCCTGCTTTGGGTCTCCCCAGAGGCAGCAGAAGCAGGAGAGGGCCTAGGAATCTCGCCCATGCCAAGAACTGTTGCCCTCTCCCCTCAGCTGCTGCTCAGGAGCCAGTCATTTTGGGCCTTTCAATTGAACTGCTCATTGGCTCTGAAGCCCACAGGATGACAGGAGGAGGTGTCAGGGCATCCAGAGAGCCATGCTGCTCTCTCCAGGAGTCCCCAAGGGGCCCCCTCAGAGTTGGGGCCTTCAAACATTGCCCCAATTCTCCCAATAGCTCATTCTCAGGAAGCCCTCCCTCCACCTACACATAACCCCTAGTAGGCCTTGAGGCCTACGAAGAGACACATCCAAGCCTGGAGGAGGCTGACTCCCTCCCCCACATAACCCACCCAACACCCCTGAGACTAACGTCCCATAGAAGTGCACGCCTGCTGCTCCCGGGATGCGGATTTCTTTACAGTTCCCTGGGGGGCTCTAGCCAGGGCGCACAGAAGATGAGCTCGGGCTCTCCAGTGCCACAGCGCCTTCCCTCCTGGAGCCTGGGTCCCACAGGGCTCGGCCCAGCACAAGCCTCTCTTCCTCATGCGCTACCAGCTGGCTCTGGCCCGTGAACCATCCAACTCCTCTCCCCTGCCCGGGTCTCTCTCCGCCAGCAGATCGTCCCTTCCTCGGCCCAGCCCCGGCCACACTCAGGCACCCTCGCAGAAAGGCCAAACCCCGCGGTCCCGGCAACACACCCACACCCGGGGGGCCCACAACCACTCCCGGGCCACGCCCACCCATTCCAGTTCCCCGGAATTCCTCTTCCCCTCCCAGAGGGCTCATCTCCCTCCCCTCCAGAAAGGGGCCAGAGGTGTGAAAGGCCTGACACCCTGCCCACTTACACCCGCTGGGGAGTCCCCACCCCAACCTTCACTGAACCCTGCCCGAGCCCCATCCCCCGGCTCCCACCTCCTCCGATCGAGTCAAAGCTGACGGATCCCGCACCTCCAGCAAGGTGCCTGGCACAGGCCGCTCCCTGCCCTCCGGGACCGGGCACAAGGAAACCCCCTCTACGGACACAGATCGCGCCTTCTCCGGGGCCGCCCAGAGGCACAGCCTGGGGCACGCCGGGTCGGAGCCCTACACCCCCGGTCCCTGCCTCTCCAGAGGGGCATCCGTGCGCACGGCAGCACACACGTGCACGATGCACAGCACACGCAACGAACACACACGTGCGTGCAGACACCCACGTTCGTGTGCGGGCGCACACAGGTCACATGAGCAGATCAAGTAGGGCAACATTCGCGGGCAAGGGGTGTGTCTCGGACACCCCTCCCCCACTCCCACTGTGGAAAAGTTAAGACCCCGCGCCGTGGTCAAGAAAGTGGGGGGGAGTCGGAGTCCCCTCCCTGTTCTCTGAGCCCTCACCCCTGACGCCTCGAACCCTGGCTGTTCTTGGATTCCCACGATCACCGCACCAGGTTATGCCCCCGAGCCCCTCAAAGGTTCTGTCCATAGACTATCCTAAGACCCGTCCGCTCAGGTTCTCACCTTTGACCTCCATGAGGTCCCCCTCTCCCCTCCACCTCCTCTGCCCCGCCCCCCTCCAACCAGGTGCCGACCTTTGCCTCCCCCCGACCGCGGCACGCCCCCACCTCTGCCGCCCGTCCCCGCCCCCCGGTTCTCCAACCTTGCTCCCCGGCTAGGTCGTCGATCCTCCTGGGGCTCAGTCCCCTCTTCGCGACAACTCAGCTCGCCCAGGCCAGAGCCGCCACCGCGGCCGCCGCCGCCGCCATGTTGAATCCCGCACCAACATCCGGGGCTTTTCCCCCTGCCGCCCACCCGTGCCCATGGCAACCGTGACTGTTCCGGGCGTGGGGCGTACCGGTCCTGAAGGCACGCCCACCCAAGGGGCCTCGATTGGTCTCGAGCCCCCCCCGCCACATAAACCGCCCATTAGGAGAGCGCTAGAGGGAGATGCCGATCAGGGATTGGTTAATTTAGGGGATTAATGGCCGTGGGGGCCGCCTCCTCCTCCGCCAACCTGAGGGCTTCCCAGACACGCTTAGTTGCGTGGAGCCGCTCCCGACGCCGGAGGCTTTAAAGGAGAAGGGCCAGTTTTTAGACCCACTCTGGAGGCGGGGGCGGGAACGCCTTAGATTGGAGGAAGATGATTCTTCTCCCACCAGCGACCCCATCACGCACACTCCGGCCTCGGAGCGCCCCCTACGGCTGAGGCCGAGAACTGCCGCGAGCGGAAGAAAGTGTGGAAGGAACTGGGAGGCCGGGGCAGAACACGTGGCTTTTAAAGGGGCCCCAGCCCTGCCTCCTCTCCTCCCCCCCTCCTCTTTCTCTTTACTGCTTCGCTCTACTTCTCCTTCTTCCTCCCCTCTCTCCTTTCTCCCCCTCCTCTCTTTCCTTTCCTCCCTTCGCTCCTTCCCCCTCTGTGGCCCGGGGCCAGTGAGCACCTTGAGCCTGGCCAGGAAGTGCCCAGAAGGGGGTCGGCCCCCGGAGCTGCTGCCAGAGAGACCTTCGGGGCAGGGAGCGAGGTAGCATCCGAGCCTCAGTTTCCTCCTCCGTCAGATGGGAGGAGGCGGGGTTAAAGACATTTTCTCTCAAAAGGCACCATCCTGGGGTAAGCAGGAAACGAGGCCAATTCAAAGCCATTTGGGGGAGGGGGGGGGAATTGTGCTCAGCTTTGGAGGAAAGCAGGTATCCAGGAGGGATCTTAGATCTGGAGAAGACGGAACCGCACAGGCCACTCCCCCTTACCGCTGAGGAAACTGAGGCAGGCAGGGCTCACACCCTAGAAAGTGTCTGAGGCTGGATTTGAATCCCGTCCTTCCTGACCTCAGGCCCAGCATTATGTGCAATGTGGCACCACCTAGTGGCCGCCCAGTAGGACTTTTGTTTTTTAATAGATAAAAAAAGAAATTAAGCTGTACTAATTAACTTAATAACAGGATTGACCGCGGTGCTGGGGGCATATGTCAGATGGTCCCATATTCCTCCACGTGGCCACTACCCACCAGGGGTTTGGCCAATCCAGCCCCTTGGTGAGCGGGAAGAGGAAGACGGGTGTTTGTGCCTCCCTGACTTTGTCTTACTGGCTGACTTTGGGCCAGTCACCATTCAGGCAATTCCTTGGTCTGCTCACAGGTTATGGTTTGTCCTTTGTTCTCAAAGACGACCATGACATCAGGGAGATGATGGCATGACTTGCAGCTGACTTTGATCTGAGTGAGGGAGGGCTGTGCAAGGTCACCACGCTCACTTTCTCTTCTAGAGCCATCTGGGTCCAGTGGCCTGATAGCAATCAGGATGAAGACTGGAGATGGCCCAGGATGCAGTGGGAGACCCTAGCCCTTTAAAGCTAAGATCTTTAAGAAGTTTTGACCGTTTTGTTAGCAGAACGCTATCTAGTTAACTTGGGGTTTACTGGCTAAATGTCTTTCTCAAAGACCAAGCCTTAAACCCTATTCACTATGGAGCTCTTGGATTGGACAACAATAGGTCCCTTCCCGAGCACCACTTAATGGTTATTTTTTGTGCCCTGCTGGCTCAGAGTGACTATAAGTAGTAACTGATTCTCTTTTGGCCAGCAACTGTGAAGGTCTTCCCCTCCCAGTTTGTTTTTTTTTTTTTATTAAAGGAGCTATCCCTTGACTCACTCCTTAAAGAGGCCTATTCACTGAGTGGGTGTTGCCTCACTCAAAGTGAGAACCTGAAAAGACCTTAGCTTAAAAGGGACAGGGTCGATTGTATCCTGTGCCATCTCCAGTATTCCTGATTGATATCTGGCTGGTGGACCCAGATAGCTCTGGTGGAGAAAATGAGGCTGGTGACCTTGCAAGTCATGTCATCATCTCCCTAATGTCATGGTCCTCTTCGAGAATGAAGGACAAACCACTAAATATATATAGTGTTATATACATAGTTACATAGTTTTATATATATTCTATGTAGTTACATATAACATACAGTTGTATAATATATAGTTTTATAATATATAGCATATATACCATATAATATTCAAATCTTTAAGTACCATATAAATGATTGTAGATATAATGAAGGACAGAGGCTTCATCTTAGTTCATTGAACGTGTATGAAGCATATGTACAAGACACAAAGACAAAAACAAAACAAGTGCCTGCCTTCAGAAGTTTACGCTCTTCTGTGTACCCTGTGCAATGATAAGTAAATGCAAAAATCAGCACATCAATTTTTTATTGGGCTGGTGAGGGGGCTTAGAAGCAGGAGGCTGAGTATTAACAGTTGGGAGTACTGCCCACCCTTGCACTTCTAGGAACCCAAGCATTTTTTGGATACGTTTTTCCCCAGGGTAGGAAGGAAAACTTCTGAGAGCCATGAATTTGATGTTGAATACATAAATACCTTTTCTCCTGACTAACCCTCTTGCCTTTAAAAATGGCATTTTGGGGGTTCGGTTGATGGTTGATTATAATCTTAAATTCTTCCCATTGCAGCTATGGAAGATATTTTTGAAACATCGAACCCAATATTGAAATAAACAGAACTTCAGCCTAGACCTTCAAACCACTCAACAACATAGCACCAAAGCAAGATCTTCAAAAATAGTGATGCATGTTCCATCATTGTTTTCAAGGAGATCAGAAAAGTTTGGGGTTTTTTGGTGCGTTTCATAAAAATGATGAAAATGCTTTGCAAATATTGTTTATTTCATCTTTATCATCCTTTCAAAACTATTATTTTGGCACAGATTTCATAATGTACATAACATATTATCATAGATTCACAGAATTTCAGAGTTGGAAGGGACATCAGTGGCCATCCATTCCAACTCATATATGAAGGGAAACCCTAGCCTAAGAGAAGCTATATCATTTATAAATAAATAAATATTACACATACTGGGGACGCATGTTTGGAAGGCCTTACCAGTTAACATGCATGAACAAACAACACCTAAAACATAGCTCACATGCTTCCTCTGGGAAGCCTTCCTAATGGTTGGCACATGGCAATGATTAATTATCTGCTGACTGAGTGAACTTGGAGAGAGGGGCACTTCCCCATAAATGCCCACGGGCCCCTCTTCTGAGCCTCTCCTTTCGGCCGCTCATTTGTTCATTCATTCATTCAGCAAACATTAAGCCCTTATGTGTCGGGTTTGAATCCCACCTCTGACACTGCCTATGTAACCTGAGCTTCCGTTTCCTCAACTGTAAAGCAAGGGGTCAGGCCTAGAACTTCAGACATCCTCCAGTACACAGGTCTCACTGGACAGGTGGAGAAATTGAGGTGAGGGAACCTCTGGGGTCCTCCAGGGCACAGGTCTCACTGGACAGATGGAAAAATTAAGGGGAGGGAACGTCAGGGGTCCTCCGGTGCACAGGTTTCATCAAACAGATGGAGACATTGAGGAGGTTGCTCTAGGAGGCTGGGGGGTGAGGATGAGGAAAAAGTGCCCCGGGGCCAAGAGGCCTTCCTGGAGGAGAGCGGCTTCACAGCTAGAAGAAACCTCAGAAATCTTAGCTGATTCCCTTGTTGAAGAAGTGGGGAAGCTGAGGCCCAGAGGGAAGGATGAAGGTGACAGAGGTGACATCGGTTAATCCCTTAGTCAGGAACTCTTCCGTCGTTCTGTGCTAAGCCTACTTCAACAACTCTGATAGATAACATGGGGGTGCTTCAGATATCTGGTAGGTCTGAGAGGGGCTCTGGGGCCAGAAACCCTTTGCCAGGGCCCTTGTGGAGTGTAGCCATCGTGGGGAGGGGGCTCGAGAGCTTCACTGACCAATTTAACCTCCCTCTGGTAGTATGGCTGAACTCAATCAGAACCAGGCATGTCTGCTGTCACAGCCTCAGCCCAGGGTGAAGGAAGAGTGCCCCATGCGGAGGGAAAGAGACCCTTACTGATGGGCCCTGCCCTCAGGGGCTCCCACCAAGAACAGATGACATAAAAATGAATTGTTATGGTGGGCAGAAGCCAGCTGTTTTCTTGGTTAGGAGTAGGGTTCAAAATGAAGTTCCAGATTCAAATCTCCCTGTGGATGAGTCCTGGCTCTGTGACTCTGGGCCCCCAGGCAAGTCCACCAGCCTCCCAGGAAGTATTGGAGCAGCTGTGGATCTGACTTATCTGTGAAGTTTCCTCACCAGAAATAACCAGAAAATGAAAGGTACAGAACATCGTCAGGGCTTGGAAGAGAAGACGATGCTTCTGGCAGGGGGAGGGAGAGAGTCAGTGAGGGCCCCCTGGCCACAACTTCCCCCAGTGGCGTTTGGTGGGGAGGACATTCCCAGCATCCATAATGGTGCGTCATGGAGGTAGGAAAATGGAGGCTGGAATGGAGAGGAGCCTGGGGAGGTGAGGCTCGAATCAGGTGAGTGAACAGAACGGTTGAGGAAGACTGGAGACTGGAGGTCCCTGAGTTTGCCATTCATCCTGTGGGCAGTAAGAACCATAGAAGATCCCCCAGCAGGGGAGGCTGTGTCCAGAGTCTCAAGACAAGCTGAGGTCCCAGCTGCCTGATCCTTTGGAGATGCTGAAATCCATGACCATGAAGCAGAAAACAGTGGCAAGGTTTGGGGGAAGGGTGGGCCCGACATTGGCTCCACATAGACACTCCATCCCTCTCTATATACATCTTAGCTCCCATGCCTACTCACTGCAGGGCTGGCCTCCTGCGCCCAGGAGCCTAGGACCCTGGGGCCCCAGAGGCAGAAGAGGACCCTGGCCTCCTCAATGGAGGTCAGGCCTTGCCCACCCCTTGAGTCTGGGACTACACTTTGGGCTTTGGGGTTCCTAGAGGTAGGTCCTACGGCCTTGCTTAGGTCTGACCAGCCATATGTCATCCACAATCTTCCCATCCTGAAAGAGAGAAACAACCAGTCACTGGAGAAGCCCGGATTTCACTCCCCCCACCTCCCCACTGGCTGCTTAGCTTGGGAATCGGTCCCGAGCTTTCCTTTAATTGTTCTAGGCCAAGACAGGGCCGGCAGGAGCTGTTGGCCCTCCTTCAGACTTCCTAGCTCCCAGGTGGACAGGGCCTCAGCCACAACCCAGCCACAGTCCACCCTCCCTGCTGCTAACCTGATCATCGGACACCTGCTGCACATGGAGGTGGGTACCATTAAGAACATGGAGCCGGGTGAAGCCATATTCCCTCACCCTGATGGCACTCCAAGGCCTCGGGAAAGGGGAAAAAGGGGTCAGCAGTTCTTCACAGCCCTAGCCAAGGAAAAGAGGGAAGTTCAGTCTAGGAGCCCTTCCTCCCTGGGCACCATGGACAGCAGCTCCCCTCCCCACCACCCTGGAAGCCCTTATCCCAGGCTCTGCTCACAGCAGATCCAGTGATGATGTGGAGGGGTCCACGGGGGTTGGTATAGGGACTTTCTCGGCTTCCATTATAGACCTGGGAGGAAGGTTCAAAAGAGGAGGAAGGTCAGGTGAAGAGACAGACAAGACCACCCCAAAAGCAAGCTATGTTGAACCTAAGTATCCACACAAACCGCCAGCAATGGGCTCACCCAGTGGTATTCTGGTCAGTGTTTAACAACCTGCTCTCCAAATGTTCAGCAATGGGTCCAGCCAGTGGTGTGCTGGTCAACGTTTAACAAACACCTCTCAAAAACATTTTTTAGTTCCGATCTGCATTATTATCACATTTTTCCATCGCTTTCTTAAGTCTAGACAATCATTGAAACAATAGATCAAGCCTTGATTTCTAGCAATTGCCAATTTCTGAGGTATAAATACTCACACTGAAAATCTAACCACTGACTTTCACCCGCACACCCCTGGGCTCACCCCACCTTACCCTTCAGGAGAGCAAGCCTGGTGTGTGTGTGGGAGGGGAGGTTGGCAGGGGGGGTGGGGACGGGGAGCACCAAACCTGGAGTGGAAAGGCCTTGGGGGAGAGGCATCCCCTAATGGTCTGCCAGCTGACTGTAGCAGGAGGCTCGGGGTTAGGCTCCAGAAAATTGGAACATGTGCTTATCGGGGACAGCAGAACAAGAGGACTCGAGTGGGGCTGAGGATAGAAAGAATGGCCCAGAGCACCACCTCACCTGGTAGTCATAGATAGGCCAGAGCCGCTCATAGGAGTGCTCATGGGCCCACAACTGCAGGTCAACTCCTGTGGGGGGGAAGAAGAGTCAATAGGCCAGAGGGGGCAGCTGGGGAGTCACCTCCCACAGGAAGTGGGATCCCCCCCAGCTAGTATACTCTTCTACACCAAAATTGCCCCATTATCTATTTTAGTATAGGCTGATTACACAGCCTAGCACATAGTAGGCATTTAATAATTGCACACTGATTGAAGAAGGGAAAGTTGATGAGGGGATGGCTACCATATTTGTAGAAGAGGTCCTCCAGGCCATAGCGACCGCCGGAAAGGCCTTTTCTGACCTTGGAGAACAGAGAAAAGTGGGGCTTAGAGCAGAACCCTCAAAGGTCCCCCAGTGTGTCCCTCCTGCCCCCAGCTCCTCAAAGTCAGCCTGAGTCTGGCCCACGGCCCTACTATGCTTTCATGTCGTGTGCAGTCATCCAGGTCAGCGTTGGAGCAGTACATGGGACGGTGCCCCATTGTTATAATCCATGGTCTCAACACCCGGTTGTCATTGGCTTTCTGGTTGGGAGAAAGGAAGGGCAGCCGTGAGGTTGGGGGTGGGGGGAGCCTTTCTGAGACAGAGCCCATCAGGGATGCCACCAACTAGTATTCAGAAACAAAGGGCTAGTCGTGTGCCAACCACCAGGGATCCAAATGCCGCAACAAGCCCCTGCCCTCAAGGGGCTTATGGTCTCCCGAGAATATTGCAAGGAAGGAGTCAGTGGGGGAAAAGGACGGTGAGAGATGCCCTGGCCCAAAGAGCACCAGTAACAGGTGTGTTGTGGGCTTCCTTATCCCTTGGCACTCCCTTCGAAGCTCACCTGCAGATCCCTCTCTAGCCAGCGGAATTGTTTCTGAATCAGATGCCGCCCATAGTGGAGGAAGAAATAGACTTCAGTGGAGAAGGAGATGATGTGGGCAGGCCCCAGGTCCCAGCTGTAGGGAGAGGGAAGGGGAAGGAGGGGAGGCAGAAGGCATAAGAGATCAGGCCCAGCCTTGTCCCTCAGCCCTCGGGTATAGCTGGGCTCATAGAAGCCTGGCGGGGACTCACCTGTACCACAGCCCCTCCGTGTTCCCTGGCATGCTGAAACGCGCTCTGTAATTGGAGAAGTTGCTAGGTTGGGAGAGAGGGAAGGAGGTCTGTGTCAGCTGGGTGGTGGGAGCCAGCGGTGACCCCTGCCCACCTCCAGCTCCTCAGCCCTCCAGCCTACCGACCCGTGGTGCTACTTTGTCCCCAGACTGGAGCCCACCCTGCTGGGCATTTCCTCAGGAGGGAAGAAGCTGAGACTAGAGTGGGAGCAATGTAGGTCTGCCCCACACACAGACATTCCCCCACTAGGGCCCACCCCCTCCTCACTAGCGCTCCTCATGGTTCCCGGGGCATGTCATGTAGGGGACGGAGGCAGCCACGGGCTCGATCAGCCTCATAAAGGTGTCGCCCACCCTTGCGTTGTCCTGGTCCATGTTATAGGCAAAGTCTCCTGGAGGAATGGGGAAAGGAGTGAGGGAAGCAGTCAGGTCCCAATTCTGCCTGCCCCCTCCTCATCACTCAGCACCCCAGCCCTGTCCAGCTTCACCCACATCTCACCCACGTGCAGCACCACGTCGTACATCCCCTGCTGGGTCTCCCTTCGGAGTCGGGGCAGAGCCTGTGGGTTGTCAGCCCCCATGTCCCCAAAGACAGCCAGGCGGGGGCTCCAGTTGGGCCCAGACTGGAGAGCCCGGAAGCGAAACCTTCGGCTCCAGCCTTGGGCACTGCCACATCGGTACACTGAGGGCCAGAGGAGGGCAAAAGAGAGGAGATTGGGTCCAGGAGCCCTGACCCCTCTCACCCCACATTCCTCCCCAGCTTGGCCAAGGGTGGGGACCTAGCACCCCAAGGTCATTACACAATGTTAATTACAGCTGAATTGATTCAGGTGGGAGAGGGGAGGCTGGGTGGGTCAGTTTGTCCCTATTTTTCTCTAAGAGCTGGTTCTCCCTGCCTCCTCATCTCTAGATAGCCCCTGCAGGAAACCTGTTCTGAACTTTTTTAAACATTTCTACTTGCTCCATCCTCCCACCCCCACTCCTAGCCCCTGAACCTCCCTTACCATACTGGACACCAGGCAGCAACCCCTGGAGGGTAACTCGGTGCATGTACAGCTTCCGCCTCAGGATGCCACCATCCACGAAGAGGCTGGAGGTGCCTTGGGCCTGCAGGGGCAGAACCCCATCTGGCTGCATCCCAAACTGGACCTCAGAGGCAGCTGGTACCCAAGTGGTCCAGGTCACCGTCATGCAACCAGGTTCACCTACAGGGAGAGTGGGGGAGAAGGGAAATTTACTGGGCTCAGGACATGGGGTTTTTGGCTCCCGGGCAGGCAGGCTTGGGCCAGACAGCAGTCTGGGTCCTTGGGGGTTCCTGGGCACTCACCTGGGTAGGACAAATGTATTTGTTCTGGGGCAGCCTTTCGAAACTCCTCAGCCCCTGCATCACCCGAAAGGAAGAAAAAGAGGAGGCAGTAACAGGTGAGGCTGGGAGCAGCAATCATACTGAGGGAGCAGGGAACCAGGGGATGTTGCTGGGTAGGATTTGGCAAGGTCTTTGGTCTAGGCACAGGAGAGACAGAAGGACAGGATCAATGCCAGGTTATCCCCCCTCTTCACTGGGCTCTGCCTTGACTTCACACTGGCTACCCTTTGCCCCTGAATTTGAACCTTTCCTAGGACCCACTAACATCCCGCACTATTCTTAAGTCCTTCCTTAGGCTCGTCCCTCCCATCTCTAGCACCTCTTCTTCACACTCTTTCTTGAGCCCTCCTGGGCCTCCTCTCCCATTTCAGGCTCCCTACTCCCAGCATCCTTCCCCAGGCCCCCCTCCCATCTCAAGCCTCACCTTCCCAACACCCTTCTCTGATCACTGCTGCATCCTTCCCAGAGCCCTCCTGGGCCCCTTCTCCCATCTCAGGCTTCTCCCTCCCAGAACTGTTCCAGAGCCTTTCCGCCCCCCCCTCCCCCTTCCTGGTAAAGGAAGGTAAAAGAGATGCTTGGGCAGAAGAAGGAGAAGGGGAAGGTGCTGGGACATGGCCAATGGCTGGCCAGGGGCCCAGGCTAGCCCAGCTAGCCACCCCTGTCCACTCTCACTTACCCCACTGGCAGAAGTCGGTGTTCTGGTCCAGTCTGCCCCAGGCCACTTTATGGCAGGTGTTCTGCTGGTCTCGGGGTGCAGCTGATGGTACCAGCTGGGCTCTCCTCTCGCTAGGCTTCCAGCCACCCACGAGCCCATCCCAGCACTGGAAGAACCCCAGGTCTGGGGTGATGGGCTCTTCAGACAGCTAAACCCCCAGGTCTCACTGGTCAAGCCGGTTGGGGGAAAGGGGCACGCCCACCCGCCCACCCCTTGGGGGTGGATCCAAGGGAGGGAGGGGGCCCTGGTGCACCTAGGCAGCAGGGGAGGATACTTGGGGAGGGACCAAGGCTGCTGGGTGGGGAGGGGGGTTAGTAAAGCTTCCTGAATTGCCTTAGGGAGACATCCAAATCACCCTCCCGGAAGCCAAAAGAGAACCTGGATTAGGGAAGAAAATCCAGATGTCCCAGCCCCCACACTTCCCTTCCCAACACCCGGAAGCGGGAGTAGGTCAGTGGGCCAATTCCAGTGTCAGCGTGCGTGTTAGACCCATGTACCCACAGGTGCTGAAAAGGGCGTTACCTGGGCGCACACAGGCAGCCTTTGTGAACCATGAATCTGGCCCCAAAGAGAGAAAGGAAGATTCCCCCCACTCCCCATTCATCTCGGAAGGATTAGCCAGATGGGGTGTTGTTGGCTCATCCCTCCCTCTTCCCCCCCCCCACCCCTCCATCAGTCAATGTGTTACTCATATTTGTAATAACAGAAAATCGCTGTGACCAAGAGGAAACACTTAGGCCGGTGATTGGCAGATTCTGCCCAGGACCAACCCAAGGGGGAGCTCAGCCTGGGCACCTTTGGCCCTGGATCTAGGGACCAGCCCACCAGGAACCATGGCGGTGTTTGGAAAGCCCCCAGGGGCCAGAGGGGACTGTGTCTAACACCATGATCCATTCTCCAGACAATCTATTCTCCTGATCCAGACCAATGATTTCATTAGGGTGGGGGGGAATTCCCAGTGTGGAAGCTTCCTGCTTCCAGACACAATCAGCCCCTTGGCACTCTTGGAGAATTGCTTGGGGCACTAAGTTAGGTGACTTGCCCAGAGTCACACAGCCAGGGTGATTTTTCAGGCATTAATCCATCCATGTGTCAGAGGAAGGCCTAGAACCCTATCTTCCTGAGCCCAGGACTGACTTTCTAGCTTCTTGGCAGGTTGCTCTTCAGTGGTCCTTACAACATTTTTAAGATATATGGTGTGTTTCTAGGCTAGCCCATGGTGTCTCTGGGCACACCTAATTCAAACATGGTACTGGCCTGGAGGGGCCTTTGAGCATGCCCAGTCTGCTGCACCACCCCATGTGCAGTCCATGCCATGGCATGGTCCCCTGGCCATTCGCAGTGTCCACACCAGCCAGGGTGAATGGCCATGTGCCCCGCCTGCAATCCCAGCTCCAAGGGTGCCATAGCAGGGCCCCAGTTCCTATCCCGTGAGAATTCTCTGGCACCTGAAACTGAGGAGGACAATGTTCAAGCACAGAACAGAAACTAACCCTCCCGGGCCCATTTCCCTCACTCTACTAGTATTTCTGTGTTATCATTGGTACAATTCAGGGCATTTCTTGGAGTGTTCCTAGCATTCACAGTAGTGACGTTCAGCAACGTTGGCATCAGCAGCGGCAGGCTTACATAAAAGCGTTGGTCTTTGTGGGAGCAGGGAGAGAAGCCTAATAATTCTGGAGTCAGAGGTTCAGAGTTCAAATCCCATTTCTGGAGCTTCCCTGTGTAAGCTCAGGCTGGCCACTTTTCTGGGCCTCAGTCTCCTCAGCTACAAAATGAGGGGGTGGACTAGTGCATCCGTGTGACCCCAAGCCCCAC